>JAZGTN010000147.1:0-600000 GCA_037783415.1 Leptasterias polaris | reverse complement strand
TTACCAAAAGTGTACCCTGCCTTTAAAGGTGAAACAGTACCCTTATCTATTGGTTAACAAAATGAATAATAAAAAATAAAAAAAAAGTCTATTTGAAACTTTTGAAGGGGCATCGAAGGCTAAGATGAGGAGTTTTCCAGCCAAAACTTTTCCAAACTAGATTACAATAGACCTTTGTATTTAACGCCTGGAACAATGTTGGACTTTCCTGTTTGGTTACGGTCAGTTGACAGTCCATTGTGTAGGGTACATATTGAAGGCATGCACCTACACTGTGCTGCTTGTACATTTTGTTTCCCTAGACAACAAAGAACTAAGGGTACTGGAATTAATGCTCAAAATCTCCCTTTTTGTGGGCATGGTCGGGGTTGTTATGTAATCCACGATTCCAGACCTTTGACCTTTTGTTGTACAAACAAGGATTTCGAGAGATCGATAGGCTGCCACCAGTGTTTGGTTTTGTATTTGGAAGGCATGTCTGAGATTCCATCATAGTTATTGCTGACTATTGGCTTATGGCTATGGTTTGGGCCTATTCTTGGTAAGACATTCCATAATTTCTTGAATGAGAACGAAAAATTCTGACAGTACATTTTAAAGAACAATCGTCTTTACTTTATTTTATTCAGGGTTTTATTGTGACGACGATAATCGAAAAAATATAAGTTTTTATTATTTCTGTGCAGAGGTACTGTATAGTAAGGATTGTTTAATATAGATGTGAAGAGTTTAAGACATCACACCATATTCAGGTTGGGTTGTCTTCGTTTTTAATGCCATTTTTACTGTTTCTGACTTTGGCTTGATTTTGGCCAAGTGTGGTGTCACAAGTGGTATGTACATGTAGGCCTACATGTAAAACATCCACTAATTTTTTGGACCTTGCATTTAAACGCTCAGCTTAATACCATTCTGCACAAACTCAAAATTCCATATCAGTAATTAATATACATTTCCTATGAGCAATGGATAAATGCGATGTTGCCATGACAACAAGGTGTCATAGCGTGTCGTGGCCGAGCGGATAAGAGCACCGGATCCAAGCTCTGGTGTTTCTGATCAGCAGAGTGTGGGTTCGAGTCCCGGTCCTGACTGTGTCCTTGAGCAAGACACTTAACTATAATTGCTTCTCATCACCCAGGAGTAAATGGGTACATGTGAGGGCAGAGATGGTTCTTGTGATTGATTTAGCTTGATGCGCTACATATTTGGCAGCACAGGCTGTATACTCCCCAGGGAGCTGAGATGGTTAAAGGAATGACTCAAAAATGGCCCAGTGACCAGGGGTAATAATGTTGAAGTGCCATGAGCGTCACTGAGTGACGGACCTGAGCGATAAGAAGCCACTGTTATTATTATTATTATTATTATTGTCCTACAGACAATTTAAATAGGATAAAGTATGGGAGTGTAAAGACTCGGATAGATTTGATGACAAGCAAAAATAATCAGTATTAATGTTCCTGTATATATTTAAAGAAATGTAATCCACGGGGCAAAACTTTCCCTTTTTTCTCTTTTCCCCCCCCCCATTAGGACCCACTGATTAAAATGACGCTCAAAATAGAATAAAATTGACAGTTAAAAATTATTGGAGAACAAAAATAAGGAAAACATTATGTGTCGTTGCCGAGTGGTCTTGCGCATCAAATTCAAGTTAAGCTGAGTCATCACAGTGCGGGTTCGAATCTTGGTCCTGCCACTTGTGTCTCTCAGCAATACACTAATTGCTCCCTTTATCTTGACTTAAGGATAATGCCGCGTAACAAAGTGAGTAGAAACAGTGAAATGTAAATGTACATGTACAGTTAGATACAGTACATCACTGATTGTCAGATGTACATCGTACTACATGTTCCTCGCAAAATGAAGCAACAAGGTTCATGATGTGAGTCTCAAATATCTGACCTGCTCAAAACTATTACAGTAAGTACACATCGTACTCACATATTACGAACATGAAACCCCAAGTGAAAATGTATTTGAACAGTTTTAACACTTGGACTTAAATTTGTTTTTTGGGGGGGTTAAAATAGAACATTTGATTTGGTCATTTGACTCAAGTTGTCATTGGTGCTATCTTTTTGAAAATGTTCCCATCATGATCACCTAGTCACTGGTACACTACAGGTTTAAGATGGCTCCTTTATTTCATGACAAGTGGCAAAAAACAGCTGAAAATGGCATCAATTTTTTGAGTAATAATGGTTCTCACTGTTTAAAGGGTGTGTACAACATTGGTAAGATTGAAAATATAAATGCTCACAGATTTGCACATGACTTACATGGTATAAAGATGGTCATGGTGGAAAACTTCCCTTTAAACAGTTTTGCTTGAAATGCCATAGTTTTTAGGAAATGAGTAAAACAATAGTTTTTATCCTGCAGGATAAATTCTGATGTTTGAAAAAAAGTTAAAACATATTTGTTTTTTTTAAACTGTTTTCTCATGACTCCGAAGACCGATTGAGCTTAAACTTTCACAGGTTTGTTATTTCATGTATATGTTGGGTCACATCAAGTGTGGATACAGGTCTTTGACAATTACCAATGTTGTACACACCCTTTAAACAAAAGTGTCTTAAAATCTATGAGATGGTTTACAGTTACCAGGCCTGGAATAACACGGAGGCCATGGCCTCAGTTGCCCCTGGGCCCAATTTCATGGCTCTGCTTAAGCACAAAATTTGCTTAAGCACCAAAAAACCTTGCTTAGTAAAACCAGATTACCGGCCAATACTCCACTGGATTGTTATGCTAACTAAACAACAGCTAAATACAAGTCACGAGCAATGTACATCGCATGGAGTTTTGGCCAATAACACGAGTATAATAAGCAAGCTTTTTTTGTGCTTAAGCAGCTCTATGAAATTGGCCCCTGGTCTTGGCCTTGGTGCCCCTTCAGAAGTTTCCCATAGACTTTAACATTTTCCAATTGAAATGCCCCTTTCAAAAATGAAAATTGCCTTGCCCTGTCAAAGATGAAATTTCAGGCCTGCTACATGTCTAGCACTAATGTATGGTTTAGATTTCAGGTTTTTTTCTTTCTTCCTCTTTTAAACATGTTTGTGTTACGAATAACCAATTGATAGTAATGATACTCAAATGTGAAACAAGGGATTTGTTCAACAGCAATTGAAATCACTTGGTATTTGCTCTTACCTGCATGGTGTACATGTACAACTGTACAGTATGAATACATAAACCAAGGGGGTAGACATCCCTTAGAGTCATTTGACATGTTGATCACCTGGGTCTGCGTCTATTAACCAATAATCCTATCAGAGCACTAGACGTTACGCTGAACAATTTCGTTGATGCGGTGTTGCCATAGCAACAAGGGTGTCTTGCGAGATGACATCTGACATTTGGTGGAATTAAACTTACTGTAAGTCGTCAAGGTTGCTGGCAAACCTTGTAGAAACCAAATTAAGCTCCTAGTCACCATTATTACAATCTTACATGATGTATAGTCCTATCTCTACCAAAAAGGAATAAATATTGAAAATAAATTTCTGCATATAAAGTGTACATTGTAAGTTGCCTCCGGCCATAGTTGTTGTTGAGGAAAGTTGGCGACGTACATGTACATGGCATACAGGTGCTTTGCCCCGACAAACAACATTGCTACTTTTAGTCCAGCTATATCCAGTGTGTTCAAAAAATTGTATCCAACAAAGTAAACAAAGTGGAAAGATAGAGGAAAAAACACATACATGTACACTGTAGTCCATGTTATGCAAATATGCCTGAACACTTTCAAAGTGAAGTGTTTCAGGAATGATATTCTTCATACTTTAGTCTGATAATTTGTGATTTTTTTTGGCCCTTAGAAAAATCAGAAAACCCCCCTGAAAATTCTATGAAAGCCTACACCATGTGTGTAGGTTAGTCGTTGTTCTCAATCAGATAACATACTTTTTTTTTCCATGAACAAAATATCATGCCTGGTGTATACATGTACGTACATGATGTGTACATGTACGTACATGATGTGTACATGTACGTACATGATGTGTACATGTACATACATGAGTGTACATGTACACTGCCCACAATCTTGACATTTTTGAATATGTGCATGTGTTCATGTTTGCTTTTGAAAATTAAGTTAAAACTTGAAACATATTCGCCTAAAAAAGTATGTAAAATGTTTTAAGCATACATGTATGTAGCACTCATTGGTCAGAATTGAACCGGGTTTCGGGTCTCAGGGGGCCTGACCAATTTCTACGGGTCAGGTTGACTTGAGAGGGCTTGTTTTAGGAAAATTGTAAACTGAAACTCCAGTTTTAATTGGCCACAATTGCCTCTATAGCAAAAAATGGTGCACCCCTTGTGCCTCCTGAAATGTTACCGTAGCTTGTGAGCTTACTAGTTCTATACTACATGTACATGTCATGACTTTTTATCTGCATCTTGAATATTGCTTCATGTGTTCAGTACATCCTATTGATATCTATTCTGACCTTGAACTGGATGACTCATTTTATTTTTAAAGGTTACTTTCAAATAAAAATGGACACTCTTTCATTTTTTCTCAACGGGTACCGAGAAGTGTTCAAAAGTGTGAATCACATTGCACTATTTGTATTGAGTTAAGCCATGACAAGATCCTTGCCCTTCAGGAAGTGATAGGGTTTGAGGCCCCTGTCATGTCAATGCTGATTCATGTTGTAGAACATCAGGCTTTTTTCCTAAATTTGATTTGAACGCCTCAGGCAGGATTTCACAAAGAGCTAATATTTATCTCAACTATAAATCACCTTAAATGCGACGCGAATTGTGATGTCACAATACAAATCTCTATGTTAAGTTGACAACCCATCTTGGAAGATGAATCATAATGCTTTGTAAAATCGAGCCCAGGACTTTGTTCTTGTAGTCAGCTACATTGTGTACAGTGAAAGTGTCTCCACATCTGGGACTGCTTGCCCACGGCACTGTGCTTCAAGTTGATTAATGAATCCCAAGTCGAATGAGAGAGTTTTTTCAACGGCTTCTCCTGTGTTTCCATAGACATTGGCTCAACACATGTTCAAAGGAATGATTATTTTCAGTGAACATTCTAACATGTACATGACTTGCCATTTCTTTTACTTGAGGTTCAGGAAAAATTCCCCTTCCCAACCCCCCCCCCCAACCACCCCCCCAACCACCCCCCCAACCACCCCCCCCCCCCCCCTTGACAATGGTTTAATTCACTTTGATCTGAAGGTTCATCTGAGAAGACGAGACGAGAATGGAAAAACATCCTTGGAGTAAAAATAGTCCCTCCGTCAGACTCGGAGTAATTTCATTCCGCTCTGAATCGTTTGTAGACCGAGTCTAATTTGATGACGCTGATTATCATTCAAAGGAAATCCCAGTGCTTTGTAGCAGAAAAATCAGCGCTTATGTAAGTCGCATCTTGTGGGTTGGAGTTGGTTCATACATGTACTGCACATCATTCATACTGTACATGTACATTGTACATTACACCATGCAGGAAAGGAAGTAGCAAATACCAAGTGATTCCAATCGCTGTTGACATAAATCCCTTGTTTCACATTTGAGTATCAATTGGTAATTCGTAACACAAAAATGTTTTAAAAAGGAAGAAAGAAAAAACCCCGAAATCTAAACCTGTAACCATACATTTGTGCTAGATAGATGTACATATATGTACATGTAGCAGGCCTGAAATTTCATCTTTGACAGGGCAAGGCAATTTTCATTTTTGAAAGGGGCATTTCAATTGGAAAATGTTAAAGTCTATGGGAAACTTCTGAAGGGGCACCAAGGCCAAGACCAGGGCAACTGAGGCCATGGCCTCTGTGGCCTCCATGTAATTCCAGGCCTGATGTCGTTAATAGGCCGTATCGAATATGACGTTACCTTTCAAATGCCCACAACATGGCGTCTGTGAGCGTGTGTGCGTGCGTGTGCGTGTGCCATAGAAATCAAACCAGTAACGCAGAGTGCATGAAAGCGGCCATATCATAGGACAGGCCGTATGCGTGTGTAAACGCGTCTTAGCGCTCCTGGTTTGATTTCTATGGCACACGCACACGCACACGCACACGCACACGCACACGCTCACAGACCCTAGGTATTATTGAAAGGTAACGTCATATTCGATAAGGTCTATTCCCGAGTGACATCACAAAGTGTAAAGTCAGCCATCTTTACAGGCAAATCAATTACTTTTTGAACGCACAACAGTGCATTACGCACAAATATTGGTTGCAGTATACGTGGAATTTTTATCATATTCCCGAGTGCATGATTTCTTGGTGAACAACTCGGGCGAGCAGAAAAGTGAGAATGCACGATGCGGCTCAAAACCAAAATGTAAGTTGGCCATAAAGGTGGCGTTTATCAGGAACTATAGGCCTATGTGAATACATGTACACGTCATGTTTGTAGAAAGGAAAGTTGAAGATATAAAAAGGACCCAGCTGGGTATTGGATGGTGCTTCTTGGAGGTTACTGCATTAGTTGTGATTGCAGATGGGATGGTACATGTGTAATTTACTGTAAATCTTAGAAGTTGGCTGCTCTCTTGGTTTATGCCTATAGATAGCTCTTCTAGGACTGCTGTTCAGGCTTCCTGCCAACTTCTGCTGTTTTAGAGTGGATAATGTACCTGATTGTTTGAATGGTGTCAATCCAGCTTGCATATTACATGTTTATCATGTACACTGTGATTGACTAACTAACTGTACGTGTAACTAACTAACTGTACATGAATGCAACTTAAACATGTTTTTTGAAGTACAAGTACACTGTACTAGAAAGAAAACATACCTCAAAATGAGAAAACAAATTAAGAAATGTTTTTTTGGATGTGCTGTGGATGCTTTAAAACCTTTAAATATTGCAAGCCAACTGGACTATAAAATGTACATGACTGAATGAATGTGTTGATCGATTCAGAACATTGCACATTATGACTGAAAAAAACATTATAAGGTGCAATTGACTGTATTTTTGACCACTTTCAACCGCAAATTTCCTTGCATCACAATCAAAATGTTGTCTTATTTTAACTGCCTACAGGTGTATTTTTTTCTTGCATCAAAAATGATATTTTTTAAAATAAAAACAATGACCAAATTTAGTTTGTTTCACTTGTTTGGCATCACTTAAGTTTAGTTCACACATCACGCCCTCCGGCAGTAAACAATACCGCGATTTAACATAACACGGACTCCAACTGGTTTAAACTTCCATAGTGTATTATTAATTCATGATCTGTTTATTCGAAAATGGGAAACATTTAAGTGTAAGATTTTTTAAGGGTCATGCAGGCGTGAAAGATGGGGGTCGGCGAAATCCAATTATATTTTGCAACTTTGATGTATTATGAAGACTATTTACAAAATAATGGAACCCCCTAAAAATGAGCCCAAAATCATGTACAAGAAGGAGCTTAAAAACAGTTTTACGTCAAACTTACAGAAGTTACTACAGAAAAACTAAGCAACCAATTGATCTCAAACAAAAATATTTTCAATGTGCATACCTTTGTGCTTGCACACACAACAGTACATATGCTTACTACTTTAGCAACATTATTTTTTCGTTACACCAAATTACCCCATTTTACAAAATTTCTAAAATGGGAAAAATGTGAAATTTTGCCCTATTTTGAATTCGATTATTTTCTATATTCAGGCTAATTTCCAAATGTCCTTTATAACAACACATTGCACACCCTTCAGCAATATCCCTATGCTTTCAAAAGTGTGGGTTTTTATTTTGTTCTTGAGTGAGAGGTCTGAAGTATTTGTCTTTTTGTGCTTTGTAAAATTTGCAACAAGTTAGACTTTACTTTAAAAAAACATGATTTTAAAATAAATTTCATTTATTTTACACGATTTATTGCTTAAAAATAATGGTAAATATGACCCATATACAAAATTCCCTACCTCAACAATTTTGAAAAAACCCAAATGTTAGATTTAATATCCTTTAAGTACACTACATAACCTCTTACGAATGTGAGTTTCAATGTTGAACTAGCCTGAATATAGAAAATACATTGATTTCAAATTTCAGTAATTTCGGAAGTTTTTGGTAATTGAAAAAATGTCATTTTTATGCCATTTTTGAAGTTCACTTAGCATAATTTCTAAACCAAACAAGCAAATTTAAGAAATGCTATGTTATTATATATAGAACACTACATACATGACCAAAAGATTGTATAAATCGGTTGAGTTTAAAGCACATTTCTGTAAAGATAGAATTTAGGGTAATTTCAGTAAAAAAACCACTATATTCTTTGCATTAGAGGTGTCTAAATTTAAGGGGGTCTCACCCCAGCTAATAGAGGGTGCCATGAATTTTTTAACATTACCAATGGGGATCCTTTCACCCCCCTCCCTTGGTGATCCCCAAATTATAATTGAAATTCGCTGACCCTCATCTTTCAACTTTTTTAACAGCCTGCATGAACCTTAACAAATCTGACACTTAAACACTACCCTCTTCCTGGACCTCTATGGCCTTTGTGTACAATAGACCGATCCATTAAGCCCCGCCTCCTTACGAGTTGACCAATCACAGCCGCGAAACCCGATCACCATTAGTGCAAAGATCACCAAACGGCTCAAATGGTGATCAGATTTCGCGGTTGTGATTGGTCAAAGAGAAATGGGCGTGGCTTAATGGATCGGTGTATTTACAGGCCTTTGTCAGAATTTGGATCAATTTTTATGCCATAACACAAAATCGCCCCAAATAGTCTTTAAACAAATCAGTCATGCGTGATCTCATTTGAGGATGGTCGAGATCCTAATATGAGATCCTAATATGCCGCTCAGCAACCGGAAAAATGACACAGCCATAGAAACGGAATTAAATGATATTTGCACATCGTGGAATTTATTGCTTTTTTTTAATCTCTGTGTTTAAGAAGCCCTCCTGTATTAAACATACTCAGGAACTGAACTGGAATAAAACACCACTATCAGTATGCTTATTGTGTGATTTACATGTATTTATGGCCATTGTGCACTTACAGTTACTCATTAATAATGATCATGACTTAACCTTATATTGGAGAAAAGGCAATAATGCAGAAATTGTTAATCAATAATAATGTAGGTCCCCTACATGTACACTATGGGTACAAAGTAATAGCTGTACATGTGTACATTGTAATACTGTACATGGGTACCAAAATAAGTTATCACACAAGCGCGAGTGGAATACGGAAAACGTTCGGCCGAGTTGGATATGGGACGCAGTTGCGCTATATTTTTCCGTATTCCACGAGCGCGCGTGTGATAACGTATTTATCTTCAAGCAAACTTGACGTGCAGTTAGAACACACAATACGCAGGGTGTGATATGGGCCGTGCGATATAAGTTTATATCACACTCCTTGTTGCTACAATGTATGGATTGACCAATCAGAATTAAATATTCAGGCCTGTTTGAAGATAAGTCATAATGTACAATGGGTAAAATGTCATACTGTACGAATACAATGTCATAATGTAAATGGGTACAATGATACACAGGTACAAAGTCATACTGTACATGTTACGTATATGTATGGGTATACTGTCATACTGTACTTGGGTATACATGTACGTGTAGATGTACATCAGGGTACGTATGTACATCTCCTATACAATTTCCTACTTTACATTGTTACAATGTCATATGTGAAAGGGTACAATGTCATACTGTACACTAGGTGTACATGGGTACAATGTCATACTGTACACTAGGTGTACATGGGTACAATGTCACAGTATGTTTGGTCTTATCTCCACTCTTAGACCTCTTTATAGGATGCCATGGCTTGGGCTAGGGCTCCGGTTTAGGCTTTGTCAGTTATCTTGAAAATATGGGTTTTTGGTAGAGTTTTATTGCAAATGTCAACATTAATAATAGGTATAAAGAAAACTTCCTCGTCTTAAGTTTTAGTTTTGTTTCAATGTGAATTTTAATTACAAGTGATTTGGATTACTTAACAATTGAAATTTGTTTAAAAAAAATACTATTATTTGTTCAAGAATTTTGTATGAATAAAAAAAAAAAAAAAATTCATACAAAAAATATAGTCTGTGATGAATGAATGCGCTATTGCACAAAACTTACTTTGACCTGAGAGCCCCTCTTTATTGTTTCAAGTACATGTAATTCATGTGACAATCACTTACATGTACTTTGACCTGAGAGCCCCTCTTTATTACATTTCAAGTACATGTAATTCATGTGACAATCACTCTCATCAGCATGACAGGTGAGAACTATAATAAATGTCACTCTCAAAGTGTCTTGGCATTCTCTGTGAGTGTGATGGATTCATGGTTACTAATTGAATGGTCTCTCTCGCTCTCTCTTTCTGTACATCAACTTGTACAGAGACAGGCTGCTTGTACAGCATCTCCACGAAGTTCATGGTGAAACCAAAAGTATGAGATTTCATCAGCGATAACGATTGTAAAAAGACACGTTTACCTGTTCCTTTATGATAGGCCTGGAATTCATATTTGAGAGGGCAAGGCTGTTTCATTTGGCAAAGGCACTTCAATTGGAAATTCTTAAAGTCTATTGGGAATCTTTTGGAGGGGCTCCGAGGCCATGACCAGGGCAATGGCAGGCAGCAGAGTAGTGGGCCAGGGGAAAAAGGACCGAGCCAAAGGCAAGGGGTTTTATCCCACTGCCACGACCCTGAAATGTTTTAAACGGCCGTTCAAGAATGAGTCACTACTTCTTTATTCCAATTCATAAATTCCCTTTTTCTTAAAAAGCATACTAATGTTGGATAATCTGTTAAACTTTTCTGTAAATTTTCTGTTCCAGTTAATGTCCTTTGGGTCTGTTTTGTGAAGGGTCAAATTGCATGTGCTGCTCAACGGTTGAACATATGTGCATGCACTAATAAATTTTACATTGAGTAAGCTTGCTCACCATACCTAAGTTTAAACACCCTCAATTATGTTGATCTTCTCTTGACCAATCAGAATGGGTAAACTGTCTCAGGTCTCAGTATTTATGAATATTCATTAATTCCTGCCAACAAAACGGCAATCTCACTCATCGGATAGTGTACATGTAACTGTTAAACAAAACCTAGACTTTATGGGAATATTAACTGATTTAAAGATCAATCCTGTGCATGCTCACTAAACTGTGCTAGTGGTCTGACTACAGACACAAAACAAAAGAACAATATTGTGTGGTTTCATTACGCATCCAACAGCACAAGCGCCAATAGGATGGATATGTATGTTCAGCTTTTACAATGTAGACGTAGTTGAGAGATCCCAAAACAGGGGAAAACCCACACAATCAGAAAGGGATTGGAAACCCAATCCGCATGCAAGGCTCTGGTCTGAGGTGGGATTGGTACCAGGGTCCACAGAGTGGGAGGCAGGAAAAGAAACCACAGAGTGCTTTTCTATCTGTCACGTCTGTTGGACTGAGAACCTCTTTAACCCTCCTACTCTTGGTAACATTTTCCAGTGAGTTGACCAACCATTTGAAACCATGTGTGTACTGTGTAGATGCATAAATACATTGTACCACATGATATTACATTGCAGGCTGGCATAGTTTATCTACCATTCAAAACCACAGTGGATGATATTGAATGGTCAGACATTAGAAGGGTTAATTAAAATGAAACTGGGGACGGGGTTTTTGAAAGATAAACAGAGAAATCCCACGGCACAAAACTGAAGAACCATCTTGTTGTGGATGTGACGGTATTTGTGCACATGAGTTGAAGCTGTAACTGCGTTTGTAGAGACTCCTACTGGAGCGAGAAGGAGAAGACAACCTGACCTTTCATTACCGTTGGGAAAACACTGACAGTCTCTGATGTTAGCTTTAGCCTGGACCTTTTTTATTGACCAATTAACGCTTTGGTCTGGTGAAATCCAGCCACTTGGTAAAGGTAGGGTCATCCTTCGTTGACCTTTAGTGGTGCGAACTGCCACCCTGCATGTTAAACATGTTAAAAGTGAAATACATACAGTTGTATATTTGATTTGCAGGGTTTTCAAATGGTACACTGCGAATTTCTCTGACTTAAAGGCGGGTGGTTGATTGCGTTGTTGTCAATGCAATGCTGATTAGGAAAATTTATCAAGATACAACAACCTGTACAACAAAAGTCACCTGTGAATGTTTTAGCTTAAATTTATCATTCACATTAGAAGATGTAGAAATATGAGCATTATAAACAAATAGATTGCACAATTTTTAGTGTGCACATTGTAAGTTGAGAAGTGGTGTTTACTATAAAGCCTGTGCTGTACATGTAGTACTTTTTACTAGACAATGTAGGCAGGGCTCTATCGAAGTGAGCCCTATCATGCACTTTTAAACACAAAACAATTTCATCATCTAGGGCTACAAAAGCTTAAAAGTAATGTTATTCATCGGTTGTAGAGATGCAAGCCTCGATATGGGATAGCTTGAAGCAAATTTACGCAACTGCATAATCCACTTGTGTGCAAGATTTCTTGTTTTAGTGGTGCATAACTTACACAATAACTGTTGCGCAAGTGGACTTCCACAGTTGTGAAAGTTTTGTAAAATCAGCGGCTGGCTCCTAACACTAAGTCCATGTCCGATGGGATAGCATTGGCAGTGGCTAGTTACTGGCTAGAGCAGTGAAATGTTGTTGTTCAGGGATGAGATTTGTCAGACTTTTTATGTCAGCAAGGTGAATTAAAAAAGCCTTTCATTTTCCACATAAAAGAAAGACTGCCCTTTGATCTACTTCACTAGTGCTTAGGACACTGTTCCTAAAAGCCCTTTGAATTTCAAACCTTCCCTAGGGGTTACCAAAAGGTAGAAACGCCATCATTTCAATACACATGTAGGCCCTACGTCCTTAAGTTTGGATCCAACATGTAGTTTCAGACCTTTTTGCCAGCAATGACTCTCCATCCATGGTTGTTGCAGCTATAGCCACAGCCAAAGAGGCTTATTTCAGTCATGGCCGAACAGTTCGAAAAATTTGACAAGAATGGCAATGCCATTTTGTGATCAAATGCAAATTAAAGGTAAATTTTAGTCTGAAAGCTATACTGATTATGAAGTTCATACTAGAGCCATTTTTGGTGTGAAATATTTCCCTCTGAAATGAAGCCATATTTGAGAAAAGGTAGAGCCTATCCGAAAACCCTAAAAAATAAACGCAACAGCTTTTTGGCTGTTACAACCTGGGACAATGTGTTTACAAGATGGAAATGTCGCATGGTTTTTCACTATTTTCTGCTGAGGTTAAACAAAGAAAAAATGTCGTACCCATTTTCCCTTGTGGTTTTTAACTTGGTATTTTCTCCCGCCTCAAGTAAACGATCAAGCCCAAATTTTCACAGGTTTGTTATTTCATGTGTATGGTCGATAACACAAAATATGAACACTGTCTGCGACTGTTTTCTCAGCTCCTCCAATCCTGTATAATTGATTTATGTCTCTGTCATCTGTGTGTGGTGGATTGTTGAAAAGAGAGAGAGAGAGAGAGAGAGAGAGAAACAATTAATTTTTTTGAGGTGGCCATAGCAGCTGCTAACTCTATTACTCCATGGAGATGTCAAGTGCTCTTACCCAGTCTAGGTATTTATAGCTCAAAGGCTGACAGGTACTTGCCAACATACAGGTGTAAATATTGCACTTACATTGTGCATGGACTTGGGTAAATCACAGAAGCACCTGTCAATATTGTCAATGATTTAAAAGTACAGAGAGTATAAGCTTTGCCAACTAGCCAGAAACCCTCTGCCACTAAAGCCCCTTTCACACGAGAACCGAAAACTTACGTCCATTGTTTTGGGCGCCAGTTGTCTGTCCCAAAGGTTGTTTGGGTCATGACAAACATTCACACGATCACACACATCGCGTTCCCAATGTCCCTCGTTTTCGTGAGATCGCTACGTATTGGGTCAAAGGTCATCATTGTTTATTTATAAGTTCGCTGGTGCTCGGTTAGTGTCCAATTTAATGTTACGTAATTGCGTTTAGGGTACCATGGATCGCATTCTCGGCGCGCCATTTCTGCCTTTTCATGCAAATTCTCAGCGTCCTGACTAGTCACTCCAAAGATGTGCACAGCCACAATCATGGGTACACTTTTTGTTACAAAGACACACTGATTGCTAATTGTATATAAATAACATTGAGATACATGTAACTGCTACCAGTGGTTTTCAAACTGTTGTTCATAAAATGGACATGGAAAAAATGTGTACCCATGATCTTGGCTGTGCATTGTACAATGTACATGTATGTCTCCTTATGGGTTTTGTTTGAAAGAGTGCACTCTCGCCTTCTGCTTTGGGTGGAAGAAGGGTAGATCATTCAACTAACCTGTGACAATTTTCATCAAGTTATGTTCATAGTGAAACACAACAACACATTGTATTTTTTATGTCAGGGATTTTGAGCACATCTCCCAATTCAGTCACAGCAAAACTTACCAAGAGCATTCAGACACACCTTAGAATGTGTTTAACATTGGAAAATATAACATAAATAATTATTTTCCCAATAGAATGACCTGGCTTTTCAATCACTGTGCAAAAAGTACCAAGAAAATTGACGGGCCTTTTTTCCCGTACTCCTGAAACAAATAACTTCTTGTTCATCTGTCTGTCTGTCTGTCTGTCTGCCCTGACAATACAGACATTATTGGAGTGTTTTGGGGGTGGGACCTGTTTAGTTTTTTATTTATTATTATATATTTTTTTGACATTGTGAGGTTAACCCTACAATGTGTTTAGCAAGAAAGATTAAAGAAAATGGATAATTAGAAACAAATGGGGAAAGCCCACATTGTCGCTCTACTAAAGATGTCTGTCAGTCTGTCACCTAGGCATAGACGTCCATAGAGAGTAAAATTCACTTGCCTCATGCAGCTGGACGTCTTGTTCATTGTACATGTACATTCATTAACAGTTCAGTGCGTGATGTTTGCGTACTTTCAAAGTACTCCATGATTTAATCAAGCAGGAGGTGGTGAGAGATAGCTGCTTGACACATTCAGAATCGTATCTGATATGAACGTAGACAAACATCAGTACTAACTACTTTGTGCCTACATGTACACTATACATTATACATGTAATTGCATGTTTGTACTTCCCTTTTGCCTTAGCTAAATTTTGATATTTTTGTTAGCTTGGGCGATATTGCTTTTTTTCATCCACGATACATCGTCAAAAATGTATCGCGATATTCGATGATATCGCGATTAATTTGTGACGTGCGTTGAGAGAACCCACTTCTGTTTTATTATTATTATTATTATTATTTATTTGACCAATATTTGACCTATTTTAAAATAGCTTTAAAACTGAAATGCCGCGAATTGCTTATAAATTTAAGGAAATTTGATACAGCCGGTAAGGCTTCCCATTCTAGCCATGGTTTTCTTTCTTTATGTTATCCGAAGCAGCACGAACGCAATTGGCACAGGCTGATTGGCAGATTCCTGACCGGCCGCTTTCCGATTGGCCGATCGTGTGAATATTTATGACGTACATGTAGTGCTTCTCACAGCGCTGCCATAGTATTCATCACCTCGATCCCGCAGATGTGCTTGATCCTAACGTGGTAAACTTTATAGTTAGGGGGTGAAGGAATGGCGTGTAGCTGTGGGAGCGAAAAGGCAAGGGAAATTCCCTTTGTGAGAAATCACCTCGTGGTCGGGAAACGTTGGAGGAACATTTTTATACGTGCGTGAGCAATACCGCACAATTTTTGTTGTTTGATGTTGGTCTGTATGAGCATGATGAGACCGTCTGTTTGATGTTGGTCTTTTCGAAGAATCCCAGTCGGGTTAGGATCACTAGTAGGAAATATTGCGGTTGCAGTCGGTGACTTTTTATGTTTTTAAACAGCTCTATGTTGTTGAAATATCATCTCGATTAGGAAATATATCGCGATACTTCATCGAAACCGCAATTTGCTGATATTGCGATTAAAAAAACCAGACACGATATCGTAATCGTTTAAGAAATTGTATCGCGATTTTCGATAATATCGTGGTATTGCCATATCCGCAGGACCAAGGCCCAATTTCATGGCTCTGCCTACCGTAAGCAAATAATTGGCGCTAACGAAAGCAGGGAATTCCGCGCTTACGTCAAGCGTATTTCACGGGTTAGCGGGGAATTTTTGCTTGTGCGCTTGCGTAGTCCATGTTACTAGGCATTCTACGCTTGCACAACTAGCGCAGAAATTCGGCGGTAATTGGGCCCAGGGAGAATGTTGAGGGAGAATGGCGGTAAGCGGAGAATGGTGATTGCAAGCGCAGAATTCGGCGGTAAGCAGAGCCATGAAATTGGGCCCAGTTAGCTTGTCATTTCAGTAGTTATCAGCTTTTTCACTAGTCCATACTGTAACGGCCACGATCGTCCGGTAGGGGGCGCCAGCACGACTCCCCGTCGGAGCACTGCTGGCTGCCCCCTGCAGGCCGATCGTGGAAACTCGCTCGCTAGTGAGGCAGCTCCTATCGTTCTTCTTGTATTTTGACTGTTGTTGAATAAAGACATTAGAAGCAGAAAGAGCTCTCCCTCAGAAGCCGAGAAACACAGTAATTAGTCAGCCTTGTGTCATTTTAAGTGGTGTGCAAGAAACCCCCAGGTCCACGCTACAATACTTTATATTTAATATGGATGCTATTTAACACTGAACTAGCCAGCTGGACTTGGAGTGAAGTTTGACTGGTCCTTAGGTGTTTTAAGCTTTCTAAAATGGAGAACGCTGCATATGTATTGAACCAATAATCTTGGTTGCGCCATTTTGGGAGTCAATATCCCAGTGTGTTATACACTCACAGTGCAGTTTGCATTTAAAAGAAACAGTATTTAAACGCTTAGACTACCATACTTTGTGTGTGCAATTTCACTCTGAAAATGCCAAGTGTGGCAGATACATGTAGGTGTGACATTGGTGCAAGGGTTCAGTACATGTGTAGCCTAGATGTGTTCATGTGTGATGTAGATTGAAAACGGGGTTTCCAAAATACACTGTAACTTTCAAGTTTATTTTATTGATTAATTATTGACCAAACTACAATACATTGTAACAGCGGATTAGCTGCAAGTTACAGGCAATGATGATATAAAGTATAGTGAAAAATGCAAATTTAATACAAAATATGATTTATGGGGGGGGGGGGGGCCCTATACACTAATGCATTCAATGTATCAAAAGAACAAACCCCACACACATCCGATGTTTCAACCTGGTACATGTATTTATTTTTGTTCTCAAAAAACATCAACACTTACATGTACATACGATAGAGAGAAAAAATATTTGCAACATACAGAGCGTTGAAACGTTGATTGACTGTTAACATGCTGATGTCATGGCCTACAGTTGTTCCGGTGGTAACCGAACGAAACCTGAGCAATAATATCGACTTAGAACCAAGGCTAGCGTGAGGAAGTAAATATAGCATGGTGCTCAAGTTGGTCTGCACTGGACTACCCCTTTATGTAGTCTGGATGCCAGCCAGTTATCTTAATTGATACAAATGTACAGTGAGTGCAGGCAAAGTTTGGGAATGAAAAAATTCCATTCAAAACTTTTGTTGACTTTAATTTTTACATACAATCTCCCCAGACGATGTTGATCAATTACAAATTAAAAAGGGTTGCCATAACAATAATTCAGATCTGTGCCTGGTCCCCATCGCTAAATGAATTACCCTACATCCCTCCCATTGATATTTTGCAAACACCTGTCGTATACCGGTCGTCCATTCATCCCTGCTGTCAATCCGACCCCCCTCTGAGCTGCTGACATTTCCTGATGTGTCGTTGAGGTTGGTCGGTCAACTAAAGAATCTCTCCTTGATCAATTCAGATCCTGACCACAGCAATTACATTAGCAGGGGGTAACGCAGCATGCTCCGTCTGGAAATAGAAACAAATAACAAGATGCTGTATTCAATTTGATGCAGGAAAGCAGCAGCATCCAAAGTGAATACCAAGTGCAGTCAAATGTTTTGTAATAAGACAAATTTGTGAAACACTTCTAGTAATGTTTGTATAATTCGGAGGTAGACTGAGCTGTAATTTGATGAGGTGTATTACAAAAAAAGCTGTTCTGAAAATATCAAAATTTACTCATTGTCAACTGCTCTGGTATGAACTGTTTATTAAACTGCGTAGAAGTGTGAAAAAGCAAAGTGAATATTTGGGCAAACATTTGTGCTGATGAAAAGTGCCTCTTAAATCTAATTCACAGGGGACCCGAGGTAAAATTTCACCAGGCTCCCCAGGAGTTTCAGGGTAAACAACTTGCCAGCTAACTATCACATTGAAAAATCCCCCCTGGGGAAATAATAGCAGAAGATGAATCTCACACCTTTTGGATTGCTGCTTATCTTCAGGGCATTGGACTAAATGTAGTGTATGTATTTAGATGCCTTCGGGTTTTAATAATATAAGTTTGCGATGGCATTTCATTCCAACCTTTTAACAATAATTATTTTTGGCAAAGATTTTTCTTTGGTTTCCTCATGGGAATTATTTATCTCTTCACAAAAGGATCAAAAGGATCACTTCTCTTAAGTCTAAAGCCGCTGTAGTGCTGTCAAAAGGTTTTTTTTCTTCTTAAAAGAGCATGGACTTGAGCATGTTTATCATGTATAAGGAACACTAATAAATCAAAGAAATACAGAGGGTACGCTTGCATGAAGATTTTAAAGATGATACCTCTATAGACGATGTGACCTGTGTTTACAATCAAACCGCCCTCTGTTGACAAGTCTGTTGTCCAAGTCATGTTCCGCCGGGCAAAAAGACGTGTAGTCATGGTAATATTGCGTGTACTTTCTAGCTGGCTGTCAAGTACACAAAGGTTTTGCCCGGCGACATGCGCGCGCATCATGTTATGATTTCAAATGACGTCAGAGGTCACATCGTCTATACACCGATCCATTAAGCCACGCCCATTTCTCATTGACCAATCACAACCGCGAAATCTGATCACCATTTGAGCCGTTTGGTGATCTTTGCACTAATGGTGATCGGGTTTCGCGGCTGTGATTGGTCAACTCGTAAGGAGGCGGGGCTTAATGGATCGATCTATTGAGCTATTTACTTGATCACATTTTTTACATTGACCTTATTAGAACCAGTTCAATTCAATTTAATGTTTTTACTGCATCACAGTTTACAGGTAAACAAAGTGAAAATTGTCTCTCAGTATGCACTCAACATTCAAATAAAAGAGTCAAACTACAACCAATTTTGTAAAAGCAATACAAAACCTGAACGCCATTTACATGTAGGGGCCATTAAAAATAGTCAATGTTTAAAAAATGCGAAAAAAACAATTTCCCCCCGAAATAGTGGGTGGGTGGCACAAAAGAAATAACTGAAAAACAAATTTCAATTTTTTAAATAAATAAGTATATAAATTAAAAAACAAAAATACAAATAAAAAGTACCGATTTGACTAAGATTGTCAATTTCATTCATGATTTAACTACAATATGTTTTTGTTTAAGCCAGAAAAAGCCAGTGAAAAATACTGATCTATGTTGAAGACCTTTGGTCTAAATTATCTGGTTCATTTTAGGCATTCCTTTGTTCTTCAGTTTCTAGATTATATTACGAAGCCCATCAATATTTAAAAAAAATTGTGGAGGGTGGGTGGGTCAAAGCAATTTCAAAAGAAAATCAAATTGTTTTTTACATTGAGTATTCTGAATGGCCCCTTAAATAAAAAAAAAATTGTGAACCACATAAAACCATGGGTTATTCTAGTGCTCTCTCCATCTGAGGATGTTTGATCGAGGCGCAAGTTACAATAGCAATTCCATAAAAATACAATGTAGTCATAGTGTGGGTTCGAGTCCTACTCCTGGCACTTGTGTCCTTAAGCAAGAAACCATAGTTCATGCTATTGCTTTGTCCTTCGGATGGGACATTAACCCATTGGTGCCACTAAATTAACCCATTGCTCCCACTAAGATTGGTAGTGCAGGTAAAACAAAAAAATTATAAACAGAAAATAGTTCACAGGTCTTCACAGGCTTGCGAGCTACATGTAAAGTGATTAAGTTCACTTATGAGGCATCCTTGGTTTCAGAAATATATTAATAGAGTAATAATAAGTGCTTTAATATTTCTTTCTTAAGAATATGCATTATGATGACGTTGAGAGCCTACATGTAGTCACAAGAGGCTAGCTTTCACAGGCAATTTAGGAGCTCTAGGTAACACTTCAGTAGTAAAGTGCCTGTAATTCCATGGACAATATTATTCATGAAAATTGAAATTGAGAACGATTTTTCTAATGCTTACTTACATGGTATGTGTACCTGTATATTGCTTTTTGTAACGTGGCCTTCAATTTTCCCACCTTTTAGTTGGAAGAGTGACTATGAATTGATCACACCATTTACAGTAGACGGAAATATTTCTTGTAGCTACACCTACATGTATTATTTTTTTTTTAATACAAGTTTTAATGGAGTGGCCCTTTCATGGTTAATCATAGTCTCCCATAGATATTCATTTGAATGTGTAATTAGTTTAAAAAAGCAATTTAAATTACCTGTGGTAAGTTTTTGTTGAAACAAAAACAAGGTTTGCGTCAGGACATGTTCAATTTAGCAGAGCTGGTAAAAAGTAGGGAGAATATTTGGTAAACATGTCTTTGTAGGAAATATTGTCTTAGGGGAAGTGAATTGTGGCTGTACAGAATTGCATTTTGGAAATAAGAAAACCGATGGCATCATTATGACATTGCGAAGGTTTAAACTTTTTGGGGCTTGCTACAGGTTTTAAGCAAAATAGTACATTTTAAAACTTGTCATGAGAGGGCGCTGTTGAAGTTAATGACATCATTACTCTTTTAATTGAAAGGCCTAAGGGTCAAACTTCATAGGAAAAGACCATTCTGTTGATAACAGAACTCAAAATGAGGCCCTCTTGGGAAGATTTATTTTAATTTCAAATTTTGGTTTTGATCGGAAATAAAGGTCACATGAGGTCATGCATGTACTTTGTGTAAGACTTGCACAATACTCCCAAGAGCTTTCATATTATGCAAAGATCATGTACATGTGTAGCAATTATGGTTCTCCAGATATGAATTTTTGAAATATTAAATGTTGCTCTAATGTAACATTATCATCAATCATTCCTACAACTGTATAATGTAAAGAGTTTCGGCTTCACCTACAGTACATGTATTATTTTGTAAAACTAAGGTCAAAGTACATGTACATGTACGCAGTAAGTTTCAAGTCTACATGAGCTGTTCTTTTGCGAAACGTTCTGGAGAAGATTCAAGTAGAAGAAGAATAGGCCCTATGAGAAAAAAACAAACAAAACAGTACTAAAACAACAGGTTTTCCGTTGTTGGCTGGACACACTTACAATTGTTAACAAGTTGTAAGAAATTGCTATTGAAAAGTAATCCCAAAAGCTAAGCTGGTGTGCTTAATGCCCCAAAAAGAAAAATATTGACAGCACTGAGAACACAAGGTGAGAGGAACCTTGTTGAAAAAGCATCAAAATGAAAATCTGCAAACTGTGTGTTTTTTCTCCCTTCAATCATAACATTTGCAAACCTTTAAACCCTACAATGAGACGAATCTGAATAAGAGAAAACCAGTGCATTCAATGAAAGACGTTCCTTGACGCCAAACAAGACTTCAGTCAAAATTGCATTAGCAAGCAGCTTCATGCATTCTTCAACCTTACATGTATCTCAAAATGTCATTTGTGTCTTCGTGTCTCTATAGACCTATTGCGTTGGGACTGCGTAATTCCCTATCTTTTATTCTGCGTCAGTCATAACTTTCCTTATAGTAGAGTGCTTCTGCGACCCACCCCTCTCCCCAGCTCTGTATTGCTGAAGGAAAGAAAGTTACCCGCATCTCCTGTCTAATGGATTGTTTGGAAAACGAAATGGCCGGTGACGTGAGATCTACACATTGGATGATATAAAAAGGAGATGTTGTTGTCGCCTTCGTTTCGGTTTTCACTTGGTGTCGAGTTTCATGGACAGTGATAAGCCCCAGTTGGAAGGATCTTACCCATAATTGAGATTTTCTGCTTTTCACTTTTGCTGCATTTAATATGAATAAGTGGTGCTAGAGGGTTTCATATTGTTGTGTTTATGTCTAGAAGATTACCAGGCTTGTGAAGTACAATAATAGCTGACTGTAACTTATTCTTTGGAAGTGTGTAGATTTCTGTTCATTTTAGATACAAAAACCTTGTAGCCTTGGCTTCTGGACCCAAACTCATAGAACTGCTTAAGCACTAAAGCAGCTAAGCAGCAGCAACATTATAGGCTACTTACCAGATTAAGGTTACCAGCCAAAATACCATGTAAACCTTTATGTGACTGGTAACCTGGTAACCTGCACAAAGTTGAAAACTGTTAAGCAATAGTTGCCGCCTAGAGTTCGTGTCTTGGTTTTTGTCAACGAAATGCTGATTTATGACAAAAATATAAACTAAGATACAATAAATGTCACTTGTGAAAACTTCAGCTGACAACTGTTTACTTGCTTAGAAAACATCAAACAAAAAAACTGTCTCAATAGTGTTTTCACAAGAACATCCTATGCATCTATGTTTAGCAAGGTGACAGCACAAACCAACCGCATCTCTGGCCGCAGCATTTGGGAACAGACACCAACCCTCAGAAATCTGAAAAACAATTCATGCATGATTAAAATGTTTTTGGGTAAAAAAATTATGCAGACCTTATTACTTTGAAGGGAATCCTTCCTCAAGAGGTACATGTAGTTTATACCATCATTATCAACCATGTCAACAGCTGCAGTGGTTCTCACCAGGTACATTTTATGGTCATCAATTTTTGGAGTACTTACCAATCTAAGTCCACACATTTAATTTAAGCAGCTCTTTGAAATTGGTCCCTGGTAGTTACTTTACCATGTACTCAACAACCATCAGACTATAGATGTGACGGGCTCTGTGAAAATGAGTCACTTGGGGGGGACAATTCACTTTTGAGTTTTATACATGGCTGTAAAGAGCACACAACAAGCTTAATTTTGACATCTCTTACACACTTGTGTCATTTTTGGTTCAAAAGTTATGACCTTTTGAAAAACAAATTATGTCGATATTTGAAAATAACCCCTAATGGAGAAAAGGCCTGTTTAATAAAAAAAAATCAAATATTGATGTCAAAAGAGAAATACTATTATTTTGTTTAGAGTTCATAGATACCACAATGTTCCTCAATTGCTACAGACTTGAAATTTTGGGGGAAGTTTTTTTAGTGTATTCACATGACGATGCAATTTAAATATTTTCAAAACTAATTACAAATGACCTTATTTGCATATCTGAAATAAATTAAAGGGAGACATTTACAATGCCTTGTAAAGTACAAAATAGGAACAAAAGGGTCATTAAAAACTGTTTTTATTCATGTTTATAAACCACAAAAAAAGTTTCTATTTAAGAATTATGAAAAGATAGACCCTTAAGAGGCAAGAAACCGTTTTATCACAAAATTTTATTTCAATTTTTGTTTCACCCTACCAACACTCAACTGCCCCGTAATTGAAAGTGGGTTGTGCGACAAGCGACTCATTTTCGTAGAGCCCGTCACAGATAGTCTTGTGTGGTTATTGTGGATTTGACAATTTGGTAAGCAGATGTTTTCTGCTTACTGCGCAATACTCATTACATGTGTTGGACATTTCGTCGCGCGTACCACGAACCGACCTAACTCGTACACAGTATAAAAAAACATGTTTGGAGAAAATCCCGAATGAAGTTGCACTATTTTTCAAACTGCTGTTTCGGGTTCTGCTAACTATTTGTATACAATTTTTTAAGACAAAAATAAAGCCGACTACTTTATTAATACAGAACTGTCAATTTCATTTAATCCCCGCAACTATTTTAATTAGTAAATAATACCTAAACAGATAGGTCACTTTGTGAAAATTAAAATCCGAGTTTTGCCCGCAGAGCGCCGTGTACAAACCAATGCATAATAGAGACGTATCTAGTTAGGTCACTTTGTGAAAATACCACGCTTTGAGTTAGGTCAGTTCGTGGTACGCAAATTTTACACGCGCGCCCGAACCGCGCGCGCTGTAGCGCATAGTACATCATTGGTAAAGTGGCGTATCTAGATAGGTCACTTTGTGAAAAGACAAAACGGCAAATCTAGTGATACGTCGTTTTTAGTCATTAGTGTAATTACAAAACTACTACGTATTTAGTTCTGAAACTTGCTGAAAATGTTAACAGTAATGAGTATATTAATAATTTGTAAAAAAAAAATTTTGCAAAAGTGTGTGATTTTTGTCAGTTAGGTCGGTTCGTGGTACGCGCGACGATTTAATGTACACATTGAACATTGTGTAGTAAAACATATGAGGGCCCAATTACGGAAGCAGTGAAATTCATGCTTATTTTGTCAAGTGTACGTATTTCACAGGTACATGTAGTAGGGAGTATTTGCTTATAATGCTTGCATACCTGTATGTAAGTTGGTATAAGCAAAGATGAGTAACGCAAAAAATGCAAAATTCATCAGGCCTCAAATTAACCCACGGCACCCACAGCGATTGCTCTGTGCTTTTGGTGTGTTTCCTCAAAGAACTGCCCCTTTAGCAGAAGAAATTGCTGTGCCCCTTCAGGAGGGAAGGTCAATCCATTGTGGATAAAGTACAAGCACTGCCAGATTCTTCTCAATGTACACAACAGTTGTTTACTTGTAGTATTGAAGGCCTACATATGTACGTGTACAAGTAATTTGAACACTTAGATTTGCACAGTTTTTCACCACAAATGAACTCAAGGATTTTCTTTTTGTCTCAGCAATTCACAAGTGTTCTGTGAAGGACGTCGTGATATTTTCTGACATGCATTCCCTGTATGATCTTGATGAAGAGGTTTTGGCACGGGGCCTTTTAAAGTTCAAAATTGAAATGCCTTGCACCCCCCCCCCCCCCTCCCCGCCCTCCTTATCACCACCACCCCGGCATTATTGTACATGTACATGTATGTATGACGTGTAAAATACACAGTTTATACACGCTTGTCTGCTGCTTGAAGATAACCGTGAACGATCGGCAACCAGAGTAAATCAGAGAGATGGATGATGTTTGTTTTTAACTCACTCGGATCCTGTGCCATACTAAATGAATCAGTCGTACATGAATAATGTATATGTGTACCCACACAAACACATTGTCAGATCATTATTATTCTAAATGTTGTGCTTACAGGCATGATATTCTTCCTACTAAAAGCATGTGAGTCACATTGGTAAAACTAAATGTCAAAGACCAGTATCAACACTTGATGTGACCCAACAATACACATGAAATAACAAACCTGTTCAAATTGAAGCTCAATCTGTCATTGGAATCATGAGAAAAAGTGGAAAAAACCTTTATGCTTTCACAGTTTTTCAAACATTGAGTTTTGCAAGATCGAAACTAAATGTTTTACTCATTTCTCAAAAGTGTTTGCAATTCAAGCAAAAACATTTCAAAGGGAGTTTCCCACCATGACCATCTTTATTCTTGTAAGTTGTTTGAAAATTTGTTTTCATTTATATTTTTACTCATTACCAATGTTGTGGTTTACGTTTTATTTTTTGCCCTTGGGAAAAATCAGGAAAATTTTGAATATTTTTTAAATAACCTGAAAAGTTATTCTAAAGCTTGCACCATAATGTACTACTGTATGTAGGTCTGCTCTTATACTCAATGAAATGTTCATTCTAACTAAGTGATGTTTGAAGCTTTTCACATGTTGCATGGCGTGGAAAATAGAAATTAACTAGTAAACTTGCTGGTACAACCATGTGTGAAATCTCTTTTGGGAGGAGTGTTGGCTCTGGAAAGAGCCGGTGTGGTCTTGAGGTCTCGAACAGTATAACTCTGCTCATCTTCATAAGAAGAAATGTTCATACTTTTGTCTACTGACCACTTATCGTGCCTGTTGATAGGAGATTTTTTATGGGTGTTCACATCCTTGGAAATGTTATGATTTAGATTAGAATGCTCTAACTAATGGAATCTAAACTTGTTGTTACCTTGCCTGGCCAGACAGGTGCCTGTAGATCTTCAATACATCATTTGATACATCCTGTACATGAGCAGGTGTATGTAACACAATATAGACATGTACACAACCACATGCATTAGATAAATTGTAACAGCTTTAGGTTCTGGATTCATGGAATGACAGCACAATGAGATCCACCATTCAGGTTGGTTCAGTGGTGTCTTTCACCTCTGTAGACTCTGGTTTGATTTCTAAACCAGAGCCAGTTGCATGTGGATCAGGTTTTCAGTCACTACTCTGATTGCTCGGGTTTCGTATATATTTTGGATTTTCCCTCCCATATCTGCGTATCTAAAACTATGTCTTTATCATCTTCTCCACATCTTCAAACATACTATTGACTGTGCAAGTCTCGCGCGTAATCAAACTTCCGGGACCATTGTGGTCCCAACCATATGGAGTTGTACGTTGGCAATATTTTGTTTCGTCTATTATTTTAGTTTAACGTACTTTATGACCATGAAAATTACATATGTTGTTGGGAATGTAATACTAAGTGATCAAAAATATGAAAGTTAATTCAACAAAACAACGAAGAAAACCCAAGCATTAAACTTGACCTCTGCTTCCGGTTACTTGCAAAAAATTAAGAATTTGTGCCCACCTCCGATCACCCAATTTGTTTTGGTCGCACGATGATAATCAGCAGACGCTGTAATTGTCAGACGCTAAGCCTTTACATTGCAGTCTACGGTTGTCGAGGCGTCAGCGTCCTCTTTAAACTGCGTCATGCGTTAACTCTACGCCCGTGCGATCATCGCGCGTCTGCGTTTAAACCTGCTTTTAGTGGTTGCACGTACTCAGGCGTGGATTTACAAAAGGGTTTCCTAAAAAGTTAAGATCAAATAAGCATCCTTGTCCCAGAGTTTTTAGTTTGTTTGAACAAAAACTAACAAATGATTTGTGTGTTTATTATGAAAGCTAAAACTCATTTTATGCAAATTGTAAAGATTATTTTTGTTGGTCAGATTTTTTCATAGATCTAATTTAAAAACAATGATTTGATTTCAGAAAAAAATATGTTCTTCACTTGACGTGTTTTCTCGCTCCGATACGCGCGAGACTTGCACAGTCTATTATTAGTTATCACTCAAGCACAAATAGAATACAAACAAAATATAACGCTTTATTTTCCATACTCTATGAACGCACCTTTGATAACAAGTTCAACTTCAAGTTCAACTTCCAATACCTCGGAAAACAACCAAATTCACACTCATCTACTATTCTATTAAAGCCAAAACTGGGCTCAAAACCCACAAAATGAATAAGTTGAGGAGGGGGAGCTCCACACCTGAATGACAAGAATTTGTTTGTGAGTTATAAATATAAAACGAATATTATCAAGTTATGAACCACAAGGGAATATGAATATTGAATAAAAACTGAATATTGTAGCAGGATTTAATTACTCTGTGAACTCTGGCCTTTGCCTTCTCCTCATGAAATGGAAAAGCTTGTTTTCATATTCTGTGCATTCAATATCTATGTATATCTCTTCCAAAAACTAGCTTCCTCAGTCATTTCAGTCGAACAATTTTATTTATTCATTCAGCAAAGTGGTTTCACCATTGTTCACTGGTCAAAATGTCTTGATGAATAAAATCCTGCTTTTGATTGGTTTTTGCAAAGAATTACTTTTTTTGCCAATTAAGGGCAGTATATATTTTGCTCTTGGAACTGTTCAGTTGCTTTAACCCTATAGAAATGTACACTTATATAAAACTAACCGGTGAAAATTTCATTTCAAAAGGTGGTAGCGTTTTTGAGATATTGCCGAAAGTCTTGAGCGGTTATGTCCACGCAAGAAAAATAATAATGTGGAATACACAATCTATGCTGAAACGCTTCTCAGAGTGAAATTTGTCCGAGTCCCACTCTCTAAAACAACAACCCTTTAAAGGGAATTGTTTCTCAAAATGTTATACATTATTAACACCTGCAGTGCTTCTTACATTGTATTAAGTAAGTTTTTATGGTCATCAATTTTTTGAGTAATTACCAAAGATTCAAATACAGCTTATCTTCATATTACATTGTGGAGTTCAAAGCTGGTCTGTATTCTTCTCATCTTTTATGTACATGTAGCCTACTAATTGGTTGGCTCAGTGGTTTCATCTCTGCGTTACACCTTTGTGGACCTATAGTCTTGGTGCAAAACGTTCTTGTTGAGTTAGCAAAACCATAAAACCTACACACGTTGAGACTATTCCACCGATAGAGGGAGTTCTCTGGAAGCCGCGAACCCGTTGTTTTGAGTGGTGGGTGATGGAAGTTTTCACAACAGCTATTGTTCGATAGTAATATGCGTGGCGCAGATCCCATCAGAGCGGGGAATCGTGATAGTTGAGTGATAATAAACAACATCTTGCACCAAGACTATTGTGGACCCAGTTCAAATCCTTCCCTTGGGGATTGTGTTTTGGGTTCCTAGCTGATTGCCATGGTCTTCCCCTATTTGAGGTTTTTCTCCTCTATTTGAAAATGTCTTCATCGTTTCCCATTCATCCCATTCATCCCGTACAATGTGCTGTTGGAGGTGATAAAAAATGATGTATTAACTACTTGTAAGTAAATTTACATAAAATTTACACTTTTACCATATTTTAACACAAAGAGCCTAACATTAGACAGCACAGACTATGACAGATTGTCTGGAAGAGAATGCTTGGTAATTTCTCCCTTAAAAAAACCATGTTTTTCATAGATTTTAATTGTAAACTAAATTTAGATTTTCAGTTATTTCTGTGGTTTTTTGGGACATTACCACAGGACAGTTACCGCAGCATTACCGCACATCAGTTTAAAAATATGTTGTTTTTTAACTCATTTTACTAAAATATAAGTGCAATTGTACTGCAGTTTCATTTACGTTTTAAACTTAGGAAAAAACTGTAGTTTTATTGTAATGGACAGTAAGTCTTGGAAATAGCAACACCACAGGATTAATCTCTTTTTGGAATATTTATCTTGGGCAAGTAGCTAGCCCAAACCTAATGCTGGTCCTGTGAGAAATGCCACCATGCTCCATTTCTAGGTTTCTGTTGATGGTGATTGGTGATGATGATTTAGTCACCTCCCTCAGAGAGAGAAGCACAAAGAACTGTAAAGGGAAAATGTGTGTAAGAAAAATTAAAACATTTGCCAAAACTATGGTTTGCACAACTCTGCGGTCTGCGATGGTACATGTACAATGTAATGCATGGCAGCATATATTAAACTTACCAGTGCCTAGACCCAGTAACTGTGGCGCTGTACTCCTTTTTTTTGAAATTTTGACATACTGTCGTACTGTCGTACTAGCGTCTGTTTGCAGCGACACGCCCCGTTGAATACAACACGCCCCATCCGAATACATTGCCCACACTGTGTGCACTCGCTGCAAACAGTCGTTGATTAAATCTACTACCCAGAATGCATCTTGACGATGAAACTGTGAGGGCCTCGAGGGGGCAGCAGTCGCAGAGGTCAGATCGTAGTTGACTCAGGCAGGATGAGAGCCTGCCCGTCATTTTCACCGATCGACTTGACAAAAACGTAAAATTGAAGCACAAAACAAAATCGTGAGTACATTTAAATACCTGATGTTGCATCTAAAGACATATCAAGAAGCCAGTAGGCATTTTTAAAGTTATTTTGTTGGGTATTTTTGTCGTTCTGAGGCATTTTTTGTGGCTTGCCGTAGTCAAATGACGCCAAATCAGGGAATGCTGTGTCGCGACGGAGCTTTAACCTGGGGCGCGCTAGTAGTAGTACGACCGACAAAATTTTAAACAAAAAGGAGTACAGCGCCCCAGTTACTGGGTCTAGTGCCAAGCCCAAACCACCATGTGACCATGAAGTTAAGTTAATTAAACCCAGTCCTGTTACCCAAGCAAAGCAATCAAAAATGATAAATGTTGCGCTAATCAGTTTTAGATGACTCCACTACCCCATATAAAACCCAGGATTTTCCATCAAGAAGAAATAAACACTCACTGGTATTTGGTAGACTAGAAAACTACATACCCCAACCAAAAGTACTTGTAGTTGTACATGTGCACTTCTACAAGAAAATTAAACTTAAAATCACGTTTTCAACAAAACACTTACCAATCATGCTGTAGAGTAGTTCTGCTGATGACATGCGACACAAGGCAAGATGATGGATATGGATGGAGTGATCCCTGGGCCTGGTGATGCTGATCACCGATGAATCTTTCTAATCTTGTTCTTGAGTTTTACTGTTTAATTCACATCTGATCAGCATATCAGTTTGACACTATCAGCTTTTAAAATTAAATTGGCACTGCAAAAACCTTCGACTTTAAAATGGAAAGCTTTAATAATTTACACTAACATCAACAAGTCAGTACACTTCAACCGTCGGCCAAGTATTCATTTCAAACTAATTTTAATGACTGATCGATATGGAAGAGAAGGGGGCTCTAACCACAAAGGTGTTCATTTTACATACGCGAAGTCAGGGGTGCTGATCAAAGATCGTATAGCACCCTCTAGCGGCAGCAATATGTGATATTTGTCTTAAATAAACATGCACAGTCCTTTTACTGCTTTGGATATGCAATTATAGACCTTTCTTTTGCAACGTCACAGCCCGAGTTTTTGCCAACCCAGGTTGGAAAAGTATGGAAAGCCATCATTGCAAATCAAAAACAGATTGCCACAGTTTGTACAGTAGCAGTGTTACAGAAATATTCAAAACAAGTGTTGAATTTGTTGGAAACAAATCAACCAATCATGGAAGGTATTTCCGGTCATGAATCTTTACGGAAAATGTTGAATTTGGTCACAACATTTTTTAACACGATTGATTGTTTTGCTAACATTCGGCCGTCCATGCCAACCGGCGCACTTTGTTTATCAACAAAAGAAAGGTCTATAGGGAAACAGGTCAACTCGTACGCATGCAAACTCGTACGCCTGCCGACCCGTACGCCAATTGGTCAACTCGTGCGCCTACCAACTCGTACACACACGAACTCGTACACACCCAAACTCGTACGCAGGTATATTTATACGTGTATTTCTACGTAAAAAGCATGCTTGACAGCGGGAATTATTAATTCGAAATTAATACATAATAACACATCAGAATTCAAGGGAAGGTATACGTTTGGTAATACTGAAAAGCAGATTCTGATTATTCTGTGGGTCTAATTCAACGCAGAACTGACGAAAAAACAATGCCTCATTAAGCAAATCTTGGTAAAATTGAACACAGAACACTCAACGATGACCTGGCATGAACTGAACCAGCACCTCTTGGTCAAAATGAACCCAAATAAGAATTAACGATGACCTGGAGTGTAATGACCTGGATTAAGCGGGTTAACGAAGTATGACCCGGCACCGGGTCAAACACGATGACCCTTTTCCGGGTCCTGTTGACCCGGAAAGGGTCAACAAAAATTGACCCGGAGGCCGGGTCAAAAATCTGACCCGGGACTTTTTAGAGTGGGCTGTGCAATCACTACAGTAAAACCAGCCTAAGAACCCTTTTTTGATGATAGTGGTTCATCGGCAAGTCAGCTTTTTAGAAGAGCGCTCTCATAGTGTTCAGTCACATTAGTTTAGTTTAGTGATACAACACATAATGATGACTTGAACCAAAACTAACTCCGAACTGACATTTTTTGTTAGGTCCGTACATTTTTAAAGATGACCAGTTTAAATTCTGTAATTTCTTATGCCTGCAAACAAGTCATTTATTTGTCCTTTCATTAAACTCTTTACAAGAAAAGAGTCTTTTAAAGGGGAGGTACATCTGTTTGGTAATTACTCTTAAAATTAATGGCAATACAACATTTCTTTCGATAGTATAATGCATTTTTAGAAACATTACACTTCAAAGTTATGTGGTTGTATAAAAAAAGGTCTATTTTTATGCCCCCAAGTTTGAATCTGAGTCAGGCCAACATCAGCCCCACACAAAGAGAAGCGATGTTCCATCTTATTGGCAACCAAAGTGTTAGTACGCACGCGTGATGTTCAATCTAAATATTTGGTAAGGGTTTATTGATCGGTTCCAAAAACCAAAGATATACTTTGCCTTTAACATCTTCAAATAAACAGTTTCTGCTTTGAATAGCCTTACTTGTGTAATCATTCATACAATGTATTTAACTGATCCAGCAGTCCAAGGTTTCAAGAAGTGAGCAGGCGTCTGACAAACCTTGTACATTTCATAAGCTCAGCTAAAGCGTCAAGAAATCCAATCCGATCAAAATCGTTTTAAATGCAAATTCCTTCTAATTGAAATGTTCCAAGTTGTTAAAGTCATTTCTGTGTTGCGTTAATTGTTGAGACCCATGTGCTGCTTCAAGAAACAGCAGGAAGACGATTCTATAATTAGACCTGGAAGATATCCAACATCGGGTGAGAACAGACAATTACGTACAACTGTTTCCCTTTATTGAAAACAAATCACTTTTTTTCTTCTGGTTTGGATGGCCAGTTCCTGTGATGATGTCGTAGCGGCCTTGGACTCTAATAATCTTATGAGTATCCTGTTCATTTGTGTAGTATACAGCAGGTTCGTCAACCGTCAAATTGTCAGTATAATTGAATGTACTGTACCCTGATTCAGCCAGATAGAACAGTTTGTTAGCGCAGGTGATGAGTAGTGATGATGACGTAGGTATAGCAGGATCCTGCACCTGTTAGATGTGTATCATCTGAGGAAGAAATGGCAAAATAGTCAGGTCTTTTTGTGAGGATTTTGTTGATGAATATTATATATTACTACCTGATAATAATACTTTGTACTGTGCTTACATGTAAACTATGTTTCTAAACACTGCAGTATTTATCCTGCAATCAGGGCTCGTATTTTACACTGGATCACAGGCCCGATGCCAGTAATTTAATGTTCGGCCAGTAAACTCATGACCTACAAGTCCATTGGTGTTGGGTTTTTCAATTGAATAACAGAAACAAATTATGTTCAAGTATTGACTTTGGGTATGATAAATTAACTTTCAATTCTAGGAGTGATCAAGTATACTTATAGTCTTAATACCATTAAGACATGAGATCAATCTTCTCTTACTTGTCTCAGTTCGGGTTCATATAAAAGCAGTCAAATGCAAGTTAAACTGTCATCAGCAATTTTTTATTTTCACATTTTGAATCTGGTAAAAAAAATGTCTGGTCCAGTAAAGATTTGGAGCTACAAGCCCTGTAGTCTTGTGGATTTTCTCCCAAAATTTGAGCCCTGGCAAGGTAGGTGGAGCTACGTTTTGAAGTATGAGACCTACACTCCTTTACATACATGTACATTGTAGCACCCTGTAATGGTTTACAAGGTGTTGTGGCGCAATATGCAGCCAATCAAACCAGGAACACAGGGGCAAACCCCTTCTCTATACAATATGTGCACTACATGTAGGTTGTTTTAGGTGCAATACACAACATACATGTACAGGACCTACAGCTGTACGTCCAAGAATCCATTGGATGCAGCAATATTGGTTAAGTGTCTTGTTAAAAGCAACTCCTGGACTGGAATCCACACTCTGCTGATTTAGAAACACCTGATTTTGAGTTCGGTCTCTCATCCTGTAGCTGCCATGACCTGCCACAAATAGTTCTGCAGACGGGGAACATGGTATAAAATTAGTATTGTACAAGTATAAGACAAGCCTCGCTACCCCGGGCACCGGGCCGTATCGATACCCTCTTGTCACTAAAAACAACCTCAAAAACAACGGTGACTGGCTGCCAAAAGTTACTGCTTTGTGCACAAAATTGTTGAAAATGTTTGAGCGCTGTAGGACACTTAGTAAGGGCGTTTCAAATGCAAGTATTTTGACGCTATTCCAAAATAAATGAACCATACTTTTACACAGTCCCCCTAAAAATAAAATGCATACATCACAAGATCAAAGAAGAATAAGAGGGGACTAGTTGCTTTTTGACTCGATGCCTCTTTTGCTGTCTACTGAGCATGCACATACAATGGATCAGCCACAGGCCTAATTAGAAGGTGCCATTTACTGGCACATTTTAAGTAACCAGTATATGGCACAGTGATATTGATCACGCCTGGGAACGAGGTTGATAAGGCAGGTTTGTCAACTTGACAGTCAGTGGTACGATTGAATGTTCTGCACCCTGATGAAACAAGGTTGAACAAACAGCTTGTTCTCAACAAACTACATATAATATGCACTTACACTTCAAACTATTTGTACATGTACATGCAGTACACTGTATGTGTAGTGTACATGTAGTAGTCCAGACCTGGATGTCCGAGACTGAGAACAAGGCATTCAAGACTGACACCAACAAGGACCCAATTCAAGACAAGGACCCAATTTCATAGAGCTTCTTGACGGCATATTTTGTGCTTACTGTGCGAGTTCCATTTCTTAGCGCTGCTAACCGTAAGCACACAAAAAGGTATGCTAAATAAATGACGCCATAATGCAATTGGTTAACGCGCACGTCGCTCAATCTGGCTGCCTAATTTTGTTGCTGTACAAAACAGGTTAAGCAAATTTTCCAGCCTTAGTATAAAGCATGAAAATATGCTTACTGTTAAGCAGCGCTATTTGCCCCAGTCCTCTTGAGACAGAGACTTTGTGTGGGGAGACCTAAACTAAGACCATAACAAGTTCCCGAGATGGTCTCCAGACGACCACAAACAGGTCTCTAGATCTGCATCAATAATGACATGTCTAGATTTGTGAAATAGCTCTCAATGAGAGTTTACTATGAAGAATCCTTCAACTCTTTTTGAAACTTGACAGTTCAGGCTTAATTAGCCCCGTCAAATAGTTTGAAGTTGTTAACTTTTGGTACAGGGCTTTCAAACAGGCGTGCAGAGCCTAAGCCTAAAAGGACATGTGAGATGTTAGTAATGGTGACACTGACAGCCATTTTGTTGCCTTAGGCCTATATTAAATTTAATCAACTTAAACAAAACACATTCTGATTCTTATCAAGTGATGAGATTTTTACAGGTTGGTTGAATGCTGCTTACAATAATTTGAAGTTGTAAAAAAGAATGAACAAAAAACACGCCCTGATCATTTTACATGGGAATGAATTGCATGAAAGAAAGAAAGTTATCAAGCGTGGCCCATTAATTGGTAATGCTATTATGTTATACTAAAATAACACACTGTACACACACGTAGGCTTCGAAAGCATTTGAAAAGTAAATATTGTTTTGTAGAGACAGTGTTAACCTGGTGATTATCCAGTTAAAAGGAACTGTAGTACGGTTTTTGGCTTGGAATTGACTTTTATTATCACAGAACCTTATAATTGTACCTCAGTAGCTTGAATACAAAGAGGGGCTCTTTCATGTAGGTCAAATTCAGTTTTGTGATGCTCTCACCTTCTAATAGATTGAGTGTTATGAAAGTGGGAAAAAGTTTCTAACCTTTCATTAACATGATTGAAAAAGTGTAAAGTATGCCATTGTATTTGTTACCCTTCCATTGGAACAATTGCTCACATCCCAAAACATCAAATGATGACTCATTTCAAATATGAAATTGGTCTGTAGATTTTGCTCAACCTGAAATGTTTGGTTCATTTCTAAGTTTTAAATTGAATGATATTCAAACAAATGATATTCAAATAAATGTGAATTGAATGAATGAATGAACAAAACAACATTTAATTTGACCTTTGACCATAAAATTCTCCATCCTTGGCTTTGAAAGAGTATGACATGAAGTGACATTTTAGACGGTTTTATCTTGAGCTTAGAGATTGCGATGTTATTTCTACTTTCATAAGGACTTCATCCATCGAAAAATGAGTGCATCAGAAAGCTGAATTGGACATTAGAGCCCCTCTCTAAAAAACCTTTAATATGTCGCCACATTCATGGCTTCATGATATATTTGCAAACACTTTGGCAGAGATATTCTCGATATGAGATGCCATAGATGGTAAAGACATTCACTTTCACTTTCAAATTAGGATTCATTGTAATAAACTGTTATTGTCAAATTTGAATGTCAGCGATCTGTTGAGGTCTAAAATAGATCTCAAGAAGTCTAAAGAACTACTTACATGTACATCCAAATAATAGAAAAAGTGTTGAAATGCCTTTAGACATGATTGTGAGACTTACAACAGTCTCGGAGGCAGATAAAACATTTAAATTTTCAATCTGGCTCCCGCGAGATGGAATTAATATCGAGCCAGCAGAGATTTCCCACTGTATTACTCTCGGTCATTTGTATCGCTTGCCATAAGACTGCGTGTGTTTTCATCCTGAATGTTGAACATGACTACATTTGTAGGATGTTAATGTCGGGGCATGGAACGGAATGTATTCATCCACCGTTATCAGTGGTGATGCTAGCACTAGATAAAGGTGATGCTAGCACTACATGTAGATACTTACACTGTACATCTGTACATGTAGACATACACTGCAGTATCATTTACATAATGAAAAACGCAGCTTGGAAATAGCCACTGTATCATCAGCCTTTAGCATCTCAACTCAACAAGATCTGCAGTCCAGTGGTTTAAAAAGCAACCTTTTTTTTCTTAATTAACCACTGTATCGTCAGCCTTTACCATTGGGCCAGTCACCTTTTAAAGGTTGTGTACAACATTGGTAATTAATAATAATAATAATAAATAATAATTCAAACTTGTAAAGCGCCATCTATCTAAGACTAAACTTATTCCGAGGCGCATAAAAACCAAACAAAAACAAAAAACTGAGAGAGTAACCAAAAAGATGACAAATTACGTAGCTTAGAAAGAAATAAGAGCACATTGAATAAAACAGATTTACATAAATGTGTCGGCAAAAACAAGTGGAAAAAATAAAAAACAGATAGTCAATCATCAGAAATATTGAACAGGTGAGTTTTTAGCAATGTTTTGAAAATGTCCAGAGACTTTGTAGCTCGGATATGTAAAGGAAGAGAGTTCCAGAGAGTGGGTGCAGATACAGAAAATGCGCGAACGCTGTTGGAAGTGGTTGTATTAGGGACAGTTAAAAGAAGTTGGTTTGTAGAGCGAAGATTGCGAGTTGGCGTATATGGTGAGAGAATTTCTTTGAGATAGGGAGGAGCCCTATCATTCATAGCTTTCTAGGCAAGCAAAATGATTTTGAATTTAATTCTTTGACAGACTGGGAGCCAGTGAAGCTGTTTCAACACAGGTGTGATGTGATCATATTTACGTGTTTTAGATAATACCCGAGCAGCAGCGTTCTGGACATTTTGCAATTTTTTGATATGATGCTTGTTAATACCATAAAGCAATGAGTTTCCATTATCAAGCATCGGATTTTATCCTGCAGGATAAAGACTATTGTTTTACTCATTTCCTAAAAACTATGGCATTTAAAGCAAAACTATTTCAAGGGAAGTTTTCCACCATGACCATCCTTTGTCAGTTTTGTGCAAATCTGTAAACATTTATATTTTCAATCCTACCAATGTTGTACGCACTCTTTAACTGAACAAAATCTGCAGTCCAGTGGGTTTTATCCTTCTCATCAAACATTTAATTCTTTTAATTTCCAGTTCATTTCAAAAGTTGTTATTTAAAGTTCAGCAATTGGTAAAAAAGAAAGGCAGCGATATTTCTAATCTTATGATGAGTGAATGAGCTACATGTACATGTACAAGCAGGCTTGGAATTTCTTCTTTCAGGAGGCAAGGCTATTTTCATTTTTGCAAAGAACACTTCCAGTGGGAAATCTTAAAGTCTATGGGAAACTTTTGAAGGGGCGCCAAGACCAAGACCAGGGGCAACTGAGGCCATGACCTCTGTGGCCTCCTGTTATTCCAGGCCTGTACAAGACATGGTCTAGTGGAGATTTTCTTAAAGAGGGGCTCCTCTGTCAAATAAAATTTGTTGATGCACTCATTTTATCAAAAGATAGAGTCCTTATGAAAATGGGGAAAATCTAACAAGTCCCTAACCTCACGTTAAAGGGTGTGTACAACATTGGTAAGATTTCACAGATTTGCACATAACTTACATGGTATAAAGATGGTCATGGTGGAAAACTTCCCTTGAAATCGTTTTGCTTGAAATGCCATAGTTTTTCGGAAATGAGTAAAACAATTGTCTTAATCCTGCAGGATAAAACCCGATTTTTGAAAAAAAGTTTAAACATATAATGGGGTTTTTCACTGCTCATGACTCCGAAGACCGATTGAGCTGAAACTTTCACAGGTTTGTTATTTCATGTATGTATATATATATGTCACATCAAGTGTGGATACAGGTCTTTGGCAATAAGCCATTTGCGAGTTACATTTGAATAATGTCTGGTACAATGACTTGTTTAGTCACAAGTTACCGCTTAAATTTGAATTCCTCAGACTATCGAGACAGTTGCTATGTCACATGATTAGGGGCAAGCTTTTGCTTAGTTACGTAAGAGACGGTGAACACCCATACACAATTCTGAATGGATGTGTATGGCACAATGGTACCAGGGTTTGCTCATCTGGAGGTTGCTATACAAAAGCTTGCCCCGAACCATGTGACATAGCAACTGTCTCGATAGTCTGAGGAATTCAAATTTAAGCGGTAACTTGTGACTAAACAAGTCATTGTACCAGACATTATTCAAATTTAACTCGCAAATGGCTTATTACCAATGTTGTACACACCATTTAAAATGGTGTAAGATGCCACAATGTTTGATCCCCTTCTCAAATGCATTTTTTGTCTAAACCCAAAGACGTTTTGCACAAAGTATCGTTAGTTCATTCTTGAAATTCGATGATACTCAATTAAACTTTGAATTTGACCGTTTCACTGACAGTGCAAAAATTTCTCTTTGGTATTTACATACCCATTTGTTTTTGATATCCGATGATGTCATGTTTCAAATTTCGCTCTGAAAGTGTATAAAATAAAATGACATTTTACACCAGTTTAAAGGGACACGTTGCCTTGGATCGGGCGAGTTGGTCTATGAAAAGCGTTTGTAACCGTTTGTTATAAAATGCAGCATATGGTTGGAAAGATGTTTTAAAATTAGAATACAATGATCCACACAAATATCCCTCCAAATTGCGTGTTTTACTTTGCGAACTAACACGGTCCGCCATTTTGTGGAGTCAAAAATTTGACGCCACAAAATGGCATGTCGTGTTAGTTCACGATGTAAAAGTAAAACCACACAGTTTCGAGGCATTGTGTGAATCATAATATTCTACTTTTAAAACATCATTCTAATCACATGCATTTCATAGCAAACGGTTTCAAACGCTTTTCATAGACCAACTCGCCCGATCCAAGGCAACGTGTCCCTTTAACATGAGGGTAGAGACTTGTATTGTCAACACTTTCATGAGGACTCTAATTAAATTGTAAAATTAATGCAATCACAAAACTGTTTTTGACTTTGATATATCCCCTTTAAATGTTGAGATCTTTCGGTTGTATCCATTAGCGGGTATTGGCCCCATCACATGTGGAGCCTGCTGTCTGTCAATGGTCTGCCATTTTGGGAGTCCTATTAATGCATGTTTATGGTGCGGGTATAAATGTAACTGCACGCGAGTCGCCTGAAGTCTGCACAGCACAATACCACACAGGGGAATTGACTCTTAAAATGACGCCACCAAGAGTTATTTCGTGGGTGATGGCGACAAGTAAATTGGGTCAAGACAAATGTCCAGTAGGCTCAGAGCTCAAATTAAATACACTATGCCATGTACATTGTAATTCTGTACATGTACAATGGAGACAAAGCAGGGGTAAAATGGTGAATGCACAGAAAGGCTGACTACATGTTATTACCAGGGATGTGATTTCTCCGTTTTTTAACCGGAAATCAGATTGCAGAGAAGGGCTTTTAAAACCAAAGATAAATGTTATTATTGGGCTCCGTGCTAGCAAGTTTTCGAGCTCGCATACTTTCGCGCTTTGCGCTCAGAGTTCAGGTTTTTATTTCAACAGCCTATCACATCCCTGTATTACAAAAACATGCATTATAATCTTTCATAGCAACCAGGCCTGGAATAACACAGAGACCTTGGAGGCCATGGCCTCTGTTGCCCTGGTCTTGGCCTCCAGGTGCTCCTTCAAAAGTTCCCCATGGACGTTATAGCTTTCCAGTCACAGTGCCCTTTGCAAAATGGCCTTACCCTCTCCATAGAGCAAATGTCCTTGCTCTATGCCCTCTCGAAGATGAAATTCCAGGCCTAAACAACAACCACTTCATTAGATGCAATGAAGGGATCAATCTATAATGCATGTGCTTGGAAAACACTAGACTGTCATACCTGTTCGGTTTCTTGTTTACTGGATCGCTGCTAACATTGCTGGTCTTGGCCTAGTGGGAATTTCTTGTAATTTGCACTGGAATTCAAGCGATGGGATGAAGAAAAACAATCGTGCATGTATGCAGGTGTTTACAGTTTGAACAAGGCTGTACATGTACATGTACTGTCTGTACTTGTATGCTAACCCCATTGAGGCATACAGTAGTAGGAGATTGTAATAAATAGCATGATGTGTACATGTACATGTAGTTTGTTCACCTGTGATTCTTGTTGTGTGGCTATAGAGTGGGCAAGCTGGAATCACAGACTTGTTATGTGAACATGTGATGTCACTGGTTCCCTGTCGGCACCATTTTCGGAAAAGGCCTTTTTGGCAAATTTACAAATTTTGGATGTTATCATTGGCATCAATTTTCCCCCTAAGTTTCAAGTCGTAGTTTCAATTACACTAATTAGCACAGGGGCAATATCACCAGATTTACAGTTTTTAAGTTTTCACGAACAGCCACTTTTTTCTTTCTTTCAAAAATGAGTATTCTGTGTTTGAGTTTTCACAAAGATGCAATTTTTATGACCTAGTGGTTGTTACATGTAGGCCTACATGTCGCACTGCATACAGACATCATTAGCGCAGATTTTACGAAGAGACACTTGTATCAAACACTTAATTACTCATTTATTGAACTTACTGTGATAAAAATCACAACAGATTTGAATGATTTAAGATCTCCACCTTCATGACTACACTGTAGTAAAATGTCAATGTTTAAGTGGAATCAGTGTCTGAAACAAACAATGATTTCACTAATAGTTTAACTTTAACTTAGTTTTCTCCTAACATACATGTACATATGTAGTCGCTAAATTGCCTCTGAACATACATGCATGTACACTGTATTTAGAAAATAACCCAAAACTCTTACACTGGGTATCACAGCGCTTTGCAAGAAAACAGTACAATTTATAAGCAAATAAAAAAGGCATTAATAATGGGAAAGGCAGTTAGTCTTTAGTAATCAACCGTTGAACAACAAAGTTTCTTGAAAATTTCCATTGACTCTGCAGAACGGATTTGATGACGGAGCACAGTTCCAAAGGCGCGGGGCATTTGCGTAAAATGGGCATTCCTCAGCAGCAGAATGCCCCATTTGGAACCGCTAGGAGTGTACCGTCTGAACCAGAGGGAAGGCTACATGATGTATGTCGTCCAGGATGGTAAACCTTGATAAGACTTGGTCGTAGAAGTGCAAAAAAAAACCCCCAAAACCTAAAAAACTTCTCTTTACAAGTGCAAACAAACCCTTCTGTGTACAAGTGGTATCAGAATCAGCTTTATATTAAAGCTTCTCATGTAAGCCCAATACAAGATTAACTCCCTGCAAATTGTTTTGCCAAATGCAAACCCTATCTTTAATACCTCGCTGTTTATTATTACTTTTCAACATGAATATAATTCCAGGCAACTTCAGCGCCTTATTCCCACTTCTATTCTTGGCACATTATCCAATTTGCTTGCAATATCTGGGCCATTAAACTGCGATGCTTATCTGCCTTCAGCAGATTTTTTTCCCTCTCTTCAAACTACTAGACCTGAATGACTTGGTGTCAGTGCCTTAAGAATTCAGAGCGTTGTGCTTTTACAGCGTACATGTACCTGAGCCTATAATTGCTGTAAGGAACTTTGGGTTCAAGTTTTCTTCGAGACTTGAAATGACTCGTTGGTGAGCCAATAAATGCTTAAAGGAAAGGTGCTTGTTTTTTGTAAGCCGGGATGACTTTTTGTCATTACTTGAAGTACATTTTGTCTGTCTTGTTGTTTACCTTCCGTAAAAGACTCTGTTAGGGTGGATACAATACATGCTAACATTTCAAAAGGTGGTAGCGTTTTCGAGGTTTCACTGAAAATCTGGAGCAGATATGTCCATGCAGGAAAAATAATCCGTAATTGGAGTTAAACAATCTGAGAAACGTTTCATGCATGTAGTGTTTCTCAGATTAACCTTTTTTTTTCTAGTCCCTTTCTCAAAAACCACATTCCTTTAGAAGGGAATTGTTTCTCAAAATACACATTCCCAACAGCTGCAGTGTTTCTTCCAAGTAATTTTTTTTATGGTCATTAATTACCAAATTAATTATACCAAAGGTACCTAGTCAGGTTCCAAGACTGCACATTTTACACGTTTGTATTAATAAACATAGAGGACGCTGTGACTTTTTAAATTTTTCCCACCGACATCAGGATCCCACCAAGGTCTCGGATATTTGCTATTTGGAGGCGTGGCCAGACTATGTAAATGACTTGTAATGTATGCATTGTTCATATCATATGACTGAATGAAGATAACTACATATGCAAACTATTCTCATGACGAAACAAAGCTATTTAAGTTCAATGAATGACTTCAGCTGCAGCCATCACCTAATCTTGGCCTCTTCCAAAAAACTACAACACATGTATGTGAGGCAGACATATTTCAAGCTAAAAAAGAACATGCTTGCAGTCGTTTAGGCTTGAATGCATCTTGAAAGAAACAATAGTCTGAAGCTCTTGATGCCTATCTCCGCATCGCATTGTATGCATTTTCCTTTTTTGTGATATTCTGGTTTTTGGTGAAGAAACTGGGGTTGTCAAAGTCGTCACATACCTCCTATGGATTTCTTCGCTGGCTTGTCAATGTGACTTTACTTTCATAATTTGCCGTCAGCAAATGTTGCACACATTTCTTTATGTATTTCCAGTTTTGTAATTTCATCAGCTAAATTAATGATCAATGAGTTTTTTAGCAGTTTAGCAGTTTAGAGAGACAAATTAATTTGTATTGTGTAATGCATTAATAAGCACGACTCGTAGTAGAAGCTGCATGTTATTGTCTGTGCGCTCGCCAGAAAGATTTATGCTTACGGTCTCTCCACAGTGTTAGATAATCGTGGCATGTTGTGTGCATAGTACAGCTGCGTTGAACTTATACTACTTCCTGTGCACAACATTGATTAATTATTCATGACCCCAGTAAAGCGCGATCTCCCATTGGCTCTCCCCAAAAGTCTGGAGAAACTTGCAGCAAAACAAATAAAAAGTTAAGCCTGTCGTTACAAATGTCCAATACCTTGGTGGGATTCCGAGGAACAAAATTACACAGTGCCATCTATGTTTATTTATAACAAATGTGTGTGGTGTACAAACATGTAGGTCTGGCTGAACGTTGGTTTTGTGTTTACGCAAACACCATGGTGGTAACCAAGACTAAGGTATACCCTCCCTTTAAAAGTGTACAAGCCACTTGCATTAAAGATGGACTTGGGCCAAAAGGTGCTTAGAGCAAAATTTCATGTGATCTTCACTTGAAATACACTTGATCTCAATACATTTTATATTTGACATATTTATATTAAACAAAACAGGAAATTGCCTTTGTGGAATTGGGCCAACGGATGCTGAAGGACTGGTTAAATTTTAGTTTAAAATCTTAGAATGACCCTTTGCTTTAGTCAGTACTTTAAGAATCTGCTTTAAGAAGTAAAGAACAAATGTAGAAAAGCCATTGCTTTACAAACTTGCATGTGTATGTAGTACTGTACAATATGTAAATTCTACAGGTTTTGCCCTGAATTTTGTCATTGACCCGCTAGCAGGACCAGTCAGCTTGTCATTATTAAAAAGCCTGGTTCTTATTGTTCATCATGTAAATGTGAGTTTGAAGCGAATTTGATGCACAAATTCGCAACAAACAATTCCCTCTATTTAAAATGTGCTCACCACTTTCAAAATTGATGTTAATTATTAAAATGGCTTCACATTCGCATAAAGTTTAAGCCCGGCTTAAAGGCAGGGTATCCTTTTAAATAATTGTCAAAGACAGGTATCCTCAATTGGTGTATCCCAACATAGAAACAAAATAAAACCCAAACAAACAAACAAAAAAGTAACATTTTTTGCTTCCCATTTCATTGTCATGTTACAAGAAAAAATGTTGTCCCGCAATTTTGTTCGTAAACAAAATTTGGACTAAATTTGTTTTGTGCACAATGAATGCTATTATTGAGTTGCAAATGATGGTTTCTTGAGTAGCAAGTGATACATACATTTTATGTTGCACTTTGCTCTACTGTGCAAGGGAAGTTATTCACTCTGTTAGTGTTTAAAACTGTTAAAAGTGAATAGAGGTACATGCACATCAAAGATTCATGAATTTATAAACAATATGTCAAGGCAAAACAAAATGTGGGTGTACAAGTTACTTGATTTCTGTAGTAGCAAGTGAGACATTTTGTGTAGCATTTTGATCTGCTAAGTGCAAGGGAAATCATTCACTGCAAAACTGTTAAATGTTAAAAAGTGAAGAGAGGTACAAGACGTACTGTACATCAAAGATGCAGGAATTTCTAGGCAAAACAAAATGTGGGTGTACAAGTTACTTGGCTCAAGCAAGGCATCCCCCTCTCTAAATTGCGCACTGCTTGAGGCGTGCAGGAATGATCTCCACAAGAGTGAATTAAGAACCTGATAACTCAAGTCCATGGACACTGCATGCCCAGTAGTTTGAAGATCGTGTGGGATGGATAAACACTTTGAAGCAGTACGTGCTGTATTTTAGTCTTAACTGCTCTGAAGGAACATTTAGTTAGACTTGGAGAAAGATAACAACACTTTATTTTGTTGCAACTTCTTTTTAAAAGGCAAAGCGGTTTAAATGCCATGAAGGCTGTGAGGGGAATCCATTTTACTTTTTCAGGGGTTCATTTCTACATTCATGAAGTAACCTTAAATTACGCAGGTACATGTAGAGTCATGCTTTGGCAAGCACTCCACAAATTAATGACTACATGTATAAAAACTTACTTGGTGAGAAGCACTGCATCTGTTGACAGTGTAAAAAAAATTGAGAAAAGATTCCATTCAAAGTAATATGATTATGAAAAAATGTCACCAAAAAATTCAAATCTGAGAACCGATTCAGGCATGAATCGTTTATCAGATTTCTGAGGGGTGTTTGTTTGCGAATGTCGCAGCCAATGATGCGGTTGGTACCCATGCATTGTCACCTTGCTAAAGGTGGATGGATTCAACGTTCATTGTGACAGTTGTGTGCTGTTTTTTCTTCAAGTAGACACTGTATTCAGCTGAAACTTTCATCTTTCTTAAGTTGACAAAAACAAATCTATGACTCTACTTAGATTGCAATGACGTGCATTCAGTAATCTTTTCCTCTTTTCTCCATTTTTCATTTTCTTTCATATGCTGCACCTGTCTTCGATTCAACTTCATTAACTTATGATCAATCAGGTAAGTCTATTTCTTTTCCTTCAACCATGTGTCATCTTGCCCAAAGCAAGTACAGTTTTTTCAAGTCTGCATTGCTGTATTCCACCTTTAAAGGGTCTGTATACGTTTGGTAATCACTCTGAAAATTAATGGCAATAAAAACTTACTTGGTAATAAATACAGCAGCTTTGGTTAGTATCATGCATTTTAAGAAACTTTTCACTTCGAAGTACTACGGTTTAGGAAAAATATATCACTTTTTATCCCCCAAATTTGAATCTGAGAAGCGTTACGGCCGTAACGCCTCTCAGACTGTGTATTCCTATGGGGAATATTCTTCCTGCGTGGAAATATTCGCTCCGGTTTTTCGGTAATATCTCAAAAACGCTACCACCTTTTGAGGTGAAATCTTCACAGGTTAGTTTTATTGTATTATACCTACATTTAAATAGGATTGACACAATCAGTAGGCTCCAATTACCAAACGTATACAGCACCTTTAAAGGGAAGGTACATGTATATGTTTTGTAATCACTGGTAAAATTATTGGCACTAAAACGTATTGTTTAGCAGCCTACAGTAGCTTTCGATAGTATTCAATTCAATTCAATTCAATTTCAATTCAATTCAATTCACATTTATTTCCACTAACATTTCCACTAACATATTTCCACAATTACAGAACTACATTGTAAAATGCAATAATATAAAAGACAGAATAATAATTAAGAATAAACTAGTGGGAAAGCGCATGGAGGCAAGGTCCAAAATAAGCCAGGTAGCTTGTAGCGGCTTGCCTTTACATAACAAAATACATAAACTAAGGGTACATGCTTAGGACAATACAAAGACGAAACAGACAGACAGACAGACAGACGAACAAACTACTGGAGAAAATGACAATGACAAAGTAAGCAAAAACTTAAAGGAGAAGAACGGTATAGTAACTATGTTACATACTGGGAAATAAGGAACTTTTTATAAGATGTTTTGAACCTAGCCACAGAGGATGAGGCTTTGATAGACTGGTCAACCGAATTCCAAAGACGAGGACCATAGTAACGGAGAGTATTGGATGTGTATGATGTGCGTGCGAATGGGACGTGCATGTTGTTTCTAGATCTAGTATAAAGCATTCTAAGAAACATTTCACTTCGAATGTGCTTAAGTGTAAAAAGACATCAGTTTTTATGCCCGAAAATTTAAATCTGAGAAACCTTTCTGTCAGAAACATTTCTCAGATTGTGAATATCTATTAGGGATGGTTCTTTCTGTGTGGACTTACTCGCTCCGGTTTGTTGATATCACAAAAACCCTACCACCGTTTGAAAAGACATTTTCACAGGTTAGTTTTATTTTATATTTATATCTACATTTGAGGATTAAAACAATTGAACGGTTAAAAAAACCAAAGGTATACATGTACTTTGCCTTTAACCAGTCAAATTTTACAGATTGGGGCCCAACTTCATTGAGATGCTTAAACACAAAAAGTAGCTTAGCATAACCAAATTATGCTTACCAGAATAAGGTTACCAGCCAAAATACCATGCCTTACATGTATGTACAATCTGTGACTGGTATCCTGCTTATTTTTGCTTAGCAGAAAATGTCTTAGCAATATTTTTCTGCTTCAGCAGATCTATAAAGTTGGGCCCGGCAAATAACAGTTTTATCCTTTGCTTATCAACTTCCAAGTAAGTACTTTCTGTGTTGCTTGTGACATTGATTGTAGGTTAGGGTTGTTTGTACATGTAGGTTAGCATTGGGACTTTAAGCGGTTAAGGTTAACTGGTGGTCGAATGTTCAGTTTAATCAGTAAGGAAAATAAACAAAGTAAAATGCAACCCTTGTTATTTTGTACAGCCTGTGGTAAATAACTGTAATAAAGCACAGATAGTACATCTACAGTGTACAGTCAACACTAGGGACTTATTTTGTGACAAATTGCTGTGATGAAAACAAACTGGGGCCCACTATACACATAAGCACCCCTAATTTACACATTTACATACTGGGAAACAGTTACAGCTAACAAATTTGGGGGGGAGGGTGAAGTGTTCATTTCCCAGTTATCCCAATTGGTTAAAGTGTATCGGTGCTAGGCTGACATACGTACATGTACACATGTACAACTGTATTTTGTATTAAGGTTTATGTGTAATGTTCACGAACCTTTAACACTCAACATAAAACAGGTCACTACTAATCATAGAACAAGGACTGTAATAATAGACCATTACCATGTGGTCACCATCATTGTCCTGTTCCCTGTCTACACATATGCAATTCCTTATTACATACCCAGATGGGATCAGACTGTAATGCCCTCCCAGCCTCAGTCTATTTACACTGATTTGAACGAGAGAAGTACCCTCTGCCCCCATTTCGAGCATGGTCTAGGTTAAAGGCACTTGACTTGATTGCTGGTGTTTGTGATCAGCAGAGTATGGCATTCGAGTCCCAGTCGTTGCACTGGTGTCCTTGAGCAAGATACTAAACCAATGTTGCTTTTTCCTTCCAATGGGCCAAAGGTCTCATGTACTTGGGTTGGTATTGCGCGTAAAAGAACCAAGAACACTTATCTTGGAAGAATAGGGGTTAATCTAGGCTTGCCAGCTACAGTGATTAAGTTCACTTACATGTATGATGCATCCTTAGTTTCATTTCCAGAAATATTTCATCTGCAATACAAAATATTCAAAGCTAAATTTAGGCGAAACAAATCTGGATTTCAAATTTCAGACACACTCACACAATGGTCTTTGCATTTTTTAATGTAGTTGTATAGTACACTGTTATTACTCAGGTTTCTGTACACCGTACTCAATGTAGAACCATGGAGGTCTGTTTCTACCTCCTTAATAGAACTGATTGCCTATTTTATAATGGATTAATTTTGACCATGAATGAGGTCTTCATTACAGTGGTAAATGAAACCCAGACAAAATTACAGTTATTTGTCGTGTTTTTGTTCTTGCCACACGAGCCGCACACCGTTCATCCTGCTCAATCGATACATGGTAACATATGAGCACTTTGTCAGTTTGTTTGCTTATCGAGTGATGAACAAAAAATCAACTGAGCAAGGAAAAATGAGGGCGAGCCAAACAAGGTGATTTTAATTGTATTATTTCAATGTACCGCCATACTGCTATTGCCATAGCAACTATACGAATATTTAATCATGTTCAGTTGCAATGCAATTGGCATACATGGTCAGACTGCTGCTTAGACTCCTAGCACTCTGACATCACCCATGGCTATTGTTAAAGATACTATCTACCCATGACCAGTGATGACACGCATGATCTGTCAGTTTGGGCGTCAAAATGCATAACATATACATGTACAGGGATGGAATTTGGGAGGAAAATCCACAAGACCGCAAGGCTTGCAGCTCAAAAAGTTGACTGGACAAACATTTTGTGTACAAGACCGACCAAAAAAAAATCCCGAGTCCTTACAGTATGCATTTAAAGGGTGTGTACAACATTGGTAAGATTGAACAAAAAAATGTTCACAGATTTGCACATAACTTACATGGTAAAAAGATGGTCATGCTGGAAAACTTCCCTTGAAATAGTTTTGCTTGAAATGCCATAGTTTTTAGGAAATTAGTAAAACAATAGTCTTTATCCTGCACTGCAGGATCAAATCCGATGTTTGAAAAAAAAAAGTTAAAACATATAGTGGGGTTTTTCACTGTTTTCTCATGACTCCGAAGACTGATTGAGCTTAAACTTTCACAGGTTTGTTATTTCATGTATATGTTGGGTCACATCAAGTGTGGATACAGGTCTTTGGCAATTACCAATGTTGTACACACCCTTTAAATGCATTGAGAAGGTAAGGGAAGATTCTCAAATAATAAACCACAACACAAGGCAAACTGACTGGGTAATTTACCGAGTCAGTTTCCCTTGTGTATCTGAAATAAAATCTGAAGCATCCTTTTTAAGGTGATCCACTGGCTGCTGCTTCCCAGGTTGTATCGTAAACTTGAGTATCCCTGGCTACAAGGCAGCTTACAGTTGTATGGCTTCAGACCAGTGACTGGCACCCCCGAACAAAGATATTGACATAATAGGGAGACCGTTAACATAGGGCTAGATAGCTCAGTTGGTAGAGCGCTGGCACAATAATCCGGAGGTCGTTGGTTCAAATATTACTCTAGTCTTTTTAGTTTTGTTCAACCCCAAATCAGAAAATTTATCTCATCTGTCGTTTGTGGAACATTACTCAATAGAATTAAAAGGTATTTTCAGATTTAAAGTCATTATTTGAACATGATTTGTTTCTGTTCAAGATATCAAACATTGAGGCACATTTTCAATGTACTGTTGTTCAATAGAAAACCACACGACTGCTGGTCTTGCCAAGTCATAAGTTTACTGGCCCGACGCTAAACATGCTAAAGCCGCTGGCCTCTGGCCTACGGTCTAGTGTAAACAAAAATTGTCCGCCCTGAAATACAGAAATGCTGCTTCTTTAGCTGTGTGTGTGTCAGTACCAAATTCAAAACATACAGAAATAAGTTCCCAAAACCAGAATCCTTTAGTTTTCTTATCCACTTAAACTGTACAGATTTTATTTAACAATCAAATTATTTACAGGCATTTAAATATAAAAAAATAATTCAGCAAATAATAATTCACATAGTTTCTTAGTTTGAATTCAAGAAGCTTCTTATGCAATCAAGTCTTCTAATATCTCTTTCTTGCTAAACTATGGTGTAACTTTCACCTTATTTGTTCAATGGCAATAATGTTACAATTTCTGTCTATAGAAACCTTAACATTATCAATAACCACTTTTAACTTTTCAACAATACAGACCAATTTCTCTTTAAATACAAAATAAGTTTTTGGTGTACCTTCCACCTGGTTTTACAAAATTAACTGTTCATCTTGAAACATAGTAAACGAAATTATACTCGGGTTTGGCCGTCAATGATATCGGCTTGGTTGAGTTGAGGATATATATATCTCCCCCTCTCTCTCTCTCTGGCTCTTCTGTCTCCTTCATGCACGCCAGTCTCTGGACCCTCTGTAATGGCTTTAATAGTTTAGAAGCCCCGTCCAACAGTCACAATTTATCGTCAAACTCCAACCCGTACCAAAGGCCATGGATTTCGAATGCGTCGTATATACTCTTGGGTTGTGCCGGTTGGGTCCGCTTTCCCTCATACATGTGGTGGGCGGCCTGAATACGCTTTCAAGCTTTTAAAATATAAGATTTGCCTCAGTAGCTGAATCCACTGAGCTTTGGCTTTGGCATATGTATTTGTATGCCAACTGATGCACAAATCTGCTTGAAGACACTGGTTGGTGGCTAGAGCAGTACCTCACACACACCCTCTCTATCTCAGATTTTGATGTCCACTCTCATTCACATATTCCTACTGCCTTCAATGATTTCCAACCTGGTTCCTTTTTTCATTCACTCTCTTTGTACTCAACCACACCTATTATTATACTACTATTTAATCTACTCCTATTAAGCTGAAAGTGAAAAGACACATACAATCCGAGTTAAGTAGCTGAATGTTTAAGCTACGACTTTAATGTCACTTCTATACTCCTTATTGCTACATTAAGCCTAATGAAACCCTGGCTAAAAGGTTTAAAGGAATGGTTCATTATATGACCAAAGTAACTGCAGGTATATACAACAAAGGCTAACTTCAACAAAAGAAACATACCACACTGTATTGTAGTGCATTTGACAATCCATGGTCTGATTGACTGGTGTACCTAAACTAGGTCGAGGTATGCTAATAGGACTGTTCCATTAAGTTTGTTAAAAGGGTAAGTTGAACTAAGGACTGAAACATTTTATTCACAGGTAAGTACAAATAAAATCTACATTGTGACAGTGTGCGTCAGCTAAAAATGCAGGCTGCACAGTGACACTAGAAAGCTCACCTTCAAAGTATACAACCATGATTTGTTGGTCAGTACTTGTTTGTACCGTAATTTCCGGAATATAAACCGCCCGGCGTATAAACCGCAATGCTCCAAAATATGGAAAAAATATTTAGGTGTCAGCGTATAAACCGCGCGGGCGTATAAACCGCGGCCAAAATGTTTTAAAAAACTAACCTCAAAACACGGAAGTGAAGTTCGCAAAACTGCGTATGGTAAGCTTTGGCGATAAAAAATTATTGCTTTTTTTCATTCACGATACATCGTCAAAAATATATCGCGATATTCGATGATATTGCGGTTAATTTGTGACGTGAGTTGATCACGTATGTTTTCCCCTGGGATTCTTATGCGCGCACGCGCGAAAAAAACGTCATATGACGCGGTAATTATCTGCTCATGCATATGCAATTTTAGTTCTAAGAAAACAAAGCGATGACTCATCGATAAAGAAGGCGGTGTAGAGGGGGCGAAGGAGGAGCCTTGGCTCTTTTAATGAATATGCATTAGTAGGGGCTCGTTCGATGTTTACGTTCGTGTTTTAATTTTTGAAAACCTATGGTTTTTAAACGATGTAACTGTCGTTCCTAAAATGGGTAAATTTTTGTCCTAAAATTACGTTTTATGAGAATATTTTGAGTATTTGTTGGGTTTTCTTAAAAGCGCAATTTGAGGGGTATATGGAATCTAAAATGTCATGAATGAGGATGTTTACAACGAACCTGTACGTCCTAGAACAGAGCTAAACTTTTTTTTTCAGTCGTAAATTTGTTCATGAATATGCCATTTTCTAGCATCTTTCTTGTCCAAATAGTAACTTTGTACGTAAACAAGATCGTTTAGAATTGCTATTACTCTGTAATTAGTCAATTTTTCTGCAGAAAACTTGCAGATTTTTGAAGATTTCCGTTAGCTTACCACCAGTCAGTTTGTACATCGTAAACTGATCACACACAAAATACCCATAGACTTGAGTAGTGTAACTTGACACGGCGTCTTCAAGATAAGAAGCCAAGCCACGTTGCATGCTGTGTGGGCATGCACCGTTCGACTGCATGGTGTTTGTGCACTAACCTCCATGATTGAAGACATGGCGTGGGAACGCTTAGTGACGAAAACAGGTGGACATGGTCACCATGAATCCATGGTGGAGAGGCTAAATTCTTTCAGGTATTGTAATTGTCGGCTATTTATTGTAAATTACATATGATATTAATAATAAATTATTATAAGATGAATACAGAAATAATTTTATACAAAAAATGCATACAATGGTGCAGTTTTATTAAAAGAAGAAATTTATACGTATGTTTTGTACAATCTTTGACGTATAAGCCCCAGAAAACATTGAATTTGATTCTCAAAAATGTTGCAGCTTATAAATAGGCTGAAGATTAAGATACAATTTAATCATATTATACACTTGTGAAAATGAAGATATTTTCATGAAAATTTGTTGTTTTGTGAAAATAAAAATAAAAATATCATTTTAAAAAGGTAGCAGGTGGTGCGCTGGCAGGGCTGGCAATGACGCAGTGAGACTGAATGACAGACTGCAGAATATCCATCTCTAATGCAGTCTTCGGACATCAAAGGGCATGGACAGACTACCCTCTTTGCTCGCCGTGGTATCCTTGACCAAAGTACAACTGCCGCAGCCAGGGAATGACATGGTCTTCTTGTAGATGCATCTTCGGCAGCACACGTACACTTTGACGAGACGAAAAAGAGATGCGGAAGTAAGCCAGGAACAATGTCTTTTAATGGAGGGCCTTTGCTTTCACCAGCTGAAAAAATAAAACATGGTCAAATTTGTTTATTAAAAGCCTTGCACACTTATTAATAAAAGCTTACAATATTTACATACTTTTTTTAATGGTTATGACAGCTTACCAGATGTTCTTGTTGCTTCCGCAGTGCGGTCGTTTCATCCAAGTAAGGTTAGATGTCTGCACTTCCCTGCACAGGTGACATGATCGTGTCCACACGTTCCTCTTTGAGAAAGAATTCCTCATCAAAAGCCTTTGCCTGCAGATCTACATGTAATTGCCAGGCCCTCTTCAACATAGAGACACTCTTGAAGAAGGAGCCAAGTGCTGGAGATTCTTCCTTGGTGTGATGTTTATCTTCTTAGCTAAGGCCAACACAGCTGACACTTGCATGTCAAGGGTGTGACATGGCCCTTCAAAGCTGTTGAAATTCTAGAGGTAGAACTTGAGACTAAATGTGAAGTCTGAGTTGGCAGACCCGTCATAAAAAAAGGTCATTGCAATGTTACCTCATATTCACTGTAATTTGCAATTATTTATCTATTTTTACACTGTTGATTTAATTACGCTGTACAAACTATTTTATTTACCTGTGTCATCGGAATCCTAAACACAGGCTCTCTAATCACATGTGTCCAAGGTGTGTCAAAGGGCAATTGGGACAACCAACGTTGGCAATGTGAAATATTTATTTGAACGTCCAGCCACCCTTGTTGCCTCAGATCTTGACCCTAACCTCATTCTGCGGGATGTTGTTTTAACAAACTTAGCTCGTAAGTCCTGTTCGGAGAATAAGAGCAAATTATAAATTTTAAGAGTTTATTAAATTGTTTTCTAAATAAAACCCAAAACATTAAAATAAACATCCTTATTTTTCTTACTTCTCTTAGGCATCTAGTTGCTGCTTTACTTTAGCGACGAGGGACTTCACAGCTACGCAACGAGTTGGCGACTTTCTGGAGGCGTCACCAGAGAAATGAAAAGGGGAAGTTCTCGGCAGAGATGTTGTTATCCACCACAACATTGTGTTGTTGTTGACGCTTGGCCTTTTTGCCTTCAGTCAGAAATTTGTATTCCTTCAACCATCGTTTCTGTACGCTGGTGCAAATTTTACATCTGATTGGGGTGTACTTAACAATGGCTCAAATGGGATTTTGTATCCCTGTAGGCTTGCGGGGTGGGGGAGGGGGGGTCCTAGTCATGTCTCTTCCTGGATGTTTCTGCTTCTTTTTTTGTACTCCACCAGCTTTTAGCCATATGACAGAATTTGTACAGTCTACATTACATTTCAGATTTATCCATGTTTTAGAAGTACATTTTAACAACACATTTTTCATTTTGTATTTTCAAGTTTAATCAGTTAAACTCAAACAAAAAAATCTTTGCAACTTCCTTTGGTGTGATCAATTTACTGGAAGCGTTTCATCCCCCCCCCCCCCCCCCCCCCAAAAAAAAGACAAAACTGCTAATTATTCATCATAGTTTGGCTTTATATTCTGTTCTAGTTACTTGTGATGTATAAATGTTTCAAAACAAATAAAATAAAGGACAGCCAAGCATGTTTGATTTTATTAAGCCTGGTGTGGGGCTCTTAAATATTCCATTACCTTTTATATATTATTATTAACAAAATCATGCATCAATACACTGGTCGTTTATTTATAAATATGTAGAACTAGGTCTGCATTTCACTGTTAGTTTAATCCTGGTTTAGGCCCTAAATACTTCCATTAGAATTACCAGTAAAAGTTATTTGGCCATAGTTAAGCATTAAGCAGCTGCATGCCCCTTTTTATTCAACCTTGTCCTTTGGTTACACAGGCACAATACTACGAGTGAAGATCGAGCGACCCAGCCTGCCCATAACAAATGCACCCGTCAAACACCTAGGTTTCACGGCACGCTGTTCAGCTTTGCGCGTTCAGAGCGCGTTTCTCGTGAATCGTGTTGGGTGTCAAATTACAATTTGCCCCCAATGACCTTGACGAGTTTTACACACTGTACCGTTAAAAAAAGTTTAGCTCTAAAACGAAAACCAACGTCATTCCTGAATTAACCTGAACAATATAGTTATAATAATGGGTTTTTTGTAGATTTGCGCACTTTTATACGATCTCTGTTTTATTTTTGTTTACATTTTTAATGATATTTGGGATGGGGATTTGGTAAAAAGTAAACAAAAACGGTGATTATTTACCGTGAAATGCGTCCAAGAAAATCAAGTACTACGTTCGATCTACGTATTAATAGAAGGCAACGCTTAACCTAGAATGATGATTGGATAATGGGGAATCGATTGGGGGTAATAAATATTCATTAGGTTATCTATCCCGCCTGTTTTCCTTTCCTTTCGGTGATTAGTCCGTTCAAAAACTTTTGAAAACCCAAAGCCCGCGAAACGCATTTTGACCGCGCGCGGGCGCCCTGTTTTCTCGCATTTTTGACATAATTCGCGCGTTGTTTACACAAAGCATCAACGCGCAAGGTCAGACCGGATGCTACACGATGTATGGCAAAGGTACGTACGTGTGATGAGGGAACCCACTTCAGATTTAAAAATAGTGTTAAAACTGAAGTGCCGCGAATTGGTTATTGATGTAAGGAAATTTGATAAAGGCTGTAAGGCTCTCCATTCTAGCCATGGTTTTATTCTTCATGTTACCCGAAGCACCACGAGCGCAATTGGCACAGGCTGATTGGCTGATTCCTGACCGGCCGCTTTCCGATTGGCCGATCGCGCGAATAATTATGACGTATTGCTTCTCACAGCTTTCGGATTGGCCGATCGCGTGAATAATTATGACGTAGTGCTTCTCACAGCTTTCCGATTGGCAGATCGCGTGAATAATTATGACGTAGTGCTTCTCGCAGCACTGCCATAGTATTCATCACCTCGATCCCGCAGATGTGCTTGCATGCTCCTAACGTGGTAAACTTTATAGTTAGGGGGTGAAGGAATGGCGGCGTGTAGCTGTGGGAACGAAAAGGCAAGGGAAATTCCCTTTGTGAGAAATCATGCACCTCGTGGTCGGAGGAACGTTTTTTTACATGTACGTGCGTGAGTAATACCGCACAGTTTTCGTTTGTTTGATGTTGGTCTGTATGAGACCGTCTGTTCGGAGATATATCAGCATATGGAGATCGCTGGGATAAATAGACAGGGGACCAGTCTAGTCTAACTCGAGTTTCGCTGATTGTTCATCTCTGAGTGGTGACTGAACTCTAACAATAGGGCGGTTGATAAACGTTTTATAAAGGCAACACGGAATACAAATGAGGCGGGATTTTCAACAGGCATTTTCAACAGGATTTTGTCACCACACAGGCATGTTTTGCAGGATTTTTTATCGTTTAAGAACATTGTTTTTATTTAGAACATTTTACAAACGATCTTTCTTTATAAAAATGCTTTTTTTTTTCTCTTCCATATTTATACGTCGGCGTATAAGCCGCCCGGAGAATAAACCGCAGGAGTCAAAAAAAAGTCAAAATCAACGTATAAACCGCGGTTTATATTCCGGAAATTACGGTACTTACATGTATGTACTTATGTTTACAGCGTACCTGTACACGCCATATTACAACAAAGCAAGCTTTTTTGATAATCTACATGTAGGTGCATTTCAGAAATAAATCACTCGGGTACATGTATGTTGGCATTTGGTATTTAGATAGAGAGAGGTGACCATGAAGTTTATTGCTTTGTCGAGGTGTCATACATTTATCAGGTTCATCAATTTCACACCCTGAAGCCATGGGCTGAAGTCATTTGAAGACTATTAAAATCATTCTGGTAATGACAGCTTCAAACGCAAGATCAAGCACTGTGACCATTTACCCCTGAAAATACTAATTTGACATGGATTAAAGTATTAAAGTAAACCTTTGGTTATTAGAACCATTCGGTTGTTTTAACCCTTTCAATACTGCATTGTTTACCTGCTGCTCAAATGTAGGATTTGAGCTGCCTGTTGCTAGTCTGGCAAGCTCGGTGGGGCCAATTTCATAGAGCTGCTTAAGCACAAAATTTGTTTAAGCACGAAAAAAGCTTGCTTATTATACTCGTGTTATTGGCCAAAACTCCATGCGATGTACATTGCTCGTGACTTGTATTTAGCTGTTGTTTAGTTAGCATAACAATCGAGTGGAGTATTGGCTGGTAATCTGGTTTTACTAAGCAAGGTTTTTTGGTGCTTAAGCAAATTTTGTGCTTAAGCAGAGCCATGAAATTGGGCTGTGGTCTTAGTGGTACAGTGCATGTAAGACATTTGCACCAACACACTGAGACAAGAGCGGCAGTTGAAGCAGTTGCCTCCGGTACCTCTTTGAACCATCAGGCAAATGTAAATGTACAACAACGGTGGAAAATGTGCAACTCAGTCTGAAATATGATGTACAGTACATGGGTGCCATTTTAGTAAGCAATTTGATGCAACAATACATCAGTGCAGCAATGTCCTTTGCTATCAATGCTAACAAAACATTTGCTAATACTAAAATGGCGCCTATCATGCATCCTCACCTTCTAACAATAAACAGAGCTCCAGTAGCCCATCTTGCGTCTTGCAGTGCTCTTTATTCTTTGCCATACATGTACATGTACATGTACCTTGGAGGTAAATAGTATCAGTTGAGTACTAATTCTTATTCAACTGACATGACTGATTGAGGCTAAGAGAGACAAGATTAATTGGCTGTGTCCTACTAGTCATAGCTTTTCAAGAGTCGTTCATTTGTTCAACATCTTGACTCGGTGGCACAGTGCACTCTGCATTCTGCATTCTTCAAGATTTAATGTAGTATTTTCACAGTATTGTTACCCCATAATATTGCCAAATGCTGGCAGGACCAGTGAGTTATGATTATTATTTTATATTCTCTTGTAGTATGTGATTTTGTAACTTTTGTCTTTAAGCTTTGTTATTGTACATAGCTGTGTTATTGTACATAGCTGTGTTATTGTACATACATGTAGCTGTGTTATTGTACATCATATCACTTTGAGGCTGTTTTGTGGCAACACTGCTCTTTCTCTATAAGTTTTCTTTTAATGTTATTGTTATTATTATTAATATTATTATTACTATGATTTCATGCAGTACTCGCAACAAATATTTTTCAATTCTCCTTAGACTACTTTAACTCTCAAAAGTGAAAGTGCTAAAATTAGCTGGCTTTATGAAAATGTGCAAGTTGCCCATTTTCATTGAATGAAGTGACTTGCTTGAGACATTATTTGACGTAAACAGAGCACTCTGCCTTCCACAGATTGATGTTACTGCAGAACTACAGTAGGCTGGATGAATGGCATCTCGCCCACCAGGCCCCTACCATTCACTCCCAGTTCCTTAGCAACCTGATGAAACACAAGATTATACAGGGTTGCTATACATCCTCTAGGCCTTCCCCTTTGTTGTGGAATTTTGTGAAGCTTGAGTATTCATTCTATACAACTGATTGGTCTTGTAGTGTACTGGAATGACCACAGGGTCTTGCAATCATTCTGATGATGGCTTAAATAAAAGAGTACTTGCAGGGTATACTGCATTCAGCTTAAATAAAATGTTAAATGAAATTATTAAATATCTATAGATACCTGAATGTAGGGTTATAGATTCATGTTTGTCACCCTAAAGCTGATTTGAAAGCAAAATTACAGAGAAAGATCACAATAAAAATCACATGTGAAAGTTTCAGTTAAATACAGAATCATGCTGAGAAAACAGCAAAAACATGTCACAGTATTTTCACATGAATCATGAATGTCAAATTCATCCACATAGGGAGGGGACAGCAGGTACATGTACTACATGTAGGTGTATCTCTCGAATTGACACAATCCCTCAGAAATCTGAGAAACTATTCATTCACAGATTCAAATGATTTGGAGAGAAAAATTATCCAAACTACATGTATATTTAACTCTGAACAGTGTTGAAGTGGATCTTCTCTCAAACTAATTTCTACTATTAACAGCTGCAGTGCTTCTCACCAAGCAAGCCATATAATATTTCGTGGTCATTAATTTTAAGAGTAGTTGTCAACCTTCTGACCCTATCTTTCAGTTAAAAAAATACAATTTTTTCACTCAGAATTCTACCTCCGAAAGTGTCTCAAATACAGGCTTCTTAACAGATTTACCAAAGGTTTTACTACTGAAATAAAACCACACACCAGTGATCTTGTTTTAGAATTAGTAGGCCTGCTGTATGAATATTTTGTTGAAAATTAAATAACTGAAACAAGTGTTCTTCCAAATATCATTGCGGTACCCTTTTAGCACATGTTGTGTTTTTAAACTATTCCATGAACCATTGTTGATATAAATGTACATGTCCATCTAAGGCGAGGTATGCTTTTGGTAATTAGTAATTTTCAAAGACCAGTATCCTCAATTGGTGTCCCACCATATGCATAGTATAACAAAGCTATGGAAATTTTGGCTCATTTGGTCATCAAAGTTGCAAGAAAATAATGAAAAAAACCCGCAGTATTCCACCATGCATAGTGTAACAAAGCTATGGAAATTTGGGCTCATTTGGTCATCAAAAGTTCCAAGGAAATAATGAAAGAAAAAACACCATTGTTGCATAGAATTGTGTGCTTTCAGATGCCTGAGAAAATGGTCTCATGCCTTGAGCCTGTCGCAGATTTTAAATGAAAATTACCTTTTTTTCTCAAAAACAACATTACTTCCAAGGGTGTCGCTTCTAACTTACATACAATGTTTTATAATATCAAGTGCTCTCCAGTGCTCTTTACCAAGTAAGTTTTTATGGTCATGGTCATTAACTTGTGGAGTAATTACTGAAAGTACACCCTGCCCTATGTACACGTACCAGTACATTAATGAACCGCACTTGAAATGCATATCCCTAATAGTCAGTGTGCTATGATACAACTAGATACATACTTGAACAATGTATCCATTATGTGCTGGTAGTATTGCAAGGGTGAAATTTAGGTTATCAAAACAAAGTGCATAATACACTGTACATACATTGTACATGTATGTATGCTCGTATAACTCTTAAAGTTACATTGATCTCAAATTGCTGAACATGCTCATTGCCATAAGCAACTGTATGGTTGCATCTCATCATGTAATGTATGCACCCTGAATTCTTGCTTGTACGTACGGTTACATGTCCGTACAATTTGTTTTGGTACATCTCCGTATAGAGTTTCATTGTACAGCAGGAGTGCCCTGCATTGACGTGTCTGTATTCAGTGTACATACATACTGTATACTATACCTGTCTACTTGTGGATGCTAGAGCGAGGGGGCGAGACGATCAGAGCACACTTTCTGCCGCTGGGCAAGGTTACACCCTTTCAGTCCTGGCCCGCAATCTAGACTCTGAGGGGAAGCTGAGACGTAATCAATAGAATTTCTTGAACTGTGGAGTAAACAAATCCAGTTTTGTCAAAAGGCCGAGGAATTTCGGCCCAAGTTTTCCATTTGCCAAGTTGCCAATTCAGAACTGAAATGTGAGTCTTTTACACATTGAGAATCAAATTTACTGATGCAGCATACATGTACCTGTATATGAACACTTAGGGCAAGATGTGTCATCAAGGCCTGTACACTTTCAGTTATTTTGGTGCATATTTTGTTGTCCATGTTAGTACAAAGTACATTAGATACGTATATTTTACCTTGGGCATAAAACAATATTATTAGATCAGTGGAGTGCGGGTTCGAATCCCTGTTGATGCACTTGTGTCCTTGAGCAAGATGCTTAACTGTAATTGTTTAGTCTCTTCAGATGGAACTCTAAGCTGTATGTCTCACAGGATTGGTAGTGTATGCATAATAATCCAGGACACTTATTATGGAAGAGTAGGGGTTGACCTAGGGTTAGCTGTTCCTCACAACTATCTCAAACCATGGAGGTAGAAAAAGTACAGTACATTTGAATCAAATTGCATAGCACTCCGCACTAATGATGCCACTTTTGCTCAAACTACCCATGTCAGACAAATATTTCATCACTAGCTCTCACGCGATCACCTCATCGACACGCCAGACCGCACTAGTTCACTCAGTACACGTGAGTAAACATGAAGCTATGGACATGTACATGTACAGTGTGTGTACGTTAGTGAATTTCAACGTGTCTGAGATCTGGGTACTGAGCTTCTATTTTTAGCATTAGGGTGGAGTGCTATTGAATTGAAGTCTGCAGTGGCACTAGAGCCCAATATCCTTCCCATGACATCTCTGACTTTATGCTAAATTGTAAACTTGTATCATCATCAAAGGCAACATCCCATCACCTACTACATGTACCTGTCGGACTGAGAACATATTAGATAAAAACAGGGCTGGCTTAATCCGCACATCTCATCCAGCAGTTTGACATAGCAAAATAATTTGACTGAACATGTAAATGCACACTGAATGCTAAGATTGAGCAGCAAATGGTGTTTTTCTTTTAGTATCAACTGGTACATTTTGTGTAGCTAGCATTTTTCTATACATGGGAAATCGTTTATTGCATTGTGTGTATTTTCCCTGCAGAACAAAAAGACAGGGTGACATTTTACCTGCCTCAGAGCTCTGTAAACCTAATATTTACATGTAGCGACCAGAGCCGTGCATGCAGTTTTGGGTTTCCAGTTCCTTGTTGACAGCCTGAGTTCCCTCCCATTTTTACTTTATCCTGCAGCATCTGAAAGGGAACACATTTCTTCCTCCACTCTACATTGTAACTATTGTATTAGTGGTACAGAATAATTATGATTTACTCTCGCCCTACACCCATTCAATCTACAGGATACAAACTGGCATCTCATCATTAGATAAGTTTGGTGGTTTTGTGGTTTGAACATCTGCGCTAAAATGAGGAAGGTTGTGGGTTTAAATCCAACCATGGTAAAAAAATAAAAATAAACTAGACTTAAATTTTTGTTACACAACAAAAACAAGGTGTTCGGCATGACGTTCAAATATGGGATGTTACTCATTGTCAGCTTGAATACATCAATTTGGTTTTAAGCTTGACCAAGCAATTGTAATACTGAGTATACAAATCTGGTAAAACTGCAACTTTAAGTCGAAGTCATGTTACAATTGATGACGTCTTTTATCAGGAAAACAAGCGTTAAATGTAATATATTGCGGCTTGAGCTCAATCTTGCAATTTACTATAGGAGCACAAAAATAATGCTCCAGTACATAATATAATTAAATTGGGCCCCACGAGTGCAAAACACAACATTGCAAATTTATTGTAAATTTGCAACGTGGTTGTAGATCGTTGTTACGTTATACGCATGTTTTCTGCTAGTATTAATAAGCACACGACAATTCCTTTTGTCACCTTAGTGACGAAATGCCTTATATTCAGCGTACCCTGTCACCGATTAATGTTTTACAGCAAATCAAAGCAAATTGACCACGTCATTGACCACCACCATCATTGATGAAAAACAATGGAAAAGTGCACGCGTGTACGCGCTACGCACGACTCAAAGTGTGTCTTTGTTGGCCAACAAAAATGCTCACATTGGTGTTTGCGTAGACTAAAACGAGCCGATCTGTCACAGAGCAAGCCAATAATGCCACAGAGCGTGAAGCATGACCATAATTTGATATAGCACCACCAGCTTTAGCAAAAGTTTTAAAAAGCACACGATCGAAAGCATAGCATTTGATTGTTAACGAGGTTTGCATGGACGGCTGTTTTAGAGACTAACAAAGCGTATTGTCAAAAGCAGGTTGCGCGAACCTTGAACAGAGACTAGACCACAAGCATGTTTGATGGACTTTGAACCTTGCGGATGATTTGCTCAACGTATACACACACACTACGTGATAACAAAACAGTAAACTGGTTTAGTTCGCGTAGTGTGTGTGTAGCCCGTGGTTTGACAGCGGGTCAATAAATACCCGTAATAATTGGTCAATATTTCAAATATTTGTATAAAAAAAAGGAATGACGTCATCATGTTCTTTCTTTAGATTTACATAGTCAATATCACTGTCTTTCAACATGCCAAGTTTCAACTCAGTCGATCTTGTGGTTTTGTAAATACACGGCTTCAAAAAGTAAACCTTTAAGGCAATACCACGTGACACACGATGACGTCATCAATCTAAAACTTCACACATATGTTGTCTGCATGAAGGTCATTATGTATACCAATTTCGAAACGATTATCTTAAACTTCGCCACAGACATCTAGGAAAAGTGCATTTTTAATTGTTTTCAACCTGCCGCTAGAGGGCGCTCTTGACTTTTATGACGTCATTTGTCTTATTTTGTTAAACCAGACTCTTGCTCGACTATAACACCGTTAAAAAAAACTTCAAAAAGTGTGCCACTTTTAAATTACAAGGCACTTCCTGTTTCTTCCTGTTACGACCGGAAGTAGAGGTCATGTGAGGTCATGCACACGACAAAAAATAAAGACCTATATGACCTAAGTATGATCCCGCATAAAACAACCGCCGGATCCCGCATAAAACAACCGCCGGTCTCTTAAGAGTGATTTGTTACAGATTTTCAAAGATTAATTTATTTTTTTCTAAAAACCTTGTAAATTGACACCTGATGACGTCATCATGACGTAAATGAAACGGTTTCGTCTCCTAATGGTTATCTAACTATGGTAGAAATTTCAAAATTATACGAGCTTGGGAAGTGTGCTTTTGTTAGCGGACAATCGCGGGGGATAAGAAGAAGAATAAGAAGTATTAAAAAGTAAGAAAAAAAACCGGAACAAAAACAAGAGGTGTTACGGGCTGTGTGCCCGAACACCTAAAAATCCTCTTTTATACTGCAAGACTTGTGAAGCACTGAATGTACAACGCTTATCGTACATGTACCGGTACATCTTTGCACCAGCAGAGCTGCCAACTCTCCATTAATTCTGCAGAAAGTTTCCTAAAAGGAAACTTCAGGAAACCAATCTTTCCATGATCTGATGACCAAAAATCTAAATTCTCTCTGATTATGGAAACTTTTTCAAAAGATGTACAACCTGATCTCAAAATTGCCATTAAATGAGAAGTAGTTCTTGGGATATGAATTTTTGAGTTTTAAACATCCGGTTTATGAACAGAAAGACATGGTTGAATTCGTGTTGCATGCGTAAAATGTTTGTTAAGTTCTCAAAGACCTTTCTGATGCTGCATACATGTAGATTGTAAAAATCCATTGTATACGGTTCAGAAGTTATAATTTTTTTAAACATTGAACTTTAATTTAGTTAAATTGGACACCTGGTGATGTCATCATGATGTTTGAATGTTTAGGTACATGTAGAAAGTTGAGGTCTATTTAGTATGTGAGAAGTTCCAAGTCTCTTCACAAGTAAGGGAAGTCTTGCAGAGAAGGTTCAGTGAGAAGAAGAAGAAGAAAGTGAAGACAAAATAAAAAAGCAGAACAATTTCTAAGAATTGTTTGGGCGGTGCCCGAACACCTAAACAAAACTATTCCAGATTCTTGTACCATGAAGAGAGAAACATTTTTGCAGGAGGGTTGAGGCCTCCATTTGATAGAGCTGATTTACCGGAAGTTATGCTGGAAAATGTCAGCAAAAATAAGCCGGATGCCAGTCACAGATTGTTTATATAGCATGTAAGCCTGGGCGACTAGTGCGACTAGTGTTGAAGTCGCGGTTATTGATTGATTAGTCGAGTCAAGACTACCATTTTTCAACTACTCGATTAATCGCGCCGCCACGACTATACTACAAAAATAGTCGCGACTACTACAAAATAGTCGCGACTACTTGCTTGGTGAACGAATTGTGTCGCTCACGACTATTCACGACAACATAATTTACTTACGAAACACAATTAAGACATCAGTGACACAATCCTTCAATCCTTTCAGCGTGAATTTTACTACATTGCGCCTGCGGCAAACAATAAACCGCAATGCATCATGGGAATTATTAGTGGAAAAATTAGTCGCGACTAGTGTCGTTGTCGCGACTATTTGAGGTGCGACTAGTCCAGTAGTAAATTTCACTAGTCGCCCAGGCTTACGTATATCAGCTGGTACTGTATTCTGGTGAGCATAATTTGGTTGAGCTTACAGTGTAGTAACTTTTAGAGCTTAAGCATTTTTATGAAATTGGGCCTTTGTTTTAAAAGGAAACGTAGAGGAGCCTGTGATAATAAAACATTTTTGTTTTTAATAACCAAAGAAACCGAGTCTGCAGTTTAGATGAATGTTTTCTTCTTGATATGGAATTTGTTTTGTTCCCTTCACCCTGTTGCGATTGCCCTGGAGCAATCAGTTTTCAAATGGCCATTACTGAAATGAAAACTCCTCAAAATCACTTGGTTGCCTAGGATACCTTCTGCCTGAGTGGTTTAAGTCAGGAGGTCATATTAAATGGATTGTGGATGGTCTGATGAACTTGTGATAGTAACATGGTGTTGTTTTACAGTAGGATGCTGTTACCAATTTCATTTCATTTCATTCATTAAATCTGGTTGTGAATTAGGGCACAGATGCTCAGAAAAGCAAACTCAATCAGTAGGCCCTATGCATGTACTACTACTAGCCAAGAACCTCATGGAGAAAAGACAAATGAAGTTTTGGTCTTAGATGTGGGAAGAAAATCCCAGATAATTTGTTTCCAGAGAAAACTAAATGCAATCAGGCAGGGACTGAAAACCCCAATCCACAAAGTGCCCCCTTTGGGATTCGCACCTAAGTCCTAGTGGTAGAAGGCGAAGAATAATACCACTATGCTTAGTACACATCGGTGTAAGGGTAAAAATCTAATTATATTTTTTATCCCCAGTCAGACCTTTTAAAACTCTCCTGTTCCATTGGTGGCCGGCTGATCATTGCTTTAAAATTATACAAAAGTACATTTTTCTTTTAACTGTTTAACAATTTCAGTGGTATAATTTGTACTTTCGATCAAGTAAGTTCTTTTGTGATATCTTGGAAGTACATTTTGTTTTCATGTCTGCAGTAGATGCAATCTACCTTCAAAGCACAAGGACAACATTGTTAATTGTCAAAGACCAGTATCCACACTTGATTGGACCCAACATATACTTGAAATAAGTTTTTGCCCAATCAGTCATTGAAGTCTCAAGAAAATGGTGGAAATCCCAATTATACTATGGTATGTTTTCATTGGTTTCAAACATCAGGTTTTGGACTCGCAAGATTAAAACTAATTGTTTTACTAATTTCCTGAAAACTGTATCATTCCAAGCAAGGGATGTTTTCCACCATGACCATCTTTAGTTTATACCATGTGACTTGGCTGCAAATCTGTGAACTTTAATACTTCCACTCTAACCATTGTTGTACACACCCTTTTATTAGTACAAACCATTTGCCAATAATCTGGAGGGGCTATATGTCCATTCAGGAAGAATACTCCAGAATTCAAATAAGCAATCTGAGAAACGCTTCTACACAAATGCTTCTCAGATTGAAATGTGTTTTAATCCCTCTCTCTAAAACCACATTCTTGGAAGGGAATTGATTCTCAAAATGTTACACATTATGAGCAGCTGCAGTGCTATTTAGTATTTACCACGTAAGTTTTTATGGTCATCAAATTTTGGAGTAATTACAAAAGGTATAACCCTGCCTTTAAAGGTATTATACAGGATTGGTAGAGCTGACAAAATAATCACAGACAGTGTTCATGTTTAAAGGTATTATACAGGATTGGTAGAGCTGACAAAATAATCACAGACAGTGTTCATGTTTTGTGTAATCAACCACATACATGAAATAACAAACCTGTGAAAATTTGAGCTCAATTGGTCATCGAGATCACGAGAAAATAGTGAAAAGAGACCTTATGTGTTTTCTGTTTTTCAAACATCGAGTTTATTGCACGCGATAAAAACTATTGTTTTACTCATTTCTCAGAAACGATAGCATTTTAGGCAGAAATATTTTAAGGAACCCTTTCTACCATTACTTACTTTAAATCATGTAAGTTATGTGTGAATCTGTGAACATTTGTGTTTTTCGATCTTACCAATAGTGTACAGGGCCTTTAAGTACAAACCAATCCAATTAGTCAGGTGTTTTCAATGGAACAGGCAGTAATTGACATCTGTACATGTGCTCATAATTTTGATGAAATAAATATTAGCAAGGCGCTTTACCTCATCCAGAGCGGAGGCCAGGAATGATCCTAATGACTGAGATGACTGATAGGGTCGTTACGGTGATGTATTTCTTATCAATACTCAGTGGTCTCTGGGGGATGAGATGTTGACATTCATACTCTTGGGTAAGAGGATGGAAGTGCCAAAGCCTTGTCTGATGTGGGATTTAACAGGGATACAATTCAATTCTTAATCAGTCAAAGCTACACCATAACTTTGGCAGCGTACATTGTGATACATACTCTGTCTTGTTGTAATTGGTGTGTTTACCTCTTGCATGCACGTGACATGTGGCGACTGTGCCACGCTCACCATTTTGGGAGTCAACAAATAAGCGTGTTAACGCCACGTCGCCTTCTATGTGCACTACCCTTTAGAACACACTGAGACATTAACCCTTACAGTGCCGGCCTCGTTTTGGTAATTCTGTATCCACAGGCCGGACCTTTTATTATTTTTTTTGGTCGAGTAGTAGAACGTAAGGGAACGTTGGCGGCCTGTGGATGGAGATTCAGTATGACGTTTCAGAACGATGGCGGCGCTCGAAGGGTTAACTCCCAAAATGGTGCAACCAAGTTTTTTGTGATGATGACGTCAAGTGAATTAGGTCAATTGACCCATTTCACTGCATCAATACCTGTGAATATAACATAAATCTTTGTTGAGTGGTGGCTTTGGTTATGAGTATGCCTGCTGAATACAGCAACAACTATTTTCTTGAGGACTGTTGAGGGATTGTCAGAATTTGTTTTCTCTTTTACAACCAAAATGTTCGTTTTTGGCGCGTCGTGGCTGAGTTGTCGAGTGAACCCAAACTCAAGTTGTTGTGTTTCTCAGCAGAGAGTGGGTTCGAGTCCAGGTCATGGCACTTGAGTCCTTGTCATGGCACTTGAGTCCTTGAGCAATGCACTTAATCATTATTACTTCGCCCTTCAGATGGGTTGTGAAGCTGTACAGTGTAGGTCCTCTGCGCTGTGCAATGTGCGTAAAATAATGATTAGTAAATTAATCATTTTGGAAACGACACTGCAGACGCTGCAAAGCATTCAAAGCGTCATTGCAGTATATAAGGCAAAATAGAGGGTGACACTTGAGGCATGTTCTACCAATCCAATCACAAGAATCTGTGTGTGCTGTGTACAAAATGACTAGCTATTGCTATTCAGAGCAGTCGTACAGAGTGAGAGCCAATTCACTTGACGTCATCACCCATCATAAACCCTTTCTTTCTGCCAAAGTATCTTTTACATGCCAAAGTGGCAGACCATGGGCAGTCAGTAGCCTTGTGTGACGTCAGCACAATGTCCATAAAACCAATACTGCTAGATGTCTTTTAAAGATGAAGGTCCTTGCAGTTCCATTAGCTGACCTTAAGATGCTCACTGTATCTAAAGAAGCCATTGACAATTACATCAAGTGGTACTTTTACTCTTAAAAGTGAAGGTAAATTATTTTGATACAAAGCTTTGATTGAGCCCAACAAAAGTAGATACATTTGTCTGTTTGCATGTACCCATGTAACTACACTTGCAGTGTACGTGTAACCATGACAATTTCATTTAACAATGAAGGACTACATAATATAATAATATTAAAATTAATACAAAATTTGCAAAGCACCATCTATCTATGACCAAACATATTCTAAGGCGCTGGAAAAAATAATTAAGAAAAGCATACATTGTAATAGATTATCAAAGTTTACAGGGGATGTAATTATAGAGCACATTACATAGCAGATAAATTTTTTTCTAAATAATATATAGCTACTGTAATTTGCATACAAGTACAGTGTACACAAGATTTGTATGTTTTTTCCCCCCTGTGCTCAGTTATTTGTGATAAGAACTGTATAATTAGGGCTTTCTCCAGTCCTGTGGGGAAAAACAAAATTCACAGGTGCTGCAGTGCATTCAGCAGTCACTGCCAGAAACAATGGGGCAAACCCCTTCTCTTCATGAACTGGGTTCTTTTACCAACTATACACAACACACAGGACTTAGGGCTTTTGATCCCAACCGAAGGACGAAGTAATAGCGGTTAAGTGTCAACACTGGGACCCGAACCTGCGCTCTTCTGATCAGAAACACCAGAGCTAGAGTCTGGTTTGCTTGACAACTCAACTTCGACGCGCCGTTGCAACAAATTTAGCAACAGCCACAGCTTTAGCTGCAGTCCCCAGTTCAATTGTGGCCTTACATTCATTTGAAAAAGGAGATCGGTTATACACAGAGAGCATCAGGGCAGTTACTTACATGTGTACTCCCAGATTTTTGGCCTGGCCAAATTTAATTTTCACCAGGTTGAATACAATGTAAAACAGTAAAACCTGATCTGTCTTTCAACATTGAAGAGCGCATTCCTTTCATCATAGTTTTTCGTTTTGTTTACATGTAAGTTGATTATTGTGGTAATCATACAATGTTGAGACCTTCTCTGTTATAATTGGCATCAACTGTCCCCTCACTAGATGCTTCCTCTCAACCAAGCATCATTGATCATAGTCAGCAGCCGGCACCCTGGCTTCTCAGTTTACAAACCCTTGACTGTTCACTCAGGTTCATCTTCTCTATATTAGATTGGCTTCTGTCAAATCCCTCGCAAGCCTCGGGGACAAAAATTACAATTTGAGAAGAAAGAAACCATAGAAAATCATAGAAAAGTGATTCAAATGCATTATTTTCTCAGGCTGTTTACCTACTCTTGATCTTTATTTTCTGATAACAATTGTTGTTGTAGTCAAAGAAATACACTGCATTTTGAAAGGTTGTTATTCAGTGTAACACCTTTTTTTTTTTTTAAGAAACAGCATTTCTAACACTCTTTGTTTTTATTTGATTATATTTTTCAAGTGCCCATAATATTTCACTGCAAAAGGAAAAGTTCTTTTTAAGAATAAATTCAGAAATAAGCTCCATATTTTTCTCAAATTAAACTCAACCCAAAATTGGTTTTCAAAAATGAATAATGACAAGGTTCTTGACATATTTTGTGCACAGTTTTTCTTTTATTATCAGTCGTTTTAGACATGTCGTTCTTGTGTGGTCATTGACAAACAAGGTTGGTCAAAGTTTAAAGGGACACGTTGCCTTGGATCGGACGAGTTGGTCTATAAAAAGCCTGTGTAACTGTTTGTTATTAAATACATATGGTTAGAAAGATGTTTAAAAGTAGAATACAGTGATCCACACAAATATGCCTCAAAATTGCGTGGTTTTCCTTTTACATCGTGAACTATTACGGTCGGCCATTTAATGGAGTCAAATTTTTGACTCCACTAAATGGCCGACCGTGTTAGTTCGCAAAGTAAAAGGAAAACCACTTAATTTGGAGGCATATTTGTGTGGATCATTGTATTCTACTTTTAAAACATCTTTCCAACCATATGCATTTTATAACAAACTGTTACAAACGCTTTTTATAGACCAACTCGTCCGATCCAACGTGTCCCTTTAAAGCCAATGGAAGTTTTGAGTAAAAACATTTCTGAAGTGGTTTCATAAAAAGTCAATGCATTCAATTAACAACATCTTATTCCATTTGGCCCAATTTTTTCAAGGACAAACTGTAGCATGCCGCCCAGGTCATCCCTTTTCTTTCATTGCAACCATGCAAATATACATTGTACTTTGATTGACTTTTACTTTTTATTTTATTCTGATAAATATGAAAAAAACATATAAAAATACTACACAAATGCCAGAGACAACAGAGGCAATGAATTGCCTCCATTGCCCCTGGTCTTTGCCGTTCCAATATAAATTTACAATTTCCTTATAGAGGTGCTCTTTACAAGAGACAACAATTCCTCGCTGCCCTTTTTAAGAACAAAGCATCAGACCTGAAATGCCATTAAGAATCAGCAGTGAAGACTGACCTTTTTTAACAGTACAACTGTCTTTGCCCATGTTTCATGAAGTCTTCATCAAGCCACAAAGCAATTTGTGTGAGAGAAGTGTTTTTGTTTTCCTTTTTGTAATTGTTGACGTTATCAAGCACCAATTTATCATTAAACACAGACATGTATATCCAATATGTCAGAACAAAACCTTTAGAAATTATCAAATCAAATTGGCAAATATTGAATTAAACAAGAGTTGCAATTAAAAGATCTTGTGGTATCGATTGCTTTAGCAAATACATGTGTAAATGATATGCCTTTCAAAATCCGCTGGGAAATAGATTTTGAAGTAAGCTTTTCATTGTCAACAGAGGGGGCTATTGCAGTTGATGATCAGTGACGAGGACTTGTATTTTTTATCCTGAAGGGTCAGATTGATGAAATGACAGAATATCGTCAAGCGAGGGCACTATACACCCAACACTAGTCCTTATTATAACCAAACATTATTGTGCTCTAATCAGCATGTGTAGATTAGGAAGTGTTTTTATTCCATCTTGGGATTGATAATTGTTTTTCCTTATTCCAGGGTTTTCTTTTCTTAAGAGCTTTAAATATTCTTGGTAAAGAAAATTATTCTTGGGTGGGGTGGGGGGAAATCTTTTTTTTCAAAATCCTACAAATGTAAGTACTTCTTCATTAAACTACAAGTACATGTTTAAAGTAATGAAGTTACACCTGGAACATACAGGTTAAACAAATACAAATATATTGTAACCCGAACCTGGGTGTTCAGGGTCTCCATTCTCTAGACAGTGGTTGGACTCTCGGACAAACATTCAAGTTGTCTGACATTTACACAAGGTACATTACACTCTACATGTACGTGACAATAAGGATATTCAGGAGGCTACACCCCCAAACCAAAATAAGTGAGAGGCAGGTGAACTATCTATGAAACACCCAGGGGATTAGGGGGGAGGGGCTGACTCTTCAGATCAAGGGGAGACTCATTCTGCACATGTGCACATTTTTCACTACATGTTCTCTGACTTGATGCACCTCAAGGGGCTTTATCCTCCACAGAAACCATGAGCAGATATAGTGCAGGATTTTGTTTCGTTCACTTTATACAGTAAAGTTCACCTGACCAAACACGCCCCAAAATGTTTGGATGTAGGCAAGACTTGCACTGTATAAATGGGAGACTCAGATTCTAGCCCAATATGGGTTTTGGATGATGTAGTGATTCAGTAAAAGTAAAAGTGTACTGTAACAGCAATGCACAATAGATCCAAGAGGCCTTGATCCGTTAATTAGACATGGAGAGGGGGGGGGGGGGGGGGGGGGGTGAAACCAACATGGGATTACTTCTCAGTTTACTTCTGATGCAGCGAATGTGTAAATTTTTTAGTATTTACCACCAGGGAGGTAGAGGGGACTTAATTAATAACAAAGTAAGTGAACAAATTAATAAATAACTAATTTGATAAATAACCAAAGATCAGAGGTCCTGGCCTCCCTTAAATACCTTGTTCTAAATTGTTGATGATTTGGAGAGCGTAGTGTGCAAGAAACCTATCCAAGAAACGTTTTCGCTTTCAAAAAGATTATTTTGTGCATGGACATTAAATACTTGTACATTAGTTAGTTAAAATATGCAGGTGTCGGCCATAGAGTGTACAAACCACCTATTCTAAAGTATCAGTCAATTTTTAGTCTTGAATTCCTGCACAGTTGAAATCTTCGTTCTGAGGACAGATACATTGTATGTACACAGGCCGATACTTCACAGAGGCAATTTCTTTGATGCCCTAGTTATTGCCTTAATGCCCTTTTAAACATGTTCTAATACACACATACAGGTGCCCCTAAAGGGTGTGTACAACAATAACATTGGTAAGATTGAAAATATAAATGTTCACAGATTTGCACATACATTGTACCTTACATGGTATAAAGATGGTCATGGTGGAAAACTTCCCTTGAAATAGTTTTGCTTGAAATGCCATAGTTTTTAGGAAATGAGTAAAACAATAGTCTTTATCCTGCAGGATAAAATCTGTTGTTTGAAAAAAAGGTAAAACATATAATGGGGTTTTTCACTGTTTTCCTATGACACCGAAGACCGATTGAGCTTAAACTTTCACAGGTTTGTTATTTCATGTATATGTTGGGTCACATCAAGTGTAGATACAGGTCTTTGGCAATTACCAATGTTGTACACACCCTTTAAGCTACACAAAATTGCCTTGATTTGTTAATAATGAAGTGTCTGGACTGATGTCTGTGAATAAAGTGTGTGTGTCTTTGTTTGTCTGGGCATACCTACAACAAGCTTTTACTTTTCTGGCTATGCCCCATTTCCAGTAATCCTCTTACTGTTCTTGATGATTGATTTTTCATCTAAGGAGTGGAAATAAATGTCTTGAAATGAAATGAATGCAAAAGTAAACTAATGAAGTGCTGTAGATTGTCTGCCCGGGCTTTATGGTGCACTCTGTTTAACTTCATTTATTAACCCTTTAGAGACCCTAGTGGCCAGAAAGGGCTTGTGCCAAAATGTCCATAGCGGCTGCAAATGGCCGCAATTTCTGACCTACTTCCACTCTTCCAAAACGGTCAAATTTTAGGTAATACCCTGAATTAACCCTTTGCAATGATTTTCATGTTAACAAAGTATCTCTGTGACGATTTGTAAAACTAAACAAAGTTTCTGTTTCATGTTATTATTGCTATTTTTCAGACACTTTTACACGAAAAAGTTGTGTGAAAAACTCATATTAGCCATGTCTGTGTGTTTGGTAATAATACAAAAGTAAATGGATGGTTACTTAAAGGTTTTAGTATCAAAAGTGTGCACAACGCATGGTGTCATTGAGCATTGACAATGCCACTACATTAGTGCGCCCTGAGAACATGCATATTGCATGAGCATTACACAACATAACACCAGTCTTGTAAAATAAGTAATGTCAAATTCATCTCCTCTTTGGTACACTCTTCCTCCTACCATTAGGGAATGTGTTAGTTTATCTCTATTCTGTAAAGCTCTTAAGACTCGCCTCTGTCCATGTTAATTTTGATCAGCTCTGATCTTGATGGAATATTAGCGCCTGATAGATTGTAATTATCATGTTTTGTTACTCTTCTTGCTCAGTGCATGTTATTAACACTCAGCACAAATCCAAGTTACTTCATGGTGCATTTTATGTGTAGTGCATGAGAAGAAATGCTGATTGGCTTTTCTACATTACAGCCCATGTTTGTTTCATTATGAAGGAAGCACCGGTTGGGTGCACTGCATGATCAAACAGTTACATGTACCTCAAGGCAACCAACTCATAGTGCAAGAATTCTCGTCCCAGCGCAGAACTCATTTCATTGTTTCCATAATTGGTGCTTTCATTTGAAGAATCTACAGACAGGCCGTGTGCAATTTAAAATGCCCTCAATCTCTTCTGAGGTTTTTTGTCTGTGGTTAAAGTGTTCAAAAAAAATTGCAACAAAATTGATTGGTTTTGAGGTCTCCATTTGTGTCTGTATATTGTGTTTACATACAAAGTGTGATCCTGCAACAAAAAAGGAACTTGAAACACTACGTGGACGTACACATTTCTTATGTGTACAGAACAAAAGGAGGTCCACAGAGTGTATGCAACACAGAGCTGCTTGTGTCCATAACAGTTAGACATTTATCAATAAGAGATGTTCCCTAGTGTTTCTGGCAGTGGCTGCTGAGTGCGCTGTAGCACCTTGTAAACCCTCACAAGGTGCTACTTAGATCAGTCTCATAATTCAATAATATTGTAAAAGCAAAACAAACTTGTCTCCTTTTCTCAAGCGCCTTGAGTATCCTACTGGTGTACATGAACTATGGAAGACCCCATTATTGTTATGACTATTATTGTAGGCATGCTTTATCAGGAGGACAGTTCCTGAATCAATTTGGAGGCATATATGTGGAAGATTTAATCTCCGTAAGACAGACCATCCACGAAGCAGGTGCATTGAAGCCCAGCCTCTCTGCATTGCCTGCAGGAGTGTGCAACTGAATTAGTATGGATCAGATGTGCAGCTTTGCTAAACCATGGGGTTGTATGTCTTGAGTTCACAGCAATGGACTTGTACTATACTCACTTGATGGGGGTATGCATACGCAGTGTACTTCACTCACTGAATGGGGGTATACATTGTGTATCACTCGATTGGGATAGACAGGATGTACATGTACAGGTACTCGGGGGTACGAATTGTATTAGTAAGATTTGAGCAGCACTATGTGTAATGCTACACAGGGCTCGAATTTGGGGAGAAAAACCACAAGACTACAGGGCTTGTAGCTCAAACATCTTTAATGGACCAGACATTTTTTTACAAGACCTGATTCAAAATGTGAACATAAAAAATTGCTGCCACGGTTTAACATACATTTGACTGCTTTTATATGAACCCGAACTGAGACAAATAAGAGAAGAGTATACTTGATTACTCATAGAATTGAAAGATAATTTATTAGACCCAAAGTCAACACTTGAACATAATTTGTTTCTGTTATTCAATTGAAAAACACAAGACCATCGGATTTGTTAGGTCATAAGTTTACTGGCCCAACACTAAAATTACTGGCCTCTGGCCTGTGGTCCAGTGTAAAATTCGAGCCCTGCTACATGTACTAACCGGATTGGTACAGACAGGGCTTCTGCGGATCCTTAAACATATTAAAAAGTCTTAAATTGATCTATCAACATTAAAGGCCTAGAAGCATTAAAAAGTGTTCAATTTAACTATTATTTTGAGGTCTTAAAAAGTTAATGAAGCGTGTAATGAATTTTCCTATCAGCTCGTAAAGAACCCAATTACGCTGAGTGTAAAAACGTAACATAAAGTTTGAGTGGGTATAGCTGTTTCCTCTGCTGTATTCACTTATTTTTGGTCTTAAATTTTGTAAAGGGTAGCATTAAAAGGGTCTTAAAAAGTCTGAAATTTTACTTTTTAAAGTTTGGAAATTGGTATTGTTTACCCATGTAACCTCATTTTTTTTCACAGTAAATACAAAATGGACACATAAACTCATCCACTCCACACTCTGAATTCTAAGTAACAATAAATATAGGCCTATATTTTTTTTAAACAACGTGGATGACTCCATGTAGACCACCAAACATTGCCTATCATGACAAGAACTTTCTTTAGGCAGGGAATGACAATTCTGGAAACGACACACCGGGAAGCATCTGAAACGTTCTATAGTTATCCATATAGGACTGCTATTTTCAATGTTGGAGCCTGGCAGCAGTATACATTGTACATGACAAACTGAAGGTTGACATGTGACCTGGTTTCCACTTATCAAATGATTAGGATTCTTGTAGTGTACCTCGAAAGAGATTTTAAGATGGTGCTGGCTCCGCTGGCTCCGCTGGCTGGTCACTGAAACTGTTAAAAGCAAACCCCTGAGTATAAATCAGTATGCATTATAAGCTCTATGTATAGACCTTATGCATATGACGTCATTTGAGTAGGGCGCCCTCACCTAGAGGTCAAAATGAAGATGTTCATTGGCCAATCCTGTGCGCCGCGCGTACAAATCAGCGCGTTTCCATTGTTTCATCATCAGTTTACCTCTAAGATGGCGGCTTGGTGACGTCAATGCATAAGGTCTATTAAACAAGTAATACCGGACTTAGACAAAATGGGGCAAGTGAGGGGCAGAGAAGTTTTTTGTTTTTGTTGGGGGGGGGGGGTCAAATATCTGATTTCCATTCTTTCAAAATTATTACCACAAGAGTGATTAGAATAAACATCATTGGTTATGTACTGTGGTCAGGAAATTGATCAACCAGGCAAAGATTACACATTACTCATCCCAAGTGCATGAATCCTCAGGAGATCAAAAGAAGCTCTTCAAGATAATTGATAAGCTGTTGCTCAAACCCAAAACCCCTGTCCTCCCATCAACCAACAATGATCAGGAACTGGCAAATGAATTTCAAAAATTCTTTGTCACCAAGATTTCAGACATCCGCTCATCATTTTCATCAGTCCCTTATGACGTGCTGCAGACAATGCCAGATCTTCAACCAGAGTGTAGACTGTCTGTGTTTGAGCCTGCCACTGTTACTGAGATTAAAAGAAGTATCATGAAATCTCCTTCAAAATCCTGTGAGCTGGATCCAGTGTCGACATCCATGATAAAACAAAACATTGATGTATTTGCTCCGTACATCACTAATCTTGTTAATGAATCTCTTAGCTCTGGTTGTTTCCCCGATAGCCTAAAAGTTTCCTACATCAGGCCGCTCATCAAGAAACCAAACCTGGACAAGGAGGTATTCAAAAACTACAGACCGGTTGCGAACTTAAAATATCTTGGAAAAGTCATCGAACGAGTAGTTTCATCACGCATTAGCGATCACATTCATGCTTTCAACCTGTCCGACATGTTCCAGTCGGCATACAAGCCTTTCCATGGGACAGAAGCTGCACTAGTCCGTGTGAGCAACGATATTCTTACAGCAATGGACAATGGCAACCTTACAGCACTAGTACTGTTAGACTTGAGTGCTGCCTTTGACACTGTTGATCACAACATCCTTCTCTCTCGGCTCCAGAATCATCTTGGCATCCAGGACACAGCCCTGGCATGGTGCAAATCCTATCTATTCAATAGAACTCAGCATGTGTGTATCGGCAATGTGGTATCAGACCCTGTTGTCCTAAATTACTCTGTGCCACAGGGGTCGGTACTGGGCCCACAGTGGTTTACACTGTACACTTTACCGATTCGTGACATCATCCTGAAATTTAACCTGAATTACCATGTGTACGCAGACGACACTCAGCTATACATCACGTTTAAATCTACTCAAGAAAATGCCAATACCTCTATTGAAAGACTTGAGAATTGCATCCAAGAGATTCGACGTTGGACCCAACAGAACTTCCTGAAGTTGAATGATGATAAAACAGAGTTCCTTCTTTTTGGGTCTCGTCAACAATTAACAAAGGTTTCAGTGCCATACATTTCCATTGGTAATGCTCGGATAGCTCCCTCGTTGCAAGCTCGGAACTTGGGGGTTATTTTTGATTCATCAATGACACTTCAACCACACATCAACAACATCATACGTGTGTCATCATTTCACATCAGGAATATTGGTAAGATACGCAAGTACTTGAACAAGAGTGCCACTGAAAAAGTCATTCATGCATTCGTAACTTCTCGTCTTGACAACGGCAATGCTCTTCTCTACAGTCTTCCTAACAACCAGATTTCCCGCCTTCAACGCCTCCAAAACACCGCAGCCCGCATCGTGACACTGTCTAAAAAGTCTTGTTCTATCACCCCCATTCTGAAACAACTTCACTGGCTCCCTGTCTCTCAACGTATCATCTTCAAGCTGATGCTCATTGTCCACAAAGCACTTAACGGCAAGGCTCCCCACTATATCTCTGAACTGCTTCAAGTTTACACTCCGTCAAGGAATCTTCGATCCAGTACCATGCTTCTCCTCAAGGAACCCAAGTCTCAACACTCCTGGGGTGACAGGTCTTTTTCTGTAGCTGCGCCACGCATCTGGAACTCTCTACCACATAATCTTAGATCTTGTCTTTGTACCACAAAATTTAAATCACTTCTCAAAACTTATCTAATGTCACAGGTTTTCAAGGAATAATTTAGTTGTTTCTGTTTTTCTTTTGTTTGTTTTTTTGGTTTACTGCGCCTTGAACACCCAGCAGGGTGGATATGTGCGCATAACAAGTCTTTATTATTATTATTATTATTATTATTATTATGGCAATGTGGTAAGAATTCTGCTAAGCAAAGAATGCTATAAAACAAGAGCAGACTATGACAGAAAACCAACAAACTATTAAAAACTCACTTTCAGTGTTTGTGGTTTTGTTATTTTTTAAATTGAGGTAGGGGGTCTTCCTTGCCTCAAGGTAGTGTTACCACCCTAAATGTTGTTTGATTACCAACAGTCTAACATTAATTGTAAGTCCATATTAGAGGTAGTGTACATTATTTGCAAACAAAACTACTTCATTATTACACAATACCCTTCTTGACAGTTAGACTTAGAGCAAGCATCCTATTAATCAACTTCTCTGTTTTTTACCTGCCATCAAAAAACGGAAAAACACTTCAAAATTTAGTGCTGACATTTTCCTCTTTGTGCAATAACAAAGTTGCACATTTGTTAAATGTAATCAAAAGATACATCGTACATGTAATCAAAAGATACATCGTACATGTCTCATCATTAACTTTTCAGGATTTAATTTGATATTCGTGATAATGTATTTTTAATGAGAGTCTCATTGCAATATCGGGATATCGATGAGTTTGTGCAGTAGTTGGAGCCTTCAGCCACTGTGCAACTGATGTAACAAACTCAGGATGCACTCCATTTACGTCATCACTGAGTCAAAACTCATTGCCTGTCAAAATATTTTCCCCCACATTTAATGCCTCTCTCGGAGTGAAAACACAATCAGGGACCACTCCACAAGAATATGCCGTTGACTTAAAAAAGAAATCCTTCCATTAACACTTTCCAAAAATAATCACAAAAACAACCTGTCTCCTAATCCTAGATATGTTTAACAGGTAAAGCTCTTTTTTTCCCCTCTCCTTTTCTTGTCTCGAATCATGCCGAGCACAGTCGTTTCCCGCTCTAATATGATTTGCAAGAACCAAACCCTACCAGGATATTTTTTCCCGGGTCTTTGTGACGTCAATATAGCTTGATTGGTAATGCAATACAGTGCTACTGTTGACTGGCCGGCAATGCATGAAGCCCCCCCTAGTGTATTGCGATGATCTGGCACTGCTTGGGGCTTTAATAACAGTTGATAATTTTCCAATACTTGAAACTTCATGAAAAGATTGAATGGATGCATGGATTAGCGTTAACAAGACAGTCTGGTTTTCTCTCAGGAAAACATGTTTTGTTCGTTTATCTAAATATTGTAAGTCATTGATCTTTTCAGCTGATTGCAAATCTTTAAAGGGATGATAACATTTTTACATTAGAGCCGTTTTTAAATAGTCATGTATTAATATACATTTATGTTGGGGGAATAGTCTCTCACCTATCGGAAACGAGAAAAGAAAAAAATTTTGAACGAAGACTGTTTTTGTAACAAGGTCCTGAATTGATTGTTTTTACCAGGCGTTTTTCTTTTTTATTGATAATAATAGCAGTAATACCAATTACTGATAACAATGCGCAATTCTTATTGAGCGCTTTATTACATTCGAGGGGGGTCTCAAAGCGCTAATTATTTTTCATAATTCGGACATTGTATGTTGAGCTATGTTTGAAATATAAGACGCATTTGTTTACATAGCACTATGTAACATTTTACAAGTTGCTGTGTGGCGCAATCTGCAGCCAACCATACTAGAACAACAGGGCAAAACCCTTTTCTTTACAGTTAGTGTACTTGGTACTTTTACATGCTGAACACAACACACTGGACCTATGGCTTTACGTCCCATGTGAAGGAAGGAGCACTAGTTAGGCGTTCGGCTAGCAGTCGAAAACCTATTGTTATTGTTAAGTTTTTGTTTTTCTTCTTCCTATTATTCTTTTCCCTGAACCTTCCCCCTTAAAAAATGTAGTCGGGATCCCGACCAATATCCCAGTGGGATAGGTCGGGAATCCCGGTGGGATTCTGCCCGGGAACCCGACCTATCCCGTCGGGATATTTTGTCGGGATCCCGACCCATCCCATCGGGATACTGATCGGGATCCTGATGGGATAGGTCGGGATCCCGGTGGGATAGGTTGGGGATCCCGGTGGGATAGGTGGGGAATCCCGGTGGGATACTGCCTGGGATCCCGACCTATCCCACCGGGATATTTTGTCGGGATCCCGACGGGATAGGTCGGGATCCCGGTGGGATAGATTGGGAATCCCGGCGGGATACTGCCCGGGATCCCGACCTATCCCACCGGGATATTTTGTCGGGATCCCGACGGGATAGGTCGGGATCCCGGTGGGATAGATTGGGAATCCCGGTGGGATACTGCCCGGGATCCCGACCTATCGCACCGAGATATTTTGTCGGGATCCCGATGGGATAGGTCGGGATCCCAACGTATCCCACCGGGATATCTGGCAACTCATTGGGATTTCTCTTGCAGATTTCTCAAAAAGTAAAAGTTGTACAAACTTGAAACTTGGCATACACTTGAACCTTAATATGAGGACGGCACGCGAAGAATTACGTCATGATGACGTCATCAGATATCGAATTACATGTACAAGGTTTTTAAAGGTGAAAAATGACCATTTGCTTGTTGCTGTATCTCACTGAATATAAAATTTATGATGTTCATAGTTTGGCATCTGATAGACCAAGGCTGGGGCAACATTTGAAAAGTTAACGCCAAAATTGTATGACCTTAACTTCCGGGTCTTTACCCTAGGTCGAAGTTCGCCTTCGTTTTTTTCCTTCAAAAAACAACTTTCGAGCTTATTTACAGAATAACCCAAGATTGAAATTGAATTGAACATTAAAACTCATCAGACAACTGCACCTTAGTATCTAGACGACACACACCTGAGGATGTCATGATGACATCATCGGGTATCAAATTACACTAAATCAAAATTTAATACTTGAAAAACTCATGAACCACTGAATGGATTTGTACAATCTACACATCATCGGATAGGTCGTTAAGAGTTTGACAAATGCTACACAGAACCTTTACAACATTTGAACTGACTTCCGGTTCAAAACGGAAGTTGAAAATTTCAAAATATCTGATCATGTTCATAAGCTACTAATCATTTCAGCATAATTTTTTTATCAGGGTGTAGACCGTTAAGCCTGCTCAAACTTTTGCACCTTTACATCTGGTCGAAAAAGGACGAAAACACGCACCTATCAGTTCACCCGCATTGACGGCGCACGATAGCGTATTAACGTGTGAACAACCTTGCCCTGGCCACTCAAACTTTAAATTATGTTTCTCAAGCATATTCTCTTATTTATTTTTTTATGTTTTAAAATCTGTAACAAATCACACTTAAGAGACCGGCGGTTGCTTTATGCGGGATCATACTAAGGTCAAATAGGTCTTAATTTTTTGTCATGCGCGTGACCTCACATGACCTCTACTTCCGGTCGAAACCGGAAGTGCCCAGTAACTTGAAATTGGGAATTTTTTTTGAGTTGTTTTTAACGATGTTGTGATCTGACAAGTGTCTGGTTTAAAAAAATAGGACTGGTGACGTCACATAATTCAAAAGCGCCCTCTAGCGGCAGGTTGAAAACAGTTAAAAACACACTTTAACTAGATGTCTGTGGCAAAGTTTATCAGAATCTTTTTAAAACTAGTAAACATAATGATCTTTATGCAGAAAACATAATTGTGGCGTTGTAGTTTGATGACGCCATCATGTGTCATGTGGTAAGGTCCTAAAGGTGCACTTTTTGAAGCCGTGTATAATTAAACAGCCGATTGAGTTGAAACTTGGTGTCCTTGTTCTCATTTATTAAATTTACTTAAATTTGTATATTTACGTGATTCTACAATTGTTTACAATCTGTGACCCCATTTGACCTTCACTTCCGGTCCAAACCGGAAATATAAGATTGCACATACAAAAATGTGTATCTTATTAATGAAACGAGGTACAATATAATAATCATTGCATCACTTTACAGCTCTTGGGCAATTCTAGATATCTTGTACAAAGTGTGACCCCATTTGACCTTTAGTTCCTGTCAAAACCGGAAGTTTCATATGACAACCTTTATGCTATGATTTTGCACAGAGATCAACAAGAGGTACAAATAAATATTTTGCCCGTCAGCACAGCACAAGGAGACAAAAAACCTGCACACAATAATTGTCCTATTTTTATTTACGCAGTCACTTTATTACGTTCAAGCCGAACACCCTGAGTTTGTCCACAAACTCTAGATTTCTAGTTGTTAAGTGTCTTGCTGCTTAAGGACACAAGTTCAAGACAGGGACTTGCACCCAGCCTCTGCTGATCAGACACACCACAGCCTAAGTTTTAAAAGCCCAAATGTGAATTGCTGGGCATTCTTAATGGTTGTATCTTTATGTTTTTTTATTGGAAGTAAGGAGAAAAAAGAATGTATTCATTTGTTGGCAGCAGTTTGTGCCTATCGGCCCCTAACTGTAGTGTATTGGCCAATATGCTAGCTTAAGTGCATGGTGCGAATTCTGCTTGTTTGTTGTTATAATAATAGTGGCTTCTTATATAGCGCTCAGGTCCGTCACTCAGTGACGCTCATGGCGCTTCAACATTATTACCCTTGGTCACTGAGCCATTTTTGTGTCATTCCTTTAACCATCTCAGCTCCCTGTATACAGCCTGTGCTGCCAAATATGTAGCGCATCAAGCTAAATCAATCACAAGAACCATCTCTGCCCTCACAGGTACCCATTTACTCCTGGGTGATGAGAAGCAATTATAGTTAAGTGTGTTGCTCAAGGACACAAGTGTCACGACCGGGACTCGAACCCACACTCTTATGACTTTAGCAATAATTGTTGTTTTTTGTTGTTGTTGTTTTTGGTTTAATCCCCCCTCCCCCGGAAATTGGTTACCCTGTATTTAACCTTTAATAAAAGAATAAAGCCAATCCACTAAGCAAGATTGCAAGTACCTCAGCATGCTATTGTAAGATGATTTGGTTTCAAGGAGAAAAACAAATTGCGTCATCAAAATTTTATTTGAGTTGGTTACATTTTTGAAAGTTCTTAAAATGTCAAAAGCTGCAAAGAAGAAAAAATGGCCCTGACTTCTCCAGATCAGCCGACAAGCCAATTTAATTACACACAACTTGAATACTCATCATTGAAACTCATGCAATCTGTGGCTGCAGTTGCCGTGTGTTCCGGTACCAGTACATGTCCAGTACAGATCTATATAAAATAGGGATGGACATTTTTCTAATTCCAGGAAGAATTTTATATTTTTACCTTGTTTTTCTACTTTAACATTAAAGTATATATTTTTTGGGAATAACAATGTACGTGCTGAAGTTTCATCAAAGATGTGGTTAGCATTATAGTTCTCACTTGACACCACACAGTATTAATTCGGCCATTTGTACTGGCAAATAAATACTTTTTTGAAGGCACAAATAAGTTTTACGTAAAACCGCATCCGAAATGTGTGAGTTTTATCATTTTCCTTGCATGATTGGTCTGCTCAAAGCCCAAACCCAAGTTGCACAACAAGATTGTGTCTGTCCGGAGCTATCTACTTGTCTAGTCACTGCAAAGAGCAAGGACAGTAATTAGGACTGGTCAATAAAAACAGCTGTTTTGCAATGTCGGTAACGCTCCTAATGTCTTTGAAGTCCTTTCAGTTGAAACTTTGTCTCTGTACTTGCCTTCTGTTATTTTTCCTATGTATGATTTCTAAAGCCGTATAATATTCACACAGGTTTTATTTCATTTATTTCATACAAACATTGTCACGGTTCACAGTGATGCAGATAGAATTCCGCTGTACCAGTACCTTCATGACCTCGCTATTGTTAAACTTGTTCAGATCGTGGAATGAAATCTCTTTTACCAGTAACCACCCATTGACCATTTTTTATTGTACACGTCTAATGTGAAGCTGAGCCATAGACTGTGTCCAACCCTGTAAGGCTTCCATAGCTTCACTGCATTCATGACTGGGTAGCACCTCCTTTCATGACCCCTGGACGGTCCACTCAAGCCTCATACAATGCGCATGCATACTACGTATACAGTCAACCCTCCAATGTTAATGGCATCATCATTAATAGTAATAGCATACACTGTAACACGTTTACCAACTGGGCGGCTGCAGTGGAGTCTAGCTGCTCAGCTCATCCTGCTGGCTATATATCCATCGTGCAGCAGTGCCTTGTAAATATTTGAGTGCTGGGAACGTGCGTAGTGACAGTGCAGTGTCCGCACCACACACATACACACAAGACAAATTTAGAGCATCGTTGAGCCTTCACCACCATGGACGGGACGGCATTCCGTAAACACATGGCTAAGATTTACGGTCAGTGAATAATTATTTAGTTGTCACATCAGTGTCATTTTATATTTATTGCCAGCTGAATTGATTTCCTGTTTTTGTTTCATTTTTTTTAAATATATATATTTTTTAATTATTGAGGGCTGTGTTGTAATGGTTATGTCTGTGGGGAAATTAATTTGGCATCTTGATAGACTGTGGATGATTTGGTGTTGGAGCAATGAATGCTACCTTGACATTTTCATTGGCCTGTTACATGCTGGAAATTGTATTACTACTCTCATTGAGGTATATTGATATACCCCATTGGGGATTACACTTATTTCCCCCAGTTGGGGTAGCAAGTTGGAAAGGGCTTGCTTCTGGGGATACACCTGTACACTGTGTGGTTACAATGCATCAACATTGTAAGTGTTGCATTGGATGAATTTACAGGGAAGTGGGATTATTCTTCTGATTGGGGTATTTTACGTGTACCCATTGGGGGATATAAATGTACCCATTTGGGGAGTGAATGTTTCCATTGGGTAACACAGATGTACCCATTTGGGGGGTATGAGTTTTTCTGTTGGGTGATTAGGATGTAACCATTTTGGGGATGATATGAACTTTTCCATTGGGTGATACGAATGTACCCAGTTGGGGGATATGAACGTTTCCATTGGGTGATTAGGCAAGGATGTACTGTACCTATTGGGGGATATGAATTATTCCATTGGGTGATAAGAATTTGGGGGATATGATGACAAATGGGGCATGTACATGTACCAATTATTGTAGCAAATTGAAGAAAGGATCCTTTCACATGGTGCCCATTCGGGGCTGGTATTTCAGTCTTGCACATGTACATAAGTGCAAGGTATTTTTGTTAACCAAGGGCACACGTGTTAGGGAACCTAACATTTCTACTGGAATATGTTAAAAGGTGCATCAAGGCACTCTCAAGGGGCATTATTGCCTCAATGAAGTATCAGGCAAGCTAAATGTCAAACAGAAATGCTGTTGTTGCATAATGTATTGTGGAGGAATACATCTTGTATAGGGCCTACATGTACACCCACCCCCACACATGTGTATCTACATTTTCCTCATCGTTACTTTTATTTAGGATATAAATATCACATGACCCTTGTACACTAACCTCCCCCTAATGAATGCCATATCATTGCCATGAAGTCCTGCTGATTACTAGGTTATTAATTTTTAATGACAAATTGAAAGTAATGGATGGGGTGGGGGTTCAGGTGTGGGTAAGGGCATCCCAAGCCCCCATTCCTCAGATACATGCACTGTACATGCTTTGCAAAATGTTGTGTTATTTGGCAAACATCACTTTCCAAATTCTCACCAGCAAACTCAGTTTAGAAAAGGGGAAATCTATAACCTGTTTTATTGATTTTGAGATTGTTCAGGTAACACCTTTTCTCTCTGAGCTCAGAACTTTTATGCACACTTTCAGGTCTGATGCTTTGTTCTTAAAAGGGCAAGGGCACCAAAGCATTTTCTCTTTTGTTGAGAGCACCCTATGAGGATCGGAATGTTCTTAAGGGGCACCAAGGCAATGACCAGGGGCAATAGCATTAAACCTGCCTTTTATAAACTAGAAAATAGTATTCTGCGGAGCCGAATGTCAGGAAAAGAAACATTGTTCGGGGGTTGTCAATAGATTGTACAAGTCTTGGGCGTTTTCTGAAACTTAGTGGATTTTCTGAAAGAAGGATGCAAAAATTATGTTTTCTTGATTTGGTTATGAGCCTGCTAGTCACTCACCGATGCATGATTTAAGACATGCTTGCACAAGGCCTGCTGATGGATTTTTTTTACTCCTTGCCACCGAAACATCAACTGTGATAAACTTACAGTTGTTGCTTGAGACATGGTAGTCTAAATGTCTATGTCAAATTTATTTGGTTGAAGTCAAAATTCCAGCCTGAATGTCTGAAATAAAGTGATGAAATCTTCAGTTGTACATGTATGTATGCTTGGAGAATCTTAGTGCTGCTCACCGCAGATTGCAAGGCTGTGATGGTGTGCTTGGCTCAAACGCTAATAAAAGCAAGAGCAAGACATTCTCTGTCTGCCTTGAGATTGTTAGTTGTTTTCTCTTGTAGTTTTTTTATATTTTGTATGTACCAGACAATTATTTCAATCTGAGCCCGCTCTGTGGAAAAACATTTTAATTTGAATACATAAATCATTACTGGGCAGCTGTTGTGCCCAAATGGCGTCTCTTTTGAAAATTACAATCAAAGTCAATGCTCGACTTTGTGTGATATGAAATTTGGGTCAAACCTTTTTCAATATTTTCTCGTCAGCATTGCTGAATACAATGCAATTTATCTAATAAGCGACTTTGTTACCTGAACGTTGATTATATACATGTATAAAAAGACAAGTTTTCCTTATGTTTATTAACCAAACCTCGATTTTTCAAACACAATGAAGGAATTATGAGAATTTGCTTTGACTTGTAAAAGTACATTTGTTTTTAAAATAGAAATTATTTCCCAGTTTCATGATTGCAATAAACACACAACCTGTGCATTTTACCGAATTTGGTAGGGAAATTAACATGCAAACAATTCCAGATGTTCATATTGTACTGAGGCTTGATTGCAACAATCACTTTGTTCAGATTCAGATTCAGATTTTTATTTTCTTCACTTCATTTTGATAATTTTAAGCTTTATTGTCGGGTGAAATCGGCCCAAAATGAATCCTTACCATCTTTGTTATTCAAATATCCAGTAAATGACTTCATTTATACAAATGAAGGCATCACAGGAAAAGCCAACATTCAATTTTCAGATTGATGCCACTATATCAGCAGTATACTTGTAAATTTATTGTATAGAAACCAGCCAGGTAGGTTGTTTGCATCAGCACCATACCTTATCTTAGAGTCAGTTTGTGACATGGGAATGTATCAAGTCACAACCAGCCAGCACCTGGTCTCCTTGGACATAATTACAGTGAAGTTGGGAATTACAGTACCACTAATTATTCACTCAGTCCCAGTGCTTCATCCAGAGGCACTGGGATGTACTGATGATGTATGCGCATTGAACCATTCCCACTGACCTAATACCCCACTGTCATCTCGCCCTGTTAACCAAAGATTTGACTATTAATGATGATGCTCTTTTGTGTAAATCCATTGTAAACAAGTATTTTCATTCTTTGCCTTGTACCAGGCCCTTAAGCAGGAGGTATTTTTTTATGGGGGGGGGGGGGGGGGGGAGAATATGAAAGAAAATGTACATTGCCGTGATAGTGCCGCCCATGGCGCAGTGCCGCAGGGGAGAGTTTGATTTTTTTTTTACAAATGAAGGCCCGACTCAAGCCGTTTGGTCCATGGATTTGCTTTTTTTGGGGGGCGCTCGATTTTGTAAAATCTTTGTTGGACTTTTTCTTCTCCTTTTTCGATTTTGGGTTATATTTTGTTACTTTATTTATTTATTTGATTATTATTTTGTTTTGGGGGCACCCCCGCCCCTTTAGTCTTGGGTCTGCCTTGTACTAAAACTAGGAGTCTATTCGCAACATCCTCCTTACTTGTTTTAGAAGTTTGTTTACACCATCCATGGAGCTTCCATGCTTTATCATGTCATGTGTACAAGTTGTGGTTATGCGCATAGCGCCAATGCAGTACAATTGCTCCCATCATGCATCACTACATCCTGTGAGCAAGAATTTGTACTTAAAAGCATATCAGCCCATCCCAGCAGTCTTGGCTGAGACCGATGCGGTTTAGCGAGCATTAAATACAGCTGTGTCTATAATAATGCAATTACACGTTTTAGGAGCTTTACATGGTGGAAGGCTAGCCCTATCAGAGGCCTAGAATTTCTCATATTTCTATGGAGGGTGTCACTTTCCACTCTCAGCAGTTTCTTCTTCATTGAAGTTTTATTTGTACTGGGGCCTGTTGGCTTCAGTCCATTGCATTTGTACCAGGGCCTGTTGGCTTCAGTCCATTGCATTTGTACCCGGGCCTGTTGGCTTCAGTCCATTGCATTTGCATGACAATTGTTTCTTTAAGTGGAATTTTTACAGTTGTCCAGTCAAGCCCTGTCCAGAACATAATTTGCTATACTTTATTCTATTTATGTTTTTGCACCAATAATATTTCATTCACTTGACATGTCTAAGGAAGAAATATTACATAGAAGTGTACAGCAGGTGTAAATGCATTGTCTCTGTTTGTTGATTAAGGAAACAGCCAGTGTCCAATTTCACAGTTAAGACCTACATATTTTGTATGTTTTTTCTGCTTATAAAATATAGCCACATATTTAAAAGGACTTTATTGGAAGGTTCACATATACAATTCTACACAAACAATTCTCTTTAAAATTAACAAAAACACTAGACTTTTTATTTTTCTCTCTCTTTTTCCCCTTTTTTCTCAGTTGTGCATATTTTTGAGACTCGGAGGCGGTCATGATTGTGCGCTGTACCTGCTTGTTATGCTCAAAGAGCATTCTTTGATAAGGTCTCACCCTTGCCAGAAAACACACCCCGAAATCATCACATTGTAATATGTTGACTCTTGGGGGAAAATAATTGAGTAAGATGGATGATGGGAACCTGTCATTTCCATGGTAACCATAGATTGCCCTGGAAGATGGTACAAAAGACTGCTTACTCGACAGTGGTTTATGTTGACTTTAACCAAGCCAGGGCTATACGTCTTGTTGGGTCAATGTGGTTATCAAGCACTGAAAAGAAGTCTGTGCTAACTGATGGAATTTCTGTGTTGCCATGGTAACAGGAGAGCAAAGAAAAAGACGAAGAAGGCATGAAAGGCTTTAAATGCAGCCAGATTTTCAGATACGATGTTTGCCCAAATCCACTTCTCAGCCCAAGGTTGTTATGTTGGAAAACAATGTGTGAAAGATTATTTTGTGCCTATTTTTGCTTTAAGGTAGTGAGAAGGGTCGAATCACGTCTTAGGGAGATGACGTAAATCAATGCTAACAGGATCAAAGCCTCTCTGCGCTTTTGGGGCCAAGAATAGCCACGGCTTAGAATTAGATGCATTTCTTTCAGAACTTTAACTAGTAGGTAAATGAAATTAAAGTGGATAAAGTTATTAAAGATTAAAGGGACACACCGGCTTCGTTGGGCTATTTAGGCGACAAAATACACTAAAACATGACTCTAAAGGTCTTCCAGGAATGGAGAAGAATAGTTGCTAAAAGAAACCATCAAATTTGGCCGTTTTAACGCATTTTTCAAAAACTACGAAGGTCACATGGGTTATCCGAACCACTTTTTTGGTTCGGATAACCCTCGTGATCTTCGGAGATAGTTTTAATTCCAGCCGTATAAAAGTAAATCACTAAACCAAATTTTTAATTTTTTTTTTACAATTATTAATGAATATTTGACAAAAGAGACTATGTATTCAGATTGCGGGTACAAACTGTAAATAATGATGAAAAAAGGAACGTAAGATTCTCATTCAGAGAGTCCGTGCAACGGAAGCGTGTTTTACAGCGCCTCGGCGTGGGAGCTAGAGAAACGTAAACATTGAGGCATATCCCCTACAGCCGTTGCCGTGTCTCGTGGGGCCAGAGAGACAAACCCCGGGGGCAAGAACTCCCTGAGCTTGCTGGTCTTGCTGTGAGCTTCGGAGCTGGTCGGAGGGGTGGGGAGCCAGACCCCAAAATAGGTTTCGTTCCTATAGGTATTAGTCTGTACCCCCTAATAATTGTCACGTTACGTGGTGCCTGTGTACAAAACATTCGGGACGACGGACGTCAGCACTGTTTATCTAGTAGTAGTAACATGTATATGCACAGTTGATGTTTTGGAAGTTGCTGCATACGATGTCTTCTCCCATAAAAACGCCACGAAAAGACCCCGGTGGCAGCTACTTAAAACATTGCGCAACAATGTCGCATAAATTTGACAGTTGCAACGGCTGGAATAGCGTATACGCTGACCTTTGACCGCTTTTTGTTATTTTCAACATTTTTCACTAATTACGTGATATTTTGACGATTTCTTTTTAAAAACAGCAATCTAAAACTGATGGTTTCTGATTTTATATCACTAAATTACATAAACGGTAAGCCGGTGTGTCCCTTTAAGTACTGGATCGATATTTCTCAAAGGAGAATACTGTTAACATTTAGGAAAAGGAATTTGAAGATAATCAAAATATTTCTAGCCAAACTTAATATTTTAAAAGGATGAAGTTTGAGTAATTTAACTAGGTTTGGTCTTACAAGTAAAAAACTTGGTGTTTGAAAACAGTGACAACATTTCAGGTTTTTCCCCCAACTTTTTTCTAATGACTCCAATCACCGATTGAGCTAAAACTTTCACAGACCTACATGTATTTGTTATTTCATGTGTTTGTTGGGTCACATCAAGTGTGGTTACGGGTCTTTGACAATTACGAATGTGACACATGTAATAAGTCGGGGAACATGTGACTGTAGACCCCCTTTAACTGTGCCAATGTGATAATTTCTACGAAGTGCCAGGCCATTAACTATTTTGTGCATTTATACCATACATGTAGGTCTTAGGTTGGTAAGCAGTTTGCAAAAGCTAATTCTATTTCCTCATGATAATTTCTAAACAAATATTTTTGCTAACCATTATTCCAATCTACTGACTGCTTAATGAAGGCAATTTAGTTGTAATAAAGGCCAGGCACTGACCTGAGAGTTGGTATTAATTTAGTCTGCTGCATTCCTCATCAGCCTTGGATTAGCAGCTGTTGCTGCTGATTGTCATCTGTCACTTTTAATTCACTGGTCAAATAAGATAAGTATCTGTCTGTAGATGTTGCCAATAGACTGTGCAAGTCTCGCGCGTATCCGAACGAGAAAACACGTCAAATGAAGAACATTTTCATTTCTGAAATCAAATCTTTGTTTTAAATTATATATCATGACAAAATCTAAACAACAAAAATAAATCATTCCAATTTTAGGAAATTAGTTTTAGCTTATGAAAAAAATACGCAAAAGTGTGTTAATTATTATTGAAAACAAATTAAAACTCTGGGCAAGGATGCTTTTTTATGTTAACTTTTTAGAAACCCCTTACGCGGGTTCATGATGGTCAAACAGGTTTAAAATTGACCCGTATCGCAGTTTAAAGAGGATGCTGACGCCTCAATTACCATAGACTGTAATGGAAAGTGTTCGCTTAGCAATTACAGCATCTGGCGATTATAATCGCGCATCCAAAACAAGCTTTTACATAAGTTTTATGATCGGAGGCGAGCACAAAATTTTAATTTTTTTGCAATAACCGGAATCTGAGGTCAAGTTTAAATCTCGGTTTTTCTTCGTTATATTGTTGAATTGGTTTTACTTTCATAATTTGTTATCACTTAGTATTACATTCCCAACAACAAGTATAATTTTCTAGGTCATAAACTACGTTAAACTAAAATAATTGACGAAACAAAATCTCGCCCACGTAAAACTCTATATGGTTGGGACCACTATGTCCCGGAAGTTCGAATGCGCGCGAGACTTGCACAGTCTATAGACCATGTAACCTGTGACAACACATTGTCACTGACACCACAAACTGACACATTGTGTACAAACCTCCCTGTTTTTTTGTTTACTTGATTATGAAATATTCTTCAAGGTCTTTAATTCATTTTTTTTTTTTTTAACTGAGCTGTGTCCCTATTTTGTCAATTTCTTTTTTTGGGGGGTGGCAGTCTGAAGCCATTCAACCTGTAACTGCCGTATAGCCAGGGATCACACCAAAGTTTCCAATACAACCTGGCAGGAGGGGATCACCTTTAATGGGATGCAATTGTTATCATCAATTTCTGGTCTATTTGATGAATAAATAATTTGTTGTTGGCAGGAAGTGCCTGGTTTTAGCATGGAGTGCAAAAGGCTCATCAATGGGAGATCGTAAGTGGTATGCAATTTATTAGGCCAAATAAAAAAAAATACCAGTTGATCGTCCTGATTTTTCCAAAAAGAGGAGGATGAGGGCCTTTTTTTTATTTTTTTTTCCAAGATGGCCGCCAAGTATTTCAATTCAAACAGGCCACCAATTCTTCAGTTTGAAATCACCGCTAACTTTCTTTATATCTATTTGTTGCATGAGGTAAGTTTACATCAAAAATTAGAATATACATGTCAAGGGTGGATTAAAAATACAAACAATTTTATTATTATTTTTTAAGGAAAAATCGAAAATAAAAAAAAATAAAAAAAAGGATGCGGCCTCAAAAAAGGATGTGGGTGGGGACGGTCAACTGGTATTTTTTTTTTACTTGGCCTTATCTGCAGGATCAAGATCCTCTAAATTATGAATCCATTGGAAAAATGTATACTAGTATTTATTTATGAACAACAAACATGGTATGAGTGGTATTGAATCAACATGATGTACATGAAATTACTTTATTAGTTTTGTTTTTTGGGGTGGTTTTTTATGCTGACTTTCATGAGGACTCTATCTATTGGTAAACTAGTGCATCACAAAACTGAATTTGACCTTGTAGAATCTATTTAACAAAGGAATCCCAAAGGTTTGACAGACCTTCTTCTATTGGTTTGACAAACCTTCTATGTACACTATATGGTTTGCGAAACCTGCCTGAAGGTTTCAAACTCATTTGGGTGTTTTTATTGTTTCTAAAGGTTTCCACAGATAGCAATAATTGATTCCATTTTAAGAACTCTTGTTTGGACAACCTTAAAACAGAAAATGAAATACATTGCATTCTGTAAGCAATTTTATGGCCAGGCTCAAAATGGGGGCTGTTGCTGTTGCTGAGGGTATTGCCCTGAACATCTTCATGCTCTATTTAAGGTTTTCTTCTTTTTAGGGGGGGAGGGACTGAGGAAAGGCACACCCTTTATATTGTGTTTGTATCATGAGGCTTTGCATGGTCAGGTATCAATGTATAGAATCAGTTTGCAGTTATAGCACAATGTGTGTTGTCAACTTTGCTGAGTAAAGCAGGTCAATACACAGCAAGTAGATATACTATTAAAGTGTTACCTGAACTGAATAAATTACATGTATACACTTTTCATTGTGGTGTGTAAATAAGCCAATCAGATTAGTAATGTACACCTCTTCAGTGATAACAACTTAACAATAGAGTGCATCCCACACATGATGCCCAGGGGAAAAGCCAATATTTGTCAAAGGGATTACAGGTAAGCTAGAGACCTGTGTGAGTTGGTAAACACACAATGGGTGGTGATTCTGGCCAGCTACTTAAATGGGGGAATTCCCCTAATGGTATGGCAAGAATCCAAGGACTGTCAGAATAGAGGATTTTGGCTTCCTGCAGGTTGCCATCCATGACGTATGCCCTAAGACACTATTAGAACTTTTTTTTGCAACATCACAGCAGTGTTTTGACAATAAGTGGTTGACAAAAGTATGGTCAGCCTTCATTGCAAAAAATACAAATTAATACAAAATTGTTACCAGCTGAACACCCTCATTACAATAAATTCGCATTTAAAGGCAAAGTAAAAAAAAAATACCAGTTGATCGTCCCCGCCCGCATCCTTTTTTATTTTTTATTTTTTATTTTTCAATTCCCCCCCCCCCAAAAAAAAAATAAATAAAAAATAATAAAATTGTTAGTATTTTTAATCCACCCTTGACATGTATATTCTAATTTTTGATGTAAACTTACCTCATGCAACAAATAGATATAAAGAAAGTTAGCGGTGATTTCAAACTGAAGAATTGGTGGCCTGTTTGAATTGAAATACTTGGCGGCCATCTTGGGAAAAAAATAAAAAATAAAAAATAAAAAGGCCCTCATCATCCTGGAAAAATCAGGACGATCAACTGGTATTTTTTTTTTATTTGGCCTTAGGTTTCACAAGCCAACGAATGTGTAAAAAAAATTAAAATAGTTTATCCACAAACTATATATTGACAAAATCATTGACGTTAAAATTGTCAGCAAGTTTCAGGACCTTAACAGGTAATGGTTTTGTAGTTAGCATTCACCAACAATTTCTCCTCACTTTGTCCAATGAATTACGTGGTACTGGCATGGTGCCAAACATGGGTTTTGTGGGTTTTTTGTGGCAATGTAGAGAGTCATTAAATCCTAAACAAATCTTGAACCCATATATTTTCAGATGGTTTTCAGACTCGTAAGAATGATTTTTTAAAGCATATGTACAACATTATTAACTGTCAAAGACCAGCATCCACACTTGATGTGACCCCACCCAACATAGGCCTACATGAAATATAACAAACCTGTGAAAGTTTAAGCTAAATCAGTCTTTGGACTCCCCCAATGAGAAAACAGTGAAAAAACTATTACATTTTCACTGTTTTAAATCATCAGATTTTATCAAGCGTGATAAAGACCGAAGATGTTTTACTCATTTAAAGCAAAACTATATTCGAGGGAAGTTTTCCAGCATGACCATCTTTATACCATGTAAGTCATGTGCAAATCGGTGAACATTTATATTTTCAATCTTACCAATGTTGTACACACCCTCTAAGAGGACAACCACTCTGTGATTGGCTGACGCCATTTATTTTTTCAATGACACTTATAAACACATTTTTTATGTATTTTTCCCCTTGAAGCAAGTTAAAAAACACAGTTCTCTTTAGTATGTGTTTTTTCCCCCCTTCAAAATATGCTTTCTCTGAACAAATTAAAGCCAGTCACTTGTTACCAAAAATAGCTTTTATCAAGTTTTAAAAATAACGGAAACTGATATATATATATGTTTTCTTCCAAGAAAAGACATTAGGCCTACCTTTTCATATTGACACACTCTGCATATTTCTCTTTGATATAAAAGCTGTAGAAAAGTCACAGCTCTGAGTATTTTCTGTCAGCATAAAGCCTATATTTGGAGGCATCCTCGGAGAGTAGTGCTGTCTTTTTTTAGATAAATGGTCTGATCATATGGGAGTCAATCTGATGAGGGAAGGTGAAGTCATCCATTAGTGACATCCTGGGAGTCTTGAGAGTCTGTTTCTTGAGATGGAGAGAAAGGAGCCCCTGGCTGCTGGTTTTGCTGATGGAGAAGGCGCGTGGTTGTTTTTTAATACAAAATATGTAGTCTTGGTGGTCAGCAGGCAATAAAACTGACCGATGTAATCAATTTCACAAAACCTGTACGGAGCTGTCCTTAGCATAATTTAGATTTGATAATCTCTAGTCATACCATAAGCAATGAGAGTGGTACGCTAACCTATATGTTGGTGCTCTAAACAGACAAGCCACACAAAAATGCAACTCACAGTTCACTGTCAGTACTTCTTGATCGTTTATTTTGAAGTAAACTCAAAGTTGCTCAAAAATCATAACGGTTTTTAGTCATATTCACAAAAATAAACTCACACCTTGGTTGAATGGTGTGCTTACTGAACTCTCAAAGGGCTGATATGATTTGCTTGAAGAAAAACTAATGATTACTTGGATGGTGTTGCCATGTGCATGATTGCATATAAAGCTGAGATGCACGATCTGTGGGCTGATGCGTGAAGTGTTTGGAGGGTAAACACAAATTGAATGAAGGGAGATTGTGCAACAAAAAGAGAATAAAAAAAAATCAGAAAATACCCACACAAATAAAGAAATAGATACACAGCTTTAGTTTATAGATTTAAGAATTTGTTAAAATAAATATAACCAATTCAAATGCTCCAGATTGCACAGTAGAGCTTTTAAAACCCCCAAAAAACATAGTAAAAAATATTCCGTGGACCTTGTTTCATTTAGGCATAACTTGCAAAATAAGGATCCAGAGTGATCCACAGTTTTGAAATATCCATGGGAGAACTCTTCCAAGTAATAATAAAAACTTTATAAGTTAAGTCAGATTGTTGTAATTGCGGTGTTTAAGATAGATTAGATACGTGTAGCTCTCTCACCCCTCTCCCCCTTCCGTCCCCTGTTTTAGTAGAAGTAGCATTTCAAGTTGAATTTTAGAGTCCAATTTTGATGCCCATGGGTCACTTTTCACCTTTTGTGATGAATATTTGATTTAAATTGTTTTCCTTTCTTTTTTTGTGTGTGTGTGTACTCTAATGTTTTTAAAATTGTAAATTCAAAATGCAATTTGGTTGTTGGACAGCAAATTGTTGTTTTTAAATAATCCATAAACCATAAACCACCCCTCCCTCTCCCCTCCAGGTTTGATGTTGACAGATTGTACAGTTGTGTTTTATATGTAAGCATCATAGGTACAGTACTTCTCCTCACAGCCTCTTAAGTCATGGATGGCCAACTCTTAACACGTCTTCACTTGTCAAGAAGGTTGTTTTGCCGGCCCTGAGTCTACTTATTCCACTATCCTTTATCCCCACAAAGATACTTACATCTATTCCTGCCTCCCCACAGACTTACAGATACACCGTCTGATTTCTTGCCAATTTGATGGGTAGAAAAAAATATGTTAGTACTGTATATATACAGAACTAGTTTGTCTTTTAGTTTAAGAAGTATTCACTTCCATATGACACAGTGAATTAATAGAAAGCTGTGTTTAATTGATCACACACTGTAGTTGTTTGTGGTTTTTGAGGCATTGCATGGTGAGATATCAATGTTTTTGGGGTCTGCGGTAACACCACTGTGTATATCTACTTGCTGTGGAGATTATTTTCTTTTGAGAACTTGTCTTGCTATTTATTCTACTGCCACATAGTAGATTTTTCTGAATTTGGGAGACTTCTCAGTTCTGAAAAGAACTGTCCTGCTTAAAGGCACTGTACACGTTTGGTAATTACTCAAAATATATATTAGCATAAAAACTTACTTGGTAACGAGCAACGGAGAGCTGTTGATAGTATAAAACATTGTGAGAATTAATGACTCCCTCTGAAGTAACGTAGTTTTTGAGAAAGAGGTAATTTCTCACTAAAATAATAAGACTTCTGGCCAGAAGCCTTTTATTCCTATCTGAAAGCACACTAATTTGTACATTGTACAACAAGGGTGTTTTTTCTTTCATCATTTTCTTGCAACTTCAATAACCAATTGAGCCCAAATTTTCACAGGCTTGTTATTTTATGTATATATATGTTGGGATACACCAAGTGAGAATACTGGTCTTTGACAATTACAAAACGTGTTCAGTGCCTTTAATAACTACTACCTGGGCGGAAGGTAAATAATCGGCCAGGACTACTACTTTCGCTTAGTGGATTGAGGGGACTTGTCATTAATAACTTCACTGCCCTGGAGTGAGTTCTTAATTGGTCTCAACAATTGGACTCGCTTGCTGTAGTCATTGTCAGGAGGCTGTAGTTGTTGTCCAGATCCGACATGCCTTTACATTACCAGCAGCCATGCACAGACAGTTTGTATGTTAAGAGTTTTGTTGTGCATTTAGTGAGGTATACGTGTAGTTTTTTGTTTCCGTTTAAAAAAATTACCTTCACAAGATATACATTATTCAGTTTCCGTTGTGTATTCCCGTTAAGAATAGTATGTATCACGTGAAATACCTCACAATATCCTCTCCCTGGTCTCTCTTAAGTCATGGATGATCACACTCTCCACACATCTTCACTTGTCAAGAAGAGACTTATTTTCCTTGGCTGTAACTCCTCTCGTCCCTTCATCCGCATCAATTCCCCTCTCGCCATTCCCCTCTCGCCATTCCGCCCCCCGTAGGGAATCGTGTTTATAGAGCAACAACTTGAACGTAGTATCGTTACAAAGAAAAAGCAAGTGTTGAAGCTGCAGTTGCTGTATTCGCAAAAAGGTCATTTTTTGCATTCAGTCAGGATGTTTGTACTTTCCGCAGATTACATGTAAGTACCAAGTACTTACTCTGGGAAGAGGTTCAGAATATCTTAACAAGTAGCATGTGGTTGGTGTTAAGTGGTATCAAGTGTTTGAATACCGACAGGGTGCAGGATTGTTTACCGAGAAATTCATTAGTTTCAATCGGAAAGCTCACCATTTATGAAATTCACATTATTACCAATCCTCCAAAACTATATATCCAATTTTGGGTTGAGCAAATAAAAGTTGACTATAGCAGGATTTAAAATAAGAGCCTCCAGATTAAAGGCACTGGACACTTTTGGTAATTACTCAAAATAATTGTTAGCATAAAAACTTACTTGGTAACAAGCAATGGAGAGCTGTTGATAGTATAAAACATTGTGAGAAACGGCTCCCTCTGAAGTAACGTATTTTTTGAGAAAGAGGTAATTTCTCACTCAAATAATAAAAGACTTCTTGCTGAAGCCTTTTATTATGCATCTGAAACACACAAATTTGTGCAACAAGGGTGTTTTTTCTTTCATCATTTTCTTGCAACTTCGATGACCAATTGAGCCCAAATTTCCACAGGTATGCTATTTCATGCATATGTTGGGATACACCAAGTGAGAATACTGGTCTTTGACAATTACCAAACGTGTCCAGTGCCTTTAAGGCTGAGAGACGACAGTCCAATTTGTAAAGCTGTTTGAAAGTAGAAATGATGCTCGACAAGTTTAATTGCGCGGCAAAATTCATCGGGGAGAGATTCTGTCACAGACACTGTGCATCAACCATCAGGGTGTAAAAACTAGAACTTAGAAATGCACCCACAGTTTGCATACATGTGCATAAATGTTTACAAATACATACATACTTTCTAAGCAGTGGCACAGCTAGGCCTATTTTTTTTTTTTTTAAGGGAGGTGGGGGGGGGGCGTGAGGCGTGAGGGGTTGAGCAAATTTTTTTATTTTTTTTAATTTATTTATTTGTTTATGTTGTTATTATTATTTTCTTGGGGGTGGGGGGGGGGGTGGTTATATTTTACCAATATAATTTTTTTTAAAGAAGTGTAAGCTGTACCTTTTGGCATGCATTGTAGGCCACCATACATACTGTAAATATCAGTATTATTAAATATTTTGACCAGTACTTTCTTCTTCTTCTTCTTCTGCTTGATACTGTGCAAACACCACCAGTTGGCTGGTTATCACGCACAGGGTCAGTGTGATGGGAAGATAAAAAATTAAATTTTAAAATGCGCCTTCCTAACAAGCTCCCTGAGGTTTATATCAGCCAAACTGGATTTAAATGAGATGATGTCTGGTGCTGCACGGGTATTAGGTGGTAGGATGTTCCATTCTCTGGCTGTTCTAGGGTACATTGAGTACTGGTAGCATGTCTTGTTGAATGATGGGGTGATTATGATGTGCGGTCCTGAATTTTGTCTTGTGATGATATTGCTGGGTTTATGAAGCTGGATGCTTTGAGGGGTGATGTGATGAACCTCTTTATAGATGGCAGTGAGGCGAAGTCTGGTACGCCGCTCTTCCAAGGATTCCCACTGGAGATCAGACAGCATGTTGGTAACGCTCTCTCTGTAGTTGTAGTTGTTCAGGACGAAGCGGGCTGCCCGACGTTGAACTTTCTCCAGGGTCATCTTGTTGTTATCATGGAAAGGGTCGCAGATACCTCCGCAGTATTCCAGCCTTGAGCGGACAAGGGTCTTATAGGCAATGTCCTTAACTTCTTTGCTACAGGAATGGATGTTCCTACGCAGTAGCCCAAGCATTTTATTGGCTTTGTTTGCAGTTTGTTTGATGTGACAAGCCCAGTTGAGATCATTGCTGATTTCGACCCCTAAATAAGGATGATGTTTGACTGTTTGGAGACCTTTGCCGTTCATGATGTATTCCCTGGTCATTGGTTTGGTTTTATGAGTGACTTGCATAGTGAAGCACTTAGAAACATTGAAAGACATTTGCCATGTGTTTTCCCATTTGCAGAGTGAGTCGACGTCTTTTTGAAGAAGGTCTTGGTCTTCGGATGATTTAATTTCCTTGTACATAATGCAATCGTCAGCAAAGAGCGATTCGTCAGCTTTCGTTCTTACTAACTGTGCCCAATTTCATGGTCTGCTTGTTGCAGATTGCCCTTCCCATTCTTTGCTGTTGTTACACCGTTGCATAAAATCACTGTATAGACCTTATACACATGCCATCATTTGAGTCTATATGGCGCCCACAAAGAGGTTACAACAAGGTTGCTCATTGGCCCAACGTGCGCACTGCGTGTACATAGATGTGCGTTTTTCATTATTGCGTCATCGTTTTACATCTTAGATGGCGGCATGATGACGTCGATAAATAAGGTCTATAGCTGTGTAAATGAAAAAGAGTTGTACCTTATATTGATTCAACGAATGCAATCATTACCAGTAACATCAAGTTATCAAGAAGCATGTGGTACTTAATCTTGATTCAGTAAAAACAAAATTGTTAAACATGTTAAACCAATTCTGTACCTTATCTTGATTCTAAGATAGTAAAAATTCCAGTAGATGAAAACCTTTCTACTAACAGGTGCAATCTTTAACTGATAACATTTCCAATCTACCCTGAAGTGGCATCATTCTCACCTTTTATATATCCGGTGACATTCTCAATCTAATTTCATGGATTCACACCTCAAGTTGCAAGCAAATTGAAGGAACAATATTTTGTTGCCAATCTCAGGTTCCATTACATGGTTTTTGGTTATTTCAATTACTGTCAGTCACGGTGGTTGGGTAAAAAAAACGATCAACAGATGACAATGCCTATCCATCTTTCGAAATTCAAAGCTGAAATAAAAGTCTAAAAATCAGCCAAGCCATTATTTCACTCTGGTTTTGCCACAAAATGCATCCCAATGTGAACATTTGTGGGGTTTTTTACCCTAAGAGGATGTGTGCAAAACAGGCTTTTTCGATGTCTTTGAAGTTTTTGAAGTTTTCACTGAATTGCAGAACCACAGTCCGTGATTTAAGTGTTGGTCCAGTAAACTTATGACTAGACAAGTGGCAGATCAAAGTGTCAGGTCCCAGTTTTAAGGAAAGCACAGCACAACTGAGGGTATAGCTCCATTGCCCTCTGGCAGTCTGGTGTTTTTGACTAATAATACCTTACTGTGTTTATTCTTTATTTATTAAAAAAAATATATGTTCAAATGATTCATTCGAGTCTGATGAATATCTTCAGAATCTGCTACATTCTGTAAGTAACATTATTTTGGATTTGAAAAAATGAACCTCTTAATCCAATATCTATATATTGTTTTCTTCTCTCTCTCTCATTTTTACTCTTGTCTTGTAAACAACTTTCTGGCCCAGTGAAATTGTTGAGCTACATACATGTACAAGCCATGTGGCCCTTGGGGTTCTACCCCTAGAAATAATACAGACCTATGCATTTACATGATTTAAATCAATGCAACATTCATACAAAGTAAGCCTTGGAATTAGTTTTCATCATTTGTTTATGCTAATAAAACAAATCCTACATTTTTACTTGTAACCAGTTTAATACTACTTCAAAAAAGCAGAATTCCAACTTTTACTTTTGTCGGATTCGTTTACCATAGGCCTATATGTTTAGATTCTTTATTTTTTGTTTTAAGGTTTTATTTATTGATTTTAATTCTCTTTTTAAGTTGTTCAAGATCTATTCTTGGAATTAATTTGAGAATCCTCTCTGTTGCCAGAGAGAGAAGATCAATACAATTCAGCGACATTCAGATATAATATCTGGATTCCAAACATACAGAAAGGTCAAACACATCTTACTCCTGACAGTCACCTTGGAATTACTTCCTCGCTACCATCACCCCCCCCCCCCCCCCCCCCCTCCTCACACACCCCCCCCCCCCCCCCTCCTCACACACACACACACACACATCTCAGACTTTTTTAATTTGTGAGCTATCACGTTGGCGTGTGATGCTGGCAAAGTGTTTAGATGTGATGTCAGCTCAAGTGACAGTTTTAATAAAGACTTCGTTTTTGCCAACACTCCTGTGAGATGTATTTGAAGAATACATTTGTATGCCGTACCTGGGGAGAGTTTGTCAAACTGCGATATTTGCAAAACAATAAAAGGGAAGGGGCTAATTTAAAGAGTTTATTTTAGGTTTTCTCTTTTCCCTTTTTTCGTGTGTGATTGCAATCTCTATCAGCCACCTGTCACAATCTAAGCTCGTCACAATTTGATTTTGATTTTATTGAACCAGGCTTGGTCTCAACTTTCATATTATTGATCTTGTTCCGACTGCCAATAGTTGGATTCTCAGATGGTTGGAAATAGGCTTAATGTGCAAAGAGGACAACAAATGGTTTTCATGAATTATTTGAATTATGAATTCAAGAATTATTTGTATACAAAATAGGGCTTATCTCAGTTGGTAATAGTGGCTTCTTATATAGCGCTCATATCCGTCACTCAGTGACGCTCAAGGCGCTTCAACAGTCAGTAATTTCCTGCAAGGTACATGTATATACATGTATGTGGAGCTACGTTTTTGAAGTATGAGACCTATTCCTTTACATAGCACCATGTAATGGTTTACAAGGTGCTGTGGCGCAATCTGCAGCCAATCAAACCAGGAACACCGGGGAGACCCCCTTCTCTTTTCGATAAGTGCACTGGGTTCTTTTACGTGCATTACACAACACACGGGACCAATGGCTTTACGTCCCATCCGAAGGACGAAGCAATAATGGTTAAGTGTCTTGCTTAAGGACACAAGTGCCACGACCGGGACTCGAACCCACACTCTGCTGAACAGAAACATCAGAGCTTGAGTCCGGTGCTCTTATCCGCTCGGCCACGACACGCCACATCACTTAATATAACCTGGAGATCCCAGGTTTAGAACTACATGTACCCAGTCAGTTTCCCCTGTGGCAACTTGAATTGTGTTTGGGGGTAAGCAGAGCTGCCAACTCTCCCTGATTCTGCAGAAACTTCCCTGAAAGTAAACCGATCTTTCCATGTTCTTATGAATAAATTTTGAAAATCTCCCTGATTATGGAAACTTTCCCTATTATGTTGAATGTAATTCTAAACATCTTCCTGATTGTTGTACAAAATCTCCCTGATTGCAAGATGTAAATGTTGGCAACTCTTGTTTAGTCCAGTGTTCGTGTCCGTTTTCACACACTGCTAATAGTGGTATTCTTGAAAAAAGTAACATTGTTATTTTGGGAAACATGTTCCTGTGTCGCTTTCCCCCCAAAACAGAATATCTTTCTAGGGAGTGACCCAATAATTTGTTCCTGAAATGATTTTTTTTTTTTTCAAGATTACTATTTTTAGCAGTGCATTTTTTTGTTTTGATAATTATTTAAATAACAATGTACTTTTATTTGTTGCTGTTATAGCTCAATTCAGTTCATTTCAATTTAAATTCAACAAGTGCAACTAACATAAGATCCTAATAAATACAGTGCTGTCGCCAATATGTGGGAGAATAAAACGGTTACACATTAATTTCCATAAATACACAAATTGTTTCTCACCAAACACACAGTAAATGACGCACTCTGCAGTCTTCGGGTTCAATTTCTATGATTTAACCCAATAGATGGTTTAAAGTTTTAGCCGTGAAACTTCTGGAGTTTGTTTCTGTTGGGTCGATCAATACAAACAGTACAGCACTCTGCGGATATCGATATGTTGGATATCAAGCCATTCTGTCTAATATCCAGTTTCAGTCTTAATTACATAAGTCCCTAGAAACCATTTCAAAGGCTTAGATTTCACATAAAGGGAAGAAAACAGTACCAGTTTCACAGGAAGTGGGATCAAAAGGTCAAAACTCTTGCAGATGTTGGAACCCTTAACAAGAAGATTATAGATCACCTGTCCTCACCTGTTCTTTTCCCTCTCTTTGTTGTGAAATTAAACACAGTAAAAGAAGTAAGCAGGCCCTTGTTAGTTTGTATGAGGGGTTTGGGGAAAGGGGGATAGGGTCTAAACCCCACCGTCCCCACCCATCCCTTATGCTACCCCACTCATCGCGATTCTAGATACAGTAATCCATTCTTGTTTATCACCTTTGAAGCAATGGACAATATTGGTCATTTGTCAAAGACTATAGTATATTTATGTGCAAATGTGTGATAGAATTAGTGTATGGCAGTTTGGCTAATTGACGTCTGAAAAATTGTTTGTCATTTATTTATTGTAAACTGAATTTCTCTTTGAAATATATCTTTATACAATAATAAACAAGCTTTCCCCAAAATGTGTTTGCCAATATTCAAAATTTGTTTGTTTAATTGATCCATGGAATCTGGAGCTGGAAATGGAAAGTGCACTCCTTAAAAAGCACATATCGGGAATATTTTCTTTTTGCATTTTATCATCCACTGGAAAAAAAAAAACAGGACGCAAAGTAACAACCCTCTTCTCAGAATCATAGAAAGGTTATTCACACTATTCTCTTCTAAATGAATTAAACAAACCCGATTTGTACATACCCAGAGGCATCAATCAATGATTTCAGCTCATGTTACTCCACCACTCAGGGAGGAATTTGAGTTGTTATCAACTATACTACCCCAATAGGGATATAAATAACATCATGATTGGAACCTCTTTCTTTCAAATGGTTCTAGGGAGAACTGATGATGGGTTCGAAACTGCATCATTAGATGAAAAACATATTGGGGAAATGAAGAGGATGGGTGTGGGCTGGGGGGGGATGGGGTGTTTCATCCTCACTTTTCTAAACTTGCGTTATTTCAGGCAAACTTATCTTATGTGAAGTTGTGTGTGTTGTGAAATGCACGTAAAAGAACCTAGTGCATTTATCGAAAAGAGAAGGGGTTCGCCCCGGTGTTCCTGGTTTGATTGGCTGCATATTGCGCCACAGCACCTTGTAAACCATTACATGGTGCTATGTAAAGGAATAGGTCTCATACTTCAAAAACGTAGCTCCACATATATATACCTTGCAGGAAAATACTGACTGTTGAAGCGCCTTGAGTGTCACTGAGTGACGGATTATGAGCGCTATATAAGAAGCCACTGTTATAACTTTGTACCATGTGAGTTATGTGCAAATCTGAGACCACTTATTTGTTTAACGTTAGTAATGTCGTGCACACCCTTTTATAGCTGAGTTTGTACTGGAATACTCTTGGGAACACTTGGTGGCAGCAGACTTACCAGGTACATCAAATTGGTATCTTTGAGCACACTTGAATCCTCGATTCTGATTGGTCAATCCATGGCAACAACAATGTGGTATTAAACCACAGGCCTACCTAACGATCCATATCACACCCTGGGTATCACACCCTTCGAACCCTGCGTATTGCACTATTTTAAGCTGCCCATCAAGTTTGCTTGAAGATAGATTTGGTACCACACCCGCGCTCGTGGACTTTGAAAAAATATACAAACATCTACAGTGCACACGTACATATATTTTTAACTATTTTTTGTTTTATCAATGTGTATGTTTTAAATTTTTGCTAAGGGCCTCTGGCTTGGATCTAGTTGTTATTGTTACAAGAGCTTCCCTTTTTACTTCCTTTTTGTTTCCTTTTTGTTTCTCTGTATTATTTTTTTTTTCAGCTGTGCTGTATTGAAAATATGTAGACATATGTTTGTCTGTACTCTGTAATTGATGTACACATATTTCTAAGCTTTAATCATATTTATACATCACTAACATGTGCCATCAGTAATGTGCTAGGAAAGCTAGCTGCAGGTTATAAGGGAGTTGTCTTTCCTCTGGTCAAAAGCAAAAGAAATTATCTTTTATTTTGGAATCGGTCTTGTCGAAAATGAAGGGGAAAAAAGATCCTCACTCCACAATTTCCTCCGCCTTCAGCGAAATTGGTCAGAGTTCCCAGGTGTCCTTTGTGCCCCACCAGAAGAAGAGTCTGGATACTTAGCAGTGCCCTGGGAGATCCTCTCAGGAATTGAAGGCAATCCTCTCTTGCCAAATTATCACACTTTTGGGCTCCTGTAATTTCACACCCATATGCACTTGGTTCTGTACCCGATTTTTCTTGTTTTCTTGTTGTCATAGTCGGAGTATATTTCATGTGAGCCAAATAGTGGCTTATAAAGATGAAGATTTAGGGACCTTGTATGCTAATATACCTTCATTGGGGTATTGTGTATAGTATACTATCTCAATGGAGGATGCTTACGACCTGAGTACCCTGATTTTGATCTGACAACGTTATTTTTACATATTGTACCAACCATCATTCAGAACTTTCACACATACTATACATATTACCTCGATTGGGGTTTGCAAATATGGAGAGATACACATAATTGAACAAGTTTTGTATGCATTTTCTGGTTTGAAGTCAAATATAACCCATTTTGAATCTGATGAATATTTTTCCTGGCACTGATCGGGATAGTGAAATGCACACTTTAATTGCTTTATTGCATTCTATCCCTGCGCAAAATAGGCGTGAATTGTGTAACCATAGAAGCTTGTAGTTGCTGGGCGATGGAACTGCAAATCGATAACAAATCCTTGGAATATAGATGCTACAATCATGCTCAAAGAATGCAATATCGATAAGCTCATACTTTGTGTATCAATGCAGTTCATTTCATACAAAGGTTTTTGTGAATCATTACAAATAGCCCAGAAAATTTGCCTTGAGAGAAAATGACCATGGAACTTTTGCATGACTGCCAACTAAAAGCACATAATAGTATTGACCTATTGGAATTTGAATGTTTAAAACATCAAGCATTATAAGCTTATACTTTATGTACATGTATGTGGTTAATTTCATACCATGTTTTTTTTTCTAAAACTGTAAATCTGTTTGCCGAAGTACAAATTAGTTTTGACTAATTGGGTTTTGAACTTTAAAAAATAACAAACATGAATGGCAACAATCAAAAATCATTTTCTGCAAACCAAAAATCACTTCAATTGTCTGTTTCAGAAGACAAACCTGTTGGCTCAAGCAGTCTACAGTATTGTAGTTTCATGCATAGGAAGTTCTGATCTATATCTGTTTCAATTCTAGCATTGTTTGCATAAGTGGTTCCCCCTGGCTGATCAACTGAGCAAGGTGTTCGCAGTGTGCTGCAAATCAGCAATGCAGCACTCACACATATAGGCTCTGATTCCAGCTACACATCCAACAATTGTGAGCTGGATGCAAAGAGGTCAAGGAAAAGGCTCAGAAGTGTCGAAAAAACTTTATGTTTTTTGATTAGTATTTTCTTTATGGCATTATGTTTTGATGCAAGGCGGTGATATCGGCAAAAAGTGAGAGATGTGGTCAGTGAAAGTAGTGGGGTGGGCAGTTTGAGTCGGCAAGGAAAAACTAGTTTGTACAAACTAGTATTGTTATCAACGGGTTTTCCAGTGTCTCTGGAAGGTGCATGCATTTCACACATTTGCAGTTTACTTTTGAGACTTATTTGGTTTAAAGGTACACTGTAGGGTCATAGATTGGTTTGTGTCAAGGTATTGATGACTTGTTGGCCAAACTATCAATACAAATAGAATTAAAGTCACCTTTAACAGTTTCAGCTGAATACAGTGTCTACTAGTGAGAAATAAGGAATTTTCATCAGAATATTGAATCCATCCACCTTTAGCGAGGTAAAAGCAGGTACCAACCGCATCTCTGGACGCAGCATTAAGAAGCGGACACCAAGGAAATTTGAATCTCTAATAGTCGCTTTGAGGCTATCTTTGGAGATTCAAATTTGTTGACGTACTTTTATTGATTTCTAATCACTGAGCAGGAGCATTTCAGACAAATAGTTCAACAGTATGCGGACTACCATTACCATTACTATAGCAAGTAGGCCTCGGATAAAAATTCAACAATGTTTTTTCTCTGGATCATTGCAAAAGTATGACCCTAACCAGCTATTGCGCAGCATAATCACTGTAGTTTTAACTCTACATTTTGAATGAAAGTCTTCTCCGAAAACAAACCATGCTTGGGTTAATCCCTTTAATGTATTTGAACTGAACTAAATCTTATTTTGAAAAGAGTAGAAATCGAGTCTGGAACTATCCCATCCTCCGGCGACGTTGAAGCAGATCTACATAGTGATACGATACCATCAGCTCTCCGCCAATCTAATTCTGCAGATGAAGACCGCAAGAATTGCTTTTAAAATGTGAGCCGAATGTCTAGATTCAGGTTGAGTCTCTGCGGGATTCAACTTTGCATATCGATTCCATCACGTTTCAGGACTTGATCGTCGTGCCTGTTGGATTTCTTCTTGGAGAAATGAAAGTTTCTGGCTGTTTTTTGCGGAGTACGGGGTGGGGTTTCAGTGTCTGAGATGATGGGATGGAGGTTTAAAGGGTGCATGCATCAATGGTTGGTAGTTTGTGGGAGAGCATAAGTTCACTCCAATCTTTGTGTGTTCAGCATTATATTTGGTGGTCATGTTTGTGTACAGGGTGTGCAACAAGAAGGAAACCTACTTTTGACAAGAATTGTGACTTAATTACTTACCGGTAGCTTGTTTTGCTTTATTTTAGTGTATTCATTAATTTATACATTTGTTATAAGGTAGTTGGACAATAAGCCAGAGGTGTAGTGTACTAGGATTAATAGTGCACTCAAAAGAGCCCAGAAAACTTATCATGGATGAGTAGGTGTTAACCCCAGTGTTTCTGATTCACATAGCAAGCACCCTTGTTTACAGGTTTCCTCAGGCTTGCAATTAGCTACTGATTAACTTCACTTATGATTTCATTACCAGAAGTATACAGCAAGACAAGTTCTCAAAGAACAGAATCTACATGGCAAGTAGATAGACACATGGTGTTTACCGCAAACCAAATATAATTTGATACCTCACCATGCAATGCCTCAAATCACAGAAGTATATAATAATAAGTAAAGTTCTTCAACCATGCTATCAAGTCTGTTATCAAGGTGAATCGGTTGCAGATTATTAAGTGATTTTGCCATAATTATATCAAAAATGGTGGGAAAACTGTTTGCTTTCATTTTGTTTTTCTTTTCCATTCTTCTTTTTGAGCTCATTGCTATAAATTTATTTCAGCATTGCCTAAAATCTATTTCAATAACTTTGATCTTCTATTGTTCAATCTAGGGATTTATATCTCAATTGGGAAAGTGACTTCAGAAATAAGAAATAAATATAATAGAAGCACAGCTTGCCTACAGCAAGTAAAAACTGAAGACTGAGCATCAAGTCTTACCACTTTACATTAAATATTACCTCTCCATCATGCCCCTGACTTTGACTCTTTGCAAATTCACCTCTCCCTAATTACATTGCACTGTTAACATCTCCTTTTAGAGTTCGAGCACTCTTTGCCAGACAGAAGCATATGTCAAAGTTACAAGCATCCCTTTTTTTTTTTTGCCACCTTTTTTTCCCTTCTCTCTCTTCTTCCTTTTGTCCGAGTAGAGTTTGCCTGCCATTGATTTCTCGTTAGTTGCCTCCCAGGGTTGGGAAATAAGATCGTGTTTCAGGAGCTGTGAAGTTGTGGAACATTGTAAGGCTGTGAGTCTTGTTTGAGGTGAGACGTACTACAGGTATTTGTTCAGAGTGTCCTTTGTTGAGGGTGTGAAAAGGAGGCTGCTCTGAGCGGTGCTGTTAGAGAGTGCAGTCAAAGGTGTTATCAGCTGCACAAGTCCTTGGTTGGATTCTTGGGTCTTCCTTGGTGTGAAAGATAATAATAATAATAATAATAATATCAACTCTAATATAGCACAATTCCAAATAATGGTCATTGAGCTTTGAACATACCCCTGGTCACTGGGCCATTTGGGTGGCAAAGGTGGTTAGTGCGTAAAGCGCTCGTCTCTCATCAATGTGGGCCTGGATCGATACCCGGCTTAGGCTGTATGTAAGTAGAGCGGTGTGTTGGTTATCTCAGATGCCATGAGGTTTTTCTCCGGGCCTTCCAGTTTTCCTCCCTCCTGAAAAATCAAACAGTTTCGATCTCAGGCTTTGCTCTGTGGTCATATATGGGTTGAAGTGGCTGCCTGCCTGAGGCGCCCTCGCATGCATGCGGCTTGAATGCGTTGTAGCTGCGTCCTTCGCAATTCAGCTTCTCAGCTGCAAGCAAGTATGGGCGATTAGCTTCCCAAATTATCATTATTATTATTGTTTATTTCATTCCTTAAACCATCTTTTGGAAGCATGCAGCTTGTGCTGCCAATGTAGTGCACTAAGCTATTAAATCAATCACAAGAACCATCTCTGCTCTCACAGGTACACATATACCCTTGGGTGATGAGAAGCAGTTATAGTGAAGTGTCTTGCTCAAGGACACAAGTGTCATGACTGGGATTTGAACCCACACCTTGGTGACTCAGCAACCACAACTTGAGTCTGATGCACTGAACCGCTCGGCCACGACACGCTATAAGTTAAGACGCTAAAGTTAAGATACAGTTGTCATTCATGGTATATATAACCCCTTATACATACAAACATACATACATACATAAATGTTTTATATACCGCCATTTCATCAAGATCACAGCGGTTTGTGATGATACACAGCAAATACATGGCATAAAGATGATGCGAAATTGCAAAGTTGGAAAACAAACAACCAATCATTGTGGGAATAGGTACGACTTCAGATGCTTCTTGAAAATGTGAAGTGAATCGGCAGAGCGCAGAGATCGAGGGAGACTATTCCAAAGTTTAGGGGCGACAAAAGAGAATGTTTTTTCAGCAGCTGATGCAAGAGATCTGTAATGAATTTTGTGTTCGACTAGCCGGGTAGTGTCATTTGATGACCGCAAGCCATCTCTTCCTGGGGTATACACAACCAAGCACGATTTTAGGGTATTGACTCTTTGCAGGATGCACAGCACACTTACACACGCCTATCCTCCATTTTGGGAATCAATGTATTGACTCCCAAAATGGCGGAAATATTAGATGCACATTGTGTGGAGGTGCATTTCACAATTTCACAAGGGTTCATTACATAGATAGTGTAGGCCAACATTATGCACATTTCAATCTGGTTGCAGAATTACAGTACACTTTGCAGGCCTCGATCTTGGGCAAAAAAGGGGCAGGCCACTTTGGCCTTGCCCTCATCAAAATTCAACAGGGCACCAAGGCCAACTCAAGGGGGCACCAAGGCCATTCATTTCAAAACCTTTAATTTAAATAACCTTTATTTACAGCCAGTGTATAAATGCCTATTTAAAATATTTTAATATAAATATTTGTAAATTAAAATAATAACATAAAATGGTACCAGACTATTTTTCCTTCCAGCCTTAGTTTTGTTACATTATTTTGAATGGTAAAAAACAAGATGGCTGCACCATGGTAAAGGTGTATTATTTGTTATTTATTACATAGGCATGCAACTGCAGTTTGTCAAAAAAGGAAAGTGCCAGGCACAGCAAGACTTTGTACTGTGTTATGTTTGTTCATTTAGCTGAGAAACAAAAAACAAGGAAATCAGCCGATTAGCTGAAATCTGCATGCATTCTGTGTTGTTAATCTTAAATTTAATGTTATTGCTTTGTCATCTAAAAGTCACTGTCTGGCAAGTCTTCCTCATCAGAGTCTTTGCCAGGACTGTCACTAGCAATGTCTGCTTCACTATCTGAGTCGGAGTCTGTGGAGCCATCGCTTTCCAAGATGTCTGATGAGGTAGATGCCATTTTGTGGAGGGGTTTAGTATGTGGTCGTCTGCTTCTGGTGCTATTATGCCACCACTTGTCAACTGATGACTCAGGAGCGAAGTCATCTGGGTCTGGTCCCTCAGTAGAAATTCTCAGCAAAGTTTCTATAGTCTTCAGTCCAAGGGTCAGGCGCCAGTCTCCTAGAATTCTCTTGACTGCAGAGAACTGTCGCTCCACTTGTGCGCTGGCTATTGGGCACACGAGCAGGATGTGAACCAAGTGCAGAAAGTTGGAGAACTCGGCTGATTTGTGCACGATCATCTTTTGCCACAATTTATGTGCCGGTAGATGAGTGTGGTTTCTGCTGATGTGTAGTTTAATTTGAGTCCACTCTGAATGAATTTTGTTGATTTCACAACCCTGTTTGATGAGAAGCGATTGGAAATGATCAGTGAGTATCTGCACATGATCATTACCATACTCCATGAGGCCTTCTTTGTCAATTCTAGAAGGGTAGTTGGTTGGGTCAAGAATGTCGGCTGCAACAAAAACATCATCTTCTGCAAATGAGCGAAGTCGTGAATCTACACATCTGACAATATTGCTAATGGTATATGCAGCAAGTTTGTGGAAGCCTTTGTGGTCGGGATCATCACCTTGCTTGCTCAATGTGTGTCCTCTGAATTCGCCCGTGCTGAGCTCTCCAATTACCTGCTGCAGCATCTTGCCTGGTTTGGTCTGTTGTTCCCTGATGGAATTTAGAGTGGCCTCTGTGCTTGCCCGAACTTTGAAGATTGGTGTTTCATTCGACTGAAATATCAGGGATAACTGAGATAGATCATCAAGAATATCAGCATAGAAGGCCAAACAGAAAACAAACTTAGCTGACTTGATGATCCTCAAGTAGCCCTTCATCTTTGCTTGGTCATCAGCCTTGATGTCTTTGCGCTGCCCTGATGCCATGTCTTCAAGGAGACTCACAAGGACTTCATAGTTGTGGTCAAGAGCCTGTACTGCACTCTTCCTGTGTGCAACCCACCGTGTCCCATGACCTCTTGCTAACTTGGTAACCCGCACTCCAAGTGTTGTTCCAAGCCGTTTCAGTTCTCTCCACTTCTTGGGAGATCTCTTAAACATGTAGTAGAGATCGACCAATACTTTATCAATCTGGTTGAAGTATGACTTGTGGAATGCATCTTTGATACCCAACTCCATACGATGTGGAACACAGTGAATTTTGAGCATCCATGGACATCCATCATCTGAACCAGTCTGTGTGAGTTTCGTAAATACGCCATTATACTGGCCTGTGTTGATAGATGCTCCATCAGCGGCTGCTGCAACTAACGAATCTTCAGGTTTCAATCCATGTTCCTGGCATTTCTTGATGATGGATTGGTAAACAGCTTCGGCATGGCTGTTGTCAGGTTCTGCAATTCCCAGTAGTCTCATCTCCGGTAGGCCATTGTTAAGAACTTTAACTGTAACAATTTCTTTCTCTGAAAATGCTTTATCAGCGCTACCATCAAACAGTAGTGAAAAGTAGAGCGGTCGCTTGTGTTGGCCCAGGATGTCTGTGTCCAAGTTGTCAACCATGGTCTCACCAATGGTGTCGATGAAGCTTCTACAAGCTTTGTCATTAATATATGTCTCCCCAAGACGCACTCCATGTTTCTTTTCCATGTTGACTAATGTTGGATAGACTGTGAAGGGAAGTTCCCGTTTTGCCACTGTATATGCGATGTCAAACAGTTTGCACATCTTTGTCTTTGTTGACACATCTATGGTTGTAAGGTGCTCCTTGACCGTCATTTTGTTCTGCTGGGATGCTTCATACTCAAGGAGCTCGCATCTTGAGTGGAGCTTTGACCATTGGTGCCCCATTGCCGTATCTTTTTTCACATTCTGCGTACCAGCTACAAAGGCCTCGACCTCACACAGCTGTTTCTGACCACGATTTACATGTAACATATCAGAATATGAATGCTTTCTGCACAAGGTACACCAAACCTTTTGGACGAAGCCATTATCTTCTTCAAATGCAAGCCATTTGAAATTCCATCCTTTTACAGTGTCGCATCGAGGTTTCCTCTTCTTAGGCTTATTTGATGCTGGCATTGGAGTAACAAGGGTTCTACTGCTAGGCTCATCATTGACAATCTCATCAGTGTCTGCATCATTGACAGCAGGTGGCAGTGGTACTTGCACGGTATTAGGTGTATCTGCACCAACACTCGTTGATTCCCTGTGAAAAAGCAAAGAGGGAAAATACATAATTACCTTTTAAATTGAGAATGCATTAATTGTAAGATGCTATTGCTTAATAAAATATATATATATATATGATCCCATGTAGGCCTAGAAAATATTTAATTCCCATCTACAACTTTGAATCATTTAACTAACTTAAAAATGTATGATACTTTTTAAAATTTAGACAAAACTTAAATATGTGAACCCTTTGATTTTAATAGAATGTATAGTGTCCCTTTAAAATGTAGATTTAAACAATTTATATGTATGGTCTCTTTAAAATATGGATCCAGTAGAAATGATTATTATAAAAAACCTTAAAACATTATAATATATACCTTTGATATAAACACTTAAAATGTGTTCCTTTTTAATGAAATGTGGAGTCCCTTTAAAATGTTTATTTTCAATTATTTTGTAGGCCACCTACAATCCTGTACTGACTGGTTAATTTATAAATATTTGATTCCTACCTTTTCTTTGAAAACAAGTTTTCAAGCTTTTGGCATTTTGAGCCTTCCTTGAGAAAAGCATCCTTTTTGCGCTTTTTTACACGATTGTGTGAAGGCATGATGCTTATTTTTAACTTCAGTTTTTGGAGATCAGCGTGTACAAACGTTGGATGTGAATGGTCAGAACTTTTTCCATTCATAAAAAATATGCACTGGTATCCGACTCATTTGTGCTGAGTTTATTATCACTAGTAGTGCGCTGGTTACCGTGTATATCACGTGGCTGCGGGCGCCGGGCTAAAACGTGCGCTGGTATCCGACCCAGTTGTAGTGATTTTACAATTACAACACTGGTTACCTTGTACAAATACAGCCGGCTGTTCAGCCCGTGCTTATCAAGCCGCATTTCGGAGCCGCTTATTATCAGCGTGTGTGGGGCCGGCCGCGGCCGGCCGGGAGATCGAGCGGGTGTGAGTCTCAAGTGATCCGACGAGCAAGCTAGCTACGACACACGTTATATCGATACCGACGTGGAGTATATTCACCGCAAACGTTTGTTGAATGGTGTTTTGTATGCACGGAAACTCTACACAATGTTCGTGATATGTACATGTACATGTACATGTATGATTGTCATATTATTGTCATGACGGACCTACATGTAGCTCGGTAAAATACTAAAGGGCACGCTGGCCAAGTTGGCCGCAACGGGTGTATTTTTTTGAGGGGCATGCGGCAAAGTTGGAAGGGCATGCGGCCATTTGCCGCGGTGGCCGCGGTAAAGATCGAGGCCTGACTTTGTCATATTCAATGTGCAATGTATACAGGTATTCAAAATAATTATGCATGGCCCAATTTCATGGCTCTGCTTACCGTAAGCAAAGAAAGAATCGGCCCAGTGGTTTCTGTTCCTGCCTGTTGCCTCTCTGTACCCCAGTTCGCATCCCACCTCAGACCATGCAGAGCCTTGTATGTGGGTTGGTTTTCCAATCCCTGCCTGATTTCATGGCTCTGCTTACCGTAAGCAAAGAAAGAATCGGCCCAGTGGTTTCTGTTCCTGCCTGTTGCCTCTCTGTACCCCAGTTCGCATCCCACCTCAGACCATGCAGAGCCTTGTATGTGGGTTGGTTTTCCAATCCCTGCCTGATTTCATGGCTCTGCTTACCGTAAGCAAAGAAAGAATCGGCCCAGTGGTTTCTGTTCCTGCCTGTTGCCTCTCTGTACCCCAGTTCGCATCCCACCTCAGACCGGAGCCTTGTATGTGGGTTGGTTTTCCAATCCCTGCCTGATTGTGTGGGTTTTTCCCCATAGCGGTTTTACTCCCACATCTACAACTGAACAGTTCTCCATGTTTTCTAATTATCCTGTTATTGGCGCTAACTGTGCTGTTGGATGTGTAATACATAATTCAAAACTCAACCAATTAAGAATCTTGTGTTTATTGTGTCTATTTGCATATTACATGTACAATCAACCAGTGCCAATACCTCGTTATCACCAGCATCCACCTTTTGACCTCAGGGCACAGAATGGAAATGTATCACTTTTCCCAATAGGGTCCAATTGCTTTCCACAAATTGGCAAGGAAGATATTGATCGATTGAGTACATAATAAATAATGTGTATGATTCACTTCAGGGGCTTCTTGTATTGCCCTTTTTTTTGGGGGGGGGGGGGGGGGGGGCGCAAACGAAAAAGTAATTTACATGTAGGATTCCTTTTTTTACAAAAATATTTTCATACATCTATAGGATATTTGTGTACACATTTGGATTACGACATTTCTACTATTAACTGTAGTTAGTAATAATATTTATAATTAATAGTAATGAAACTTAAAAAGTGCACATATCCACAAAAGTGCTCATATGGTGCTAATACAAACAGTAACATGTACATTGGAAATGGAAACTTACGCTTAGAATATCCGGAATACAATACATGTAGTAAATAAATTGACATTTTTAAAAAGGATAGGGAAAAAACATACCATTACTCAAATACTTGATTGAAAGGATGAGTCTTTAGTTTTTTTTTTTTAAGAATCAGATAAAGTTTACTTGTGATGGCAATTTTGTCCATAAGCGTGGCACAGCATGTGAGAAAGATTGGTTCTCAATGAATGATTCTCAATGAATGATTGGATATTGGCTCTGGGAGGTTAGAATTGTAAGACAGAAGTTTCGAGGAGGATCGTACAGTATTGGGATGAAGAATAGTGTGCAATGATTCTAACAGGGCCCAATTAGTATCACAGATTTAGCACAAAGCTTTCAATTGGGATTCAATACGTACAACCACAGGAAATCATCCAGTGACCACATTAGGGCAGATGGTTTTCAATTGGGATATAAATAAAACCGCATTGGGATAGTATAATGGAGACTTATGATCCAATCGTGACAACTGACGGCCTACTTGTCAATTTGTAAAGCATCCATGTGTAAACGTTAATCTCCGTTTGATGATGGAACTGGAAGCGAGAAGGAAAGCCAGCCGATTATTTCGTGTGTTTAATGAAGCTTAAGAGTCCCATATGGAAAGCTCCTCAGGAGAAGAACTGCTGGAAGATTCTTTGCAAACACAAGTGACTGTAGAACTGGCCTGTTTCATTCTTCTTGTTTCTCTTTCATTGAAGTTGTGGGTTTGTCATTCTGGGCGTGTGAATTTGGACAATCCCAACGTGTAATTACACAGAATCTTATATGTGATACGAAAGAATTTCACCAATTTGAAAACGGATCGCTGCCAAATCTCCCCAATTTCTTTATAAATTTTAGTTTTTATCAAGAACATGAAAGCGGAAGACAACATCAGACGGTATAATGTCTCAGGACATTCAATAGCAATGCTATCTTAAATCAGATTATGATTTCATCAGCATTTCATCGGACATTGTCTTTACTTTGGTAATTGTAAACGCCACTGTCACTCACACCCTTGAATATTATCACTGGATGATGTATTCTACATATATCATGTTGCATGAATATGTGCAGGATGGACCGATCAATAATGCCCACATCTTTTCAGTGATGTTTTCAGATGAGTATGCCTTGATGAATTTTAATCCCTTCATGAATATGGCGAGTGTTTTCCCACTGAGCGAGCTTACATTGGCAATATTTACGCAGTAAAACTCAATTAGTGAAGAATGAGATCATAGACTCGGGTTGAGATTGCAGGTAACGGCTTTCACTTTGACTGCTTTCTTGTAATGTACGTTGTGATTTTTGTGAAGGGCCTTATCAAACAGAGTAAATGAGGGTATTCATTCTCATAGTGTTTTCCAGAAGGGTGTTGGGGTGTCGTTAGGGCAACAAGTTTTTAAATTTACTGCAAATTTGGACACCCTGGATTTTAAATTTAATAATAATAATACGCAGTTCTTACATAGCACTTTATACTCCCGATGGGTGTCTCAAAGCGCTCCAGTATTTTTCCTACACGGTATGTGGAGTTACGTTTGAAACATATTCCTTTGCATAGCACCATGTAATGGTTTACAAGGTGCTGTGGCGCAATATGCAGTTAATCAAACCAGGAACACGGGGCAACCCCGTTCTCTTTACGATAAGTGCCCTGGGTTCTTTTACGTGCATTACACAACACACAGGACCTACGGCTTAACGTCCCATCCGAAGGACAAAGCATGTGGTTAAGTGTCTTGCTTAAGGACACAAGTGTCACGACTGGGATTAGAACCCACACTCTGCTGATAAGAAACACCAGAGCTTGAGTTCGGTGCTCTTATTCGCTCGGCCACGACACGCCACAAATTTACAGCAAATTTGGACACCCTTTTGCCAAATTCTGGCTAAAACCTTGCCCATCCTATTACTTTTTTGTATGAGCAGCAATTTGAAAACAGCTATAGAGATTCAGAGCTGACAACTCTCCCTGTACCTTCAGAAAGTGCCCTGAAAAAAAATCAATCTTTCCAAGTTCTGATGAACAAATCTGAAAATCTCCATGATTATGGACACCTTTCCCTACTACTATGTTGAATGTAAATATCTCCCTGATTGTTGTACAAAATCTCCCTGATTGTGGAAACTTTTCCCACATTATGTTGAATGTAATTCTGAATTGTTTAACAAAATCTGCCTGATAACAAGAAGTACATCTTAGTGTTGACAGCTCTGGTGGATGTGGTTTGTAAAGGTTAGAGAGAATTTGTATTGCACTTTGAGGTGTTACATCTCTGAAAACTTAAAGATCATTTTAAATTAACAGAAAAACTTGCCAAGCACAACTTTCTGCTTAATAAGAGTTTTTGCATGTAGGGCCATGGACACTCTGAATTGATCAATCAAACTTGAGATTTATTTTCATATACAAACGTACATGTAGAAATGTCACCAAGGCTCTACTGTCAATCAGCATTATACAAATATTGGATGCATGTGAGTGCATTGCCACAGAGTATTATCACAAGGTGAAATCTGGACTGTTCCATATACATGTGTAGCCTTGTGAAATGGAAAAGCTATTTTCTGTTGAGTGATTATATTCTGTGACAATGCACAAACGAAATGCATTCAGTATTTGTTTTATATAACTCACACAAAGATTAGATCATTGTCATTTGAATGTTTTTTTTTTTAAAGACACAGAAACTCATCCACCCCACACTCTGAAAACTCAACAATTACAAAACTTTTAAACAACATGGATTACTCCATGAAGACACCAACGTTGTCTGCCGTGACACGAACTTGCCTTGTTTTGATGGGCGAAACAATTGTGTTGGAAGCGACGCTTTGAAGCACCTGAGCGTCCTATAGTTATCCATATAGGACTCCTGTATTAAATATTGAAATGTCTCAGCAGTATCCTTGGCGAAATAATACGACCTAAACCTAGCTTTTAGTAATGGTTCCACAGGGCTTATTAAAGGTCACATGATGGCAACCGAGTAGTACACTTGAGCACATTGGGGCTCCATTGACAAGCCACATTTCGTTCATCTAGCCTATGAATACGCAAATATTCCATCACTATTGATAGGAACGATATACTGCAGCGGCGTTGGGAAAAGTCTGGTAATCAACCATGCCTGCTGGACGAAAAAAAACGACAAAACCTGTGAGTGATTCCGAATCTTCACCAGTAATATCACCACAGTCTACCAACCCAAGCACAAAGAGGTCTATTTCCGACACCAGCGATTTCGAACACTTTGTCCGTCAAACTCTAACGGAGCTTCAATCTGGACAAAGGGACTTACGTAATCGTATTCATAGGCTGGAAGAGAACATTAACGACTCCATTGAATTCCAGAGTAAGCGCATTGACGCCGTAGAGCTGAAGATGAAAGATCTTGACCGGCTAACAGCAATGGTTGCAAAGGCAGATAATATCATGGCCGACCACGCCGAGCAGCTGAATAAGCTTGAGCGCTTCTCCCGGAGAAACAACCTTCGGGTGATCGGCTTCCCTCAGCAGAAAGGTGAGGACTGTCTGGATCTCTCTCGGGAATTCTTCAAGGAGAAGTTCAAAATGCCCGAGGTGAAATTGGAGCGTGCCCACCGTGATGGTCCCAAGATGGACGGCAAACCACAACACTTACTCATCAAACTAAATTGCTATCAGGACAAGATCAAGATTCTCCAACAACAGCGACAAGTCTTGAGCAATGCTCCTTTCTTTTGCGTGGAAGACCTGACTAGAGCCGACCTGCAGGAGAAAAGGAAATGGTCTGCCCAGGTTTCCTCAGCCTACAAGGTAGGGAAGAAATACAGGTTCGTGGCTGGTAAGTGGAGAGGTGCAGGCGGCTCACTAGCTGACTTCTACCAACAAGCCTAGCTATCTCAATCATGCTTCCAGTATGTGACATTATTCCCTGCATCATCCGGGTTTCTTTGCTCCACATCATACCATCCATGCTCATCCCTTCCATAAACTGCTTATCATGAACATTCCTGAAGACTTTTGTCACCCAACTATTATGTTTTTCTTTGCATTTTTATTATTAATATATTTATTTTGCGCCTTGTTATTTCCCGTGTTGTTGATTTCTCTCAAAGCTACATGTCTGTGGGATCCTGGTATACGAATTCATTTTGCAGGTTTTATTAGTCCATCCCCATTTCATCTGTCGTGTGTTAATATCTATTTTGCTTGTTATTTGTGTAAAGGTTTTACTTTTACCCTTTTTATAAGTACCCCAGTGACTCTTCTAATATTTCCGTTTCTCCTTTCGCCTTCTTATATTATTAGTTTTCTTTACTTGTTTATTTTTGTGTGTGTGTGTGATGTTTTTGGTTTGTGTAGTTTGTGTCTCAATTTCTTTCTGTTTGTGTTGTTTATATGTACTATGGCAACTGTCAACATTTACTTTAGCAACCATGAAAATGTATTGCTGTGTGCTCCATTTCCCCTTGCAACTTTTGTCAACCAAATTTCTATTCAACACGCTGGCTTGCGTTATGTAACTATTAGATTAGTCAAGCGTTTCCATTCAGACTCATTACTGAACAAAATCACGGATGAAAGAAACAACATCTGATACTGCTTTGAACCCTGATATTGATCCAGACCTGAATTTTGAATCACCTGTCATTTCTTGTGATTATTACGATCAAGATAAATTCTTAAATGATTTCCATTTGAATGCTCATACGAAACTGTTACATTTTAATTCTCGCAGTCTATCTAAAAATATATCAAACATTGTGGATTACTTAAACCTTTTACAAAACAGTTTTTCTGTAATTGGAATATCTGAAACGTGGCTATCTGATATTAACGATCCACTGATACAAATTCCAGGTTTTTCACTTGAAGGGTCATGTAGACAGAACAAAAAGGGTGGTGGAGTAGCACTATATGTTAAACATAATATGGTTTATAAAACTCGAACTGAGTTATGTATTAATAATACTGAAATTGAATCATGCTTTATTGAAATTGTTAATGAGCATTCTACTAATATCATTGTCGGAGTTATTTACAGACCACCAAATTCTTTATTTGTAAATTTTACTGATCAAATTAATGATATTTTGGGAACCATAAATAATCAAAACAAAAAGTGCTATATTATGGGCGATTTTAATATCAATTTATTGCATTGCGAAACAGACAGTTCCGTACAAAACTTTGTTGATATTTTATCTTCCCATTCTTTTTATCCAACAATAACTAAGCCAACGAGAATTACTGCTGGTAGTGCTACCTTAATCGATAACATTTTTACTAATGATTTATTGAATCTTACTGCCGGTGTCCTAACAACTGACATTAGTGATCATTTACCAGTTTTTTTGATTCTTGACAAATTAAAAGAAAATGTAATTGGTAAGCGTATATTTAACAAACGTATCTTTAATAGCAATAATATTCAACGTTTTGTTAATGATATAAATGAAACACAGTGGGATTTTATTGCATCTGTAAATGACACCAATGAGTTGTATATGGCCTTCATAGAATATGTTCTTAAACTTTATGACAGGCATTTCCCGCTACAAGAGGTTAAATGCCGGTACGACCATTGTAAGTCGCCATGGTTATCAAATGGAATATACACGTCAATTATTAGGAAAAATGTTCTTTATAAAAAGTTTCTTCAAAAACCTACTCCTCCCAACAAATCAATTTATACTCTTTATAAAAACAAACTAAATAGCTTGATTAGAACATCTAAGAAAAATTACTTTAACAACAAGTTTAATCAAGATCAGGGTAATGCTAAAGGAACCTGGAATGTTATTAACACCTTACTGAACAAGGGCAGACCAAAGCTCAACCCCTCACACTTTGTGCAGGACGGAGTAACAATAGATAACAACAATGACATTGCCAATGCATTTAATACGTATTTTGTTAACATAGGTACTAAGCTGGCTAACAAGCTACCTCCTAGTAACACTTCATTTGTATCGTTTCTCAATGACAAGTGCTCGCACTCCATTTTCTTTTGTCCAATTACACAAGAGGAAGTAGTAGACATCTTTAACGGAATACCTTGTGGTAAGGCACCTGGGTCTGATGGCCTGAATGGTACCGTTATTAAACATGCTAGATACGGACTTGCTAAACCACTAGCCGAAATATTTAACAACTCTTTAGTCACGTTCTCTCCCAATATTTATTCAACGTCTGAAAAAGCACATTTTCAATGCATACTCATGCTAATAACTAATCTGAGGGTGGAGGTGGTTAAAGACGTATTTAGTTATGGTTGTCTTCCTTATTTGCTGTAGTACATAGTAAGTTGTCTTGTGTCTTTGTCTGTCTTAGTCCTTGTCCTGTCTTCGTTTGTCTGTCAATAGGTTCGGGTATAAAAGCAGCGCTTCACCCAAACCTAAATGTTGTCTTCCTCCTCCTGTATAGTAAGCCTTGATAACTTTATTCATCATAATTTGTGTACATTGTAAGTAACACGAGATAATTTCTTTGATAATATGATGTAATAATGTTTTATAATTCGTTGTTCATTAATGATGACATTGAAAAATAAACGTATATGAATGTATGTTCCACCAATCGAATGAGAAGGATCTGTGTGTGAGAGGTTGATATACATGTATTGAAATGAGACGTAACACAGATAGGAAACTTTATTGCTAAAAAGAAGAAATTACATTGGTCGCAAAAGCTTAAAATCACTATAAAGATCAAAAAGTAAAAAAATTATGGACTTTGCTTTCCCTTAAGCATTGCTGTGAACATCTACAGACTTCTACCACTCCATGGTCAATTTTACCAGTTGCCTTATATGCCACTTTAATCACGTAGTCTGACTTCATAATAAGGGACCAGAATTTCTATATTACAGAACAACAAAAAAAGCACTCCAATAAACTATTTGTGGCATGATGGTAGCTTGATAATTGATGAAGGTCAGTTGTAATTAGTGCCCTTTCATGTTCCTGTTTGCCGCTGCGTTATTGTCACAGCATCTTGACGCTTTGAAATTGCTATAAGAACTAAAGCACGCTGATGACCGTGACATTCTGTATTTGCCTACCCACCTCTAGCAGCATGGTTCAGTGATAAAACAGCACTCAGGCCGACTCCCTAATAAACAGTCTGAATTTACATCAATATCTTTTTAATTTTGTGAAGACAGTTTGAGTCAAGGTGAGGTGAATTGGATGGGATAAATTATCTGTGTTACCATGACAATACTTACTTACATCTCAGCTCAATTTGTTCTTCATTAACTGATTTTAATCTTCCAGCAGGGGTAAATGTGAAAATTGATTTCTGACTTGTTGTTGTTGAACTTGTCATTGGTTTTGCAAGATGTTTTATAATGTACATTTACATCATACCTCATCAAGCATTACATTGAGGGGTAAACTGTTTTTTCTAAAAGGTGCACTGCTGTTCAATTCAAACCGTATTTGCCTTTTGCATCTTTCTTAAACAAGTCCCCTCTTCTGAGCTATAAGTCTTGTTATCATTTACTATTTTTTATAAGATAATCTAACAGGGAGGTTAAAAACAAGTACACTGTCAGCAGGGAAATAAATATAGTTTTAAAATCATTGAAATTACGAAATAAACATACCTTTAACATTGTTCTCTGGTTATTTGAATCTTAAAAGTCTAGATTTCAAATGGGGGGGGGGGGGGGTGTCCTCTCCCCTGTGCTACTGCAATGGAGTAGTGGTTTTTAATCTTTAAAAAACCAGTTAAAAAGAAAAGAGTTATGCCACTGGAGAAGTGATGTGTTCTTTATGTTTGCTACAGGTTGGTAACATTATTGTACATGATGAAAAAAAAAAATTAATAATAAAAATGTGTAAATGTAGTTAGTTATAGTAGGTAGGCATACCCAGAGCTGTGGGGACTTTTATACAATGGAACAAAGGTCCCCACAACGTTTTTCTTTGTTAAACTGGGTCCCCACACCAGATTCAATAGAAAAGGGAATAATAGAACAACAATAGGAAGTCCCCACAATGGTGTGTGCACCGGGATGTGTATGTTTGTTTTTAATTCTTCTTTTACCAATATGTACATGATGTGTTTTATCAATATAAGAAATGGGTTTGAGAAAGACTCTTACTGGGGAAATTTTCAGACATAGTGATCAATATTGTAAGATTAATTTAACCGTCAGATTTAAAATTCAGTAATTAAATTATCGATGATTGATCATGTTCAGTGTCTAACACTGTATCTTTATCTTTTAAGATTTAGAGTACTTTATGCCTTGATTTATTTGTATTTTTGACAACATAAATGAAAAGATGTTTGTGATTGCAAGTCAGTTTGATTTGCACCTGGGATGGGAGTGGGGGTAGTGGCTGCATATCATGCTTGTGTTGGATGACAGCTTTATGCAAATGGGCCTGAGGGTTCTGGAGGTACTCTACTGTGCTATACTACCATAATTGTGATATTTAATTTTGATTTATGGAGACAGGAAGTGTCAGTTTATGTAAATGGGTTTGCTTTCTGTGAATGACTTCAGGGACTGTTTTCTAGACTTGACACTTGCAATCTTGGGTTTGATCAAGCAAGTAAGCTGTTTGACAGACCATACATGAAGACATGGGTGCGGTAGATTGTATAAAGAGTCAGTATAAATTGTATAAATAGCAGTCATCCTTAGATGCTAGACCCCTTTTGAATTGGCAAGCGCGCATGCACCACGCACAACTCTTAACCAATGATAAGTCTTCATTTGACTTCATTGAGGGTGCTGTTTGAGCTTGTGACGTCATGTGCATAGGGCCCTAGAAGCTGCAGGGACGGAAGACTGATCCAGAAGCATTCCAAGAAGCGTGAGTGACAGCCAAAGAAATTTCCTTTCAAAAACCACTCAAACTAGATTTCAATCGCGCACGCTTGCACTTTTCCATTGTTTTGATCCTGCCACAATGTGTTTTGTTTCAATGGGAGAACTGTTAAATGCAGTGTCAAAAACCCACACTTTTCTTAATGAGGTCAGCATCATGTGATAAACAGTTGCCACAGTTTTGAGTTGGTTTATAAAAGGAGTTATTTTTCACTGTCACTCAAGCTTTTCGGGATGCTTTTGGATCAGTCTCCTTGTACCTGTACTGTCTATGGCATGTTGTATTTTCAGGTTTTCTTCTGACACTTCCGCCCTCTTGTCTTAAAGGTATTATACAGGATTGGCAGAGCTGACAAAATAATCACAGACAGTGTTCATGTTTTGTGTAATCAACCACATACATGAAATAACAAACCTGTGAAAATTTGAGCTTAATTGGTCATCGAGGTCACGAGAAAATAGTGAAAAGAGACCTTATGTGTTTTCTGTTTTTCAAACATCGAGTTTATTATCGCGCGCGATAAAAACTATTATTTTACTCATTTCTCAGAAACGATAGCATTTTAGGCAGAAATATTTTAAGGAACCCTTTCTACCATTACTTACTTTAAATCATGTAAGTTATGTGTGAATCTGTGAACATTTGTGTTTTTCGATCTTACCAATAGTGTACAGGGCCTTTAATGTTTGTACTAATTTTGTGGGGTTAAGTTTTACTTGTCGATTCTGCTCTATTGTGGCATTCTGTACACCTACATGTGCAGTGGACCTGAGAACAAAGGAGTTCCACACAATGTAGGGACTTCAAACACTATGGCATGTCCACACAGTGTTTTTATCAGCGTAAGAGAACAAAGGAAAGTCTACAGAGTGGCTGCAACACAGAGCTGTGTGTATGTACTTGCATGGTGCACAGGATGAGCCAATGAGTTTTTTCAAGTACATATTACTCGAACTAGGCACATTTTTACACAATAAAAAAGCAGAATTCAGTACTAACTTTTTACATTTTTACTTTTTACTTGTTACTTCCTACATTTTGTTTAAGCAATGCCAGGTTTTTGAATAAGTGTTTATCCTAACTGTTTTTACGTATTTGATCTGTTAGTGTACCAGTACTGTCTATAATTACATTTTAACTGTATTTCTCTAAGGTTTTTATAACTGTATGGATTTTAAGGTTTCTTAAATTGTTAAGCGCCCAGGAGCATGTTTCATGGATGGACGCTATATAAATTGTCATTATTATTATTATTAGGGGTTTCGGCCTAATAGCCGAAACGCCTGTTGTTTTCGTTGAGATTCCTTTTTTTAATTATTATTATTATTATTATTATTATTTTTCTTAACAGCCTTTTTCTCATTTGTTTTGTACACAGATTTTGTTATCACTTGATCTCAGGAACTACAGTCTTAAAATTCACAAACAATATATCAAATGAAAGCATGGACTCTAACTTAGATCCAACACCAGTTTTTTTGAATGTGTTTTGTTTCTTTCTTGACGATATTACCGATTTAAAAACATATTTTTGAAAGAAATTTTCAATTGCTCCGTGTGTGATCGCGCGTAAAAGACACTGTACGTAGCACACGGTCCTCTTACACGACGATGTATAGAGTGCAACACGATATCGTTCTGACCTTTGATCCTTCCATTCATGGTTTGTCATCTAACGGTGGCAGGATATAGCGCCCTCTTGCTTCCTTTATAGTTCTCTGGAAGTGGAACTAGGGAAACACAAGAGGGTGCTATACAAGCTGACCATTAATATTTCTCGGATTTCTCAGCGCTCAAAGGGTTATCAATTAATAGCATCTTTCGTTCACCACAACCCTATATGTGAAACAATTCTCATGGACACAAGAATTACAGAAGGCAGTTTTTGAACACACTAACGGCAAATGTAACTTTTTATTTTTTATTTTTAATTTGTTATTATATTATTTTAAATGCTTTCAATTACTAATAATCATTACGTCACCACCTTTTATAGCGCCTTCTGTCAACGTGTGTTAAATCTACACCTAAAGGTGAGCATTTTGAATTTTCAGGGTTTTTGTTTGAAGGTATTGCATGGGGACAACTCTTATACCATATTGTAGGTTATAATATCTTACTATGAAAAAACAAGTTTTCGTCATCGTGACGTCATCAGTTGTCAGATGACAATAATTCAAAGTTTAATGTTTAAAAAATTAATATCTTCTGAACCGCATGTCACAGAGTTGTAATCTTTTTCCCGTTTTGTAGCTTACAGCACATGTAGCATTCTATTTTGAAATGTTATCTACCTTGACCTTTATTTCCGATACAAACAGGAAGCTCTAAAATAAAATAAACATATTTCCTTAACTGCATGTCAATAAGTCGAGTTTCTTTGTGCCGTCTTGTATCATTTGACATAATTGGCATTTTATTCAAAACATGACCCCAGTATGACTTTTCCTTCCGGTCCAAACAGGAAGTTCAAATTTAAAAACTCATATCTCCTCAACCACATGTCATAAAGTCATTATTTTTGTGCAGTCTGCTAGCTTATGACACATTTGACATTTTATTGAAAAACATGAACCTCCATTTAACCTTTCCTTCCAGTTCAGACAGGAAGTTCAAATAAAAAAAATAAAAAACTAAATGTCCTGAACCACATGTCGTAGAGTTATATTTCTTTTTTTATCTGTTTGTTCCATCAACCGAAACCCCTCTGTGTTCGTTTTTACGAACACCTGATCTCTAGTTATTATTATTACTTGAACTACACAGACATTTCAACAAAAACACTCTTCTGAATACCCTTTAGATTATGCGGCTTTGACTGTATGATTTATTTGGTATTTGCTGCCTTGTGTGCATCGTATAACAAATAATGTATGGACATTATAGTAAGAGATGATACCAATGTCAACATGTAAATCAACACTATTGTGCATAAATCACATTGGTACTATATCAATGTATTGGAGCCAAACATGAAGTGTTTTCATCACTGTCTGAAGATGGCTGGATTTATCATGCCTGTCTCCCCTTATGACCCATCTCAACCCCCCCTTCCCATTCTACAAAGCAACAACCTATAAACTGATAACAAATGAGTGTCATTTACAATTGTAGCTGATGAGCAATTCAGTAAACATGGCTCCACTTCATGAGCTATGTATAATAAAATACATGTACTGTGCATCTAGCCGCGGAAGCCAAACTGTTTGCCATATAGTTGAACAGTTTGTGATGATCATTATATGCCCATCAATGCCGTCAATATCATAAACCATCATTATCCCTCAAAAACAGTCAGTTTATTTGTTGTGTCCTTCCGTCCTCTTGTTCCTTCTTGGGGAATGGTGTCTTCCCCACCCCCCTCCTCCCCATCCCCAAATGAAATATAAAACAAATAAAATATGTGATGAGCACGCGTGCTGGCATCCTAATTTTCTTGCCAACCTGTAAAAACGCTTTTGCGTTCACGCGGAGTATACTTTTGGTTAATTTCAAAGACCGGTATCCTCACTTGGTGTACATTATGTATCCCAACATCTGCTTAAAATAACAAACAGGCTGTAAAAACTTAGGCTCAATTGGTTGCAAAGTTGCAAGGAAATAAGGACAGAAAAAACCCCCACCTTTGTTGAATAAAATTGTGTTCTTTTTATGATGCCTGAGAACAAATAGAAAGGCTTCATGCCTGAAACCTTTCGCAGATTCAAATTTTGGGGTGAAAAACTACCTTTATATGATTATATGTGATTATCTAAAACTACATTTCTTTGGAGGGGGATGTTTCTAACAATGTTTTATATATTATCAACAGTTCTCCAGTGCTCTTTACCAAGTCAGTTTTTATGATCATTAACTTGTGGAGTGATTACCAAAAGTGAACCATGTATTTAAGTCAATTTTTTCTGCTGAGGTAAGCAGAAAAAAATTGCTTAGCAAGGAATGCAAAATTAAACAAACGGTAACTGATTGGTATATAGTTATAATTAACTATTTGTTTACCGATTGTCTGCATGGTTAACTGTGTATCTTGTTGTGATTTTCTGTACAGCGCTTTGAGATTTCATGTAAGGCGCCAAATGAAGAATAAATTATTATTATTATTTTTATTATTATTATTATTTTTATTAACTGAATGTTAGCCTAAATTTTTTGAGCTTTTCTGAGGTTTTAGGGGGTTCAACCTCGAGTTGCTTCCAGTTACTACTACTGTACTGCTTGTTTAATTCTAAAATTCTTCAATATCATTGGGCAGCTCTATGAAAGTTGGCCCAGGTATGATGACATGAACATTTATCTTGTCAATGCTTAGTGTAAAGTCCTCCAGACTGTACCAGGGACCCAGCATTGTATTTGTTCTACTCTTGTGTCGCTTCTAATAATGATTAACTCTTCTTTGATTTTTTTTTTCTTTCTTATTTAATACATGTACTTCATTTTATGTTGCTGAGAGGGGTGATTAGAGACATGAATGTTCCAGGAATTATGCCTTGTGGTAAATGTCAAATCCTAAAGTGGTTTGGGGAATTGCAGAGCGTGATAAATGACTTTATTAATGGATTTTTAGGGTTACTGAAATGAGTGATTGTCAAATCTGTTGTAATGTGCTTTGAGATGCTGTATGTGGTGCTAGGCATACATGTACATGTAGTTGTGTATAATTTACATATTTTTTATTATGATTTATTATTATGGTTATTACTGAACTCACTCAGTAGGATGGCTGTATACAAGAAACACAGATACAGGAAAAACTGGGCATGTTAAAGCTATATTGGTAAACATAGATTGGTAAACACTAAACAAATTAATGATCATAAAATCTTCTTTGGAAAGAAGCACTGCAGCTGTTGATAGTGTTAACTATTTTGAAAAAGGATTCCCTTCGAATTGATATGGTTTTATTAATTTTTCACCGCAAAACACTTGCATATGAGAAATATTTCATGCAAGAATTAGTACACAGATTTCTGAGGGTTGGTGTCCATTCGGGAATGCTGTGGCCTGAGATGCGGTTGGTACCCACTGTCACCTCGCTAAAAACAAGGATGAGTTTCTTGTTCTTCTGAAAACTCTGACATTTTTGTTGCTGTATTCTGGACAAGCTCAAATGTAGACTCTCTATAATGAGCTGAAATTTTCACTTGTGACTTTTGTTATGTATTTCTGCTTCTGCCTAGAAATCAGCATTATGCTGACAAAAACCAATATGTGACCCTACATTAAAAGGTAAAGTATACCTCTGGTTTTTGGAACTGCTCCATTGCTTTAATCCTATATAAATGTAGATACATGTACATGTATACAATAAAACTAACCTGAAAACATTTCACTTCAAAAGGTGGTCGCATTTTTTGAGATATCGTCGACAAAACGGAGCAAATTTATGTCCACACAGGATGAACATCCCTATAGGAATACACAATCTGAGAAACGTTTCTCAGATTCAAATTTTGGGGCATTAAACCTGCTATCTTTTTCCATAACCACATGTACTTCAAAGTGAAATTTTTCTCAAAATGCTTTTTACTATCGTAAGCTGCTCTTCTTCTAACCAAAAAGTTTGTATTGCCATTAATTTTCAAAGTAATTACCAAATGTATACAGGCCATTTAAGACACATGTTAATAAAAACAATAGTTACTGAGTTAATGCTGTTTGCACATGATGTAGACTGAGGAAGCCTCTGAAATAGCCCCAGGTCTCTTCCTTCAGCCTCCTTCATTAGAGGGTACTACATCATTCTGATTTAGTAACGGAAGTGCCTTTTTCCTTGTAGGCAACCTTGCTATTTAAGGAATAGACTTCAATGACTTGCAGACAATCTACATGTATGTGTTCTAAGGTTTTGTTACCATTGACAACTTACCCGCAGGCACAGCAGTGTATTATTATTAAGAATGAATGATTAAACTTTAATAACCATGCAGATTTCTTATTAATCCGGTGGGGAAAATAAGTTACTTTTTCCCCCAACCCTCTAGAGGGTTTACATATTTGTTTTCAACTCAGATTCAAGTCTGTTGTAAAAAAGTAAGTTACACAATCGTGACGGTGAACGAGAACGTGATCAAAAGTAGATCAAGCTTATTAACCATCATCGTCCTGGGGTTATAATCTACTAGCTTGAGGTAGTTCATCAGAGCTCACTGCTCCTCCACAACCATGCTTATATTATCTGCATGTCGGCTATTCTACCCTTATCGGGCACTAAGGGTCCTGATTTAGAATGACTTCATGATGTTTATACCTCCATTGGGTAATGTTTATCATCATGGGGTTATAGTCTGTTTGCTTTAGATGGTTCATCAGAACTCACTGCTTGCTCCTTGGTCTCCGTAAGGTACCGAAAATGAGCACAACAGAACTATTTGCTCCTACACAACAATGATACTGGATGTCAGCTACTCTTATGATCGGGCACTGATGTTCCTGATGTAGAATGACTGTATGGTCTGTATACCCCAATTGGGTAATGTTTATCATAAGATCTTGCATTAGATGGTTCTACCATAGATGGTTCTACAGAACTCACTGCTCCACACAAGATGTGGTGAGTGTGGCAATATCACATACATGTATATCACATATGTGGATGTCAGCTACATGTATACTACCCTGACTGGGCACTAAGGATCTTGATTGAGATATACAGTTTGTATTTACTACCCCATTGAGTGGCATTGTATCACCCTGGGGTAGATAATCATTTTGCTTAAGACTCTAATTCTACCTCCATGGTTCATCCAAGGTTCAGCAAATGTGAACCGCTGCAACACAACACGTGGGAGACCAGTACATTTGAATGCTACTGCATCAACTGTCATTTTTTGTTATACTACCTTGATCAGTTGATTTGTTGTATTAATGCCAAGTACTAAGGGCCATGATGGGGGTAGCATGATATATGCCATCTGTAGAACTGCCAACTCTCCCTGATCCTGCAGAAAGTTCACTGAAAATAAACCAATATTTCCATGTTCTGATTAACTACATGTAACTTGGAAAATATTGAATAGGCTTAAATAGGTCTTACCAGTCCTTCGGAAACTTGGGTAACAACTAGAGAGGCCCCTACGTGGATTCACCCTGATCATTTCTCCTTCCTAGCCCCACACCCTATGCTACCACCACCAGCCAAGTTGTGTAAAAAAGTGTTTGTATTTTTTATGAGAGGTCTCGCATCATCACAAGGCATCGGCCAGCCACTTCAAGGTGAGGGCTTCACTTAACTGATTTGGGCTATTGACCCAAATCATCTACTGTCACCAGGGGCACGTTACCACCCATTCCTGGGGCTGAAACAGGGTTAACCCCTTTCACAGTCTGTAAGGATGTAGGCATGGGTATCACCCACGATGAGCCTGGCTGGTAAAGCAGAATGCACTACCTTCCCAACTTTTTACAAAGCAACCATGGTTACATGTAAGTGCCTTGCTAAAGGGCACAAGTGTCATGACTGGGGTTCGAACCCACACTCTGCTGCTGACAGAGATACTCTACATGCTCTACATGTAAACACACCCTCATATTGATTTCACCACGCCTTCATTTTGGCACTCATCGTTACATGTATGCCACACCTGACACCCACGCAATTTCACACACCTCCACACCCTCTCCCAGATCTTGTTTCCCTGTAGTAATTATTTCCTCATTGATTTTTACCATTTCCAAAAGGTCAGTTATTGAGGAAGACTGCTCTTAATTAATGACCCCCCCCCCCCCACTTCTTACCCTCAGTCCTAGTTCCCATGGATTGGTACTTTTCCACTTGATAACCAGTGCGTGAAGGGTGACCAGGCATGAGTTATTTTGGTTGCACGCTCAACTGCCTAGCAGTAATCACACATTGTCCACTCATGAATCCCACAATGTCCACTCATGCTGAAGTCATCATGCTCTTCTCACTGACCTTCAGTATCTACATGTACCTCCCCACAAGTTCAATGTAATTCTTTCCCTTTCTCCATACATGTACATACATGTAGTGTACATGTAGTTAAAAAGGGTGTGTACAACATTGCTGAGATTGAAAATATAAATGTTCACAGATTTGCACATAACTTAAGCCTAATTTTTATATGTGGGCGTAACAGGCCAGAAATAATAGGGTAGGTAGGTAGGATTTTTAAATAATTTTTTTATTGTAGGATAGGATAGGACCCTCCAGCAATACTAACCTTTCAGTGTTTAAATGGCCTAGATTTGAGGAAATCTTTCCGATCATCTAAACACTTGTTGCAAACTCGTTGAACAGACTATACATATACATGTATGTACTAAAGTATCGGCCAGCGATGATCTTCTGCATGATGTGCAAAAGATTGTGCACTCCAAATTCCCATGGACGATATCGCCAAACAATTTAAAAGAAATGGTCACAAATATTTTCAAACATATACAGATGGTCATGGTGGTATACTTCCCCTGAAGTAGTTTTGCTTGAAATGCTATAACTTTTTTGGAAATGAGTAAAACAATTAGTCTTTATCATGTGTGATAAATTTGATGTTTTGAAACAGTGAAAATGTATTTAAAAAAATGTTCACTGCTTTCCAATGACTCCATTGATCGATTGAGCTTTAAGCTTAAATAGGTTTGTTATTTTATGTAATGTTGGGTCACATCAAGTGTGGATACTGGTCTTTAACAATTACCAATGTTGTGCAATGTACATGTACATATGCTTTTTAAACTTTATTCCAGCTCTCTACACTGCTTCCAACGTTTCTTTTCATAGTGGAAACCTTGAAGCTATGCATGTGGATTGTTGTGGTCAAGCGATCAGATGCACCAAACTCAAGCTCCAGTGATTCTGATGAGCTAATAGTGGGTTCAGATCCTAGACTTGTCACTTGTGTCCTTAAGCAAGATACTTTTAAAACATGGGTCCTTCAGATGGGAGGCAAAGCCTTAGGTCCTGCATGTTGTGTAATGCATATAAAATAATCTGGTATGATTATTGTTAAGAGAATGGTTTTGCCCCATTCTGGCATGGTTGGCTGCATTCAGTTTGCTCTGCAGCACTTTGAAGGTTCAAGGTTCATTCTATTTATACAGTATCAAAAAGCAAAAAGGCAACAGATCAAAACAATCATTACAAAATGCAAAGTCAATGTTTTACAACATAGTTTTGAAGAACCAGATGTAAAACAAATATGACACTGCAGAGGGATCCATTTAAGAATCAAAGCTTGTAGGCAATGGTCCCTTATGACATGCATATTCATGGGGATTACAAAATAATGTACAGTGAACCATGGAGGTCCGTGGTCGAGTCGAGCCACAAATTAACAGAAAATAATAGCAGGTCTCAATGCACATGCATGTTTACAAAGAAAAATCAGCAAATACTTAAACAAACAACCTTGTAAACTGTTGTAAGCAAAATGGGTCTTATAATTCCAAAACATAGCTATGCAATACCTGCACAAAAACCAAAAAACATAATTGAACATTTGAGTCTACGCCTGGAAGCACTTTATAAGAACAGTATATTTATAGATTTTCGTCTTGTATTCATATTAAAAATGTAATACACAAGCAATATAAAAGAGAATTAGTGTAGTTTTGGTTGTGATAACATACAAATATATAGATTTCTATTAGCCCCAAATATCCATAGGCAACCAAAATCAGATCAGTTTAAAATACAGTTTACCAGAAGATCATATCATTTTTAACAGAGGGGATGCAGTACTTTTACAATGTGATGACGCTTTTGCAATTGCCTTTGAATTTTGTTAATTTCCTTTTTAAATACTCACTAAATGATTACATTGTCTGTCTAATAGCTGTCAAGTAAATTGATGCAGTTACCTATTTCCCCCATACAATTCTTCATATAATACCTCCCCACAAGCACATGTACTTTATAGAGCCACACAAAGACATATTGATATCAACTTTCAGGAAACGGCTATGTAAGGGTTGATTGTCATAGTGACAATTGTGTTCAGTATTTGACTCATTCAAAACAAAGGCACAGCATCTGTAGTTCAACCATAGTGGGAAATCAATACTGCCACTCAGCATAGAGTCAGCCGCAGGGTGTGAATCTAGCTGTAAGCGCTAACAAGCAATTCACATTCATTTAAAGACATTTTACAGATATTTCCTGTTTGAGACACCATCTTTAGGGACAACTTGGGTTTTGGTTTTGAGCTGCGTTGAGGGTTTTTGCTTTTCTTCATCTCCATCAAGTGGTGCACCGACCAATCATGCAAGGAATTTGGCACAGAATTTAGGATGTTGCTGACATAAACTTTCTCCTTCTATTGAAAATATTAATGCTCCCTACTTTTGTAATCCATGGGTGTCAGTGCAACTAAATTACCAAAATGTTGATATTTAAAAGCCTCGTTAGAATCTTGTATTTCCAATGAGGGTATCAATGATCCATACTTAGGTAACCTTGAGAACAATACAACCAATCTACCCCCATTGTGATACACTATAAGCCTGATGGGACCCTCTCTATCCATGGTCTCAAATTGTGTAACCTTTCCTTTGATGACAACACAAACAACTACCCCAATTGGGATACCCCCTGATTGGATCATTCTTATGCCATAACTGATATCAGTTGATGATGATCATAAATGATTGGTTTGTGCTTACAGTTCCAATAATATATTCAGCAGGGATACTTAAGTGCATCTAAATGTACATTATTAAAACTACCTATACACCATTATTTTGATACCAACCCTGTTAGCAATGGATGGTTGCCTTTTTCCCCAGGTATTGTCATAATTTCCGACACAAATCACCCAAAAGGCAATTTGTGCGGAGAGAAAGTACTTTGTTGATAGTCATGGCTCAATGCACATGTGACGCATATACGACCCTTTCACAGTACTTGCCTAAACAGGCCCCCCCAAAAAAAATATGTTGCATCAGACCTTAATTTTTTCATATTTTGACTTTGGAAGTAACATGTATTTAGTTTACTGTGTATGACCTTTTGTAGTTATAGTTGCACTCCTATGTTCCAACACCCCTAAGTTTTGAAACCCCAATGTTCGGACATCCTTATGTTCCAACACCCTTATGTTCTGACACCCAAAATTTCTGACACCCCTATGTTTCAACACGCTAATGTTCCGACTTCCCAAAGTTCTGACTTCCCAAAGTTCTGACATCCCAATGTTCCGACACCCTATGTTTTGACAACCTTAATGTACATGTACTAAGTGTACTAACCCTAACCCTAATCCTAACCCTAACCCTAACCCCAGCGAATAAATCTCATGGGGCTTATCGGAACATACATGTAGGGGTGTCAGAATATAGAGCAGTAAGACAAAGTAGTTTTGACTCAATGTTCATAATTGAACATCAATAATTGAAGCATGTGCGTGTGTGTACATGCGTTAGTTAAGTTAGTAGTGACTAAGTATGCTATACATCTTTAGCAGGGGGGTCAAGAAATGACACTGTATTATGTATACAGCACACACAGATACTTATCATTGTATTGGTGGTATATGACACATGACATCCATATTTCTCCATGTACATTGTATACTGCGGCCACACTCCAACATTTAATATGGGAGTCCTATGGATAAATTTAGGTCGTTTCGAACGCTTCACTGCACCGCTCCCAAAATAACTGAATAATCGTTCTCCGTCTGTTTGTCCAAATGAGGCAAGGTCTTGTCATTGCAGACAAGATAAGGGTCTACATGGAGTCATCAACTAAACAAATTATTATTATAAATATTTGTTTAATTATCAGAGTGTGGGTTGGATTAGTTTTCATGTCTTTGTTTTGTTTAAAAAGCTAAGATTTTTGATGAGTTGAAATATATTCTGGCATCCACTGTGATGTTGTTTTAGTGTACTGGTGTTACACAGCTGTCAACATTTGCATCTTGCAATCAGGGAGATTTGTACAGCAATCAGGTACTTAGAATTGCATTCAACATAATAAGCAAAAAAGTTTCCATAATCATGGTGATTTCCCAATTTGTTAATCAGAATATGGACAGGTTGGTTTATATTCAGGGAATATTCTACATAACCAATGTAGTGTGTATAACGCCAGGTTAGATTTTACTTAGTACAAAAAAAACATTAATAAAGAAGAAAAATATATATAAATGGATGAAAATGCATTGTGACAGTACCAAAGGGCACTGTTTATGATATACTTTTAACTGCAAGGCCGAAATGGTGTGGTTTAATTATAGAATTTAGCATGACCTACAATCTTCTAATCAAATGACAAGGCGCTTGAGTGTTCAATAATTCACATTATTTCAATAAACATGACTAATATGAACTTTGGTAACTACTTAAAGGCACTGGACACTATTGGTAATTACTCAAAATAATTGTTAACATAAAAACTTACTTGGTAACGAGCAATGGAGAGCTGTTGATAGTATAAAACATTGTGAGAAACGACTCCCTCTGAAGTAACGTAGTTTTTGAGAAAAAGGTAATTTCTCACTCAAATAATAAAAGACTTCAGCGAAGCCTTTTATTATTGGCATCTGAAAGCACATTTGTGCAACAAGGGTGTTTTTTTCTTTCATTATTTTCTTGCAACTTCGATGACCAATTGAGCCCAAATTTTCACAGGTTTGTTATTTTATGCATATGTTGGGATACACCAAGTGAGACTACTGGTCTTTGACAAAATACCAAAGGTGTCCAGTGCCTTTAAAGCATTAATGACCGAAAAACTGACTTGGTACAGAGCACCTGAGAGCTGTTGATATTATCAAACATTTAGAGAAAGCCCCCCCCCCCCTCCCCCCTTGAGGTAATAACATTTTAGAGAAAGAGTCAATTGTTTTCACACATAAATTTAAAACTGTGAATATAGGCTTTAGGCATGAAGTTTTTCTCAGGCATCTGAAAACACACAATTCTATGCAACCACATGGACAAGGTGGGGTTTTTTCTTTCATTATTTTCTTGCAACTTCAATGACCAATTGAGCCAAAATTTTCTCAGGTCTATTATTTTATGTTGAGATACACCAAGTGAGGATACTGGTCTTTGACAATTTCCAAAAGTAGGCTATACCCTGCCTTAAAGGAACAAAACTTCAAATGTATAAGTTGTATGCCTAATATTTTAGTTGCCTAATGAATTTACCATGACGCATACCATATTGAATTCCCAAGCTGTCATATAAAGTTCAAGTATCAGGAAAATTCACTTAAATGTTCAGGTTCATGTTCATTGCACATGTTTGCCAAATGCTGCTTGAATTGTTCCCATCTTCATTTGAGGCTCTTCCCCGTTGAGGATTGAAACCCAGGTCTGTCAAACACTGAACCCCAGGGCTGCGGATGTGGCTCCATTTCTGAAAAAGCTGCAGAAACGGTTTCTAGGAATTCCCAGGGATCTGTGCAATATACACTATGTACTTAGATTATATTTACGTATTTGTTAAGGTGTGGGGATTTGTTTATTCCTTGTGGCAACTATGAGAGTCTGGTTGGGCATTGATGTAGTTAATTAGTTCTGACTCGCATAAAAAACATGAAAAGCTTTTTTTCTAAAACAAGAAGAAAAGAAATAAAACTAAAAAGTCTCATTTGTACAAACCCTTCTTAAAGGATGTTGTCTCAAGTTAAAGTGATTGAGGTGGTTGGCTTGTGCGTAAAGAGCTCGCCTCTCACCAAGGTGACCCTGGTTCGATACCCGGCCAGGGCCATATGTGAGTTGAGTTGTGCGTTGGTTCTCTGCTGTGCCATGAGGATTTTTCTCCAGTCCATCCGGTTTTCCTCTCTCGGGAAAAATCAGACACTTTCGATCTCTGGCTGTGCTCCGTGGTCATAATGGGTTGATATGGCTGGCTGCCAAAGGCGCCCTTGCATGCCTGCTTCTCGAACACGTTGTAGCCGCGTCCCTCGCAATTCAGCTCTCAGCTGCTAGTAAGGATGATTAGCCTCCCTCCCAAATTATTATTAAACATGGTAAACTGATACCACTTTCAATGCAAGATGGAGACCAAAAGGCATTCTTAATACCATCCTTAGGGAAGCTCTTAACATCTATACCGACCGGTAACATTTACAAATGTTATCATAACTGAACGTCGACTGCAGAAACTGTTTCAAGCGATAAGTGCTTTAGGTGTGTATTGGCAAAGCATCCATCGGACACTCATCCATCGGACACTCACCATGTTGACTCAAGGTGGTTCAGTTGGCAGTGATGTGAGTGGGTTGATGAGCAGCTGATGCGCACAAAACCTCATCATGGTTGGAGTGGCCGGAGACGCTGAACTGGACATTGATTGCCTTGTGTTTAAAGAGGTGTGAACAATAGGTTTTAAATGAATAAAAAATTCTGGGGGATTGGTACTGGCAATTTCTTTACTATTATCATTATTATTGCAAAATAATTATTATGTTATATAAAGACATTAATAAGATCAATGAACAGAGTGAAAAGTAGAATCAGACTGAAGGCTCTTAAAATAGAGCTCTGATGGGCTAAATAAATGGTTCTCTGCAACTCAGAGTTGCTAGACAGGTAAAAAAGAAAACAAAGATAAATGAACAAAGATAATCTAGAGAAACACTACATGTATGTTGATTTAATGTATGAAAGAAGAAGGTGTTCATTCACACAGCATTTGAATGCCTGAATCCTTTCTGCTTTTATAATGGATACTACATGTACATGTTTTCGCCCAAAACAATTTTTAAGCCTAATGCTTTTGAAAAATAATTACAAATCAACAAGGGAACTAGTCGTATGTACAACCGTGTACCTTGTACGTATGTACTACATACTGTACACATTTGTAAATCAAGGACCACCTTACTCTGTTTTCTCAATTGACTGTTTGTTTGGTTTGTTTTGCTTTTTATTACCGACTTCTCCATTGGTTTTGTACTCAAAAGCAAAGCAAGGACCGTCCTCGCTATGTCATTTTACCGGATCCCTGTTGTTAAAGTCCTCTAGTGTCATTGGATAGCCACACTCATGGACACAGCACATTACATGAACATGTACAGCTGGTAACGAACATATGTATGCTAATCAAAAGCTCCGTCTTTTCTCAGCAAATTTATGTGTCTGCTTTCCGCAACTCTGAGATTCAGCCCAGGCATTTTGAAAACCAAATCTAAACCTTAATAATCCTGGGGCCTCGGAGAGTTTCAATACAGACCTATTTTGTTGACACAACAAACAATCTCTGGCAATTGGCAACATGACTGCAGACATTCAGTTGGGAGGCTTCTTCCCCAACCCCCATGTTGTTTCTTCTTGAAGTCTGCCCCAATTAATTTCCTCCCAAATATTATCTCAGGATGATAATTTTATTAGCGGTAGATCATGTTGTGGGTTGAGTCAATATTTGTCTGGCTTGTTAGTCGGCCGAAGACATGTTGAGCTTCAATCAGGCACGTCTGGAAAAGAACTCAAGACGACGTAAAAACTGAGCTAACGTCAGAACTTGGAGTACATGTAGCAGGGTTGTTATTAAACCAGGGGCTGTTTCCAGCTATTAAAATAAATTATTTAATGAGATATGTCCAGGGACCAAACTAATAGGGCTGAAAATATACATGCTTTATCCTCATTATGTATTTAGAACAAGTGAAATTGAATAAAGCTTTCTGAAGTGCCCTATGAACACAAACATGGCTCATGATGCAGTACATGTACATGGGATGGTGGTTTCTTCACTGGTCATGCTGGCAGAACAAGATATTTTAAGAAATGCTTGTGATGTCACACAAGTAATGACAGTACTTGCCTTTGAAGTAGCTACACATGTATCAAATTAAGAAATGTTGTTTACGTTCGTTGTTCCCCAGTAATGTCACATCAAGAGCTAGCCCCGTTTTTGTGGGAGATTCTGGAGAGCATTATTGTAAAGGAAATAGTTTTCGGGTTGGCATAGTTGACGGTCGGGTTGGCATAGTTGACGGTCGGGTTGGCCTTGTGGTATTTTTCCTTGCCTTCTACCTGTAGGACCCCTGTTCGAATCCCATGAGGAGTGCATGGATTGGGTTTTCAGTCCCTACCTGATTGTGTTAGTTTCACCTGGATTCATTCTCTGAGGTTTTCCTCCCACATCTAAAACTGAAACTTCTTCCTTGTCTTTTCTCCAAGGGGTTCTTGGCTAATTTAGTGATGAAGTTCACTTTTCTAAGACTCCTTGGCTAATTCACAATCAGAATTTATAAATATAGAAACTATAAGATTTTGTTTCTCTTCCAAGATATCTATTATGTTCTGTTGATATTCTGTTTCCCTTGGATGTTGAGCAAGTTGGCGTACATTTTGTATGTGTACTTACCAACAAGATACACTGAAATTTATAGTGACAATAATATATTAAATAATGATTCGTATTTTTGGTTGCTTTTCTGCAGCCTCTGACTGCCTAGCCTTCATGCAAGCGGGCTGTGAGCTGATTAAGGTTCGTTCTCCGTCCAGACAATACCACAGAATATTCTGCCTGAGTGAAGAGCTCTCTGAGATCAGATGGCATCCAACTTCCAAGAAACCGGACAAAGCTAGAAGTGAGTACAATAGCATTTACTAAAGCGAGATTTGAGTGAACTTTTCCTCTAGTCTGCATTGTGTGGTAACTCATTTTACGTGTAAGTGCTTGGGCTTTGAAGCAATTGCCTGGTCCAAGGCTTGAGTGGTGTGGCTGTGAGGTTGTACAGTAACATGTAGTCCATCCAACTTATAGAATATGTTTGTCTAACAACAGTCCATGTTAGTGATGTTGAAGCTTAGCATGGTGTGGAAAATAAGAAGAAACTATAACTAGTAAACTTGCGTGTACAACCATGTGTAAATCGTTTCTGGGAAAAGAGCCCACATCAGCTCCTTCAAAGCCAACACTCCTCCTAAAAGAGATGTACCCATGGTTGAACCCGTAAGTTTACAAGTGAAAGTTACTCTCTTACAGTCTAGTTACTCAACACTACAATGTTTGGACTCTGATAAAAGTAAGCAGCACTTGTAGAAATTGGACTTAGGCCCAATTTTTTTCACAATGCTGAAAACAAAATCTAAAAGATCATTTCTTATCCTTTTCAAACTGAGATCAGAGTTACTAACAAAGGAATTGACATGTACATGTATGCGTTATGCATTACTTTATAAGAAATGCATATATTTGTATTTTTTTGTAAGACCAGACAATTTAAGTGCTTTCTTACATATGTGCACAGCCACGATCATGTACACATTTTTTTTCGTGTCCGTTTTATGAACAACAGTTTGAAAACCACTGGTAGCAGTTATCTCAATGTTATTTATATATCAATTAGCAATCGCTGTGTCAATGATGAATACAAAGAGCTTGAGTTTGTCAAATACAAGATCTGCAAAGAGTTACTCAATATTTATCTGTTGTTCATTTGGTGTCTTTGTAACAAAAAGTGTACCCATGATTGTGGCTGTGCACATGTTTGAAAGATGATTTCAGAGTACAAAGATATTGTTTTGATTTTGATACCAGTTGTTATCGAGACGGTCAAGGAGGTCCGAGTTGGAAAGAACACTGAGACATTCCGCCAGCGTGAGTCAACGGCCGAGTTCCCCGAAGAATGTTCCTTCTCCGTCATCTTCGGTGATAACTACGAGACGTTGGACCTCGTGGCCAACTCTCCTGATGAGGCCAACATATGGGTCACCGGACTATCTTACTTGATTGGAGGAAACAAAAGCAAATGTACGTACAGGTTGAATCCCTCAGTGTTCAATATTGTTCAAATGTATGAGATTGTGTGAAGGGTTATGACCTCCTTTTTCCCCTCCCCAGCCATACTTAGTAATTGTGGGATGGCCAATAGGGTTAGAACATAAATAAAACATATCAACATTATTTCTGTTTAAAAACTTGGATTCAGGGACCTGATGAAATTATAAAAAGGTGAAAAGCAGCTCATAGCAAACGCTAGAATCAAGTTCCATAAAAGAACTACAAAAAGAAGGATCAATAAATAATTTTATAAAATAGCAACAAACTAGGGAAGGCATTTTATATGGAGCACTCTTACACTGTGTACCACAGCACTTTACAAGACAACCATACAATAAATAAAGGCACTAATAATAGGAGACATTGGAAGTGCACATAAAAGAACCCAGAACACTTATTGTGGAATGGGGTTAACCCTGGTGTTTCTAGTTCATGCAAGCACCCTTGTTTATAGGTTTCCTCGGGCTTGGAAGCTTAATTAATTAAGTTCACTAATTATGCAACATCCTTGGTTTCATTACCAGAAATTTATAGTAACACATGTAGTAATAGTTGGTAGGAATTTTCTGGCAGGCAAAATTCTGTTTTGTTCAGAAGTATTTCATTTTGCACCAGGGTCTCTTTATAAAAACCAAGCATTGAAAAAGGGTCAGCTGAATACAATGTGATTTGCTAGTTTTCGCTTTAGTGAACCAGAAACTATTAAACATAATAATTGCTTCAACTTTGGCATTGCAGGTAAAGCTGCAGGTTGATTGCATTGGGTAAAGCAGGTTAACCCTCTCCTTATTACCAAATATTTGTGACAAAAACAACCACTGGTGATGACCTCGTTGTTGACCTTTTGGGCTTGATTCTTACATATTACACATATTTTGTTCAGAGGCCATTGTTCAAAACTCCATTGTCACCATGATTATTATTTTTGTAAGCAAAATACATTTAGTATGAAGACTTCTATATTAAATTAAATTTCTTATTAAAAAAATAATAATAATTAGTAGTCATTAAAGGGCTATCAGGTTCAAGGCCTGGAATTTCATATTTTGAGCAGGAAAGGGTATTTTAATTTTGCAAAGGGCACTTCCATTGGAAAAGTTAAAGTCTATGGGCAATTTTTGAAGGGGCACAAAGGCCAAGACCGGGGCAACAGAGGCCATGGCCTCCATTGCCTCTGTGTAATTCCAGGCCTGAGGTTCCCAATCATGCTTTTTTAAATTAATTAATCCGCAAATATGATTATTGTTGTACACAAGTTCATTGTATATGGTGCTGTACAGGTGTTTGGGTATTTTGGGTCTTTCTACTCCCATTTGGAAAGGATTGCATAAAGGCAGGGTATACAGTACATGTACCTTTGGTTGTTACTCCAATTATGTTAACAACCATAAAAACATATTTAGTAAGAAGCACTACAGCTTTTGAGAATGTATAGATAGTTCCCAGTAGACGCCATCTTTACGGGCAAATTGCATTTTGGCATGCAGGCGCGTCAAGCGCTCTAATTATTAACGCAGCCGCGTCATTCACTGACCAATCGTGCAGTGAGTTTTGTGAAATGTGCGCGTGCTGCACGCCGTTCTCACGCGAAACGCATGACTGTGTGTTCCGAATTGCCCGTAAAGATGGCCGATTTACGTCACACTGCAACCTATCTATAATTTCTTGAGAAGCGATTCCCTTCTGAGGAATGTGGTTTTAGAGAAAGGTATTCAAAAAATTTACAATCTGAGAAATATTCATGCATGAAACATTTCTCAGATTGTGTATTCCAATTGCGGATTACTCTTCATGCATGGACATAACCGCACCAGATTTTCAGTGATATCTCAAAACACTACAAGCTTTTGAAACGCACTTTTCACATCTTAGTTTTATTGTGTACACATGTAGGCCTACATGTATATCTACATTTATTAAAGGGTTAGAAAAATCGAATGGTTCCAGCAACCAAAGGTATACATTGCCTTTAAAAGCAACCTCTGTTTTTTCTACTACCATTGGGTAGACCTAGGGCCATATAAATATTATGTATTTTGATTAATTACTTATTTTCAATAGTATGGCCAGCTGTTACAATGTTTTATTTTAAGTTGTGCATGAATAATTTGTTGTTTGTTTTTATTTCCACAGCTCCTGAGGCAATTGAACAGAAGCAAGATATGAGAGATAGATATCCTTGAGTCTGATTCCCTGAAACACACAGTGATTGTAATGTTGGCATTCATCTCAGAAAGGGGGCCACACTTTTTTTCTTTTCTTTTTATAGAGCTGCTTAACGGCCGTTTTTGTGCTTTCTGCGCGAGTTTCCATTTTGTAGCACTGCTAACCGTAACCACCTGAAAAGGCATGCTAGCCTTCCAGTACTTACTTTATGCAAATGAATGATGTAACAATGCAAATCCATGGTGAACGTGCAAGCTGACCTCCTACTTTTCTTGCTAACCTGTGAAATATGCTTATTTATAGTTAGCACAAAACCGTTAAGCAGAACTATTGATTTGGCCCCATGTATTAGGCTTTGACTCTGGCATCGTCTGCCAACCTTGTTCCCAGTAGTTTTTTCTTTCCAAGATGGTCTTGCTCGATCGTAACCCCCTGCACGTGTGACTTTGAAATATCCAAATATATTGGATATTTTAATTAGTCCTGTGGTTTGATCCATTCTGTGTTAGAGACTACGCAGAGTGCGCTGTCAAAAGACGCATAAGGTCATGAGCAACTGGCCCCCTCTCATTCTTTTTCGATCTTATGATACATCTAACTGTATGCCGTTTAGGGTGACCATATGAAAACACGATTCATTTGAAATGTATTGCGTCCAAATACGTGCATTTTTACACGCGCGTTCTATGCCCGACAAGCGCCTACAAGAGATTTAAAATTGTTAACAAGCGTGCACGCAGAGCAGTCACTTTGGGTGAGCCAATCAGCGTTGATTTTTAGTGCTTCCCTTCAAGGGGTTAGAGACGTACACAGAGTGAGCGGGCGCTATGGTGTGCTGCCCATGGTAGCGAGACTGATCATCTGCCGTTCTCAAGACCATTACTGCAAGTGTACGTTTTCCAAGTTGCTGATGGAACCCAAGTTGGAGCTAAGCCAAAACCTAAGCCAAAACTGTGGTTTACAAATTGGCTGATTGTGCAGCAAACACAAAGCCTTCAATTTGAGAAAGTTCATTATCCTTAACCCTTGACTTCTCAGCACATGGTTACAGGAAATGTTTGAGAAGGCTGCAGGGGACCAGGTGGGCCAGCTGGATGAATTTGAAGTCATGCAACTCATGAAGAAACTTAACAACGGTGTCACCTCAATGAGAGTTAGACAAAAGTTTAAGGTCTGTAAAAGACAGTCTTGCTGACTAATCTGTTGACCTTTTATTTGAACTTTTTTTGTGAACCGGGCAAGAGTTGTTGTTGTTGTGTACAAAAATCATAATTCATGTTTTTGTAGGTTTGAGATCAATTTAACTTAAAAAAAACAAAACAATAATAATAGTTCATGGTCACACTGGGATCTTGTCAGCTGGCACACTCAAAGGTGTAGCAACCAAGACATACATGTACATGTACAGTGCTGTAGAAGGCAGTGATGCCACAATGTACGTTGCCCATTGTACATGTATTTACAACAAATGCGAAGAATTGAGTTTACAATATTGTTGGTACTGTATCTCCACATCACCATAGATGAGCCTGAGGCATGTCAGATTAATCGGATTACAGTCCAAACTCTTGACTGTTACTGTAAACTGTATAACAGGATTATGGAGGATTTGTGAGGTGTGCTTCTGACATGTAATGTCTGAGTGCATCAGACTCATGCTCTGGAAGTGAAATCATCAGGGTGTAGGTTGTAATTCAGGTCAACTTGAGCAAAACACTTAACTTTAATTGTTTCTCATCAACCAGGAGTAAATGGGTACCTGTGAAGGCACAGATGGTTATTGGGAATAATTTAGCTTGGTGCTTATTTGCAGCACAGGCCGTATACTCCTTAGGGAGCTGAGATGGTTCAAGGAATGAAATAAATGGCCTTGTACGTGTTCAGGGGTAGAAACGCAATGATCATTTCTTTTGAATTTTTGCTATAATAAGAGCCATTATTGTTTTTAAACATGTGCATATTTTCTCAATTTAATCTTCTTCTGGCTCTAGCACCTACCTGTATAAATAGGGTTAAATCACCCTAGACACACTCTACACGTACATGGAGGTACAATAGCTACAGCAATATCATTGCATTAAGCATGTATTAGGCTTGTCCCCTTTATTGCATCTGATGAAGTAGTTGTTGCTTCAAATGGTCAGGCAGTTTTTTTATGTAATTAGTTAGTCCTCAAGTGCTACCGCTACCTTCCTTGTTTACTATTATAATAATACGACTATCCATATCATTAGCAATATTCTAGAAAAGTTGTAAATTTACAACTTTGTCCCAGATTGAAAGCCAATGATGTAGTTTAAAACTATGTCAATTTGTAATTGTATTTATAACTTTGTTATCATTGTTGTCATTTTAAAACCAGGAAATGACACTGAGTCAAGTCCGAGATGGAGAATCCAAGCCAACTCTCAGCAGCCACGAGTTTTTAGATCTCTTTAAAGAGATGACAACTAGACCAGAAATTTACTTTTTACTTGTAAGGTAAGCAATGTACAGTGCATTGTTGCACAGTTTCTTGCAGTATTTTGTAGGCCCAGTGCTATAAGATCATTACTTGCAATGTAATAGCCGTATAATAACCAAAAGGGCGTTAAAAGTTAAATGCTTATAAATCAGAACAAACATTTAAAAACATTCACAAATATAAAATTTGCTTACCAAATGAATATTTCTTATCGTCAAACAATTACTTTGAGATGACTTTTGTTCAATGAATTCCATTTATCTTGAGCTCCAGAGAATTCAAGGGCAAATCTATGAAATCTATGCAAATAGACTGCATACATGTATGACATCACAAGTTCAAACAGGGCCTTCACTTTGATTGGTGGAGAATTGGTGTGCATGTTTTAATGTTTGAGCTTGGTCAATGCGGCAAATGGAAGGGGTCTATTGTATCAAGGGCATTTCAGTACTGAGAAGACAATTTGAAACTGTCATGGTGGGAAAACCAGTCAAGTATGGTTTGTCAGAACTGCATATGAGAGAAGTTATTTCAAAATGAACATGGTGTTATCATAAACTGTAGAGCTGGAACCCATTTGAAGATGCCACAAACAACTTATTTTAAAAGGGGCTGTGTCATGAGTCATGATCAAAGCAAGTCTGTGGCTGTACATGGAGTTATGAACTCAATCAATTAATCATAACATCATGAACTCTCACCCAGTTACTGCGTGCACGCACCCTCCCACCGTATCATAACTTTCGAGGGCATGTGCGTATGCAGTAACTGGGTGAGAGTTTGTAACTCCATGTACATGTACAGCCACAGGCCTGCTTTGATCTTGATGACACAGCCCCTTTAATTATCGTAATTACTTAGATCTCATTTCACAGGTTAGTTTTTTTGTATATCTACAATAATATAGACGATGTGACCTGTGACATCACATGTTTACAAAAGAGCCACAGAGCCTGGACTTCCTGCAGGCACATTTGTACACAGATCAATGGAAGAAAACAACAAATCTTATGTTTTATGGAGATTGCACTGTCTGATTTTTCTCAACTTTTGATATGAAGAAAAGCGGGACATCTCAAAAGCTGTACAGCAGTTGCTTTTGTCAATTTTGAATTTATGTGAAAATTATGACACAAAATGTAAGTTTCCCACAAAGCCTGTGTTGTATCTTGCCCTGCAGGAAACGCTTTAGAATGTACAAGGTCACCACTCTGTAAACAAATGTAGCATGGTCTATAGGATTAAAAACTATTGAACAGTACCAAAAACCAAAGTTACACTTTGCATAAAAAGCACAACAAAATCATGCTTACCAGAATAAGCTTACCAGTCAAAAAACAATGTTCCACGCACAGTCTTTAATCCTGCTAATTTCTGTTAAGCTAAAAGTTGTTAAGCAAAACTACCTGCTTAAGCAGCTGTATGAAATTGGGACCTCACCTTACTGAAGTATTTTGTGTTTGTCTTTCTTAGGTACTCAAGCTCAGAGGTCATGACCATTGATGACCTTTTGATATTCCTAGAAGCTGAACAGGGTGTAAGTACCAACCATAGAAATAAACTCCATTGAATGCAGACTGGGTCATTATCAATAGTACTTTGTTATGAGACCATTAAAATGCCACATAATAAAATGACAGTGCAACTGCAATTTTGTTATACCACTTTATATAAATAATTTGCAAGTATGCAAGTATGCAAGTTTGCAAGTTTGCAAGTTTGCAAGTTCACCAAAAACAAGCTAAATGCCACTCTTGGTAAGGGGCTACAAGAAGAAAACAATTTAGTGGCGTGTCGTGGCCGAGCGGATAAGAGCACCGGACACAAGCTCTGGTGTTTCAGACCAGCAGAGTGTGGGTTCGAGTCCCAGTCGTGACACTTGTGTCCTTAAGCAAGACACTGAACCATTATTGCTTCGTCCTTCGGATGGGGCGTAAAGCCGTTGGTCCCGTGTGTTGTGTAATGCACGTAAAAGAACCCAGTGCACTTATCGAAAAGAGAAGGGGGTCTCCCCGGTGTTCCTGGTTTGATTGGCTGCATATTGCACCACAGCACCTTGTAAACCATTACATGGTGCTATGTAAAGGAATAGGTCTCATACTTCAAAACGTACACATACCTTGCAGGAAACTACTGACTGTTGAACGCCTTGAGCGTCACTGAGTGACAGATATGCGCGCTATATAAGAAGCCGTTATAAGATGAACATAACTCGGGGGTGCTGAAGGTAGGAATTGATATTCCACTTAAAACAGTGTTGACGGTAGGATTGAGGGAAACATGCACCAGGCAAGGAGTTCCAAAGAGATGCAGTACCTGTATGTGGAATAAATCTGTTTGAATGGCTTTTTGTTCTACATCTAAGCAAAGTGAGAGTGTATGCAGAACAAGCAAAAAGCTGTCAGGTGGCACATTTACCAAGAAAATATCTGGAGAAGAGACAGCCTGTCTCTTCTCCAGACCTACGATGGGAAAATTAACATCTATTGAATTTTCGCGATATCCGCGCGCTGCTTAAATATAGGATTTAAACTGCCTATATGTATAGCCACTGTGTGGCAGTTTAACTATTGAATTGTTTCCATTCATTGTATCTCTACTGTTCAGAAAAGTTCAATGAGGTTTGCTGTTACACCCTGTGCATAAATCTTCTGTGAGTAGTGGTGGTTCAGAGAAGAACCGGGTGTTTGAGAGATTTCTGCGCATGGTGTCACCGCAAACCTCACTTGATTGTACACCCACTGCAAAGATTCAATCCTACTTAAAGAGAGTGTGTACCTTTGGTATTTACTCCAACAATTAATGACCAAAAAACTTACTTGGTAAAGAGCACTAAAGAGTTGTGACTGCCGACATACAATAGTGCTATATAACTCAGTTGGTAGAGCGCTAGTACGCTAATCCGGAGGTTGTTGGTTCAAATCCTGCTCTAGTAATTTTTCTGTGTTCAACCCAAAATCATTTAAAATTTACCCGGTCAGTTTTCCTTGTGGTTTATTACTTGATATTATAAAACGTTGTTATAAAATAAACAACTCCCTTGTAGTTTTAGAGACAGGGGTAATTTTTCACCTAAAAATTTGCATCTGAAAAGTCTTCAGGCATTAACTTCTCATTCAAAGGACAAAGCTATTTTCATAGCTTGACTTTTTCATATCTCTCCAGGAAACTGAAATGATTTAAATGTAAAATCTGGCCCAGCATGCGCGCGTTGAACTTCAAAATTGGTGGATTCATTTGCTGTATAAATAAATGTCAATTGTTATAAGTAATAGCATGAAATGTTGTGATTTTTTTTTTAGATGGCGGGTGTATCAAGAGAAAAATGCTTGACCATCATTAACAAATACGAGCCGTCCCAAGAAGGTAGAGAGAAAGGTCATCTGGGCATTGATGGTAGGTTTTGTATCTCATCCGGGCCTTCCTATCATAACCTTGGCCCAATTTAGAATTGCAGCCAAACTGAGAATTTAGTTTATTGCACTACAATCGGGCACTTTTTGGAATTAGTGAAACGGCATTATAAGTTGAGACAACCAAAACATCAGCCACGTTATCAATGTGGTGTAATGTTTGAAATGTTAAGGACCAATTAGTTTAAGTGTTTGTTTAATTTCGGACTATAAGATGCCGAGATTATAAGCCGCAGCACCAGAAAAACTCAGAAAATTTGTTCTGAGGTCAATGTTTAAGTCGCCTGGAATATAGGCCCCATCAGAAAGTGCCACATTATCTTATCACATGCACAGAAGATGGGTTTAAAACGGCTGCCAATGAGCGGTTACCTTCATCATGTCGGTTTTAAGTCAGTTGTCCAGTCTGTTCTGGGTTGGCCTGCTTTCTCCCTATGGCTCTCCTCCACTTGGCCCTGTCCGTCGCGTCCCTTGTATTGACTCCAAGCAGTTTCATGTCATTTGTCACGGAGCTCTGCCACGTCTTGCGAGGTCGGCCAACGGGTGTGGGCCCACCCACAATTACTTTGGTACACCTCTTGACCCAGTTGGCATCCTCCTTTCTCTCCACATGATCAAACCATGTCAGCCTGTGCCTCCTCCATAAGGTGCCGATCCCCTCCACTCCAACTCTCCTCCTCAGCTCCTCACTTGACAGCCTGTCAGCCAGAGACACCCCACACATCCACCTGATCATTCTCATCTCTGCTCGTTCCATCTGCTGGATGTGCCCCACCCTTGTGGGCCATGTCTCACAGCCGTACACCATGCAGCTTCGGATACAGGCGGTGTATACCTGGCCCTTCATCTTCAGGGGCGGCGCCTTGGATGTCAAAAATGGGGCCAGCTCCCTGAACTTCTTCCATCCACTCCTCACCCGTGATGTCACTGCTGCATCTGATCCTCCCTCAGCACCCAGCATTTTCACCCAGGTAGCAGAACGACTCCACCATCTCATAAGTGTCACCGCAGACCTCCAGACCCGCTTCTCTCTCCTCCGGCCGTGGACCATCACCCCTACATCTCTTACCTTCCCTTTGTTATTTGAAAGCAGTTCTTCTCATCTGTTTAATGAGTCCAAAAAGTGGGGTTGGAGTTTTGGGGGCAGGAGGTGTCTAAATTTGGAGTGTAGCATCACATATCAGGTTTCATCACTAACTGCTTGAAGAAAAGCTACACATGTCGTCTGTGTACATGTACATAAACATGTATGAGCTACACAACGTTGAGAATCAAAATAGATTATCTTTTTCCTTGTTCCCAGGTTTCTCCAAATTCCATTTACATTGTATCTGGACAAGGTTGGGATTTTTTTTTTTTTTTAATTATTATTTTTTATTTTTTTTTTGTTCATTCATAACAAGGTTGGAATTGAAATTGTTGTTTTCCTTGTTCCTGGGTTTTACCAACTACAACTAACAATATGTACATGTATGAGGTAGTTGGGGGAAAATTAATTTAATAAACCTTTTTTTTTGATCGCAGGTTTCACCAATTACCTTTTATCTGAAGATTGTGACATCTTTGACTACCAGCACCGGTCAGTTTGTCAAGACATGACACAACCTCTATCTCACTACTTCATAGCATCATCCCACAATACGTGAGTAAAGATGGTCGAACTCATGCTTGCATCTAAGGGCCCTTTGCTGACATCAAACACTGCTCGGCCAAGGGGCATAGACACATACATTCCTAGTTATGTGGCAGAGTTTTGTTTTGTCTTGGGGGGGGGGGGGTTGTATTTATTTATTTTTTATTTTTTTCATATGCCAAATCAACACTATATATAAATATTTATTTTAGATTTTACTCTCTATGGAAAAGTTGAGTGAATGAGAAAACTTTCACATCGGAAACAAAGAACAATCTATTGTGGTTATTGGGTGAACTAAAAAAACAAATCCTTAATGCTTAAAGTTATTTTGTTCAAATCTTATCAGAAACGTAACGTTTTTTGCACCGAAATACCTGTTTCTGCCATCAAAATGTCTGTCACAAAATGGGAAGAGGGCCCTCTAGATGTTAAGAAACCATGATGTCATTTCGTTACCATACATTTATGAAACATTGAAAGGTTTCACATTTTTTTTTTTTTACTAATGCAATGTCAGTATCCATCACTAATTCATAAAGCTTTGCATGACAGAAAATTCTACTTAATGCGCCTGTTTGCATAGCACAAAATAGCGGGAACCACCCTTAACTGGTACATGTACAATGTATTAGGGTGGCATAGTTGGCTCGTGCGTGAAGCACTCATCTCTCACCATTGTGGCCCTGGTTCGATTCCCAGCTAATGCCATAATGTAAATGAAGTTGTGAGTTGGTTCTCTTCTAAGCAACAAGGGTTTTTCTTTTTCCCTTCTGGTTTTACTCCTTCTGGAAAAATCCAACACTTTCGATCTCTGGCTGGCTCCATGGTCATTTAATGGTTGATGGGCTGGCTGCCTGCAACTTGAATGACTTGTAGCCCTGTCCTTGGCAAGTCAACTTCTCAGCTGCCAGTAAGAATGATGATTAGTATTATTATTTAGACTTGAAATGTTGGCTGAACTTGCATCTCAAAACAAACTTAAGATCCATTAAGGTTTCCTTTTGAAAAATTGATCATTTTGAAATGCCACGCAAAACTCTGTTTGTGTGTTTCCGTTTTCTCAGAGCCTGCCATGCGTTCCACTTGGTGAAAGTCCACAAATAATACGAGTAATTTGAGCACCTCATCTTATCATCCACCATTCACCAGTTTTTCACAATCAATGTCCGGTCATGTTCTGTTACCTCAGACATTCCATCAACATTTATTTATGAGAAAATAGAATTAGCTGTTGCAAACTGCTTACCAAAAGGACCTGTAGTATAAATGCAAAAAATTAGTTAGTGGCCTGACGTTTCGACCCTAGCAGAGTCTGTCGAAACGTAAGGCCACTAACTAATTGTTAACATTTATTTATGTCACTTTCATGTCATGTTAAGTTTTTATAAACAGAAGTTAAATTTGCATCGGTCGCGGACAAAGAAGAACATAGTATGTGTTTGACCATACAGTGATTTGTGTGAAGCACTGCATGCTCAGCACTTCCCAGAGTCCTGGGGAAAAACCAACCGACATACTCGAGTTGGATTAAAACCCACGACCTTTGCCATTCTAGAGCCGATGTCTTACAACTTGACCACCAAGCTTGCCTAGCAGCTAGAGGAAGTTCTGTTTATATAGGATTTTTAAAACAATATGGGATTTGAACTGCCTTTATCCAATGGGCAAGCTGGGTGGTCTAGTGCTTAGCCATCTGCTCTATTATAGTGGCAAAGGTCATGGGTTCGATTCCCAATATACCTATGGATTTATTTGTTCATTTAATATTATCTTTTCACAGAACTGGAGAAGCACTGAGTATACAGAGCTTGACACACATCAGTGTGTGGCTAAAACAAAAACAATAAAGCATTTACATGTATTTATGCCACGTTACCCCCTGCCATGTTAAGTTTGTTACGGACAAGTAAACAAAAATATACATACAGGTCCCAAAAATTAAAGTTCACTTGCAAAGTTTGATGTGCAGCAATCTTCATTTATTTCATTGTTGGTAAATATTAGTTGAAATTATTTGTGAAATCGTTGCCTTTTTGTGTTCACGCTTAAGAATTATATTCATGAAAAATCCACTTATTTCTAACCAAGTATTAAAACATAATTTAATGTACTGTGTCTACTAATGGTTACTTGCTTCTTTCTTTGTTTTTAACTGTCATCAGTTCTTTTTTGTTTTACCTCAGAAGGTTCCCTTATTGTTTTTTGGGGAGAGTAAATTAACTTCCACCCTCTAATTTTCGACAAACATACTGCACGATCAGCCTGTGACATTTTCATCCAATAGTTATGTGCCACAGTGTTAACTGGTTAATGCCATGTCGCACGAGGCACTTTAAAGGCAACCAACTCCAGGCAGTTTCCATTCAGAAAGAAACAACTGAAATGTGAATGAACTGTCTGAGTGGAGTTTGCCTTGAGTTGCTACAAAATACATTTGAGGTCTTAAGGGACCTGTCTCACGAGGCAACTTTTGCAGGCAACTTGGAGGCAACCAAATGCAGTTTATGCTACAGGACCACTTTGTCAGTACATGAGTACTTTTTCAAACAATGTCTTCAATCCCCAAGAATAATATGTGAATCTTGAAATGTTAATGAACTTTCTTCTTGGAGATTGCCTGGAACTGGTTGCCTGTTAAATGCCTCATGTGACAGGACCCTCACATTACTTTCTTCAGGATAGCAATTTGTAGCAAGAAGAATGTCTTTTTATGCTGACAATGTGTTTGTTTTGCTACAAAATACATTTGAGGTCTTAAGGGACCTGTCTCACGAGGCAACTTTTGCAGGCAACTTGGAGGCAACCAAATGCAGTTTATGCAACAGGACCACTTTGTTAGTACATGAGTACTTTTTCAAACAATGTCTTCAATCCCCAAGAATAATATGTGATCATTCAAATGTGAATGCATTTTCTTCTTGAAGATTGCCTGGAACTAGCTGCCTGTAAATTGCCTACTAGTGTGACAGGACCCTCACATTACTTTCTTCAAGATAGTAACTTGTAGCAAGAAGAATGTCTTTTTTGCTGCCAATTTGTTTACTTTGCATACAGTGCAGTTGGTTGCCTCCAAGTTGCCTGACCACAACTTGCCCTCTGTGACATGACAATTAGTGTGAAGAACAAACAGTTATTTTCTGCAACTATAAATCCGGCTTATTTTAATTATGGCAATCAAAACAAACATCAGGTCATTGAGAGGTCTTCAAATGATATTTCCTCAACTTTGACCTATGGAAATTTATCTTTGGAGTTGTAAATATTACGATAGTGATTTGTATTGTGACATCACACTTTGCTTAGCAGTTAAGATTGATACTTAGTTAAGAGCAATCTGAACTCTTTGTGAAATCGGCCCTTGAATGGGTTGTCTCTGTGCCAACAAATAGTTCAAACTCAAATACAAACTTATCCAGAAAAAAAGTTTTGTGTTAGTTACAGTTAAATATGAAAGAAACACGGCAAGCAAGGACCGACTTCATTTGGGGTGAAGCGGGAACCAAACCCCACTTACTAATTTAACAACATGTTCCTTCAACAGAACTAACATAATCACCTCTAACATTCTTCCATCCATCCCTTCCGTGTTCGTTCCTTATGTCACCCTTTTTTTCTTGGCTTGTCTATTTTGTATTTTATTTTATTTTTTATTTTTCTTATTTTTTGGTTGTTTCCATTGTGGACCTGATCCCAACCCCTTTCCATTCGTAGGTATGGCAACTGGCCTCAGATGGGAATTTGCCCCAAACATCCACCACCTGGGCTATCAAAGTAAGATTTTTTCGGCTCTTTTGACCTTTGAACCCTCTCCTCGATCCACCTTGATCACATGACCCATGTTATCTAATAGAGATGAGTCCATGCTCTCACATGATTTTTATTTATTTATTTTTTCCCGGTGGAAATAACCTTTCCGATACCAAAACCTTTAAAAAAGTCTGTCAATGAAGAAATTTGTCAAAGATGCTCAACTAGTCTTAGTAGCTGTTAGCCAGACTAGCATACAAGTTCCCTTGATGTAATGGTCTGTCTGCTTGACTTCCATTTACAAATGTTCAAATCCCAAGTTGGCGGATTGTTTTCAAAACTTGATTTATTTTAAAAGAAAAAACCTCCTACCAAAAACCCTACCACTCCATACAGCTTTTACCTGTGTCACTGTATTCCTGTTTTAATTTTATTTCCTTCCATACATTAAAATCATTTTCATCTCTCTGCCTCTGTTGCCATGGTGATTGATATTTCCAAATATTTTCCCGAGCCCCAACATGTCCTTGTGCCCAGATGTATTTGTTAATTTTAACCCAATTTCTTAAAGATGCTTACCTCCACAGCTGATTTTAGATATCTTAGTTTGATTTTTGTCTGTCTTTTTTTAATAAACAGTTGCTGACAGTTTAAACAAAATTACAAATTACAACTACAAAAAAGACTAAATAATTGGATTTCATGAAAAAACCCTTAAGTGATCATTTAAAGGCACAGTACACGTTTGGTAATGACTCTGAAAATTAATGGCAATAAAAACTTACTTGGTAAGAAGTACAGCAGCTTTGGGTAGTATAATGAATTTTGTGAAACTTTTATTTTCGAAGTACTACGGTTATGGAAAAATATATCACTTTTTATTCCCCAAAATTTGAATCTGAGAAGCGTTTCTGTCAGAAACGCTTCTCAGACTGCGTATTCTCCTATGGGGAATATTCTTCCTGCGTGGAAATATTCGCTCCGGTTTTTCGGTGATATCTCAAAAACGCGACCACCTTTTGAAGTGAAATTTTCACAGGTTAGTTTTATTGTATCTACCTACATTTATATAGGATTAACACAATCAGTAGGCTCCAATTACCAAACGTATGCAGCACCTTTAAGTCCCAGGTTACTTAAAGACATTTTAAGACCACTATGGCTAAGTGATGTTGGCATGCTCTGTGATTGTGAATGTTATGAAAACTGCTGTTATATTTAGATTTCAAGCTAGCATGTGACTGCTATTGGAAGGCTGTTCAAATAGCTTTTGTATGCAGTGTCTTGAAAACTACAAATGTATGTGCATGCTTCAAAATGACGTCAGTCAAGTTTGGTAAAGGTCGCAATCTAAGGGTTTGGGTCTGTACAATGTAAATAATAGCTGTTAGCCTTTGAGAAAGACTCTAGTGGGGTTGAAACATGGGGTCAATATTATTTTTCTGCAGATTTTTTAACAAGTATACATGTATGTTCAAGCTGATGTAACGAAATGAGATAGCTGGGTTTTCATTAAAAGAAGCTGAATTTGAAATCTCTAAGGCAGTAATTGTTTTCAAACTCTCCACTGAACTTGTTTTGGTCTTACTCTTAAAATGTTAGTTTCTAAAAAGTTCAAATTTTTCAAGGAAACAACATGTAAAGTTTACATTTAATTTTTGTTCATACATGCTATGAATACTTTTCCCGAGCAGGCAGCACAAATGACATAAATTCAACCACATTTTTCTTGAAGGTATCAATATATTTGAAAGGATATATTTTGCCTGGATGATTAACCCAACTGCAGGATTTCCCTGTGACACTTAAGCACTGTTAATGCCTACCTACAGTGAAAACCTGTGTGTGAACAATAATTTAGTGTCTTGTTTTCACTTGCTCTGCTGGTGATTTGAGTAGAGAAGACATGGCAATATATTAGTATAACAATAAAGAAATTCTTTCCACCAGTATCCAGTTTATTTGGGTTATTTTGATTTGGAAGAAAATATCAAAATATAATGATGAATTTGCTCCCACCAAACTTTTAGCCACTCATTTGCAAAACCAAGTCTTATTGGTCAACCTTGTTAATCGAGCCAAAACAAACTTAAGCAAACCTTACTCTCATTGGTTGTCCTGCATCCTTCACTTCCATACACATGTAAATAGCTTCATGTGTCACAAACTGAACGCACACAACAAGCAACAGTGTAAAGCCACTGGGGAAAAAACTAGACTGGAAAATCAATCTAACCCCAGCACAAACTACAAGGAAGTATCATGCCAAGTATAAAGCATTTGATCATCTACTTGTTAGGATGAATTATTTTGATTTGCAAGGCAACAAACATTTACTGTTTATTGTAATGAAGCTCTTAGGTGGAAACAGTTTGCACTAGCCATTCACATGAACATGGGTTTTTATAAGAAAACATTTCATTATATTCTCTCCCACTGTGCAATGTTATATACTACCCAAAGTACACATTGTTACTCCTGCTTGGACCAAGTTTACCTTAAAATGCCTATTTTGGGGAGAGGGACAAATCTCTAGAGTTTTCATGACAGTTATTGCACAGTTTACGATTCATGAAAGCAATGCTTTTCTTATCAATTGATGTAAACCTAACGATATCTTTGAAAATTACTTGTGTGCCGTTTTCTTTTTCTTTCTTGGTTAATGTACTGATTGTTTGAATTTTGGTTTTTCCTATCGCGCTGCAGTTACCTCACAGAAGACCAATTGAAGGGACCATCCAGCGTGGCGGCGTATGTGAAGGCTCTACAAAAAGGATGCAGATGGGTAGAATGTAAGTTTAGTTCAGAATTTTACCAAATGGTGGTCATAGGAAAGAACTAACTGTTGTTTAGGGCTTTTAGTCATAGACCTTCTTTTATATACAAATCCATTATTGGTCAATTTCCTAATGTCCTGCACCAGTGCCTTTTCTATATAACTGGGATGCACTTTAGCCTGTGTAGCAAGGTAGGGACTGAAAACCAGGTCCACATGCACAGCTCCAGTCTGGGAGTTGCACCAGGGTCACAGAGGTGAAAGGCAGGGAAGAAAGGACTGAGTGGCAGTTCTACCTAGCGCCCTCTTGTGGTTGCTTCACTTGCTTGTATTAAATAAACTCCATTGTTTATAGTGTTTATGCTTGCCTTGTATTATCATCTTAAAGGCTGTTGTTTCTTCCTTAAAAAAACAAGTTCTATTTTAGCGCTGTATGTTCTGAAATCCAGCTGCTACATTGTGGTAGAGCCAACCTAAATACATTTTCTTTTGATTTCAGTGGACTGTTGGGACGGTGCCAATGGAGAACCAATCATATACCACGGTCATACGCTAACGTCAAAGATATTATTCAAAGCAGTCGTTGAAGCAATTAATCAGCATGCGTTTGAAACATCAGAGTAAGTTCTTTGTGCTGTTTACATTTTAACAGGCAATGACAATCTTAAGGAGTCAATAATCAATAACCTTGTAACAAGTAACATACACCTAAAATAATTCCGTTTCAACTGCAGTCCTGAAAGACAAAGTATACCTTTGGTTTTCGGAACCTTTTGATTGTTTTAATCTAATAGAAATGTAGATATAAACAATAAAATGATATTCTATTATGTGTATAGTCGTGTTAGGAATTTTATGGTGAGACAAAAAGAGTCTCAGTTAGTCTTAAGTTTGAAGCTTGCCCAAAACAATCGGTAGCTGCCGCTTCCCAGGTTGAATTGTTTACCTCGGTGTGATCCCTGGCTACACTGCAGTTGATGGTTGTATGTTTTGACTGGCACCCCCCGAGCAAAGTTATTGACAAAATAGGGAGACCGCCAACATAGGGCTAGATAGCTCAGTTGGTAGAGCGCTGGCACGTTAATCTGGAGGTTGTTGGTTCAAATCCCGCTCTAATTCATTTTTCTTTGTTCAACCCAAAATCATTTGAAATTACCCAGTCAGTTTCCCTTGTGGTTTATTATTTGATACATACAACAAAACTAACCTGTGAAAATTTCACTTTAAAAGTTATTTGCGTGGTGAAAAACAAAAGTAGCTGTTTTTTTTTGTCAATGACAAAGAAATTGTGCTTTTGGATCTACGTCTCTAGCGCTAATAATACTGCTCCCAATAGCTCCTTGAAGTTTTTAACTTCAAAGTTTACCTAAAAGTTGAAATGCCATCATTTTACCATACCTCCTGAAATTAGGATCCTAGTTTCAGATCGTTCTGTCAGCAATGACTGCCACCCCATTAAATGATGAAAGAAAATTACTATGACTGTAATGTTGTGTCTTTCAGGTACCCACTGTTAGTGTCAATAGAAAACCATTGTAGCGTTGAGCAGCAGAGTGTGATGGCACATCATCTTAAAACAGTATTTGGAGGTAAGTAAGGATCATTGGCTCAGTGCTTATTGACCAGTTGAGAATTCTTGGTTGGGTGTTTTTTTCGAGTCGGACTAGTGGAATGTTAATTTGCAGTGTGCACTTCAGGCGATGCAAGCACAGTTACACATGCATTACAGAGTGTCATGGCCGAGTGGTTTAGATCATCGGATTCAAGTTCTGGTGGTTTAGTCATCGGGGTGTGGGTTCGAGTCCCGGTCGTGATGCTTGTGTCCTTGAGCAAGACACTTCGCTAGAATTGCTTCTCTTCACCCAGGAGTATAAATGGGTACCTGCGAGGGTAGAGGTTGATATTGTGTTTGAAAAAGCCTTCTGAGCGCCACAGCAGCCCGGGCTGTATACTCCCCAGGGAGCTGAGAAAGATTAAAGGAATGTTATTGCCCAATGACCAGGGCACTAATGTAAAGCGCATTGATACTTTATTGTAAAATGCGCTATATAAGAACTGGTTATTATTGTTATTATTATATCTTCAAATTAATTTGGATGGGACTTAAAGCAATAGGTCCCCTATGCATTGTGTAATGCACCTTGTAATCCATTAAGGTTGCAGATAAATGGGTCTTACATGTATAATCAAAAACAGCTCTTTCTAATCCTGTTGAAAAACAAATAATGAGTGCTTTGATACATGTATGCCCCTAGGGGTGTGATAAAGTGCCATATAAGACCCTAGTATTAATACTATTAAGACATGGAAAAGAACCCAGTTATACTCATCGCTAATACATGCCTGGTGTTTCTGGCATTGGCTGTCGCAGCATCTTGTAAAACCTAATAAGGTGCTACATGTATATAAATGTGTCTCATAATCCACAAAACTCCATAACCTGTCATAAAAAGTGTTTCTCTTTGTTGCAGTGCCTTCAGCACATTAATGATGTGCACTTTATAAGACTCCATTATTATTCAATTCAATTCAATTCAATGCACATTTATTTTTCATGTTGACAATGACAATTAAACATACAGTTGAAACAAATAACAATTAGTATAATTATGAGAAGATGGATGCCACATAATTCAACAATAACATGTATATTATTACTACAAGACACTGCATGCTGCAGTGCTGCTGGCACATGGAGCATCGCACAGCCCATAACTGCAGCAAAAAACCCCAATAAAACGTGACTTTCTGAAATCGCTTTTGCGTACACCTCGCACAGCAAGGCGCAGCCCATTGTTTGCACTGCAGCTAGCAACACATGGTCCATAACAAAAGAGAGAAAAGGCATGTAAAACTAAAGATTGCTTGTGGGGGGGGGGGGGGGGGGTGGGGATGCTCATATCTTGGTCAATTCTAAACAATTTGTTTTTCATTCGTAGGTTGCATATGAACATGTGTAGGCACATCCCAGTTTATCATCTATGCTTTTATGACCTTTAGAAATAAAACAGCAGATGAACAATTTGAGAACTTCTCATTGATACGTACATACATACAAGGTTGCGTGAATTATAGTAAGGTTGTATTTCACTTGTCCTAATTTTGACCTTTGCTTTACATTTAGATAAATTATGGATTGACTTGCCAGGTGAGTCTGCTACATACTTGCCGTCACCAGAGCAGCTCAAAGGAAGGATTATCATTAAGGTAAAACTTGTTACACTAGAACCACAAGTATCAGCCATATTTAGATAAAAAAGAGATGAGGTTTTTTAAAAAGGTACACATGTATAGTTTCCATCCCTTTATAACCCCAATCACTATCAGGTGTGTCTTAGGCACCCTGCTAAAATTGCAAAAATGCAGCAAAATTTAACACATTTGAAATGGAAAACCCAGCTGAATGCAGCAAAATGCGTTTAGAGAATGTTGACGCATTGTGAAGTGTAGTGGTTTAATGCCAGCTTTGGCACTGGACAGTCGTCCTGCTGTATGCATCAATATAGAAGCTTGCTGGGGACTCTGATTGCGCTTTCAGTGCTATTAAATATAAAAATGCAGCACAGTGCAAGATAAAAAAGTTGACTGCTAATGGCTGCAAAATACAGCTTTTACCATTTGGCTGTATTTAGCAGGGATACGGTTAACCTTTCATGCCAGAGTTTTATCTGATCAGATTTAGCTGCCTTTGGTTGAGCCACAGGGGACAAAATCTTTATTGTTTTATTAAAGGGAACTTTGCTATCCATTAGACAATGTTAGAGTATCTTTGGTCATAGATGTTTTGAACCAATTCTGGCTGCTAACTGGAGATTTTTTGAAGGCTTCATCAATTGACCCCATTGCGTAACTAGGATGGGGGGGGGGGGGGGTGGCACTTGCCACTAATTGTAAAAGAGAAGGTGCTTGTCTTGGTGTTTTCAGATTTGCTGCATAATGCGCCATCTGTAAGCACGGTAAGCATGTTGGAGTATAGCTTATGTGATGTGCATATTCATATGGAATTTGTACGAAACTGTTTTGTTTTAATTTAGTAGGCAGGTTTGAAACCCAGCCTTGTCCAATTTCGCTGCCATCGCTGTGTCAAGTGATGCCTTGCCCTTTTGACAGACATAGAACCCAATGTTCATGGTTTAGAGCAATTTGGAGTAGTTTAATGTCTATGTAGAAAGATTATTCCATAATTGGAATACACAGCCTTAGAAACATTTCATGTTTGAAATGTTTCTCAGATTTAAAATCTTTTTGAATCTATTTCTCTAAAACCACATTCCTTAAAGGCACTGGACACGTTTGGTAATTGCCGAAGACCAGTATTCTCACTTGGTGTATCCCAACATATGCATACAATAACAAGCCTGTGAAAATTTGGACTCAATTGGTCATTGAAGTTGCAAGAAAATGATGAAAGAAAAAACACCCTTGTTGTACAAATTAGTGTGCTTTCAGATAGGAATAAAAGGCTTCTGGCCAGAAGTCTTTTATTATTTAAGTGAGAAATGACCTCTTTCTCAAAAACTACGTTACTTCAGAGGGAGTCGTTTCTCACAATGTTTTATACTATCAACAGCTCTCTGTTGCTCGTTACCAAGTAAGTTTTTATGGTAATATATATTTTGAGTAATTACCAAACGTGTACAGTGCCTTTAAAAGAGAATCAGCTCTCAACATGTCATACATTATCAACAGCTGCAGTGCTCCTTACCAAGTTAGTTGTATGGTCATTAATTGTACATGTAGGAGTAAGTACCAAAGGTAAAGCTCTCTCCCTTTCACAGTTATCTCAGACATTTATTACCATGATAATTTCAGGGGAAGAAGTTGCCAGCAGATTTTGTTGGTGAAGAGGGGGAAGTGACAGATGAAGATGAAGGAGCGGATAGCGAGAGGAGAAGAATTAAGAAGGTAAGCCAGTTTAGGAAGGGTGTGGGGAGAGGTGGGGGTTTTGTGGGGGGGGTGCAGGGAACTTAGGATAATAATAACACTAACTGACATCTACATGTAGCGCCTTTATTATTCTTAATAATTTATTTTTTTATTATTTTTTGTGTATGGTTCTGAATCTTATTAGGTTATACCCATTCACTGATGTGTGTTAAGCACTGTATTCTCACCAAATATGACGCAAACACAGGGGTAATAATGTTAAAAGCACCAGCCTCAAACTCTGGTGTTTCTGATCAGCAGAGTGCGGGTTTGAGTCTTGGAAGTGGCACTTTTGTCATTAAAGGGACACATTCCCTTGGATCAGGCAAGTTGGGCTAGGAAAAGCGTTTGTAACCGTTTGTTATAAAATGCATATGGTTAGAAAGGTGTTTTAAAAATAGAATACAATGATCCACACAAATATGCCTCGAAATTGCGTGGTTTTCCTTTTACTTTACGAACTACACAGTCCTCCATTTTGTGGAGTCAAATATTTTGCTCTACAAAATGGTGGGCCGTGTTAGTTCATGGTGTAAAAGAAAAACCACGCAATTTCGAGGCCTATTTGTGTGGATCTTTATATTCTACTTTTAAAACATCATTCTAACCATATGCATTTCATAACAAATGGTTTGAAACGCTTTTCATAGCCCAAATCGCCTGATCCAAGGCAACGTGTCCCTTTAAGCAAGAAACTTTTCCGTAATTTCTTTAACCTTTGGATGTACTAGGATTGGGTAGTTTAGGTAAAAGAACCCAGAACACTTATCATGGGAGAGTAGGGGTTAACCCCTGTGGTTCAGAAGCAAGCACCCTTGTTGACAATTTTATTACAGTAAAATGACAAAAAACCAATCTTTGACCATACCTTCAACTAAAATTCTCTACGCTTCCTTTTTCCTGTCTTGTTTTTGAAGCCCGAACCTCGAGTAGTCTTTTGTGCCTCGTGATGGGCGACTTTCAAAAAACAATGAATACAAAAATAACCAGTCCAGTAAATTGCCATTTCCCGGAGGAGTTGATGATCCATGTTCTGAGTATTACTCTTTCTTTTCTTGTGGTTTCATCCTCAGGAGGGTTTCAAGAAGAGGGTTCTCATTAAGGAGTTGTCCGATCTGGTCACGTTATGCAAATCCGTCCGTTTTGAAGACTTCCATGAAGCAGCACAGAAACGTAAGAAATATCTTCAATCATTCAATCAAATTCATTAACCTTTACAGTCCCAATGCCTTCACTGCTTACATGGTATTCTTGAAATAAGAAAAGTAAACTTATTTCTAAAGAAAACAAATATTGTGTCACTTCCTCAAAGAAATTTTCTATTGAGACTTTTGGGAGTGACGCAAGAAAGTTTTTCTTAGCAGTGTTCTATATTCAATTGCTGACATGAAGGATTCAGAAGGACTGGGGCCAGTTGGTCTAAACAACCAGTGCTTTATATCACAGGGTCAAGCATTCCAATCATATGTTACGTCCAAACAATTTGGTTACATAGGAGAAGAGGATATTGGAGGAATTTGACCACACACTAGCCAAACTGCCTGCAGTTCCGGCCGTATCTCATTGGGCTCCCACCCCCAGGCCCCCATTCATTGTTGGCTCTAATTAGGCGGTCTGCGCTCCAGCTGGGGTTACCAACACTGAGCAGGGGAGCTAGGGAGCCGGGGTATGTTTATTTTCATGTGGCACAAGCATTTTGGTCGAATTGTAGTTTGTATCAAAGTAAACACTAATAAAGACCTTGGAGAGTTTGTGCATTCTGCTTGGTTGAAACTCTGTCCTGTAAGGGTGAAATAGAATTTTATATTCAGAGTGCCATTTTGAAAGTTTACAAACAACTGTCCCATGAACCATGTTTTGTAAAGTTCTATAATACACGTCTTAAAATGATAAATGTAACATTCCTGTCTGCTCGTCAATACCCTGAGTTATCCTGAAGTGGACAATTGTAACAATTATGAATTCAGCAAGAACTGGCTGTTAGCCCAAGCCTAAGATATCTGTGTACAACTCCTGTGGGAATTCTCAACTAGTCATTGACGGATTTGTTTTAGTAAAAAAAAAAAACATGTGGTAATTTGACATTTTTTCCCGTGCTTTTTGGCTAGGTCTCAAAAGGAACTTGATCAATATAATATATTTTTTTCAAATGATTCTTTTGTGGAGTAAACAAACTTTATTAAACAAACACTAGTCTGATAGCCTCACCAATGGTTTTAAATGCTCCTATTTTCACACTTTTATTTACAGAAAAGTACTGGGAGATCTGTTCTATGAGTGAGTCAAATGCTATCAAGTTCGCCAGTCTCTGTGCGGAGGATTTTGTGAGTCACAATAAACACCTTCTCACAAGAACTTACCCAAATCCAAACAGAGTCGATTCCAGCAACTATAACCCACAGGATGTCTGGAACTGTGGATGCCAGATCGGTGAGGAGCTTTGTCATAACGGACCAGATTTATAGACCATGTGACCTGTGACATCACATGTTTACAAAAGAGCCACAGAGCCTAGACTTCATGCAGTCACAATTTGTACACAGTTTAATGGAAGAAAACTAAAAATCTGATGTTTTATGGAGATGGCTCTGGCAAATTTTTCTCAACTGTTTATATGACGAAAGGGGGCGCACCTCATAAGCTGACCAGCTGTTACTTTTGTAACTCTTGAATTTATGTGAACATTTTGAGACAAAATGTAAATTTTTCCATATGACCTGTGTAGTATCTTGCCTGTCAGGAAATGCATAGAATGTACAAGGTCACTATTTCTGTCAACAAAGGTAACATGGTCTATATGGTGTTATTCTATAACAATGGGTAACTGCGAGGTTAGGTGCTGATATTGTGTTTGAAAAAGCTCGAAGCACCACTGAAGCCCAAAATGCTTTACTCTAATTGCTTCTCTTCACCCAGGTGTATAAATGGGTAACTGCGAAGGGTAGGGGTTGATATTGTGTTTGAAAAAGCCTTTGAAGTGCCACAACATCCAAGGGCTGTATACTACCCAGAGAGCTGGGCATGTTATTGGCCCAATGATCTGTTATTGAATAATGCGCTATTTAAGAACTAGTTATTGTTTTATTATTTTCAAATACTTTGAGTTGATTTGTAATACATTTGAGTCTAAACAAAACTATAGTGGGTACCATGATTGATGTATGCAACTCTTCTGGGAGAAGTTTTGGTTCTGAGAAGTACCTGTGAAGTCTCAACATTTCGAACAGTGTACTCTGCTTGTATTCAGGAGAAAAACTTTAAAAAACCTAACGATGAACAGAGTATTCAGTTTGAACGCTGAGACCTCACAAGTTCTTCTCAGAACAACAGTTCTCCCAAAAGAGTTTTATGCATGGTTGTACCCGCAAGTTTTCTACCATAGTTTTTCTTACGATTCTCACCAAGCAAAGCTTCAATAATAATAATAATAATAGTGGCTTCTTATATAGCGCTCATATCCATCACTCAGTGACGCTCAAGGCGCTTCAACAGTCAGTATTTTCCTGCAAGGTTTATATGTGGAGCTACTTTTTGAAGTATGAGACCTACTATTCCTTTACATAGCACCATGTAATGGTCAACAAGGTGCTGTGGCGCAATATGCAGCCAATCAAACCATGAACACCGGGCGAACCCCTTCTCTTTTCTATAAGTGCACTGGGTTCTTTTACATGCATTACACAACACACATGACCAACAGCTTTACGGCCTATCCGAAGGACAAAGCAATAATGGTTAAGTGTCTTGCTCAAGGACACAAGTGCCACGACCGGGTCTCGAACCCACACTCTGCTGAACAGAAACACCAGAGCTTGAGTCCGGTGCTCTTATCCGCTCGGCCACGACACGCCAATCATCACTTATAAGTGATTCTGTTAAATGTCTCAAAATCTTGCATTGCACAGACATCCTTTTTCCCGCAGAGCTCCACACTGCTGCTTCATTTAAACTCATTTTCAAACAGAAGATTGTAATTATTATTTTTTTTTTTACTTTGTTTCCTGCAGTTGCCCTTAACTACCAGACCCCTGGGCTAATGACAGACTTGTATGATGGCAAATTCAGGCAAAATGGACAGTGTGGATATGTCCTTAAACCAGGAGTCATGAGAGAAGGTACAATGTCAGAACAGAGAGTTCAAGGTGTCCCTCCCCCCAATACCCCACCCACAGTAAAACCCCATTCCTTTTTTTTTTTTCACAGTAATTGAAATAAAACTTCATCTTCAACAACCCACAAGAATGATTAAATTTGTGTATGTTTTATTTTTATGTTTGCCTTTTGAAATTTGTTCCCAACTTTTAAACAGCTTTTGATTTTCAAACAGCTGAAATAGACCTTATGCATTGACGTCATCAAGCCGCCATCTTAGAGGTAAACTGATGATGAAACAATGGAAACGCGCTGATTTGTACGCGCGGCGCACAGGACTGGCCAATGAACGGCTTCCTTTTGACCTCTAGGCGAGGGCGCCCTACTCAAATGACGTCATATGCATAAGGTCTATTGCTTGAGTTTTCAAGGATAAAAGAGAAATACTTTTAAAGGAATCAAGGTACAAGCCATAATCAGAAATACAAAAGTTGAAACAAATATTTGAACACAAAATGGTATTTTGAACAGCTTGATTAATATATGATATGAAAGAATTCTCTTCAAAATACTATTATTTGTTTTTAAAGCCTTCCATGACCACATGCCAACATATATCAAAGATTGCTTTACATCTCATAACCGGTCTTGTCCTAATCTTCGCTCTTCACAAGACCCATTTCTGCTTACCATTCCTAGAACTCGTAGCAAAGCTGGCGATCGCACATTCACTGTAACTGCATCCAAAGAATGGAACAATGTCCCCTCTTTTATTAAAGCAGCAAATTCCACAGACCAATTTAAGAAACCATTGAAAACATACCTTTTCCCTGTATAGTTAACTTAAGCCCTTTTCTTTTCTCTATCCCTTTCAAACTACCTTTTCGATGATGAAATTGGGTTGTGAATTATGTATGATTATTTTGTGTAAATGCTGTGATATAGTGTACTATGGAGAGTGTCTAAATACTAGTTATTATTATTATGATTTGTTTGATTTTGTGTACTATGCAGAGATTTCTTACTTTAGTGCCAATTCTCGGGACATTATACCTGGAATATCGCCCCAGATTCTTCATATCAAGATCATCAGCGGCCAGAAGTTTCCCAAACCCAAGGGATCTGGATCCAAAGGGGATGTAAGTTAAAATACATGTTAGCTTTGCATCGGGGAAAAAAAATACTATTTGGTTTGACCCGAACACCAATATGTGTAAGCACTTGCTTTCTTTGTTAATTCCAATCTTGTTTTTGTATTTAAAGTTTTTAAATGTGTACATGTTCTAATGTTTTAATTCGGCCTCTGGCCGCGAATACATTTTTTATTGTGAATAAACCATTTCAAATCAAATTTTAAAAAAATCACTTTACACTCAGTACTTGACCTTTAAAACAAAAAACACAACAAGCATTATTACTAGGGTGTGATTTGAACCCATAAATTGGATGCAAGTTTTTAATAGATGTTAATTTTGCATCAGGGATATTAAATATATTGTTGTTTTTACCCTACACCGATGTGTGTTAAGCACTGGATGTAAGTTTGTTTGTTCTGCTTTGAGAAAAAAATTGTTCGTCTGTTTCACTGAGGTCAGAAGTTTGGCTAACCTAAGGGGTTGGTGTCTAAGAGGATCACAGTTTAGTCTATGTAAAAACAGCATACGGATCAAAAATTCTACCCATACACCAATGCGTGATCATTAATTTGGTGACTGCTCTAGTTTCAGACACCCCTTTGTTCTGACAACCCTATGTTCTGATAACCGCTCGTGATCTACACGCTAGGGTTAGTGTAAACATACATGTGTTGTAACATAGAAGTGTCGGAAAGATGTACATTGTAGAGTTGTAACCGTATGCTCAGTACTTCCCGAGTCATGTGGGTGAAAACAAAATCAGCCCAGATCTGTTTCAGTAGCAGAGCTGCCAACTCTACTCCCTGATTTTTCAGAAAGTTCCCTGAATGGTTATGATGAATAAATTTTCAGTACTATGTTGAATGTAGTTCTAAATATCTCCCTGATTGTTGTACAAAATCTCCCTGATTTGCAAGATGCAAATGTTGGCAGCTCTGCAGTAGAGTTCCCAAACCCAAAGAATCAGGGGTGGATTTCACAAAGAGTTAGGACTGGTCTTATCTCGAGTTAGGACGAGTTTTGTGAAATCGATCTTGGGATCGATCTTAGATAGCATTGATCCTATGTCTAGGACTAGTCCTAACTCCTAGGACTAGTCCTAAGTTAGGACTATTCTTTGTGAAATCTACCCCAGGATATTCTTGTAGCTGGAACAAAATGGAAACTTTACATTTTCCTTTCTTGGCTTGTAAAATAGTGTTCTGAAATAGAGGGAATGATTACAAGGAGAGAAAGTTTCTGACATTATTTGTTTATCATATCATCTGAAGGTTATTGACCCCTATGTTTCCATGGAGATATTTGGAATTCCAGCTGACTGTGCAGAGGAAAGGACAAAAACTATTCCTCACAACGGTAAGTGAGATTTGTCTTAAAATATTTTTTCAAAAGATGTAATGTCTCTTCAAGTTTGGACGAAAAAAACACTCATCGCAAGAAAGTGCGACTATGAGTTCTTGGTTGAGTTTGACACAGAAAGTTCATGTTAAATACATGATCATATACAAAAATAAATGAAATAAAGACCCTTGTGGCTTAAAGTTGAAACTAATAAATTGGGATTTATTTTTCTTCAACCCCCGTATTGATTGACCATTTAAATTCATTCAACATCAATTCATTACACTTGCCTTAGCTGTGTACTCACTCTAAATTGTTACCATTGTATCTTGTATAAATGCCACATAATTCAGCTTTGTGCTGCCGGTTTGTTAAAAAAGAACAAAAATGAATGAACAAGTGTTTGGGAATGAGAAAGTGTACTTGGTATACAGAACATGCATGACAAGTGGTTTTGGATAGTATAACCGTGCACTGCAGTGCGCTCTGCAGTGCGCTCTGCAGTGCGCTCTGCAGTGCGCTCTGCAGTGCGCTCTGCAGTGCGCTCTGCAGTGCGCTCTGCAGTGCGCTCTGCAGTGCGCTCTGCAGTGCGCTCTGCAGTGCGCTCTGCAGTGCGCTCTGCAGTGCGCTCTGCAGTGCGCTCTGCAGTGCGCTCTGCAGTGCGCTCTGCAGTGCGCTCTGCAGTGCGCTCTGCAGTGGGATCCACAATCTACCAGAGAGTAGAAGGGTGAATAGCTTGAAGTATTAATTGTATGTAGGCATTAAATTGTTGTTATTTTTTAGTATATAGTTTACTTTCAAAGGAAACTTTTATGAAGTTGGAAATTTGATGTCCTTTCTACCTACAAATGTAGTAGTGTTATAATACCATTGATTACAGCGCTCTATAATCTTTGGTGGGACAGGGTGATTATGTGTGTGCTATATATGTGTAGTGTTATACAGCGCTCTATAATCTTTGGGGGGACAGCGTGATTATGTGTGTGCTATATATGTGTAGTGTTATACAGCGCTCTATAATCTTTGGTGGGACAGGGTGATTATGTGTGTGCTATATATGTGTAGTGTTATACAGCGCTCTATAATCTTTGGGGGGACAGCGTGATTATGTGTGTGCTATATATGTGTAGTGTTATACAGCGCTCTATAATCTTTGGTGGGACAGGGTGATTATGTGTGTGCTATATGTGTAGTGTTATACAGCGCTCTATAATCTTTGGGGGGACAGGGTGATTATGTGTGTGCTATATATGTGTAGTGTTATACAGCGCTCTATAATCTTTGGGGGGACAGCGTGATTATGTGTGTGCTATACACATATTCACGCTGTCCCACCATGGGCACAAATCCCTATGGGCACAAACTAAAATGTTGGTTAATCAGGCTGTGGTAAAAAGTTATATAACTTTATACCACAGCCTGACCTCCTCTACATAATTGATTCAATCAATTTGACTTTTATTGTTATGTTTTACTTTTATTTATTTGATTATAGGTTACAACCCCATCTATGATGAAAGTTTTGATTTCACTGTCAATTTACCGGAGCTGGCTCTGGTTCGTTTTGTTGTACTCGATGATGACTTCATTGGGGACGAGTTCATTGGACAGTTTACAATACCATTTGAATGTCTACAACCAGGTAAGTGAAGGTGTGATTAGTTGAGTTCATGCTAGAATGTTGAAAAGTCATCATAAAAGAAAAAACAAAGCCGTGCAACAAACTGTGGGGCTCGAGCCTCTGGTTCATATGGCAAGCATCCTTGTTTCAGGTTTCCTCAGGCTTACCAGCAACAATAATTAACTTCACTTTTGTTGTTGGTTTATTTCGTAAAAATTAAAACGTGGAAAATTGTACAGTATGGCAACCGATGGGATGATTTGTTCTCTACGGTGATAATGTACATAAACAAGTGTTATAAAGAAAGAATGGAATAAAGTACATACAAATAAAAAATATGAGATAAATAAGAGACATGTTTTAGACTTGTGAGACTTGTGAGACATCCTTGGTTTCATTACTAGTATCATGTATCAATCATTACATTATTTGTATTCCCATCAACAGGCATGATATTCTTCGGACTTTAATCTGATTTCCGATTTTTATGACCCTGGAAAAATCAGACAAAGTGTGATTAAATAGGCTTAAAAGTCTTATTAAAGTCTACATCATACGTACATGTAGGTCATCCCAGTTGTTCTTAATAATAAACATTTTCCTACTTTTTTACAAGGGACAAATATTATGTCTGCATCAATAAATTTGTGTTATTCTTGACTTTCATTTCTTTGATTCTTAATTAGAAACCAATGCTGTTTCTCCATATTATTGTTGTTTGACAGGTTACAGGCATTTTACATTGCTCTCAAACACTGGAGAGTCTCTTGAACCAGCGTCACTGTTTGTACATGTTGCCGTCACCAACAAACGTGGTGGAGGGGTGAGTTTACACAAACAGGAGTTTGGACTAACAACATTTTCAAAATTCCAATTTCAATGCATAACTGAAAATGTGATGAAAATTGTGTAAGAATGTTATACGAAAATAAGGGTTTTGTTTGATCTGGTTTGATCTTTTTTGATCTGGTTTGATCTGGTTCGATCTGGTTTGATCTTGTTTGGATCAAATGGCCTGATATGCACAGTGCTCACCATTTAGCGAAAAGTTGCCGCTTATTGTGTGAGAAAAAACAATGTTACAGGAAGCGTATTTTAAGGTATGGACAGAAATGTTTGCATGTGCACAGGCGTAAAGAACCTCACACACTTGTTTTCATGTCCAGAGCGCTTTGCAAACAAATGAGGAAAAGGCACTGAGTAGTGTTTTTCCAGAATGAAGGAGAAGTCATTGAGAACAAGCGCTAACCCTGAAAGCCAGATTGGTGATCGTAAACACAAAAATCCATAGTACAGCAGAGCCATGAAATTACACCATGATTTTTTTGAGTTTCTAACTCTAATGTTCATTTGGTTTCAGAAACCAACAAAGCGAGGTATGTCTGTCAAGAAATCCAAAAGGTCAAGAGACTACACTCATGTCCGACCTGTAGGCGTCAAAACTATTGATGAGGTTTTCAAGGTAGGTACATGTAGTTAATAATAATAATAATAATAACTAGTTCTTATATAGCGCATTTTAATAACATTCCTTTAATCTTTCTCAGCTCCCTGGGGGAGTATACAGCCCTGGGCTGCCGTGGCGCTCCGAAGGCTTTTTCAAACGCAATAACAACCTCTACCCTCGCAGGTACCCATTTATACCTCTGGGTGAAGAGAGGCAATTATAGCAAAGTGTCTGGCTCAAGGACACAAGCATCATGACCGGGACTCGAACCCACACCCCGATGACTAAACTACCAGAACTTGAATCCGATGCTCGAAACCACTTGGCCATGACACCCTGACAATATGTTTGATCTGTCCGCTTTTAAAACCACGGCTTTGCCTTAGCTGGACCATGGCACACATCCTAAAGGGGGTGTTAATCAACATTAAACAGTGACCAGTGGCCATGTTTAAACGTGTGATATAAACACAGTAAAAAGTGTTTAAACATATCTGTTGCGCTAATTTTCGCGTAACGCAATCAATACAACCCATATTCAATGTCAAATCTATTAGCCTTCACGCTCGTATGCACAACCAATGGCTTTGCTCGCAAATTTACCCTTTGCAAAAACGGAACCTGCGGGCGTGACAGTAATTGAAAATATACAGAAAAGTTTACAGATTTTCCAACATTATTACGCTTTTTAACAAACGGGGCATTTATGAATGGGAATAAAAAGTGGTGACTCGGTCTTGAACGTTCATTTGAAACCTTGCAGGGTCGTGGCCGTGCGATGAAGGAACTCGCCTTCGGCTCGGTCCTTTATCGCACGGCCACGACCCTGCCGGTTTTAAACGAATGTTCAAGACCTCGTCCCACTCTTTTATTCCCTTAATATGAAACTTAATTTATTACATGTAAGCAAACAAATAAGCTTAAGTTAACCTGAGCAATACCAGGACATGCAATCAACACACTTTAGTTTAAAAAATCTTTAAATGGCAAAACAAACCCTCTTAACCAACAGAAAAAGCTTGTATCACGGGGGCTTTGCAACCAAACAGGTTAAGTAGGATTTGAAACTTTGCAATCGGGTAAGGTTTGCCGTAGTACCATGTGTAAATCTCCTTTGAGTAGTGTTGGTTCTGAAAAGAACCGGTTGTTGACAACTCAAACTTCGATCAGTATGCTCTGATCGTCTTCAGGAGAAAGCTGGACTCTGTTGCTAGATGCTGCTTAAGTACTGCCTTGGAAGCCCGATACCAGTTAATCTCCAAGGCATGCTCAAGCAGCATCAAGCAACAGAGTCCAGCTTTCTCCTGAAGACGATCAGAGCATACTGATCGAAGTTTGAGTTGTCAACAACCGGTTCTTTTCAGAACCAACACTACTCAAAATGAGATTTACACATGGTGCTACCACAAACCTTACCTGACCAAACAGGTTCTCGATTAAAAGTTTTTGAATGAACAGATGAAAGTGCCCTTTGTAAAATGAAAATGGCCTTGCCTTCTCAACGTTGGTATTCCAGGTCTGTTACATGTACATGTACATGTACAGCAATAGCTGCACAAATATTCATATGGCTTCAAATCCAACTCTCATGATGAATGAGAAGAAAGCCTTAGATAAGAACAGGTGGAAGATCTTGCAGACTAATGTAACCGCTAGTCTGTTGATAACAATAGGTACAGGCAATCCGTGCATAAAAAGTCTGCACAGGTTTTCAATCGCAGAGCTGCCAACTCTCCCTGATTCTGCAGAAACTTCCCTGAAAATAAACCAATCTTTCCATGTTCTTATGAACATATTTCAAAGTCTCCCTGATTATGGAAACTTTTCCCCTATTATATTGAATGTTATTCTAAATATCTCCCTGATTGTTGTACAATATCTCCTTGATTGCAAGATGCAAATGTTGGCAGCTCTGCAGTAGACTGTAGGCAGATCAAATCTTGCAGGCCATAGAAGTTTCAGTGATGAGAGTTGGCAAATGATCCGGCCGATACACTTCAAGTCATCGACTGTTGCATTGCAGCCTCAGTGATGAAGTGTTCAGCATTTTGATACTTGTATATTTAATTTGCGGTATCACCATGTGTATATCTACTTGCTAGGTACATGTAGATGTTGTTCTTCAAGAACTTATCTTGCTATTTATTCTACTGCCGCGGAGTAGATCATTCAGATTCCGAGAGACTTCGGGAGACTTCTCAGTTCTGAAAAGAACTGTCCTTCTTAATAACTACTACCTGGGCAGAAGGTAGGAAAATGGCAGGGACAAATACTTTCGCTTTGTGGATTGAGGGGACTTCTCGTTATTAACTACACTGCTGCGGAGTGAGTTCTCATTGGTCTTAACCCTTCAACTAGCTTGCTCTAGTCATCGTCACTTGGTGTAAGGCATGCACCCGTTTTTTTATACTATTGATCCATTTTATCTGTTTGTTTACAGGCTGCACTGGCACCTCTCAAAGAGGGCAGTGAATTGAGAGAAAATGTCCAGAATGCTATGACCAGATTCAAAGAAGCCTGTGGTCTAGCATCCATAGCAAACCTTAAGCAGTGTATACGCCTCCTGGCCACCAGACTGGCAGGGTCGTCGGATACTGTGACCTTGCGATTGTCCATGAAGGATGACCTAGCTTTCTTGGATGCAGAGGGGAGTGCCCCAGACATGCTCAAGAAGGCACTCAGTGCATTCGATTTGGTGAGAAAATACCTGTCTTTTAGCAATGATGTAAAACGACTCTCTTTAATTAATAAGCTTCTGTTTGAGTGTTGCTCTATACAATTCAGCAATGTGCAATAGCCAAACAATTTACCAATTTATTTTGTTGAATACGAAAAAAACTAAATGGGAAATTTCACAGGTTGCTTTATACAAATTATTGTTTTCGTTAAGAATTTGTTAGACTTAATATTACAAAATATTTATCAAAGTCTTGAGATTAAATGTTTTGTATCAAAGTGTTAAATTTAAAACAATCATTAACATACGGGAAATTCACTATTGAATACCTTTTTTTAATAATAATAATAATAATATTTAAAATTTATATTGCGCCCCTTACATACAAAATGATCAAAGGCGCAGAACACATGTTAAAAAGCACATAATGGAAGAAAAGGACAAAGAAAAAAGACTGGTCACCAGGCCAGCGCCCAAACAAAAGTATGGGGATACGTCTGTCCCGCCAACAGAGAACTAATAGTACTTATTACATAGGCCTATCCCTGCTGGCATCGGTAATGTTTTGACCTTTTCAGGAGACAGACGCCTTTAACCCTATTTATGCTAAAAATCTAAACTAACTGACAAGGTGACCATAGAAGAAAGACACACTAAAAAGCGGCTTTAAAAAGATAGGTTTTTATATTACATTTAAAAGAGGTAAGTTTCTGTTCGCTACGTATATGAAACGGTAGCGCATTCCAAAGCTTAGGGGCTGCCACAGAAAAAGCCCTATCACCAAATGTAGTCAACATTTTACCAGAAGGATAATCCAAGAAAATACCATTATTCCCTGACCTAAGTTGATATGAAGATACCTTCCGGATGGAAACAAGATCCTGTAAATACTTTGGAGAAAGACCATGAAGAGCTTTAAAGGTCAACAAAAGGATTTTAAAATTAATCCTGTACGAAACAGGCAACCAATGTAATTGACGAATTATAGGTGTAATGTGTTCAAACCGGTGTGTGTTAGTAACAATTCTGGCTGCAGCGTTTTGAACCCTTTGTAGTTTAGCTATCTGTGACTTTGGCAGACCATACAAAAGGCCATTACAATAATCAAGACGACTAGTCACAAATGCATGAATTAGTTTTAAAAGAGAGTCTTGTGTTAGGAATTGACTAATGCGTTTGATGTTGTGAAGATGAAAAAAAGCTGCAGAGCAAGCTTTATTGATGTGGGTGTTCATTGTAAGTTCAGAATCAAACCATGACCCTAAATTACGAACACATGTTGTAGGAAAAACTTTAGCATCACCTATCATGATATTGGAAATATTAATTTTCTGCAACTGCTGCTTTGATCCGATGATCAAAAATTCACTCTTAGCATCATTAATTAGAAGCCGGTCATGCAACATCCATTGCCTGATGTCCCCAATGCAGTCTTCCATTATAGTTACAGCAGCTTGACAAAATTTATCGTCCGGTCTAAAAGATAAATACAGCTGAGTGTCATCCGCATAACAATGAACATCAGGCAGATGACGCTCAACGATGTCAAACAATTTAGAGGCATAGACAAGGAATAAAAATGGTCCTAAGCAGGATCCCTGAGGCACACCACAGTTGATGTTAAACTTTTCTGATAAGGTACCCTGAATAGAAACACGTTGACTTCTATCCAACAAATAAGATGAAAACCAATCAAGGGCCTTGCCAGTGACTCCAAATTTAGACTGCAGACGTTTCAATAAAATGGCGTGATCAACAGTATCGAACGCTGCACTCAGGTCTAAAAGGATAAGCAGAATAACATGTTGGGAATTCATCCTCATCAATAAATCATTTTTAACCTTTATAAGAGCCGTCTCTGTACTGTGATGCAACATGAACAACCACGGAATTACACTTATTAAAGGGGCTGTATCGTCATGATCAAAGCAGGCCTGTTGCTCCACATGGAATTATGAACTCTCACCCAGTTACTGCATGCGTTCCCTCTGTATCATATCTGTTGAAGGGTGCGCGTGCTCGTGCTGTAACTGGATGGGAGCTCATAATTACATGTACGTGTACAGCCACATGCCTACTTTGATCATGATGACACAGCCCCGTTAAAGGCACTGGACACGTTTGGTAATTGTCAAAGACCAGTATTCTCACTTGGTGTATCCAAACATATGCATAAAATAACATACATGTACCTGTGGAAATTTTGGCTCACTTAGTCATCGAAGATGCAAGAAAATAATGAAAGAAAAAACACCCTTGTTTCACAAATTTATGTGCTTTCAGATGCCTGAAAAAGGCTTCAGGCCTGAAGTCTTTTTCAGATTCAAATATTTTAGTGAGAAATTACCTCTTTCTCAAAAACTACGTTACTTCAGAGGGAGTGGTTTCTCACAATGTTTTATACTATCAACAGCTGTCTGTTGCTCGTTACCAAGTAAGTTTTTATGCTAGTATATATTCTGGGTAATTACCAAACGTTTCCAGTCCCTTGAAACTTGTTGGGTTGTTCAGAAAGGTCCTCTGCCAATAGTTCTTTTGTGGATGGTTTGTGGGAACATGATATTCAATCTGAATGAGCTTTTGAGTTGACAAAAGAAATGACTCTCCCAGTGGTTGCGTACTGTTATCTGATAGGTCTCTATCTGAGAGCTTAACGTTGAAACCAAACTTTCTATCAATTTTTGTTTTCCTATATTATTATATGCCAAATATTGGAACCAAATGAGATTTTGAGTTGTTTAAAAGATACCTTTCAAGACATTAAAACCTTTTGAGCTTTTAAATGTTGACAAATTATCTTCAAATGTATGTTTTCCTAGATTGTTTCTAAGAGCGAGAAATAGGAAAAAATATGATTTTAAATTATTTAGACAGATATTATGAGTGTTCAGTGTTTTCTTGAATTTTAGATGGTTTCTGAGAGCAAGACTCTGATGGAACAAGCAGACAGTCTAGTTGTAAGAATCGATGAAGTACAGAAAGCTGGATTGGAGTACCATGTAAGTTGACATTATCCTCTCACTCAAGTATCAATCCTGTTTTTTATGAAATAAAAATGGTTGAATTCTGCTTAAAGCATACTTTTTTATTTTGGTTTTACCCTACACCGACGCTTGTTAGTGCTTTCCAGGGTCCTGTGGAATAAAAAGGCATGTACTACGTGGGTGGGATATAAACCATGAACACTAACCATTCTAGAGCACATGTCTTAATCCACTAGACCATTAAGTTTGCTCGGTGACCATTGGCAGATCCAGAGTCAAGTCGGGCTGAGCCCCCCCCCCCCCTTCCGACCCTTATTTCTGCCAAATAAAATAAATTTCCAATTCTAAAATGGGTAAAAATTAATTTTTAAAATGCTTCTGAAATGTCCTATAGAGAGTCTTTAAAGGGAGGGTATACCTTGGGTAATAACTCAAAAAATTAATGATCATAAAAATTACTAGGTAAAGAGCAGTGGAGAGCTGTTGATATTATAAAACATTGTGAGAAACAACACCCTTTGAAGTAATGTAGTTTTAGAGAAAGAGGTAAATTTTCACCCCAAAATCTCAGGCATCTGAAAACACCAAATTTTAAGCAATTAACAGTTTTCTTTCATTATGTTCTTGCAATCTTGATGACCAAATTAGCCCACATTTTTACAGGTTTGTTATTTTATGCATACATGTATGTTGAGATACACCAAGTGAGGATACTGGTTTTTGACAACTACCAAAACTATACCCTGCCTTTAAATGCTTAAAATTGATCCCGAGGGACCCCACTCAGTAATCAACAAGTCTTTAACCATTTAGAGACCATTTATTTCCATATAATCATCACAAAACGCCCAGACATTGCTAATATTGTTAGTTCCTTTATTGAAATTTTGTCAGTAAAAATGTCAACATAAACAAAAATGAAAGAGAAAATTAGGTTTCTTGTTTAGAAATTGGGATACTATGTCAACATACTACATCGGAAAATTTCATATGTGGCCATGACCTTTACTTTGACCTCTTTATGTGAATAGAAGTAGGTTAAACTTTGTGGCCGCTATGGGCGTTTTGGTACAAGCTGCTTGTGGCCGCTATGGTCTCTGAAGGGTTAAACAAAAGCAGGATTGCTATTACAAGTTCTACTTGGAAGTTAGCCCTCTAATTTCCCTCCCTTCTAAATCTCCTGTATCTGCCCTGGTGACAAGAGCCCAGCTTGAATCCTGTAATTATCAGACTTGCTCTGTTTGAAATATGACCCAGTTCATGTATTTGTCACAAATGTCTTTGTCTTTTGAAGTTCCTTTTATCTTCATTCCATGCAGGACAATCTGAGCTATTTACTCACTAAGGATGGCCTGAAAGGCAAGAGGCTCTCCAAGGTAAGACCAATCATCCTGTTGATTGATTGATTGATTGAATTTATTCGGATAAAATACAGCAAGAACAAGGCAAAATACATACACAACATCAGGAGGTAACAACAGTGAAATAAAATAAACCAAAATTTAACACAAGAAAGAAAAACTGCACAAAGTTATCCAAGGATAGCCCCAAAAAGCCAATAACTTAGACTTATTTCCATTGGGGTCCTTGTTATAGTGTGATGTTCAGTAATTCCATTGTAAGCTATGCCATGCCACACAAACTGCTTCCGGGAGCAGAAGCCCAACTGTCAAGTCCCAATCACAATTGAATAATGACTTGGTAAATTATGCAGATATTATTTTTAGTTAGTCATTAAAGTGCTACAATTTATTTTCTTCTTTGGTAAATTAAAGATAATTCAGGGTTCAACAACTGATTGGAGCGGGACTTGATGAACCTGCGACCTACAGATTAAAGTGCCTGCGCTTTACCACTTGAATTATCTTAAAAGTTTCATCCCAATACATGTATACATGTAGGGCTAGAAAGCTCAGTTGGTAAAGTACTCTGGCACGTTCATCAAGGAGTCATAGGTTCAAATCCTGCTCTAGTGATTTTTTTTTACCTAGATTAATTAAAATTTACCTTGTCAGTTTCCCTTATGGTTTATTACTTGATAGTTGAAATGAAAAGTTTCATGCTCTTAAGGTGTTCCCCCTGCTGCCCTATGGCTTGTAACTGGCACCCTCGATCAAAGATATTGAAAAATAGGGAGACCAACAATATAGGGCTAGATAGCTCAGTTGTGAGAGTACTGGCATGTTAATCAAGAGGTCACAGGTTCAGTCCTGCTCTAGTCAAATTTTCTTTGTTCAACCCTAAACAATGACAAATGCTTAGAAATAGATTTAGCTTAATGGGTGGCCAAACTTGTTAAACAAGTTTTTAAATGTTTTATCTGCCCTGATGGCATTTGAAGATTTGTGTTTTAAGTAATTCTGAGCATAAGGTACCATACTCCTACTTTGGATTGACTTAGCTTGATGGACTACACACTTGGCAGCACGGGCTGTATACTCACAAGGAGCTGAGATGGTTTAAGGAATTAAATAAATAGCCCAGTGACTGGGGTAATAATGTTCATGCAGCATGATACCAGCGCCATATAAATATCCACTGTTATACAAATATTGGATGCAATGAGTGTAGTGTCTCGACTATTCTATTGCGAGGCCGATGAAAAATCCAGAGGTCACCGAGTTATTATACTCGGTGACATTGCATGAATAAAATGCATTTAATATTTCTTTTATATAACTTACACATAGATTCTAATTGTCATTTGAAATTTGTTTACAATAAACACAAAGTAGACACAGGAATTTGTCCTGTCCACACTCTGAATTTATAATTAAAAAAAAACTTAAATCCACTTGGACGACTCCATTTAGATACCAACCTCGTCCGCTGTGACACAACCTTGCCTCTTGTGGACAAATGGGCAGGGAACGATTAATTTGGGAACAATGCTGTGAAACATCCAATAATCATCCATATTGAACTCCAATATTAAATTCTGGAGCTAAGCTGCAGTTATTACATGTTCCACCTATCAAATGACAAGGATCTGTGTGTGAAGTATTTTATTGTAATGTAGAGACACGGGAAGGAGGCCGGTCCTCTATTTAAAAAGGACGAGGATTAACCAAGAGAAAACAATAAAAGTAACAGCAAATTCCATAAGATGACGTGTAAAGTATAATCTCCTGTACTGATTTTAATCCTTCAAATACAGCACATTGAATACAAAATTAGCATACACACAATAACTCAGTCACTTATGTACAGACTAAAGGGCAAAAGGTCAGCACAACACGAGGCTGGCTACACACACAAGTTTACAATATATACCGAATGAAATAGCCCTATAAATGACAATATTTCTTGAATCAAAATATAATTTAGGACAAAATAATACTCACAGAGAGTGCTAAGAGACTATCCCTCACAAATTAATAATATTTGGAGCATGGCCAAAATGGAGAGAAATAACTGATCAAAACTAATGTGCTCTCTCTTGCTCAAAAGTTAAATTGGATCTACAGGTCGCGACCCCAAAGTTAACTTTTCATATTATAACCACTGAGGGCGCACTTGGGTTCCCTACAGTAATAATATAAATTTTACTTTTAGTGTTGATTTCTATTTCCTGTTTGCACCTCAGGCATCAGAGAACTATGCTTGGAACATCAGGGTTTTGAAAGGTCAGGCTGATCTTCTCTCTAGATCCAAGAAAGAGTGCCAGGATTGGATGAGACAGGTACAGCTAGAGCTATTGGTTAGGGGAGGTTGGGGGAATATTTCTTATTTAAGTCTTTTAGAATATTATTCATAAATCGTCACCTATGCCACGAGCTGACACATATATAGATACCAGTAAAAAGTAGTTATCGGAGAAAAACAGGTTTTGAAAATCCTACTTTCCTCCACACTTTTATGGTATTTAAAGTGTAGATTTCATGCTAAATTATTAAGCAATTATTCAGTAAGAAAAGTTTATGTCGGTTTTTGAACTAAAAAAAAACCCCAGAACGTACATATTCCTTTCTCACTTCTTTCTCAGGAACTGACACCATCCAGTGTATAACAACACTGTGCGTGTCAGTTCATGAAAATATGTCAGCGCGCTCGCTACACGCTCGCCCGCTTTGTAGAGCGCCATATAAATGCCTTGTGTTATTATTATTACACACAAGGCTGGTGTCAGTTCCTGGAAACTAAAAATGTTTACTTTCACTGCAATGCCTTATTATTGTAACAAGAAAAATAAACCTCTCTGAGCATTGTAAGTCTGAGTTTTAATTTTTGTTACATGTTTAAAAACAATAGACAATGCTTAAACATGTAAAAAGAAATTAAAAGTTACAAAATTAAGTGGTTTTCCATTTTGTACAATGTGATGCAGTTTGTGGTGTTGATGACGAACCTTGGAGGGTTTGTGCATTCTGATTGGTTGAAACGTGATCACGTGATAGTGTTTTATGGGTCTTAAATCACCAATAAAGGCATAGCGTGAGCTGTTTAAAGGCACTGTACACGTTTGGTAATTACTCAAAATATATATTAGCATAAAAACTTACTTGGTAACGAGCAACGGAGAGCTGTTGATAGTATAAAACATTGTGAAAAACGACTCCCTCTGAAGTAACGTAGTTTTTGAGAAAGAGGTAATTTCTCACTAAAATAATAAAAGACTTTTGGCCAGAAGCCTTTTATTCCTATCTGAAAGCACACTAATTTGTACAACAAGGGTGTTTCTTCTTTCATCATTTTCTTGCAACTTCAATGACCAATTGAGTCCAAATTTTCACAGGCTTGTTATTTTATGCATATGTTGGGATACACCAAGTGAGAATACTGGTCTTTGACAATTACCAAATGTGTTCAGTGCCTTTAAGACCAGTTTGTCAAATAAAGTTCAAAACACAACCACAATCTCAGTGTCCGGAAGGACATTGGTTCCACCAATCTTCACTCTTCACTTCCGCCCATTTTGCGCTCTTTAGTGTTTGAGGAAGAAGGTGATGCAAATACAAAATGTGTACGAGTATTGGGAGACTTTGAACACTAGGTGGCAGCAGACTAGTTAATTTTCATTGCTCACTTTTGTTGAGATCATTGTTAAATTAACTGCCAACTAGCGTCTCTGGAAGTATTTCATTTCAAAACTCACTACCTATGCAGCTTGTTCGAGAGCAATAGACTATGCAATTCTCGTGCGTATTTGAATGTTGCTACCGTTTAAGTACGTAAGTTTGTGGTCCCAAAATGTTTGAATATGCTTGAGACTTGCAGGGTCTATTCCTACAAAATAAATCTCCCTACTCGAGTGATTACTGTTTTCAACTGATGGGGCCACTCTGTTAGAAATCAGTAAATCAATTCAATATTGATGTTTATCTGTTTGTAGTAAGGACCTCATCACTTTCATTTCTTTCCACCCTCTTAACATTTAGATCCAGGAGGCAGGAGCTGCTCTAGGTCTGACGTCATCTGTAGAACCAGAACCGGAACCAGACCAAATCAGCGAGGCAGAAAGCTGATGACTGCCACCAAAACGTACCATTATATTTTTAAAGTAATTTTGTTTTAGTCCTATTATCAGGTGCCCGTTTAAGGTTTCGAAGTGACTATTTTTAGATAGTAAAATACACATGTTGTTACACATGTTTCTTTAGACTACTCGATTCTAATCTCAAAAACACCAACTTGACCTGGGGTCGATTTCACAAAGCACTAAGATTCATCTTAAGATGAGTTGTCACTATTACCATAGTGATTTGTATTGTGACATCACTCTTTGCTAAGCAACTGCCATGGATTTGCAGTTACGATCAATCTTAACTCTTTGTGAAATCGAGCCCTGGTACAATTTAATAGAGTTGCAAAATGCAGTCTGAGCACAAAATAACCATGCTTACCACAATGAGGTTACCAGTATAAATACCATGTCTTAAATACCATTAGCCCTTCTACTGTATAACCATCCAATATCATCCACTGTGGTTTTGAATGATAGGTGCACTATGCCAGCCTGCAATATGATATCATGTGGTGAATGCATCTACACAGTCCACACATGTACACAGTTTGTTCTGTGCCCAGTTGTCCCACCATACACAACCATTTCAGTTGAATGGTTTCAAATGGTTGATCAACTCACTGGAAAATGTTACCAAGAGTAGGAGGGTTAATGACTGGTATCTTGCACATGTTTGCCTAGCAGAAGATTGTTAAGCATTTTTCCTGCTTAATTAGCTCTGTGAAACTGAAAGAACAATTTCATGAAGCCTGTAAGCACAACAACTTGCTAAGCACAGACAAATCTAGCTTTGCAGAAAAAGTATCCAGTAACCAGCCAAAATTCCATGATGTTCTGACTGGTGCCCACTCACTGTTTTCTCAGCAAAGAGATTTGCTCAGCAGTATTTTCTGCCTAACATCTTCATGAAACTGGGCCCAGGGACCAATTTTTGGGGCTCGACATTTTGTATTCCTCTTTTTGCGTAATTTCAAGTTTTCACTCTTTGGAAAATTACTGGGAAATCTTCCAGAAGCACTTCGGTTCTCAGTAAATTTAATTATCGTAACTCATAAAACTCTGCCATGACTGTTATCCATCATGATGGCTGGAGCAGATAGCTGATGACTGATTGAAGACTACCAGTACCCCTTCCTGACTCTCCCCCCCCCCCCCCCCTCTGAATGTATGTAATTCTAGTGGTCATTGCTAGTAAAGTAGACCAAGTTTGATGGAGGGGTTTTAATCACTTCACATTTATCATCACAGTCATAGTGAGTAGCCAAGTGTTAAATGTCATTACTATACTCCAGGGCTCTTTCTTTGGACCAGCCATCAAAAACTCTTGTGTTCACTTTTCATACAAGCCACTTACTGAATTTTTGACGGAGATTTATACCTGAAATGTAACCAAAGAATTGTCACATCTTGAAGATTACTTGTGGGTGTTTGTAATGTTTTGTGGAGAGAAACGATACGCCATCAGTTGCGTTGTTGTGACGAGCTTATGGGCCAAACACTGATGAAACTTGACTCATGCAAGTGGTGTTGTGGGTATTTCAACCCCTGCACACCCAATCACTTTGCTCCGTTCTGACTTATTGGTCTTAGGTTGTCTGTATGTAAGCAACCAAACTAAACCTTTGCTATAATGTTTTTCAATCAAAGATCACACTTTACTAACAAGATCCCATTTGTTATCCACTATGTCTTAATTCCAATTAGTTCATTTTTTGTGGTCCCTGTTTCAGCCAAATAAGGGATACAAATGTCGGTTATTGAGTTAGTTTGAGGCCATTTTGGAAACCACATTCTGCTCCAGCAAGGGCTTCGTCAGTAATTTTGATGACGTACACTTTTGCCTAATAAACTGTGGTTTCAAGAACTTTACCATTATTACAGCACCATTGTTATGGCGCATTCAGTTGCTTCTTCAAATCAAATCAATCCTAGCCATGTCCAAATTGGTGGCTGTTGCTGTGGCTGCAGCTGTTGCTATGGCTGTTGCTATGGCTGTTGCTATAGCTGTTGCTGTAAAAACAAAACAATTAAAATTTATAAGGCGCTATTCCATCGAGATCATAGCGCACATAAAAGCAATTAACATGGAAAAAGGTGAGTCTTTAGAACTTTACGAAATGTAGATAAAGTAACAGATTCCCTAATGACAGTAGGAAGATTGTTCCAAATCATTGGCCCAGCTACACTGAAAGCTTTTTGTCCTAGAACTTTGTTTGCTCGGGGAACATTCAAGCGAGTGATGTCAAGTGTGGACCGAAGAAATCGTGGTGGAGTGTAATGTGACAGTAAAGTGGAAATAATATATCGTGGAGTAGTTTTGTTCAAGCCTTTAAGAACAAGAAGAGCAATCTTAAAATGAATTCGTTCTCTAATCAGTAGCCAATGAAGTTCCCTAGTAGCTGTGGCTGTTGCTGTTGCTATATGCCATTTTGAGATAGTATGGTAAATACAATACTATGACACTTTGAGGTTTGGGTTAGTTTTCCAAGTACACCCAAACCAAACAGTGCACTCGTATAGTATCCTCCATATCTCTAGAAGGTTAAAGGGCCTCCTATGCCTCAATGTTTGTTAGTGTGGCATTCCAGCTTCAGTTGTTATTTTGGACATGACCTTAACCATGTTAAGTGGAACAAAAAGGGCGTGGTCCCACTTTTTTGACTGGTTGTCTTGGTAACTGTGAAATTGACGAAGGTTGCTGCAGTGAGATATTGGTCTGTGTAGACATTGTAGAACAGGGTAGTGTAAACATAAACAATTATGTTTAATAATAGATATTGTACATTTAAATACACTGTGGTGAATTTCAGAGGTTACTTAGGTCAAAGTTCAACAAACAATAAATGGCAATTTGAAAAAGAGAAAAGAAAAGTTAGATTGTGATAGTTGGTAATGTTTTAAAAATCAAAGTCATTTTAGAACAACACTTCTAGAGCCTACTCCTATTTTCACACCATGGCAAAGCAAGCAATCATATTCTAAACTTTTCTAATTCTACCCTTATCCACTGTACAATCGTTGCACGCTGTGATGAGTTTCATGGTGTTTTGCACACCCGCTGGGGCAAATGGTACCTGAGGTGAGCAGACAAACATTAAACAAATGGTGTGAAATGTCATTACAAAAAATAAATAAATAAATTCAGAACGAATTTTGAAACATGATGTCATCGGACATCACCACAAATAAATGTGGAATGACGGTTAGAGGTTCCATTACCCACATTATTTATTTTTTACAGCACTTGACTGAGGGAACAACATTATTCTGTATTGCCGAGAGGAAACATTTGTTTGAACATGATTTATTGAAAGCTGTTCCATCAACAACAAATGGTCTCTCAGCTTTGCCTGCCCCCCCACCCTTTTTAGTTCTTTCTTTCTTTGTGAACTGCACTACATTTTTGTAAAAAATATGGTTCCTCCAAAAGACCAAATTTCGAAACATAAAACTGGATGGGCCCCTTTTTTATTGGAAGGATCTGTGTTCAAAATATCATATCATGTAATGAGGAAGTCAAACAAAGAAGAAAGCAGCAAGGTATAAAGTTACCAGCCTACTTCAACAGGGAACAAATTTAATACTGTGTTGGGGATAAGCAGCTTAATTTACTTACACTTTTGCCTGGTCCAGTACAGCAATTGTAATGGCATTATAGTTTGATGGAACATTATATTTGCATATTAAATTGGTGTACGGAGAATGAATGGCCATTGATTGTAACAGACATTCCCTCTCTCATATTTAAAATTATACAAATATTGGATGCATCTAAGTGCAGTGTTGCAGAACATAATTACGAGATGAAATCTGGACTAGTCCACTTCAGGAGGCTAAGCTGAGTGAAATGGAAAAGCTAGATTTCACAAAGTGATTATCTTTTGCAAGAATGCAAAAACGAAATGCATTGAATTTGTGTTGTATATAACTCCACTCATAGATCGTTGTCATTTGATTAATATTTTCAAAATAAATGCAAAATAGTCTGAAATTTCTTTTATAAAAACCTAAACAACATGGACAACTCCTTGAGAAACCAATCGTGTCCTCCAAGACATGGCTTTGCCTCGTTTGGACTAAACAATGGGCAGGGTGTCATGGCCGAGCGGTTTAGAGCATCGAATTCAAGTTCTGGTGGTTAATTCATCGGAGTGTGGGTTCGAATCCCGGTCATGACACCTGTGTCCTTGAGCAAGATGCTTTGCTATAATTGCCTCTCTTCACCCAGGGGTATAAATGGGTACCTGTGAGGGTAGAGGTTGATATCGTGTTTGAAAAAGCCTTCGGAGCGCCACGGCAGCTCGGGCTGTATACTCCCCAGGGAGCTGAGAAAGATTAAAGGAATGTTATCAGCCCAATGACCAGGGCATGAAAAGTGCGTTGATACTTTATTGTAAAGTGCGCTATATAAGAACTAGATTTTGGAGCGCAATCGCCATGTACATTGACAAATTGGATGACACGTCACGCATGTTCCACCATTCAAATGACAAAGATCTGTTTGTGCGCCATATAACAAAATCTTTGTATCTACCTCACAGCTTTTCCAACCCATGAAATTAACATAAAATGTGCTAAGCATCCCTTTCAATTTTTTTTTCACCCTGATCCCGTCATCTTTGTGCTTGCCAAAACAATTTAAGGGCTTTGCAGTTGTGCATTGAGGTAGTTTAGTTGTTGGTGTCATAATTATGGTAAAACCTTGGTTTTAAATTAAAACACCATCTGTGCGGGTATGATTAGTATCAGTGGCGTTACCAAAGGAAGGGGCAGGGAGCTGCAGCCCCCCCTTCTCGGCCCCCTCTGACCCCCCTGCACAGATGAATTGTTCAATGTGAAAATGACTGGTTTATGCCACTGTTTAGTTGTGAAGTTTGAGGGTCTGTTCGTCTTAGTTTTGGTATTTATTGATTAGTTCTTTTAGTTTTAGGAGTTTCTAATATTTGCGTTTATATTTATTTGCTTCATTGCATTGTAAGTACAAATTATCTATAGATGTGTATATATATTTGATTTTCTTTTTATAAATTATGAAGTTATGAAAAAGATTTGGTTGTTTATAAAAAAAATATATATGGATTTTTTTCCGTAGTAATTATTTCAAAGTTTGTAGATTCTCACAGATGGCATTTATTCATACTTTTTGTATAATGTATTTTTTGAAGAAAAAATTTGCTAAATTCTTTACAAATTACTAAATTTGACTCTACATAGTACAACAAGTAGTGCAATTGGATAAAACTGCAATACTTGAAATTGTTATTTGCCATGATTTAATTTACAATTTCACGTGGTATGATTATTGGTTGTTTTTATTTAATGGTTGAAGGAAAACAATATTCACAATCCAAACAGTTTGAAAATTTGAGAAATGATTTAAATTAGGGGTGGCAGGAACCTAACTGATCAGTTTACAATGTTTTGAAAACGATACAAAAATCAATGAGAATGGATTATGTAAAATAATCATCCTCTGGCCTCTAAATAACATGTACATTTACTGTCAATGTGAATAATGTAAAAGGTGTACGGTGCCTACATGTAATTATTATGAATATGGCTTGCTATGAATACACACAATCTACGCACTTAGCTCTGTGTTACATACTCTGTGTGGACATTCCTTTGTATTGTGCAATTAAGAAAAGATGTGATTCAATAATGGTGAACACACTGTGAAGTTAAGTCCACATAGTGTGTCAAGTCCCTACATTGTGTTAACCTCTTCTGTTTTCTGGTCCACAATCAATGCAGTTGACACACTAAGAGTGAGCATAACTTACAAGAACAAAGTATTTCTACAGAATGTTTTATTTGAAGACACACAGTGTTATAATTAATTAGAATCATTAGTTTATCTTGAGATTAAATTGTCGTTTGATTGGCTCAAAGTGAAGTCGGTTTCTTTCCGGGTGTGTAATACACCAGATGTTGTTACACACTGAAAAAGTGGCAGCACAGAGACAGGTTATTCAGTTTAGCACCAGCCACCAACAGTTTACACTGTGTGTACAAGATATCGCTGTCAACGTGTATTCACACACTGTTAAATTACCCACTAGGTATGTCACCAATCACAAACAGTTGACACACTAAGTGTGTATTTGTACAAGATATCACTGTCAATGTAGCTTTACACAAGTAAGTTACACATTAGGTGTGTCACCAATCACAAACAGTTAAAGGTTCCTCAAGAAATCAGTTATGCGTTTTCAAGAATGCAACATAATTGTACTTTTGTTGCACTGATGCATATTATTATTATTATTTTTATATTTTTTTGCTTAGCCTTTAAATTAAGCTTCACCCAATGTGACATTTTTGTTGTACCCTTGAGATGACCAAGTCGTTGTTCTCGCAGTTGTGGGACATTACAGTCATTTTGCAGGCGCATTTTCTATCAATTTCTTGGATTAATTGCTCATTATAATTATAAAAACAGAATTTGAATTGTTGTAACCCTTTCAGAAAGTAGTATATTTTTGTCACTATTTTCAAAATGTTTACATGCAGTTATTATGTTCTACTTTCAGTTAAATCTGCATTATGTTAACAAATATCAATCTTGAGCTAAAAACTTTGAAAATAACCTTGAAAGTTTTCATTTATAACCGAACTGTTAGCCAATGTGAAATCTTCATGTACATTCTTATACAAACATGTGTATACAAATATTACAGTTACATTATGCTCCAATAATGTAAGATTGCATGCGAAATAGGACTGTTCAATTTCCACTTTTGGTTTGTAGGAATTGGTTATTTTTTATCTATTCATAAGAATTACTTTATTTTTAGGACTTTCCCTAGATTTTCCATAGTATGTCAACTTTCTGATATTTAAATGTATAACGTCTAACAATATATAGATCTTAAAGATTCTTACATGGTATTAGAAAAACTACTTTTTGTTGACCCTTCTCCCCTCCCTTGTTCTTTTAAAGCAAATTCAAAGTACCCTATGTGTTGCTTTTATGAAAACAAAACAAAACCGTATTTATTTGAAAGAAGTTTAATTTGCATCTTGGATAAAGAATGTATATGTGTTTCACCAATACACCGACGTGTGTTGAGTACTGTATCATCGGTACTTTCCAGAATTCTGCAGAAAAAAAAATTCCACAGGCGTATAATTTGGGTGTGTTCAAATCCCACCCGAGTAAGATGCATATTGATTTTCATTTTTCCATGGAGTTATACGACAAAACTAGAGGGTGTGCAAAACGTTGTGACACGGCTCGACAAGAAGTATTTTCAGCCATTGAACAAAGGGTGCTGACCCATCGCATAACCAATTTTTCAACTGAACATCTTTAATTAAGTGATTTAACTGCAGTGGTTCTTGCCCATGGTTGAACGCGCTGTAATGTGCATGTTGTAAGGAGTGCTCCCTCTAGTTCTATTTATATAACTCTGAGTGTGCTTTTTCCGCAGACTGTGGAAGGTAGGTGTGTACAGTGCTTACCACACATCGGTGCCTGGGTAAACCACACAAATTAAAAATGCAATAACATTGCATACCGTTAACGCAGATATAAATATTACAAGAGGGTATGGTTAAAGATTATACTTATAGCTTATAATGATTACGATAGTACTAATAATGCTACAGATTGGATTATATGTAAAAATTGGCAGTACAAGAATTTCCATGTTTATATGATATCATAAATATATATGATTGTATATATATAGAGCGGAGGGAGGAATAGCACTTGAGTAAGTTTGTCCAGAGTCACGGTAGGCATGAGCTGTAATTATTATTTATATTATTCCATGTGTGACGTTTGCACATTGTGGTTGATCATGTGCAAAGTAGTTGCCAGTGCGCACATCAGAATAAATAACGTAAGAACAGTTTGTTAAATCCATCCTTTTTTGTTATAGTTTTCTTGTATGGTGTCACTGATATCAATTGTTTTTCCTCATACAAGATATGAGACGGTTGATTCTCTGTTACAATGTACGCACAGTGCCCATCCAGAGGTGTAGCTGGTGTGTGTGTGGTGGGGGGGGGGGGGGGGGGGGGCGTGATTGCTCAACTTCCAAAGAATAATTTAGAGGGCTCCCCCCCCCCCCCCCCCATTTTCCCAACTTTTTTTCGACCGACCATTTGCTGACGAACAATCACACCAAAGCACACAATAGAACAAAACAAGAAGGGACGCAGCGTTCATTATCCAACAATTTTAGAATACTCCTTGTGTGATCATTATGGGAAAGCTCCTTTAAAGAAAGTGGCTAAAGTAACACATCCTTTTTGTCTAGCACCTCACACCTGTTGTTGCCATGTAATTCCCTTTCCAAACAGTTAATTAGTTAATTTGATCATGCACAAACCAGTAGGGCTGCTGACTTCCCAGGCAGACTAACTGCTCATCCATTAAGTGTAATGAGTAAACACACCCACTCAGTGAAAAGGATGTATACTTTCCGAATTTGTGTGGCCAAACTCTGAAATTCTTTATTTGAGTTTTCCCGTAATATTAATGTGTTTCCCTCCGAACCAAGAATTAAATATTACAACTTAATTTCATTGCTGCGTAGCATGCATAGGCACACACCTCCCGTTGTATGTCGTTTTCAAATAAAATTAGCTGTTGCAAACTGCTTACCAATCAACAGGACCTGTGGTATAAATGCAAAAATGAGTTAGTGGTCTGACGTTTCGACCCTAGCAGAGTCTTTCTCGAAGGCTAAATGACAACACAACACACATAAACATGTATACAAGTGAAACAAGAGCAGTCAAGTGGAAATACATGAATAGAGAGAGAGAGAATCAGAAAGCATTCAGAAAAACTGGAAGGTTGGATAAGGGAGAAAAAGTTAATACTAAGTCAATAAGGCAGACTATGTGAGGATTGAAAAAGTAACAACAAAAGGGACTTTCCCCTTGGAACTCTGTTGTTGCTTGGGTCCTTTGGAAATTACCGACTCCCTAGAACGTGCCTTGACTTTCTGGATCGCTCGATGGACTGCTAGGGAGCTATGACCCCTGGAAACAAGGTGTTTCTTAAGTTCCTGTGAGTGGTGGAAAAAATCAGAATCATTAGAATATAGTCGACGGAGTCCGAGGGCCTGACTGTAGACTATGCTGGTTTTGCAGTGTCCGGGGTGACAGCTGGTTGAGTGGAGGTATTGATGTTTATATGTGGGTTTAACAAAGAGATCTGTGATTAAGCCATCATCCGTCTTTATAACCTTGACATCCAGAAAGTGGGTGTCCTTGGTCGAGTATTCATTCGTGAATTTGATGGTCCTGTGGAAGGAAATAATGTGGTTAATGAATGCTGTGAGGCTAGTCCATAGTCCATCACTAGTCCAGATGAAAAATATGTCATCGATATAGCGCCACCAGACCCAGGGACGGCAAGGGGCCGACGCCAACATGTGCTGTTCAAGTTCACTCATGAATAGGCAGGCCATAGAAGGTGCCATACGTGTACCCATTGCAGTGCCATGTACCTATAGGAAATTCTTACTCAATTCAATTCAATTAATCTTTATTATATCCCAAAAAGGGTAATTCAAATGCTCGCATACAGTAAAAACATTGAAATATTAAAAACATTACAATTGGTTTTAGGGATAATATACAATTACAAGAAAACACACTAAAAGGTGATAAGTATATAAGACAAGAAAAAACAAACCTGGGGACTGAACGATACAATTTATAGTTAACGTTTGAAATGAAGATTGTGATGTGTTATTGCACGAGGGATAAAGGAGGATGGGTACCGGTTTGTCGCAGCATATGGCACTCGCATACGACCAGACCTTGGGATCAGCTGGCTGGCGAGCACATCATGAAGCGGATGGTTTGTATCATTCAGTAGCACTGTGAGCTTGCCAGCCAGCAGATCCCCATATGCTGTGTCTACTAGCGGCCGCGACTCCCCAAGAATCCTTCCTGCTGCTTTTATAATTCTATCTATGCGATCCTTGTCACTCCTCCCAACATTTCCACCCCAACAGATCAAGCAGTAGCCCCAAACACTAGCAATCACAGTGTCGTAAAAAGTTGCCAAAATTGTACGATTGACATGAAAATAATTCAATTTCCTGAGGCAGAACATGCGAGAATTAAGTTTTTTCACAATGGAATCCACATGTTCATGCCAACCCAGTTCATTGTCAAAAATTACACCCAAATATTTATACCTAGTGGCACGTTCCACCGCCCTGTCTTTCAAGATCACAGTTTCTGGTTGACGACGTGATTTCCGATAATCTATAACCATTTCTTTAGTTTTAGAGACATTTAGTTTGAGATAAGTTGTTTTAGTTTGTTTGTTTGTTTGTTTGTTTGTTTATTTATTTCCATTCATACATAAGCAACAGTTTGGTAAATCCAAACATAGTATAATACAAATATGATAATAAATATAAACTTGAATAATACCAAATACAAAATTGAAGTATGAATGGGGGAGCCATCCAGAGAAGGACTAGCCTTCTGTAATCGGAGCACCCATGAAACTGCTGTCAACAATCACTATTAAGGTCACATGGCATTTCAACTTAGGAGAAAGTAAATAAAGGGGGGAAAAGAAGAGAGCACAATCAAATATAATAAAGAAAAAGAAATTTAAGTTAATTACTGCCTCGCTGATTGAAGACATGAATAACATTTAAGTTTCGTACATACAAACGTTGCATAGTTTGACAAATAAAGTTCCTTGAGATGTTTCACAAAAACATATCTAGAAGAATTAACATAGTCTCTAATGTTCTGAGGTAGAGAATTAACAATTTTAGGCAAAATATAACGATAATTAGCAGATACAACATCCACTCTACAAGAACCAGGTAAATGGATAAGGTTTTGTTGTCTAGTAGAGTAAGAATGAAGATCTTGATTTAAAGGGAAAAAACTTTGGCTACTTAGATTGAAGGGAAGTAACTTATGAGAATAATCATAGTAATGAGTGGCAATTTTAACATTATAAAGATCCTCAAATTTAAGAATTTTAAATTTACTACAGAGGGGGGCAGTGTGAGTGTTGTATTTAGCATGGCAGGCATTCCTAATACATTTGTTCTGCAATGTAACAAGTCTAGCGAATAGAGAAGGGTATATCTTGATCATACCACCCCATGCCAAAATACCATAATTTAAATAAGAATTAACCAGAGTGTTGTAAAGAGCCAGGCTATCTTTAGTCCTGAGAAGGTTCTTAGTTCTATTAATAATATAATTAGCTTTGGAGACAGTGTTACACACTGAAGAAATTTGCTCCTTCCAAAGCATGTTTTCGTCTGTTACACACTGAAGAAATTTGCTCCTTCCAAAGCATGTTTTCGTCTGTTTCAAGACCCAAGAACCTAGTGCAGGAAACCTTTTTAAGAATAGTGTTTTCCAAACACACTGAAGAAATTTGCTCCTTCCAAAGCATGTTTTCGTCTGTTACACACTGAAGAAATTTGCTCCTTCCAAAGCATGTTTTCGTCTGTTTCAAGACCCAAGAACCTAGTGCAGGAAACCTTTTTAAGAATAGTGTTTTCCAAACATAAAACAACATCGGGCAAATATAGTCCCTTCTGCTTGGATGAATAACAAATATAGAAAGTTTTTTCAGGATGAACCCTCAACCTATTGGCTCTAAACCAATCTTGAAGAATCAGTAAATCTGTACTTACAGTATGAGCCAGCTCAGTTACAACTCTACCAGATGCAAAAAGAGTTGTATCATCAGCAAATAATACTGGTTTTAAAGAAGAACAACACAAAGGTAAATCATTAACATAAATAAGGAATAACAATGGTCCGAGAGTGGATCCCTGGGGGACTCCACAATTAATGTCAAGAGTGGTTGAAACCACACCATTCACAAAAACATACTGCCTGCGATTGTTGAGATAACTAGTAAACCAGTCAAGTGGAACACCCCGAATTCCATAGTGATGTAACTTGTTTAGAAGTAAATCATGACTGACTGTATCAAAAGCCTTCTTTACATCAAGAAAAATGCCCAAAGAAATATCAGGGGGAGTTTTATTAGTAGCATCAGTTAAGTTATTATAAAAATCGAGCATAGCATGTACTGTACTTTTGCCTGGACGAAATCCATATTGAGCTGGAGAAAGCAAATTATTGGATTCAAGAAACAATGAAACTCTTTTATACATAAGTTTTTCAAGAACTTTAGAGCAAGTATTAAGTAAAGAAATAGGCCGATAATTGCTTGGGTCTTGAGCATCCCCTTTTTTAAAAATAGGAACAACTTTGGCTATTTTGTACATGTCGGGAAAAATTCCATGACCAAAAGAAGCATTAAATATACACGCCAAAGGAGAAGAAATTATATCAACTACTTCTCTTAAAATAGAATTGCTTATTTCATCAGGGCCAGAACTGCTCTTATTCTTAAATTTCAAAACAATCTCAATAATTTCAACAGAGTCAGTAGGACTCACAAAAAGAGTATTAATAGGAGACTGAGCAAAATTGACATAATAATTGCAGTCCTTAGTAGCCTCAGGAACAGCCCGACATATAGATTTACCGATGGAACAAAAATGATTATTGAAAGCATTTGCAATGTCCTTAGGGTCAGTAATCAAGCTATTATTCAAAATAATACTGCTCAAATTCCCAGAAGATTGTTTAGGACTATGTTTAATCATAGAGTTAAGAATTCGCCAAGTTTCTCTGGCATTACCTTTTAAATCATTAAGCTTATTACGAAAATATGAAGTTTTGGCAATACGCTTAAGCTTGTTGAAAATATTATTGTATTTTTTATAAAAAGCTAGCTTGGTCAAACTTTTATTTCTATTAACAAAATGCTTTTGTTTATTGTAACAGGATGTCAATAAACCCAAAGTCATCCATGGAGCCCTAAACGAGCGACGTCGAGAGGGTTTTGTATGTACAAGTGGAAATGATAAATCAAATACTGAATGCCAAATTTCGTTAAAAACGGATACTTTCTGATCAGGATCCTCTGCTTCGTAAACTTGAGACCAGGCAGCAGTAGAAAGTAATTTACGAAAAGCTTGCCGATTGGCAGAATTAAATTTTCTAAAAGTGCATGGATGGTCCATTTCTGACTTTGAGTCATGACCCTTTTCAAAAGAATACAATGAAATAAAATGATCAGAAAGATCACTTTTTATAACAAATGAGGCCGCTTTACTATCAACTCTATTAGTAAAAATATTATCGATCAGTGAAAAAGAATTAGAGTTGGAATCAATTCGAGTAGGCCTTAAAATCATAGGAACAAAATTGTCAGCAAAAAGACAATCTACGAGTTCACTAACAAAATTTCCATAGGATGACTGTCTTCCATAATTAAGCAAATTAACATTTATATCACCTAAAATATAACAAGCTTTGACTTTAGTCTGATTAATCTTAGTAATTAAATCATTTAAGAAATTCCTAAAGATTTCTAAGTCATGAGGTAATACTCCTGGTGATCTATATATAGAGCAAACAAAAAAACTATCCTTCGATTGAGGATAAATTTCAGCAACAATAATTTCAATTTTATCAGAAAAAAAAGACAAGTCTTCTCGAACAACAAAATTAAATTGATCATCAATAAATATAGCTACACCTCCTCCCTTTCTGTCAGTACGGTGTTTTTCACATAGACTAAGAGGATGATAACCTGGAAGATTATCAAAATCACAGCAGTTCTTATCATTTAAATAAGTTTCAGATAAAGCAATAAAATTGACCTTTTTCTTCTCGCTCAAAAAATGCAAATGTATCTTGAAATCATCCCATTTACTGGGTAAACTAAAAATATTCAATTGCATAAAAATAATAGGCTCAATGTACCTCTCAACATTTAAATTAAAATCTTGGTAGGTTACATAAGGACTTGAAATTGAGGAGTAGTCAGATTTGTAAGGAGACGGCACACAAAAAGAAGCATCCCCAGCATCCTCATTGTCATCAAAGAGCTCAGCAAAACAAATATTATCTACGGTGGTTTGAAAATCACACATAAATCAGTACTAAAGAAGTAAGTTGTGCTCAAAGTATACCATCTAAATGACATGAGATTTTGGAAAGGTAAATTGTGGAAAATGGTACATAAACTCATATTGGAACAAGTAATAAAAAGAAAAGACATGAGACCAATGATCGTCAACAGCAGTTTACAACATTTAGCATAATATAAGGCAAGTACAAACATGTGTGTGGCTGCGTAGGAGCTCCATCAGCAAGGTCCAAAATGGTTTAATAATAAAGGACCCAGTGAATCTACAGTCAACTCAAATAAAAACATGATGGGTACATACATGTAAACTTTCCGACAGAACTGTTAGATATTGACGAGGGAACCCAGGACACTATCGTTCGCCCAATTTTGAAGAGTCCGGCAAGGACCAAGCTTCGATGACTTGTTCGGTCTTACCAGCAATAAGCAGGCTAACTGAACCTTGTCGAAAGTCAATCTTGACCCGAGGATCCTTTCCAAGTTGTTGAGCTGACTTGAACGAGGGACTTGCCTTAAGTTGACCATGGGCAGATTTGATCTTCTGTGGCCACTGGGAAACCACTCTCATTTCCTCCATGCTATCGGGTTTGGAACGTGCAGACTTCAGAACATACTCCTTGTCATCCCAACTGAGAAAAGCAACCAGGAAGTTTGGGTTTGTAGTCTGGGTAGAGCCAAGTCTACGACGTTTCGGGAGAGGATGAGATCTTCTGAGGGCAATGGAGTTGGCCTTCTCGACCGTGACACCACAACGCTGCATTAGACACCTGGCCTTTACATCATGGTCCATCTCTGGGTTGAAGCTTGGAGGATTTAAGAAAACCAAGTTGTATTGCATACTACGAGCTTCCATGAGTAGAATTTGTTGTTTGTAGTTGTTCTCTACTGACTTTATTTTCACTTCAACTGAAGGAATGGCCTTCTCCAGATTGCAAATTTTTTCAAAGGCGAGTTCAAGTGAGGCTTGAAAGCTTGTAAGTTTTTCAGCATTACCCTTGGTGATTGAGAGAACTTCAGCCAAAGCAACTCGATTATCTTCAAGGGCGTGGCGTATCTCTGCTACATCTTTCTTGGAGGCCATTGCTACAACAAATTGTTATAAGCTGCAGTCAAATGTGTTCAGTCCGATGAAGTGGTGTGAAAAGACGAACCGTGGGACAACTCGACCCTCAGGCAGATAGTATCTCGTGCGTAGCGACGACGAAGCATGCACACGTGCATACCACAGTCCACATCGGCAAACAATAGGACAACTCGACCCACGGACTAACCATATCACATGCGTGACGCTTATGTCCACCAAGTCCTCACGTGAATGAAAAAATGATCGTTTAAATACTTGTATTTCTCAGTTCCAAGAAAAAAACAAAGTCGGTGAGTTACCGTGCAAAATGACCCAAGATATGTCGTTCAACATATGGCGTTGATATAGTTATTGCAAAAAGGGTTTAGACTGGAAAACGGTAAAATAGGCACCTCCACCAACGGAGCTCCGTACAGGCACGTCCTCACACGTTGCACATCACAATCAGTAATGTGCACATCACAATCAGTTAGAACATGTTGCATGAGGGATACAATGTCAAAAATGGGCGGTGACATGTGACCACTCTTGAACAGGGCTGAGGAGCAGGCAGCAATCCCTTCATCTTGGGGGATGTTGGTGTACAAAGAGGACACATCAAAAGTACCGATGATAGCAGCGTTGGGGACCTGCTTCTGAATACCTGAGATTTTACGGAGGAAATCTGGAGTGTCATGAATATATGATGGAATCTATGGCATAAGCGTCTTGAGAAAACTGTCAACAAAAGGAGATATGTTCTTAGTGGGGAAACCATTGCCAGATATGATGGGTCTCCCTGGGTTGTCTGGTTTGTGTACCTTGGGAAGGAGGTAACATCTCCAGTTGTATTTGAATCCCATACTTTCTGATACACTGAAGATTGCTTTCAAAGGACTTGTGAAAATGTTGGATTGAAATTCCTGATGTGATAAATCAGTTAAAATTATCAATGTATCATTCCATCATTGACAACTTTTCTCATGCGTTTTCAAACGTCTAACCTTTGGTAACATCTTTATACACTGACACACGTTTACACAATCGTACAGTTTACAGTAGCACATTTTAAAGTAGCGATCATTATTTCATTTTTTCGTAAACACAATCTTAGAAAGTCAACACGATTTAAAAGAGCTACTGGACTCAATGAAACAAGTTCCAATCCGTCAAGCCATCTGGAAGCAATCTGTCGAAAACATCTTAATTTCAGCCAGGAGTTGCTATATATATAAAAGCCAATGCAAAGCTAAGAGGTTAACTTAAAATGTATGTGTAATTTGAAAAAAGGGCAGCAATTAACGGATATTTATTGTTCAACGAACCAACCGAGGGTAATTTTCACGTTTTCTACATTACTTGGCTAGGTCTAAATAGTGTCATTGGAATTGTTGATACTTTTAAACAATTTTATGTTGGATTACACACAACTTGTTTACAGAGTGTTCATACCAGTATCATGGCATGCACACCAGGTAAACCAAACAAATTCAACAACACCGTACAGTCAGGAAACATTTAAAGTCATAAGTAGTGAGCGTAGTGCCATGTACAAACGGTGACGAAATATGTAGATTATGATGTGGATTTCTCTTACTGAAGTATACAACCTGACATCTCAATAGCCACAACTCAAGCTTGCTACACTAGACTACTTGGTCAGGCTGATTGCTTTCATACTCAAATTCTTTGTTCAAATCAGGCTGCTAGTAAAGTCAAAATCTTTAGAAAGGAATAGAATAGCCACCATATGTTGATAAAACAAACCTTCAAGTGGCAATTAAGAAATACCTTGAAGAACATTGATTTTGCTGTCCACGCCATTGTCTCAGTTTGAAAGGCCATGACAAATTGTAAAGAGAACAATTGATAACAAACATGAAGTATAACAAACGTCACACCAAGGTTTTTAACTGACAAAGTGCAATCAGTCTATAGCCGTGGCGGTTGGTGATATGATGTTGACAAAGAACAATACAGTCAATCAAACTTATTACTGTATGTAAAGGGTACAGTGACGTCAATGGGTGGAGCTTACTGCATGATAATATCTGCAGACTCAAATTGTATTTCTTATGATGAGGTAAAAATGTTCAAAGACTTAGTGTTACAAAATTGTTCGACAAGTCAAAACGCGTTTTTTTTTCTCGGATGCAGTTTAGAACTTTGTTCCAAAAATACCTTTATCATGGACCTAATCATCACAGCCGTGTTTCTGGTTTTGATGGTACAACCCTGCCACAGTGCAAATCACCAACGGCTCATCGAAACGTTATACTTGGCTGGAAACCGGGCCTTAGTGAATCACGTGTTTCACTGGAACACTGTTTCTTCTCCTGTGATGTGTGGGCGAGACTGCTCTATGGATCCACAGTGTGCATCATTCAACTACAAAACACATAACAATGTTTGTGAAATCAACAATATCACCAGAGAAAACAGCCCCGATGACTTGATTGAGCTGCAGGGAAGTGTCTACTATGACGAAAAGATGGACACTCTTTCATTCTCCATTCCGAATATGAAGAGGTATAGCAGTTGTCTGAAGTTTTATCAAGCTGGTTACCGTGACAATGGCATATACACAATCTTTCTTACACGTCTGACTGATGGGTTACAGGTTTATTGTGATATGGAGACAGATGGAGGAGGCTGGATCGTGTTCCAGAGGAGACAAGATGGCTCTGTTAACTTTTACCGTACCTGGGCTGAATACCAATGCGGGTTTGGTGATTTGCATAATGAGTTCTGGTTGGGGAATGATATCCTGCGTGACCTTACTGGATCAGGACAATGGCAACTCAGAGTAGATATGGAAGATTGGCAGTCCAACACAGCTTGGGCTTCTTATGGTGAGTTTGCTGTTACAGGTGACAAGTACACACTTCATGTTGGTTCATATGATGTTGAGAGTACAGCAGGTAATTCTTTGGCATTTCATAATGGGCATCCATTCAGTACCATGGACCATGACAATGATGCATTAGATGCACATAATTGTGCAGAGCTTCAGATTGGTGCCTGGTGGTACAACGAATGCCATGAGGCTAATCTGAATGGTAAATACTACTATCAGGGAGTAGTGTCGACGCGTGGACAGGGAATACAATGGGAAGCCTGGAAAGGTTTTTATTACTCCCTCAAGAAATGCAGTATGAAATTACGAGATGTAGTATTGCAGGAATATGGCTACTGTGATGGAAAGGTGGAAACTCCTGTAATTAACGTTCCCAAAACAAACAGATACAGTAATTGTAAGGCGTTGTATCAAGCTGGTTACCGTGACAATGGCATATACACCATCTTTCTCATAAGTCTGCCTGATGGGTTACAGGTTTACTGTGATATGGAGACAGATGGAGGAGGCTGGATCGTGTTCCAGAGGAGACAAGATGATTCTGTTAACTTTTACCGTACCTGGGCTGAATACCAATGCGGGTTTGGTGATTTACATAATGAGTTCTGGTTGGGGAATGATATCCTGCGTGACCTTACTGGATCAGGACAATGGCAACTCAGAGTAGATATGGAAGATTGGCAGTCCAACACAGCTTGGGCTTCTTTTGGTGAGTTTGCTGTTATAGGTGACAAGTACACACTTCATGTTGGTTCATATGATGTTGAGAGTACAGCAGGTGATTCTTTGGCATTTCATAATGGGCATCCATTCAGTACCATGGACCATGACAATGATGCATTAGATGCACATAATTGTGCAGAGCTTCAGATTGGTGCCTGGTGGTACAACGAATGCCATGAGGCTAATCTAAATGGTAAATACTACTATCAGGGAGTAGTGTCGACGCGTGGACAGGGAATACAATGGGAAGCCTGGAAAGGTTTTTATTACTCCCTCAAGAAATGCAGTATGAAATTACGAGATGTAGTATAAACTCTTACCATTAGTTTGGACATAAAGTGATTGACTTGTTGTTATTTTCACTGCTGTATAATTTCCCAATAAAAATGCAAGTCACATTAATTGTCATCAACTCGACGAACCATGAACAAAGAAAACAACATATCCTCAGTAGGCCATTTGTTTATTAAATGAACATTCTACTAATTGTAGAAAAAATGCAATACCAGAATCTAGCAAATTCAAGGTGAAAAAGATAAACCTTTTAAAAACTTAGATTGGAAATAACTTAGATTGTCAAATACTTGTTCTTATAGTTTATACACACGTTATTATAGTTTATACACACGTTAAGTAAACTCTAAGGTAGTACATCAAACATCATTACACACATTTTAATTTAATTTCAATGTACCAACAACAAGTTTTTATTTCTCAATCTTGTTGTTGTTCTTGTTGCTGAAAGCTAGATGAAACACACTTGCTGTAGTTCTAAAATTGCACATGACACAACAAGTGATCAAATAACGTATTTATAATTGAGGTTCATTCTCACCAAAGGATCGGGAAGATCTGGCAATTTCGTGTAATTGTGCGTTGAAATTTGAAAGTGCCTGATAGCTTTGTGTCTGTTCACAAAAACGAATGTAAATAGTTTTTAATGATAAAATACATTAATTAGGTAGACATTTATTCTAAGAATGTCGGCGTGAAGGTATTTTAAAGTGTTGACGTTTCGCCAGTCTCATAATGATCATTGTCTAATTTTACGGTCGATACCGGTAGCCAACAAATTTGTGTGTATAACAAAAGGCCTTTGAAAAAATACTTGCATATTTTTGTGTTTTTTCGAAACATAAAACTGGATGGGCCCCTTTTTTATTGGAAGGATCTGTGTTCAAAATATCATATCATGTAATGAGGAAGTCAAACAAAGAAGAAAGCAGCAAGGTATAAAGTTACCAGCCTACTTCAACAGGGAACAAATTTAATACTGTGTTGGGGATAAGCAGCTTAATTTACTTACACTTTTGCCTGGTCCAGTACAGCAATTGTAATGGCATTATAGTTTGATGGAACATTATATTTGCATATTAAATTGGTGTACGGAGAATGAATGGCCATTGATTGTAACAGACATTCCCTCTCTCATATTTAAAATTATACAAATATTGGATGCATCTAAGTGCAGTGTTGCAGAACATAATTACGAGATGAAATCTGGACTAGTCCACTTCAGGAGGCTAAGCTGAGTGAAATGGAAAAGCTAGATTTCACAAAGTGATTATCTTTTGCAAGAATGCAAAAACGAAATGCATTGAATTTGTGTTGTATATAACTCCACTCATAGATCGTTGTCATTTGATTAATATTTTTAAAATAAATGCAAAATAGTCTGAAATTTCTTTTATAAAAACCTTCTAAACAACATGGACAACTCCTTGAGAAACTAATCGTGTCCTCCAAGACATGGCTTTGCCTCGTTTGGACTAAACAATGGGCAGGGTGTCATGGCCGAGCGGTTTAGAGCATCGAATTCAAGTTCTGGTGGTTAATTCATCGGGGTGTGGGTTCGAATCCCGGTCATGACATCTGTGTCCTTGAGCAAGATGCTTTGCTATAATTGCCTCTCATCACCCAGGGATATAAATGGGTACCTGTGAGGGTAGAGGTTGGTATTGTGTTTGACAAAGCCTTCGGAGCGCCACGGCAGCTCGGACTGTATACTCCCCAGGGAGCTGAGAAAGATTAGAGGAATGTTATCGGCCCAATGACCAGGGCATGTAAAGTGCGTTGATACTTTATTGTAAAGTGCGCTATATAAGAACTAGATTTTGGAGCGCAATCGCCATGTATATTGACAAATTGGATGACACGTGACGCATGTTCCATCCATTCAAATGACAAAGATCTGTTTGTGCGCTATATAACAAAATCTTTGTATCTACCTCACAGTATGGTAAGCTTTTCCAACCCATGAAATTAACATAAAATATGCTAAGCATCCCTTTCAATTTTTTGTTTCACCCTGATCCCGTACTCTTTGTGCTTGCTCGCCAAAACAATTTAAGGGCTTTGCAGTTGTGCATTGAGGTAGTTTAGTTGTTGGTGTCATATTATGGTAAAACCTTGGTTTTAAATTAAAACACCATCTGTGCGGGCATGATTAGTATCAGTGGCGTTACCAAAGGATTTAAATTAGGGGTGGCAGGAACCTAACTGATCAGTTTACAATGTTTTGAAAACGATACAAAAATCAATGAGAATGGATTTTGTAAAATAATCATCCTCTGGCCTCTAAATAACATGTACATTTACTGTCAATGTGAATAATGTAAAAGGTGTACGGTGCCTACATGTAATTATTATGAATATGGCTTGCTATGAATACACACAATCTACGCACTTAGCTCTGTGTTACATACTCTGTGTGGACATTCCTCCCCTTTCCTTCTCATTCCTATCTTTCCTTCTATCTCTTCTCAGTTAGTCTAGACCCCATTTACTTGAAACTTGCCCTGGACCCTCCCTGGATCATCTGAGCTCCGCCTCTCCGAAGGGTACCGGAAATAAACATGTTGCAGGGCATGGCCGCCTGGTAGTACAGGATCCCGAACTCAGTGGTAATGCTCTGAGAGGCTGATCTATCAACAGGTGAAAAATGTCGAGGTGGTTGTACTGCCATGGACATGCATGGATTGGTGGTCCGTGCAGCCACTTTCGGTTGCATTCCTGAGGCCATCGGGGTGACATTGTTACGACAATGTGTTCGCACGAGTTCGATTGGTTCCTCTGAGTGTTTTGGGCGGACTTCAAACCAAAGACTAGCTGAGACTCTTTTTCTCCAATAAATGCAAAAATCATGACTACACAAACAAAGAATAAAGAAACCTTACCTGCTCGCGCAAATCCACCTGCCCGTGCGCGGCGTTCAAAGCCTCTTGGTATTGCCTTTTCCAATATCAGGGGCTTTCGTTCCAACTTCACTTCCGTTCAGTCTTTTGTTCTCAACAACTCTCCTGATTTTCTAGCTCTATCTGAGAGCAGACTGAATTGTGACATTTCTTCAGACTCTTTCAAGTTACCAGGATATATCTTTCATCGCCTTGACCACCCTCCATCACATGGTTTGGGTGTCTATGTCAAAGAAACTCTCCCTTTAGCCCGTGAAAGCAATTTGGAATGTAACAACCATGAATACATGTGCTTTCGTCTTTCACTTCTCCATTCAACAACCTACCTGTTTTTCCTGTATCGTTCACCTTCATCATCATCCTGCGCTGTGCTTGATGCTATCTCTGATAGCATTGACTCTGCTATTTCTCAGCACCCTTCTGCTCAAGTCATGGTATTTGGTGACTTTAATGTCCATCACAAGGAGTGGCTGACCCATTCTCGTAATATTGACATTCCTGGTATAGCAACACATAATTTTTCAATCTCCCAAAATCTTACTCAGATCGTTTCATCACCTACTCACATTCCGGATCGTGCTTCCGATGGAAGGTACTTGCTTGACCTCTTCTTGTGTTCTAACCCAGATGACTGTGTTGCCAAAGTCTTGCCTCCAATTGGTAACTCGGATCACTCGATTGTCTCTGTTTCCGTCTCATATTCTTCTCCAACAACTACATTTCAGCCTTTTCATCGTACTGTTTTTCAGTTTGGAAAGGCTGACTGGGATGGTTTTCGATGTTTTCTCGCAGATGTGCCGTGGTCGTGGATTCTAAGTCTTGGTCCTGATTTGGCGGCAGATGAGTTATCCCAATGGATTAACCTTGGTATGGAGATTTACATCCCCTCGCGTACCTACCAGATCAAGGCCCATTCTCAACCTTGGTACACTCCGGCCTGTGCTGCAGCAATTGCCCATCGTAACCATTTTTTTAAGAAGTATCATCTTTTAGGAACTTTGGACAGTAAGCGTCTTTTCCATGAAGCTCGAAATCGATGTAAGAGAGTTTTAGAGGATGCTAAGAAGCAATATGCCAACTCTGTTGCTAGTTCTATTTCATCACAGCGGCTTGGTTCAAGGGACTTTTGGCGAATTGCCAATAGTGTACTGAACCGCAACAAGTCCTCCATTCCTCCTCTTTTTCATGGACCCGAAGTTCTTACTTCTCCTCAAGATAAGGCAAACCTTTTTGCTGACAACTTTGCATCTAACTCCACACTCAATGATGAGGGGCATCCACTTTCTGCCTTTCCATCTCGTACAGCCACTGTTGTATCTGAACCTCTTATCACTCCAAAGAAGATTGCCCGGATTATTAATTCCTTGGATGCCTCCAAGGCTACTGGCCCTGATGGAATCCCTGTAATTGTTTTGAAAATGTGTTCCCCTGAACTTTCATCCATTCTTGCCAAGCTGTTCAATATGTGCTTGGCAGTCTCTGTGTTTCCTTCATCCTGGAAAGTGGCATCCGTTGTCCCTGTCTTTAAGGGTGCTGGTGAGCGTTCTGAAGCTACTAATTATCGTCCTATTAGTCTGCTTCCCATAATAAGTAAGATCTTTGAATGCTTCGTCAATCAACAGCTCCTTGGATACCTGGAGGACAATGACCTTCTAACTGACTGCCAGTTTGGGTTTCGCCATTCCCGCTCAACTGGTGACCTGCTTTCCCTAATTACCGATCATTTTAGTAGGGCTTTAGATCGCAGGGGTGAGGCTCGTGTTGTAGCATTGGACATCTCCAAGGCCTTCGACAAAGTATGGCATACTGGCCTGCTCCACAAGCTTCAGTCATATGGTGTGTCAGGAAGAATGCTATCTATAATCTCTGCTTTCCTTTCCAATCGCAAGTTGAAGGTTGCCCTTGAGGGTCAATCTTCTCCTACCTGTTCTATCAATTCCGGTGTTCCGCAAGGCTCAGTACTTGGTCCCACTCTCTTTCTTGTTTACATTAATGATCTGCCCGATGAAGTTTTGTCTCAGCTCGCCATGTATGCTGATGATTCAACTCTCTTCTGTGTTTCCCCTAACTCTTCCAACACTTCTCGCTGTGAGGTTGGTGTCTCACTAAACACTGACTTAGAGAATGTGCTAAAGTGGGGGAATGATTGGCTAGTAACCTTCAATGCAAAGAAAACTAAACTTCTTTCTCTGTCTCGCTCAAGAGATGTTACATTTCCATCTATTCATATGGGTCCATTGACTTTGCCTGAGGTAGCAGATTTTCGCCTTATGGAATTGACATCTCCACCAACGCCAGTTGGGAAAGGTATATCTCAGGCATTGCAAAGAGTGCTTCCATGCGAGTTGGCTGTCTTTACCGAGCTCGGAAGTTCTTACCTCCTGATGCTATTCTCTACCTGTATAAGACAACTATACGTCCCCTATTGGAGTACTGTTGTCACATCTGGGCCGGAGCTTCTGCCTGTTATTTATCTTTACTAGATAGGGTGCAGAAGCGTATTGTTAATCTTGTTGGTGAAGTGTTGGGATCAACGTTACAACCTCTTTCCCACCGTAGGTCTGTAGCCAGCCTGTGTCTTTTCTACAGATATTTTCATGGTAAATGTGCCACCAGTGTGTCCGACCTAGTTCCTCCTGTCAGAGTGTTTGAGCGTGAAACCAGACTTTCTGCTTCTTCTCACCCATACACTCTTAATTTGCTGAGATGTAGAACAAAGAGCCATTCCAACAGCTTTATTCCACGTACTGCATCTCTTTGGAACTCCTTGCCTGGTGCATGTTTCCCTTCATCCTACAATCTAGACTGTTTCAAGAGGAATATCAATTCCTACCTCCAGCTCTCCTGAGTTCTTTTCATGTTTTATAATTTTCCTCTTATAGCCCCTTACCAAGAGTGGCTTTTAGCCTTGTTTGGGGCGAACTTGCATAAAAAAAAAAAAAAAAAACTTCCTTTGTATTGTGCAATTAAGAAAATATGTGATTCAACAATGGTGAACACACTGTGAAGTTAAGTCCACATAGTGTGTCAAGTCCCTACATTGTGTTAACCTCTTCTGTTTTCAGGTCCACAATCAATGCAGTTGACACACTAAGAGTGAGCATAACTTACAAGAACAAAGTATTTCTACATAATGTTTTATTTGAAGACACACAGTGTTATAATTAATTAGAATCATTAGTTTATCTTGAGATTAAATTGTCGTTTGATTGGCTCAAAGTGAAGTCGGTTTCTTTCCACCTGTGTGACCAGCACACACTGGGTGTGTAATACACCGGATGTTGTTACACACTGAAAAGGTGGCAGCACAGAGACAGGTTATTCAGTTTAGCACCAGCCACCAACAGTTTACACTGTGTGTACAAGATATCGCTGTCAACGTGTATTCACACACTGTTAAATTATCCACTAGGTATGTCACCAAGCTGTTGTGTCACCAAGCTGTTGTGTCAATGCTGGGAAGTAGGTGCCGTACCACAAGACCTGAAGGATGCCAACATCATAACACTCTACAAAAACAAGGGAGAGCGTAGTGACTGTAATAACTATCGTGGAATCTCACTGCTTAGCATAGTTGGGAAGTTATTTGCCCGAATAGTGCTTCACCGACTACAAGAACTTGCAAGCAGGGTATATCCTGAGTCGCAATGTGGGTTTCGCGCCAAAAGGTCTACAATAGATATGATATTCTCTTTGAGACAACTTCAAGAGAAATGTCGGGAGCAACAGCAACCACTGTACATCGTCTTTATCGACCTCACCAAAGCCTTCGACCTTGTGAGCAGAGACGGACTATTCAAGATGCTGCCTCTTATTGGCTGTCCACCAAAGCTCCTAAGTATCGTCAGGTCCTTCCATGATGGCATGATGAGTACTGTACAGTTTGACGGTTCAATGTCCAAGAAATTTGGGGTAAAGAGTGGAGTTAAACAGGGCTGTGTTCTTGCTCCTACATTATTCAGTATTCTTATTCTTATTCTTATTCTTATTCTTTATTCAGCCAATAAAACAAGCGAACAATACATTAGGGAACAGAATACATGTACAATAATACGGTAACGACTAAGAGGGAATGGGATAGAGGATACAGTGAAGACAAACAAAACATAAAAACCAATCTGTGATGGCCAGGATCAACAAAAGTGTACTCAAACACTGTAGCCCGAAAGCTTGTTGGTCCAGTCACAGAGAGGATTCATTAAATAAATAAATATATCTACATGTGTATATACAATAATATAAAATAATATTAATATAAAATTAATATTATATTAAGTCAAAAAGAAATGCAATAACAAAATAAAAAAATGAAAAAATGCAAATAAATAAATACAAATCAATGAGCAAAATAAAAATGAACTAAAAGGATATTTAAGAAAAAATAATAGTGTTAATTAAATGCACAAATTGTCAGGTCAAGGTCAAGTTCGCACAAGGACCACCCGTCGTCAATTGGCCGACATTGCCCGGCACCCCACACGTTTTGAGCGCGAGTACCAGGCTACATCGACCAGCCAACGACAAAATGTTCCCCGTATTTGTATTTACATACAAATAAGTAATCAAACATAAGACCCAACCAGATAAACACCCCATATAAGCTAACAACACCCAACCATTCCACAAACAAGCCAACATCAAGCAGTTTGATAAACAGGCAAGTACAAAATAAAAATAAAAGCTTTAAGTTTAGCATGAACAGCAGATGGATAGGAATTATACTTATCAATTTTTAGTGGGAAGTATATAAGCAGGTTGAGAAGCAGGAGAATTTAAATCGAGCTGTCAATAGACTTAATCATGGAAATAGGATAACAGATTTCTACAAAAACACTTAAGGCTGTCTAAAACAACAGAGTCTTTGATGTGAGTGGGCAAGCTGGACCAAATACGAGGAAATGAATGTATTGGGGAGTTCTTGAGGGCTAGAGTTCTCGCATAGTGATGGTTAAATGTTATGATGTCTTGATGGCGGGCATTTATAATCGTGTTAGACTTAAGTGAACGGCAGTCAATGAGTCCATACAAGGATTTAATTGTGAAGGTGACCACATGATGCTGTCTCCTATTAGTGAGGTTGATCCAGTTGAGGGCTTTTAAGCGGTCATCGTATGGCATGGCACCTCTCTGTTGTTTCAGACACATCCTGCTTGCCCGACGTTGGACGCTCTCTAGCTTGGCCGATAATGATGAGGTGTATGGGCACCAGGCAGGCAACCCATACTCTAAGATTGGTAGGACGAGGGACAAATAAAGGGATCGAAGGGCTGTTGAAGATGTCCCACCAGCGACTTGCCAGATGAACCCAAGGATACGGTTTGCCTTGGACACCACGGAATTTACATGATCAGTCCAAGTTAATGTGTTGTTGATAGTGATGCCAAGGTACTTGTATGTTGAGACAACATCAAGACCAGAACCATGCAGACTGTATACAGGTAAATGACTTAGTGATTTGGAGCGTGACATATGCATAACTTTACATTTGCTGATATTGAGTTCCATACCGTTAGAAACACTCCATCGACCGAGTTCAGTGATGTCGGTCTGGAGAGCAAGTTCATCCTGGTGAGATTTTATTGGGTTGTAAATTATAGTATCATCGGCAAATAGGCGTGATGTGGTCCTCAAGTTATTGGAGATATCATTGATGAAGAGATTGAAGAGTAGAGGGCCAAGTACACTTCCCTGAGGAACTCCCGATGTGACTGGTTCCCAAGAGGAGACACTACCACTAACACGCCTTCACTTCAGCAACTGAAGGAATCTACCTCCATACCAGATCTGATGGCAAGCTGTTTAACATTGCTCGACTGAAGGCCAAGACCAAGACAAAGGAAGTACTTATCAGGGATATGCTCTTCGCAGACGATGCAGCCATTTCAGCTCACTCAGAACCAGAATTACAGTCTCTGTTGGACCGTTTTTCATCGGCATGTGAACAATTTAATCTAACAATCAGCTTGAAAAAGACACAAGTGATGGGACAGGGCACCCCTTATCCTCCAGCAATTACCATCAAGGACTATCCACTAGAAGTTGTCCATCAATTTACTTTTCCTTGGCTCTACAGCCACTGACAACCTTTCACTTAATGTAGAACTGTGCAAACGGATAGGTAAGGCTTCCACAACCCTCTCCAGATTGACCAAGAGAGTGTGGGATAACAGGCATCTAACTACAACCACCAAGATAGACGTATACAAGGCCTGTGTCATCAGCACTCTACTGTACGGCAGCGAGTCTTGGACAACCTACTCCTCACAGGAAAGGCAGCTTCAAGTATTCCACATGAGATGTTTGCGTCGCATCCTTGGAATCACCTGGCAAGACAAGATTACCAACAACGAGGTCCTCTCCACAGCAGGTATCCCATCAATGTACACTCTGCTACGTCAGCGACGTCTTCGCTGGCTAGGACATGTCAGCAGGATGGAGGATGGTCGAATACCAAAACACCTACTGTACGGGGAAATTGCCAAGGGAAAACGAAGTAGAGGTCGTCCACAGCTGCGTTTCAAGGATGTCTGCAAGCGAGACATGAAAGCTCTCGGCATGGACGCCGACAGCTGGGAGGCCCTTGCCACCAATAGAGCAGTTTGGAAACGGGAACTGTCCAAATATCTGCTTAAAGGCGAAAGCTCACTCCAAACAGCATCTGATGAAAGGAGGAAGAAGAGGAAGTCCAGTCAGAGTCAGCTGCGAACAACAAATACTCAACCACCCACAGTTCCACCAGTCTTCCAATGTCAGGGCTGCAACCGATTTTGTAAATCCAAAATTGGTCTGTACAGCCACACAAGACGGTGTACATTATCCTCTACAGGCGCTTCATCATAGTCTGCCAAGACTGACAGATGCCAACAACAACAATGTCACCAATCACAAACAGTTGACACACTAAGTGTGTATTTGTACAAGATCTCACTGTCAATGTAGCTTTACACAAGTATGTTACACATTAGGTGTGTCACCAATCACAAACAGTTAAAGGTTCCTCAAGAAATCAGTTATGCGTTTTCAAGAATGCAACATAATTGTACCTTTGTTGCACTGATGCATATTATTATTATTTTTAATTTTTTTTGCTTAGACTTTAAATTAAGCTTCACCCAATGTGACAATTTTGTTGTACCCTTGAGATGACCAAGTCGTTGTTATCGCAGTTGTGGGACATTACAGTCATTTTGCAGGCGCATTTTCTATCAATTTCTTGGATTAATTGCTGATTATAATTATAAAAACAGAATTTGAATTGTTGTAACCCTTTCAGAAAGTAGTATATTTTTGTCACTATTTTCAAAATGTTTACATGCAGTTATTATGTTCTACTTTCAGTTAAATCTGCATTATGTTAACAAATATCAATCTTGAGCTAAAAACTTTGAAAATAACCTTGAAAGTTTTCATTTATAACCGAACTGTTAGCCAATGTGAAATCTTCATGTACATTCTTATACAAACATGTGTATACAAATATTACAGTTACATTATGCTCCAATAATGTAAGATTGCATGCGAAATAGGACTGTTCAATTTCCACTTTTGGTTTGTAGGAATTGCAGTTATTTTTTATCTATTCATAAGAATTACTTTATTTTTAGGACTTTCCCTAGATTTTCCATAGTATGTCAACTTTCTGATATTTAAATGTATAACGTCTAACAATATATAGATCTTAAAGATTCTTACATGGTATTAGAAAAACTACTTTTTGTTGACCCTTCTCCCCTCCCTTGTTCTTTTAAAGCAAATTCAAAGTACCCTATGTGTTGCTTTTATGAAAACAAAACAAAACCGTATTTATTTGAAAGAAGTTTAATTTGCATCTTGGATAAAGAATGTATATGTGTTTCACCAATACACCGACGTGTGTTGAGTACTGTATCATCGGTACTTTCCAGAATTCTGCAGAAAAAAAAATTCCACAGGCGTATAATTTGGGTGTGTTCAAATCCCACCCGAGTAAGATGCATATTGATTTTCATTTTTCCATGGAGTTATACGACAAAACTAGAGGGTGTGCAAAACGTTGTGACACGGCTCGACAAGAAGTATTTTCAGCCATTGAACAAAGGGTGCTGACCCATCGCATAACCAATTTTTCAACTGAACATCTTTAATTAAGTGATTTAACTGCAGTGGTTCTTGCCCATGGTTGAACGCGCTGTAATGTGCATGTTGTAAGGAGTGCTCCCTCTAGTTCTATTTATATAACTCTGAGTGTGCTTTTTCCGCAGACTGTGGAAGGTAGGTGTGTACAGTGCTTACCACACATCGGTGCCTGGGTAAACCACACAAATTAAAAATGCAATAACATTGCATACCGTTAACGCAGATATAAATATTACAAGAGGGTATGGTTAAAGATTATACTTATAGCTTATAATGATTACGATAGTACTAATAATGCTACAGATTGGATTATATGTAAAAATTGGCAGTACAAGAATTTCCATGTTTATATGATATCATAAATATATATGATTGTATATATATATATAGAGCGGAGGGAGGAATAGCACTTCAGTAAGTTTGTCCAGAGTCACGGTAGGCATGAGCTGTAATTATTATTTATATTATTCCATGTGTGACGTTTGCACATTGTGGTTGATCATGTGCAAAGTAGTTGCCAGTGCGCACATCAGAATAAATAACGTAAGAACAGTTTGTTAAATCCATCCTTTTTTGTTATAGTTTTCTTGTATGGTGTCACTGATATCAATTGTTTTTCCTCATACAAGATATGAGACGGTTGATTCTCTGTTACAATATACGCACAGTGCCCATCCAGAGGTGTAGCTGGTGTGTGTGTGGTGGGGGGGGGGGGGGGGGGGGGGTGATTGCTCAACTTCCAAAGAATAATTTAGAGGGCTTCCCCCTCCCCCATTTTCCCAACTTTTTTTCGACCGACCATTTGCTGACGAACAATCACACCAAAGCACACAATAGAACAAAACAAGAAGGGACGCAGCGTTCATTATCCAACAATTTTAGAATACTCCTTGTGTGATCATTACGGGAAAGCTCCTTTAAAGAAAGTGGCTAAAGTAACACATCCTTTTTGTCTAGCACCTCACACCTGTTGTTGCCATGTAATTCCCTTTCCAAACAGTTAATTAGTTAATTTGATCATGCACAAACCAGTAGAGCTGCTGACTTCCCAGGCAGACTAACTGCTCATCCATTAAGTGTAATGAGTAAACACACCCACTCAGTGAAAAGGATGTATACTTTCCGAATTTGTGTGGCCAAACTCTGAAATTCTTTATTTGAGTTTTCCCGTAATATTAATGTGTTTCCCTCCGAACCAAGAATTAAATATTATAACTTAATTTCATTGCTGCGTAGCATGCATAGGCACACACCTCCCGTTGTATGTCGTTTTCAAATAAAATTAGCTGTTGCAAACTGCTTACCAATCAACAGGACCTGTGGTATAAATGCAAAAATGAGTTAGTGGTCTGACGTTTCGACCCTAGCAGAGTCTTTCTCGAAGGCTAAATGACAACACAACACACATAAACATGTATACAAGTGAAACAAGAGCAGTCAAGTGGAAATACATGAATAGAGAGAGAGAGAATCAGAAAGCATTCAGAAAAACTGGAAGGTTGGATAAGGGAGAAAAAGTTAATACTAAGTCAATAAGGCAGACTATGTGAGGATTGAAAAAGTAACAACAAAAGGGACTTTCCCCTTGGAACTCTGTTGTTGCTTGGGTCCTTTGGAAATTACCGACTCCCTAGAACGTGCCTTGACTTTCTGGATCGCTCGATGGACTGCTAGGGAGCTATGACCCCTGGAAACAAGGTGTTTCTTAAGTTCCTGTGAGTGGTGGAAAAAATCAGAATCATTAGAATATAGTCGACGGAGTCCGAGGGCCTGACTGTAGACTATGCTGGTTTTGCAGTGTCCGGGGTGACAGCTGGTTGAGTGGAGGTATTGATGTTTATATGTGGGTTTAACAAAGAGATCTGTGATTAAGCCATCATCCGTCTTTATAACCTTGACATCCAGAAAGTGGGTGTCCTTGGTCGAGTATTCATTCGTGAATTTGATGGTCCTGTGGAAGGAAATAATGTGGTTAATGAATGCTGTGAGGCTAGTCCATAGTCCATCACTAGTCCAGATGAAAAATATGTCATCGATATAGCGCCACCAGACCCAGGGACGGCACGGGGCCGACGCCAACATGTGCTGTTCAAGTTCACTCATGAATAGGCAGGCCATAGAAGGTGCCATACGTGTACCCATTGCAGTGCCTTGTACCTATAGGAAATTCTTACTCAAGAAAGAGAAGTTGTTTTAGTTAGAACATGTTGCATGAGGGATACAATGTCAAAAATGGGCGGTGACATGTGACCACTCTTGAACAGGGCTGAGGAGCAGGCAGCAATCCCTTCATCTTGGGGGATGTTGGTGTACAAAGAGGACACATCAAAAGTACCGATGATAGCAGCGTTGGGGACCTGCTTCTGAATACCTGAGATTTTACGGAGGAAATCTGGAGTGTCATGAATATATGATGGAATCTATGGCATAAGCGTCTTGAGAAAACTGTCAACAAAAGGAGATATGTTCTTAGTGGGGAAACCATTGCCAGATATGATGGGTCTCCCTGGGTTGTCTGGTTTGTGTACCTTGGGAAGGAGGTAACATCTCCAGTTGTATTTGAATCCCATACTTTCTGATACACTGAAGATTGCTTTCAAAGGACTTGTGAAAATGTTGGATTGAAATTCCTGATGTGATAAATCAGTTAAAATTATCAATGTATCATTCCATCATTGACAACTTTTCTCATGCGTTTTCAAACGTCTAACCTTTGGTAACATCTTTATACACTGGCACACGTTTACACAATCGTACAGTTTACAGTAGCACGTTTTAAAGTAGCGATCATTATTTTATTTTTTCGTAAACACAATCTTAGAAAGTCAACACGATTTAAAAGAGCTACTGGACTCAATGAAACAAGTTCCAATCCGTCAAGCCATCTGGAAGCAATCTGTCGAAAACATCTTAATTTCAGCCAGGAGTTGCTATATATAAGCCAATGCAAAGCTAAGAGGTTAACTTAAAATGTATGTGTAATTTGAAAAAAGGGCAGCAATTAACGGATATTTATTGTTCAACGAACCAACCGAGGGTAATTTTCACGTTTTCTACTTTACTTGGCTAGGTCTAAATAGTGTCATTGGAATTGTTGATACTTTTAAACAATTTTAGGTTGGATTACACACAACTTGTTTACAGAGTGTTCATACCAGTATCATGGCATGCACACCAGGTAAACCCCAAAAAATTCAACAACACCGTACAGTCAGGAAACATTTAAAGTCATAAGTAGTGAGCGTAGTGCCGTGTACAAACGGTGACGAAATATGTAGATTATGATGTGGATTTCTCTTACTGAAGTATACAACCTGACATCTCAATAGCCACAACTCAAGCTTGCTACACTAGACTGCTTTGTCAGGCTGATTGCTTTCATACTCAAATTCTTTGTTCAAATCAGGGCTGCTAGTAAAGTCAAAATCTTTAGAAAGGAATAGAATAGCCACCATATGTTGATAAACAAACCTTCAAGTGGCAATTAAGAAATACCTTGAAGAACATTGATTTTGCTGTCCACGCCATTGTCTCAGTTTGAAAGGCCATGACAAATTGTAAAGAGAACAATTGATAACAAACAAGAAGTATAACAAACGTCACACCAAGGTTTTTAACTGACAAAGTGCAATCAGTCTATAGCCGTGGCGGTTGGTGATATGATGTTGACAAAGAACAATACAGTCAATCAAACTTATTACTGTATGTAAAGGGAACAGTGACGTCAATGGGTGGAGCTTACTGCATGAAAATATCTGCAGACTCAAATTTTATTTCTTATGATGAGGTAAAAATTTTCAAAGACTTAGTGTTACAAAATTGTTCGACAAGTCAAAACGCGTTTTTTTTTCTCTGATGCAGTTTAGAACTTTGTTCCAAAAATACCTTTATCATGGACCTAATCATCACAGCCGTGTTTCTGGTTTTGATGGTACAACCCTGCCACAGTGCAAATCACCAACGGCTCATCGAAACGTTATACTTGGCTGGAAACCGGGCCTTAGTGAATCACGTGTTTCACTGGAACACTGTTTCTTCTCCTGTGATGTGTGGGCGAGACTGCTCTATGGATCCACAGTGTGCATCATTCAACTACAAAACACATAACAATGTTTGTGAAATCAACAATATCACCAGAGAAAACAGCCCCGATGACTTGATTGAGCTGCAGGGAAGTGTCTACTATGACGAAAAGATGGACACTCTTTCATTCTCCATTCCGAATATGAAGAGGTATAGCAGTTGTCTGAAGTTTTATCAAGCTGGTTACCGTGACAATGGCATATACACAATCTTTCTAAGTCCGACTGATGGGTTACAGGTTTACTGTGATATGGAGACAGATGGAGGAGGCTGGATCGTGTTCCAGAGAAGACAAGATGGCTCTGTTGACTTTTACCGTAACTGGACTGAATACCAATCTGGGTTTGGTGATCTACAGAATGAATTCTGGTTGGGGAATGATATCCTGCGTGACCTTACTGGATCAGGACAATGGCAACTCAGAGTAGATATGGAAGATTGGCAGTCCAACACGGCTTGGGCTTCTTATGGTGAGTTTGCTGTTACAGGTGACAACTACACTCTTCATATTGGTTCATATGATGCTCAGAGTACAGATGGTGGTGATTCAATGGTATATCACAATCAACGTCCATTTTCAACAGCGGATCAGGACAATGACGTATCCCCCCAAAACTGTGCATTGCTTTATAAAGGTGCGTGGTGGTTTAGAGAATGCTCTTATTCTCATCTTAATGGTGAATACTACCGAAATGGGGATGTGACTTATAAACTAGGAATACAATGGGACTACTGGAGAGGAACATATTACTCCCTGAAGAAGTGCAGCATGAAGATACGACAAGTAATATAACGAGTATTTGTAGACCTTTGGAAACAAGATTTGTCCATTTTGTGGGTATAAAGTCACAGCCGTGTTTCCTACAAGTCTGACTAGTGGGTAACAGGTTTACTGTAATAGTGGAGACGGATGGAGCAGTCTGGATTGTGTTCCAGAAGAGACCAAATAGCTATGTTGACTTTTACCGTAAACCAGGGTTTGATACCAAATTGAGTTTGGTGAGATACAGAATTAGTTTTGATCGGGAATGATATCTACCGGATCTCATCAGGGCAGTGACAACTAAAAGTAGTTTGGATGGTTAGCATTCCAACACAGCGTGTGCTTTGTCTGGTAAGTTTGCTGTTACAGGTGACAAGTACACGCTCTGTGAGTTCAGTGCTATTGTCTCAAATTGAAGACCGGGACAAAACGACGCTAACAAAATTACAGTTAACAGAAAAGGTATTGACTTCGCTGTCCACGCCGTGGTCTCAGTTTAAGTGGCCATAACAGTTGATGGTAAACAACAAAATAACACTTACACACACAATTGACCCATATTTGAGTCAAAGCATCAGTATGGTTGAGGAGAGCAGAAAAGAGGAAAACGACCGAGCAAGACAACGTGTTTTTCTCTGTTTCAAATTAGTAGCTTGTTGCAAAATACCTTTTGTATAAGTTAAAGTCCAGCGTAGCACTTCAGGTACAACGGATTCACCGTACTACCGTGAATACAAGTTACAATGATCACTAAGGAGATTCTTCTTGACATCAATCAGGAAAGTCAAGACAGTCTTTCAAGAACAGTCTCATAATCCTTGCTGAAACACGATCATGCCATACAACAGTACTCAACAACATTACAAGAAAAGACCTTTAAGTTGTAAATGAATCTCAAACTTTCTGAAACTGTGAAGAATGTCCTAATCAATCAACGTATTGCTGTAACGATAACAGTGACGCCAATGGGTGGAGCTTACGGCATGAAAATAATTATTTGCCGACTCAAATTTCAGATCAATTTATCAGAAAACTACTGTCAAAGACTTACTGATGCAAACTAATTTTACTAAAACCACCGGTTTAGGCAAAACCTTTTTTCTGAATGAATTTCACCTTGTGTTCCGAAAGCACCTTAATCATGGAAGTTATTATCACAACCCTGTTTCTGATTTTGATTCTGCCTGAGATAATAACTTGAACGTGAAAACTCTGTACATTGAAATTCTTCAATATATTATAACTTATAAGTTATGGGATGGGACGTAAAGCCGTTGGTTCCGTGTGTTGTGTAATACGTAAAAGAACCCAGTGCTCTTATAGAAAAGAGAAGGGGCTCGCCCCGGTTCGCTTGGTTTGATTGGCTGCATATTGCGCCACAGCACCTTGTAAACCATTACATGGTGCTATGTAAAGGAATAGGTATCATACATCAACACGTAGCTCCACATACCTTGCAGGAGAATACTGACTGATATGAGCAATAGCTGTATAATAAGCCACTATACTATTAACACACGTGATGATGTAAAGTAGTGTAAAATGTTGTGAAGTGAATGTGGAAAACAGATTGATGTTTAATCGATATTATTTCCTCACTGCTTCAACTTTTGCGACAAGTCAAGAGATGTTGCAAGTGATCCAGACCCCCTTAAAATTTGTCATGTAGTAATTGAAAAAGATTCATCAACTGACAATTTTAAAACGTCATAGGACGGCCTATGTTTTAATAGTTTGTGTTAAAAGGGTGTATACAACATTGGTAAGACTGAACATATAAATCATTACAGATTTTTGCATACCTTCATGGTATAAAGATGGTCATGATGAAAAAACGTCCCTTGAAATAGTTTTGCTTGAAATGCCATAGTTTTTGGAAATGAGTAAATCAAATAATAGTCTCCATCACTGGTGATAAAATCCGATGTTTAAAACAGTGAAAACACATAATGGGGGTTTTCACTGTTTTCTCATGACTCCGAAGACTGATTTAGTTGAAACTTTCACAGGTTTGTTATTCTATGTTTATGTTGGGTCACATCAAGTGTGGATACTGTCACATCAGGTGTGGATACTTGTATTTGACAATTAATAATGTTGTACACACCCTTTTAACGTTGAAAAACCCCAACATTGAATAAATTATGTATAAAACTTTAAAGCTTTGAAGAAACGTTTAGTTATTATTACTTCACATTGCATACAAACTATCTGAATTAATATAGGTTTTCCCGGCCAATTTCAGCAAAAATGCATTCAATTTCATTGACATGCATTCAAATTCACGCATTTTCCCCTAATCCTCTCAAACTAGGGTTTCTTTTTAGCTCTAAATGCATTCAATTTCGTTTTTGTGCACACATGATTTCGTTTTTCTCGTCCAGATTCGCTTCGGTCATTCTATTTCGTTTATAGGCATTCAAGACTACACTTTGACCATTCTTAAGTTGAATTTCTACTACGTATTCACAGTTGATGCATTCAAATTAAGAGTCATTGAAGCGAACATGGTTTTGTTGCTAGTTTGCGTTTTCTTTTTCGTTTATGGGCAACGAATTTCAACTTCTTTGCATTGAAATTAAACATGAGTTATGGCTTTACGAGTAAGCTGGAAATTATAGCTAATTGACTGGCACATAAGTTGTCCTTTGTAAGAGGTGTTTCCATGTATTTTACTTATTTTATTGTATCGTTTGTTTTTCGTTATTTAAACAGTCCGCTGTTCCTTTTGCTTTGTTATACACTTCGAAGTTAAAACCTGCACCCAATAACTTTAAAATGAAAACTAACTCTTTTGCGAAAGTCTTGAGATTTTTTGCCCTGGTATTTATGTTCTTGTCTTTGTTTTCTGCTAATGCCCGGACCATGTCAAATTTGAAGTTAACAAATGTTTTAAAGGAAACAAAAGCTTAAAATGATAAGGGGTCGTTATAAAATCTAAAGATAAATTAATCTTTTTGTTTTCTTGTGGATTTTGTTCACAAGTCCTTTTCTTCGTGTGTTTGATATACATTTCTTCTATTCGTTTATTTTTATCTGAAGTTGGTTTCTTTAACCTTCAATGATCTGACGTGCCAGACATCTCGACTGGTAAGTTTGGTTATGATTATGCCAACAGTCACCTGCTAGTTGTAGTCATGCCTGGTTATTCTCGAATGCTTCAATCAGTATCTCCCTGTTAACATTACTCACTACTCTGTACCGACCACGGGCAGCCACCTTTTCATTCAAAATCGCTAAGGCCTATACTTGAAGATAACGTGAAACTAGTGTAGAAATGAGTTTTCCCTAAAAATATTTGCCTTTATTACAGGCAGCTACGAATCAGAAGGCATAGCATAGAATTTGAATTTGAATGCAAACATTTAGAAAAAGATTGCCCATTAACGAAATTGAATGAGTCTTGCGGTCTGATGAAATTGAATGATCTTATTTGACTAGTGAATGCTAAACTGGTGAAATTGAATGACTCCTTTAAATCTGAATGCTGCTTCAACGGAGCATTCGTTTTCAAACGAAACTGAATGAGCCAGGAGTTAAAATGAATGGATTTTTGTTGAAATTGGCCGGGAAAACCTATATTACACGATTTGCTCTGAAAGCTGAAGTCATTGATACTTTTGAGTTGTGGTGTGTTGTAATTCATTGGAGTTTACCGCAGCTGGTTACGGGTTTCGTTTTGAAAATGTTAAACTTCTTTGTCCATTCATCTTACTGTTAGTTGTAAAAACAAAACGAATTAAGTGTAATAAATACATTTTGTAATAGCTAACAGCTGATGTTAAAGTAATTTGCTATAACTGGATAAAAGCTTGTATGATATAGGGAAGTAGGAAATGACAAAGTTCAATTAGAACTAAATGAAAGTACATTTGGCTAGATTGCTCAGAAAATGTATAATTAAAACTTTTGTCACATTTAACTTGAAAAAAATCCGGTACTAATTTGAAACTTTTTATTGTTATTAATAATTATGTCTTATTGCCATCGATCTTGTGTTGAGTAGCCTTCACGTGTTTATTTAGTTTTGTATTTTATTGTTTTAAGACTCGCAAAACCAAAGTGCATTTCATTGTAAATGTGTGTATGTGTGTGACCAAAACCAAAAACTATAAAAAGACTAATTTATTGTTTTCAGTGCAGTTCTTTTGCTGGTTAATACAAACTCAATTTCGAACATACGTTAAGGTCAAAATGGTTACATCGATCCCTGAGGAAAAGTTTGCTAATGCGAACATGTTGTGGTATGTTTTGTAAACAAGATTGGCACCATTTAAGGGCATTACCTTGTAACCCAATAACGTCACGAAGTCTCTTGACCAAAATAGTGTGATCCACAGTGTCAAAAGCACTAACACGGTCGGCCATTAAATGGGAGTCAAATATTTGACTCCCATAAATGGCCGACCGTGTTAGTTAGCAAAGTAAAAGGAAAACCACGCAATTTCGAGGCATATTTGTGTGGATCATTGTATTCTACTTTTAAAACATCTTTCTAACCATATGCATTTCATAACAAACGGTTACAAACGCTTTTTTTAGACCGACTCGCCCGATCCAAGGCAATGTGTCCCTCTAACTTAAAATGTATGTGGAATTTCATAAAGGGGCAGCTATTAACGGATATTGATGGCTCCAGGAATCACGTCTTCTATTATATTACTTGGCTAGGTCTAATAGGGAAATTGAAATTGTTAAATACTAAAAGTTACGGAAGCGTATATGACCATCATATTACTGCGTTACCGAGATAATTTATCATTGAAACACAGAATCATGTCCTAGTTATTACGGTTTTCAGAGTTATATTTGTAAGAAATACAGAATTCAATGATTATAAGAAATACATAAATCAATGATAACGTATCTTTGAAATATGGAAATCGAGGATAAGGTATCTTGGAAATACGGAATTCAATGATAACACTGGAAAATACGGAAATCGAAGATAACATATCTTGGAAAGGGGTGGAATTATGGGCCCAGTATTGAAAATGCCTGAAATACCCCTTCATGCTATTGGATGTTAGAGATCTGTACCTAGACATCGACCTCCCATAAATCATGTGGACTTAAGAGATTAATCATGAATCTATGTAAAGCTCTGGTGGTATTCTTACCCCTTACCACCAGCCCCCCCCAAACCTAACCCAACCCATGTTTGTCAACACCAGTTGCCCATGTGTCTCCCCAATCAAAAAGTAAATAAACAAGTTTTCAGAATGGATTAAATAAACCAAAGTAAAAAAGTAGATCCAAGGAGCTGTTAAATGCAACAGGAGTTGGAGTTAGATGATATTAAACCTACTCCTGTGACGCTTGGTTATAGAAACATTTTTTGATCTGCATTTGAAGCATCTTCTGAAAAGTTTTAGCAGCTCAGATGCACACATAATGTACTTCAGCTGGTTTTGTGGTTGGGTGTCATCCGAAGAAGTGTATACCGTTCTGGGGTTTCTACCTCTCCTATAAAGATAATGCAAAATGAAAATAGTGTAACGAAATTGGCATGAGTGCTTGTTGCTTTTGCGCGTCATAGCGCTAAGGCGTGCTATACCTGCTGAGCATGCGCAGTTGGCTGCTTAGGTGATTTTAGCGTGCGCCTCGTGCGTGCGGCATGAGTTGCTGTTGAGCTAGCAGACATGACAGGACAGACGTGTGGGACAGGAGTTCCGACAAAGTAGTGGTTTGGTGCTAGACGTTTGAGGCGGCGTTGTTGCTGGTGTAGTGGGAGTAGGAAGCAGTTGGAGAGGCGGAACGGTAGAGCGACCGACCGCCGAGTCCCAGAGCAGCGGCAGGAGGAGTGAGTGGTTGGAGCGTCCGTGACAGCGGGGTTGTCAGAGCCTGTCAGAGAGTCCGTGGAGGCGGCGGCGGTGTGTTCGAATCTAGCGGCAGCAGCTCAGCTCAAGGCACTGGTCAAAGCGCTGGGTATGTCGTGCATAATTGTTTATCAAAGTTAATTACGAGCACTGTTCAGGACCTATTTGGTTGAACCTCCCCACGAATTAACACCTTCTTTAATTATAATTATTAAGTGCTTTCAGTAATAAGCCTCTCAATCAGTAATTCTTAGTCACAGTAGGAACCTCAATTACTCCCTTAAGGATACAGAAAACCCTGAAGGAAAGTCAAGGAAACAATTACACCCCCTGAGGAGACAATTACATCCCTTAAGGAGACAATTACATCCCTTAAGGAATCATTGGCGTAACTTAAGTCAATGAGGTGTTTGAGTTACAATAAAGGGTAAAACCCGTGGCTCTTGACTGATCTCTGGGTCCATGTGCTACTCTATTTAGTTAAGCTCCCGTCCATAGAGTTCCCAGGAAGAAGTGTTGCGTGCGGCGATATATAGTTGCCAAACGACCTCCCCCACAGTACTGTAGGGCTGCCGCTCGCCTGTGCAGTACCGAGTCAGAATTGACCCGGACGGGTTTCGCCACAATAGTATCAATTTGCTTGTGTTTATTGTTCATCAAGCACATAACAAACATTTCCTCTCTCAAGTCTAGCAATAACCATGCAACTATTGTCAAGTAAGCTCAAACCTAAACAAGCTCAGAAGCCCACTACTACGGAAGCGTATATGACCATCATATTACTGCGTTACCGAGATAATTTATCATTGAAATACAGAATCATGTCCTGGTTATTACGGTTTTCAGAGTTATATTTGTCAGAAATACAGAATTCAAAGATATAACATATCTCGGAAATATGGAAATCGAAGATAACGTATCTTTGAAATATTGAAATCAATGATAACATCTCTTGAATATACGGAAATTGAAAATAAGATATCTTGGAAATACGGAATTCAATGATAGCATATCTTGGAAATGCGGAATTCAATGATAACATTTCTGGGAAATAATAATTTGGGGAGGCTAATCATCCTTACTGGCAGCTAAGAGCTGAATTGCGAAGGACGCGGCTACAACGTGTTCGAGAAGCAGGCATGCAAGGGCGCCTTTGGCAGGTAGCCACATCAACCCATTATGACCACGGAGCACAGCCAGAGATCGAAAGTGTTTTATTTTTATTTTTTTTAAATTTTTTTTCCGAGGGAGGAAAACCGGATAGTCTGGAAAACCCTCGTGGCACAGCAGAGAACCAACGCACAACTCAACTCACATATGGCCCTGGCCGGGTATCGAACCTGGGTCACATTGGTGAGAGGCGAGCGCTTTAGGCACAAGCCAACCATGCCACCCAGATAACATCTTGAAAAGGGGTGGAATTTCGGGCCCAGTATTGAAAATGCCTGAAAAACCCCTTCATGCTATTGGATGTTAGAGATCTGTACCTAGACATTACCTATACAGGCAAACTGACTTTCCATGTTGGCTCGGGGGGGGGGGGGGGGGGGGGCTTCAAAATTTACAAGAAGACCTTGAATCAGTAATGGGTGCGTTCGATTAGCTTCCCCGGGTCGACCCCCGGGGTCGATTTCACAAAACTCTTCCTAACTTAGTATGACTATTCCTAGGCAATGCTAAGAGATAGGACTAGTCCTAAGTTACTGGTCCAAACTTAAGACTAGTCCTATCTCTTAACATTGCCTAGGACTAGTCCTAAGTTAGGAAGAGTTTTGTGAAATCGACCCCTCAGGTGTGCTAATCCGGGTGAGGCCCTGACATGAGCTAATCGAACGCCAACTTCCCCCAGCTTTCACACCGATGCATCATGGGACAGCCGACCGAAACTATTTTCCTTGTGTGCATTACGTACGAAACTTTTTTTTTTGATTCACGAAAAGATCGTAAAATAATTATTCTCAATGTAAAACTGCAACCTTAAATAATTTTACAAGCCTACAGTATGATAGTAACAGGCTTCGAATTAAAAATTGAATGTTGCTCACAAAAACGCTGCTTTAATGGTGAAAATGTGTGTCAAATGAACTTCCTGAAAATGTCCCGCTGAATTACAAACAAAATGGTGGCCATTGAGAAAGTTTTTCGCCGTGACGCCATTTACCAGGGTCAGCCCCAAGTAACCTGCTCCCAGTGTTGTAACCAAGTCATTTTTTGTCAAGTCAAGTCAAGTCGCAAGTCATCTTTGGTCAAGTCAAGTCAAGTCACAAGTCATTTTTGTTCAAGTCAAGTCAAGTCGCAAGTCAAATTTTCACAAGTCAAGTCAAGTCACAAGTCAAATTTTCGCAAGTCAAGTCAAGTCACAAGTCACATAATGTCCCGATAAGCCCACTCCTATGATGATGTGACAGACTAAAAAATACAACCATTGAACCACATGCACGGCAATAATTGCCGTGCTTTTTTAGAATTTGAAGGGCATCGCAGCAATTTCGTAAGTGTAAAAAGGGCACCACGGCATTTTTGTCGAATGTGGGGGGTATCATGGCAAAAACTTAATTTTACAAAATTTAACACGACAGGTGTCAGGTGAAAAAACTAAGGTTGAACACAACCACGGATGTGATCTAAAGCAATGCGTCTTCACCACCACAGCATTTTGACTATCCTATGCACAAACACCCCGCAAAAAATTCCCCAAAACAACAAAACAAAACATATTTAAAAAGAAACAAATCTTACGTTTTACATTTAAATAATCTTTCTGTTGATCCAAAATGTCCAAAATGGTGTCATTTTTGTAAAATAAAGCCTATAAATTGTGCAGTTTTCCGTAAACAAGCTAACATTTCCGAGGAAATGTGCTTTGAAGACCATACTGTACTGTCGACGGCTTTTGCGTGAATACCAGTGGCTCATTGCTCTGTACACGTTTTTTTCGCGCACCAGCGATGGTGATTATTGCAATTCGAGGGAAAAACCCTTTTCCCCGAGCATGCGCAGACACGTAAAGTCTTTTGTCAAGGCGTTTCAAACAGGTGTTGTGGGATATTTCACAAATAGAGGGCTTTTACTCCAATGGTATCGCATTGTTTTGAAACGCCCTCTAGCGTTCAATGTTTCCTATCTTTATTGTTGCGCATAAAGGAACGACATAACAAAGACTAGCAGCCTCTAAATTGGAAAAGACGTGACCGCGTGCGTTGTGTAAACTGTGATCGCAATGTGGTCCGTGTTTTGCGGAACTTCCGAGTGAATTGTTTCGACATTAATTTATCCGAACCCTAAAAATGTAAACGTATAACTTCACATTTAATATTCCTGTGTTGTAACCAAGTCATTTTTTCTCAAGTCAAGTCAAGTCGCAAGTCATATTTGCTCACTAAGTCAAGTCAAGTCACGAGTCATTTTTGCTCAAGTCAAGTCAAGTCAAGTCACGAGTCATTTTTGCTCAAGTCAAGTCAAGTCGCAAGTCAATGAAATTGGCGACTCGAGTCTGACTCGAGTCCAAGTCACCGACTCGAGTCAACAACACTGCCTGCTCCACAAGCAGGGCACTTGGGTCCACCAGGGTGAGTCACAGCAATGACTTCAGAGCTAATCGAACGCATGTTTCTCAGAAATGTTATCATTGATTTCCGTATTTCCAAGATATGCTATCATTGAATACCGTATTTCCAAGATATGTTATCATTGATTTCAATATTTCCAAGATACCTTATCTTCGATTTCCATATTTCCAAGATATGTTATCTTTGATTTCTGTGTTTCTTAGATATGTTATCTTTGAGTTCTGTGTTTCCGACAAATATAACTCTGAAAACCGTAATAACTAGTGTATGATTCTGTGTTTCAATGATAAATTATTTCGGTAACGCAGTAACATGTTGGTCATAATTATACGCTTCCGTAGTAACCAGTTGAGGATTTACTCAAATTTTAAATCTAACATGTTCTGCAGGTCATGGCGTAGGCCTGTACTGTGTTTTTCACATTTTAATAAAATGCGAAAAGGGGGTTATCCCAAATCGTATTCGTCTTGTCGTATTTCTCTACAAGTAACATTTGATGTTTTTACACAACTTGACCTATAAAACTAATCCCACGTCCTTTCTCTATGATTCCACTGACCATGTACATAGCCTGACAGGAAGATCTAGCATGTACATGTACATCATGTACGTCAATGGCATACTTTACAAGAGTAGTTTTCTCACGACGTGTGATGCCTATTGTAAATGGTGGAAACTTGTCAATGGTTTCTTCGACAGTTTACAGAGAAGTTTCCAAACTCCAGAAACAAAGGAAACTATTACAACGTGCAGTTTCCTTACGACGTGTGGATGCCCACCGGACCGGAATTGTTGGAAACTGGACTATAATTTATTCGCCAATCCCCGGCAAAGCTGCCACGGAATTGACTGGGTGCAAACACTGCATCCGTTTAGAGGGGGTGGATCTTTCTAGAAACTTCCTCCGTTCTTGCAGTGCTAGTTATTTACTTTTAAGATAATAACGGTATCTGTCTGTTTCTCATAGCAACCTCGTAGATTCGCTCAATAAAGTCGTCTGTTTTCTATGTCCTTCAAAAACCAAAGATTCCATAGTATTAATCATTGAGATGATGGTGAAAAAAACCAAGCAATTTCAGCCAATGAACTTGCGGTTGCTGTTTACGTAGAAAAAACTATTAATGAAACAAAACATCACGTTATTTTAACCGGTTGGATGACTATACGTGTGTATTTGGTGAAAAACACGTAATTTTGAATAGTGTTATTGTGGTTAGTCTTCAACCAAAATAATTGGTGCTTTTTTGACAACGTAATAGTCAGTTCTTTGAAGGACCAAATTATATCGTAAATTTAACCGGTAGGCTACGATGACTACGTGTGTATTTGGTGAAAAACACGTACTTTTGACCAATTATTTTTGAGGTTAGTCTTCAACCAAAATAATTTGTGTCTAGACAACGTAATAGTCAGTTCTTTTAAGAACCAAAATCATCTCGTTTTTTAAACCGGTAAAAATGACTACGTGTGTATTTGGTGAAAAGCGCGGAATTTTTACCTGTGTTTTTGTGGTTAGTCTTCAATCAAAATAATTGATGTTTTGACAACGTAATAGCAGTTCTTTGAAGAACCAAATCATCTCGTTTTTTAACTGGTTAGATGACTACGTGTGTATTTGGTGAAAAACACGTTATTTTGACAATTTTTTGTGGTTATATAGTCTTCAACCCAAATAATTGAAATTTTAACAACGTAATAGTCAGTTCTTTGAAGAACCAAATCATCTCGTTGTTTAAACCGGTAAGATGTACGTGTGTATTTGGTTAAAACACGTAATTTTAACGTGTGTAATTGTGGTTAGTCTACAACCAAAATATTTGATGTTTTGACAACGAAATAGTCAGTTATTTCAAGAACCAGACTATCTCGTTATTTTAACTGGTAAGATATAACTACGTGTGTATTTGGTGAAAAACAGGAAATTTTGACCATTGTTTTTGTGGTTAGTCTTCAACCAAAATAATTGGAGTTTTGACAACGTAATGGTCAGTTAATTCAAGAACCAAATTATCTCGTTATTTTAACCGGTAAGATGACTACGTGTGTATTTGGTGAACAACACGTTATATTTACCAGTTATTATTTGGTTTATCTTCAACCGAAATCACCGATGCTTTGACATCCAAATAATCACTCTTTGTCGGCACCAGTAATTTACAGTTTGGATTCACGTTAATTGTTTAGGTGAATATTAGGAAATTTTGACCTTAAAATCACTTGTCAATAAAACGTTTGGAATTAACTTTAATTATTCACGTGATTAAGTGGTTATTTTGAAGGGCAATTCGAACGTAAAAATTAATTGCCCAGAATTAGTATACTATTAGTAAGTAAACTAATTAAGTAAGTTAAGCTTAAACTTTTAACTACAACTTCATAACCTAAGCTTTGATATAATATTTGATCTGACTCTTTTGTAATAAGCCTATACAATTCCTATGGGAAAACCGGGAGAGCTGGTCCTTGGTTGATTTATTTTTTTCAGAGAAAAGCAACCTCGATGGTAACAAGACAGTTGCCATGCTATTTGGCAAGGTGTAGTTGGGGAATATAGAATTTGTTTAATAAAAAAAAAAAAAAAAAATGGTGGAGTACTGACTTTTTAATTAAAAACTGTTACTCAATAAGTCCACCATGGCATCATGCAGTGTTAACTACAACTTCATAACCTAAGCTTTTATATAATATTTCATCTGACTATTAATTTTTGTATCAAGCAAAATATGACTTTTGGAGGTCACACAAATTGTGTACAATCCTTTGGTGTTTTTGTGGGAAGGAAAGAAAAAGAAGAAAAACAAATACAAATCTTGACGAAAAAAATTGTAGTTCCAACCTCTATGTCGGCACAGCTTATAATAAAATATAAAAAAATACAAATCTTGACGAGAACAATAGCTATTCCGACTACTATGTCGCAACAGCTAATAAAATTCTCGACGAAAACAACAGCTCTCGGAACAGCCAAAAACAAACAAAGAAAGAAACAAAAACAAAATAAACTCGGGCGTTGTAGGTCCTGACAACGGAATCTTTGGTAACGTTATGGTTCAAGTTATTGGACAAGTCATGAAAACATATCTGGCAATCTGTAAACATTATCCTTTTGATTTTGTTTTACTTTTCCGCTAATAACAACGATAAAGTAAAGTTGTTTTCCACGTAATTTGTTTTAAATAACCAGTAAATGATACCTCTACCTCTGATAATACTGTACAACCTGAACGATGTAATTTATAATAATTTACCTGCAAAATCTTGGTCTGCGTCGGCTGCAATCACACTTGGAGCATGCATTGAGACAAGGAACAGAAGTACACATACGAGGTGGATGAACTGCGTGAATTTATCAGCCAAAAATAGACAATAATATTTATGTTTAATCAGACTTTTGTTATGTGCTGTGTTATATTCAGACTTTTATACGCGAAAACAAACCAGTCACTGTGTGGTTGTTAACAATCGGTGAACCACGTGATATTTATGTGCAGTAATTATTAGACACGCCCAGTATTTAGCAACAAAGTGTTTATATATCAAGACCCGTAATTGAATTATCACGCGAGTAAATCTTCAATGAAACATTTACTCCTTTTTTGCTACCTGATGGAGACGAATTAGACTTTAGTAATGGAATCCAACTACCTTTTTAAATATACATTCAAGTAGGCACACTATGTTAATGTCTGTCCTACATATCTGAACTACTTTCATATCAGGCAAAGCCATGCCAAGTAGTCAAAGTAACTCTTTGACCATTAAAGTTTACATTAGACTGCTCTTTTGCAATGAATCGATTTGTGTAGACATACAAGGTTTCTCCTTTTTATGCCCTAATATTGGATCATGGACCTGATCCTAAACCCTTAAACAGTTAATTGAGGGTCATCAGGAGTACATGAAAATATACTGAAAAGCAATGTCCGTAATATATCTTTGTTTTAAGCGCAGCAAAACAAATTATGTCAAGAATTACAATTGATTGAATGCGTTTTGAGGGGCAAATTAATTACTTTCGGAATGTTTTAATTTAAATTTTTATTTTGTTTTTGAAAGTGAAATTATGAATTTTAAATCAAAGCTATTGGGGTGGAATTATACTTAAATAACGTGAACTGGAAATATCAAGTAAGAAAAAAAAAATACCTGAAAAGTATCGAACAATTACTTTCCATCACGTTTAAATCTACTCAAGAAAATGCCAATACCTCTATTGAAAGACTTGAGAATTGCATCCAAGAGATTCGACGTTGGACCCAACAGAACTTCCTGAAGTTGAATGATGATAAAACAGAGTTCATTCTTTTTGGGTCTCGTCAAAAATTAACAAAGGTTTCAGTGCCATACATTTCCATTGGTAATGCTCGGATAGCTCCCTCGTTGCAAGCTCGGAACTTGGGGGTTATTTTTGATTCATCAATGACACTTCAACCACACATCAACAACATCATACGTGTGTCATCATTTCACATCAGGAATATTGGTAAGATACGCAAGTACTTGAACAAGAGTGCCACTGAAAAAGTCATTCATGCATTCGTAACTTCTCGTCTTGACAACGGCAATGCTCTTCTCTACAGTCTTCCTAACAACCAGATTTCCCGCCTTCAACGCCTCCAAAACACCGCAGCCCGCATCGTGACACTGTCTAAAAAGTCTTGTTCTATCACCCCCATTCTGAAACAACTTCACTGGCTCCCTGTCTCTCAACGTATCATCTTCAAGCTGATGCTCATTGTCCACAAAGCACTTAACGGCAAGGCTCCCCACTATATCTCTGAACTGCTTCAAGTTTACACTCCGTCAAGGAATCTTCGATCCAGTACCATGCTTCTCCTCAAGGAACCCAAGTCTCAACACTCCTGGGGTGACAGGTCTTTTTCTGTAGCTGCGCCACGCATCTGGAACTCTCTACCACATAATCTTAGATCTTGTCTTTGTACCACAAAATTTAAATCACTTCTCAAAACTTATCTAATGTCACAGGTTTTCAAGGAATAATTTAGTTGTTTCTGTTTTTCTTTTGTTTGTTTTTTTTGGTTTACTGCGCCTTGAACACCCAGCAGGGTGGATATGTGCGCATAACAAGTCTTTATTATTATTATTATTATTATTATGTTGTATAAAATTGTCTGCATTATATGTAAATGTGTAAATTCATTCCCCAATCTAACACCCTGATAACTGATTCACCTTTAAATCACCTCTTTTTCAATAATACATTGCAACCGTCACTTTTTTCTAAATAATAAAGCAATTAAATAACCAGACATTAATTGTTTGTCGACAAACACAAAGCTGTTCCGTGTGTTTTTTTTGCTTCGATTAAGTGCTTCAAAGCTTTAAAGTTGGTCTGATTTCAAGATAGAAGTCTCTTGACCTTTTTGACAGGCCCTTTTTCACCCAAGTGTGCCTAAAAACCTAAACCTGGTCTTCATTCTGATACTGATTCGAAAGGAGCTTTTAAACCAGAAATAAAGGTCAAAATGGGGTCATGGTAACCCTTGTCTAACATTTAATGCTCAAAGGGTTTATAACTTAAAAGAAAGTGAAAATCGGTTGTGTAGTTCTTGAGATATGGTCCCACTTCCGGTTGACACAGAAGTAAAGGTCAACATGGGGTCACGGTTACCCAAAGCTAATCTCCAATGCCCAAGGAGTCTATAACTGAAAAAAGGGTTTTTAAATCAGTTGTGTAGTTCTTGAGTATGGTCTCACTTCCGGTTGACCCGGAAGTAAAGGTCAACATGGGGTCATGGTTATCCAAGGCTAATCTCAAATGACCAAGGAGTCTATAACTGAAAAAGTTTGAAAATCGGTTGTACACTTCATGAGATATGTAGGCCTCAAGATTAGGTAATTAAATATTCACGCCGCTGTCACGTGATTAAATAATTAAGGACTTTAATCTATGACATCTGAATATTAATTCAATGTGGCCCGAGCAAGTCCTATTCTTAGTACGCTTCCCACAGTGTGCGAACGTTATACTAATATAATTAACGACTTGAAAGTGACTGGACCTACAAAAACTACGGCGTTGTAGCCATGGTGCCAGGATTTACCACCTTACGTTACCTAAACGTTTATACTTTGTACACAAAAAGAAAACACGCCTACAAGTATGACGTCATGATGACGTACGGGTAATGTTAGGCCGGCAAGCCATCTACAGTACCCCAGAAGTCTAAAACTGAAAAAAGTTTGACGATCGGGGGTACAGTTCTTGAGATATGATGCTAACAAGGTTGGCTAATTAAATATACACCTCGTTGTTAAGTTACTAATTAATTAAGAATTTTAATATTTATTACATTTAGAGTTAAGTTTATTTACTAAGCTTCAATTTGATATAATGATCTCACTCTTTCGTATTACGCTCTAGGATATTAGCTGTATACAAAAAAACGTATGCAAATGCTATGGGATTTAGGCGGAAACAAAGAATAAGAAAATCTGGACGAAAACAATAGCTGTTCCGACAGTAGGTCGGAACAGCTAATAATAACTTTTGTATATTAGGCCTACCACCAGAACGAAGTAAATCCACATTTGGCTCAATGTTGACAGTGTGGTGAAAATAAAGAATTGGACAGACCATTGAGTGCCATGGACAGACATACTGTTTGCAAAGGCCCTATCCCCCTGGCGGCCTTTCACTTTCGTATTGTACAGCACAGAGGAAGAGTCCTATATAGGGCTAGCGAAGGTCCCTACCCTTTTGTGCTGGGAGCTAAAGGATGAAAGGATGGTTATGACTAAGAGATTGGGCCGAAGAAGGCGTTCGAACCTTAACTGTATAAAAATATAGAGATCAGTGGGCCGCACGCGTATTTATTTTTCCCAGGACGATCGTGGGCAAATAACATAAATGGGCGTAGTAAACTTTACATTTCCCCTTGCACATGCGTACTCGGACGTAATAGTTGTGGGTTGAAATACACTCACGTGTATTATTATGTGCTATGTGAAAGTTAGGGTTGGGGTTAGGGTTAGGGTTAGAGATTACGCATGCGCAAGGGTATTTTACGGTCAAACACGCCCATTTTATGTCCATAGCCCACGTTCGTCCTGGGAAAAAAATTACGCGGGACGCACCAACGCATTATGCTGGTTAGGCTATGCCGTATTTTTCACTGGTAATCCGCAGCTCATTTTTGCCCTGCCTTGAAGAAAGCTGTGTTATATCTACATAAAATCAAGTTGCTAATTTTGTTGCTGCATCCCCAGAAAGCAAAAACATGTTGGGCCGACAATGGTTATTGGATGTTGGCCCAATGTTGGCAGCCCACGTTGGTCCCGTTTGGAGCTGCTCATCGGCGCGCAGTTGGCCCCTTCTGTTGGTTGACTTTTGTGCCAATGTTGGGTAACCCCACTGGGCCAATTAAAGTGTTGTGGTTGACCCAACTGTCTTTTTTCGCTGGCCAAACAATTGTAAACTAACGTTGGGCCAATGAGGGCTATCAACGTTGGCCCATCTTATAGAATAAAATAAATGAAATTTATTAATACGTTATTGATTCATTATTCCTACTGTTAATTAAATACCCTTATACATATGATTAACTAATGTCTACTATAAATTACTTACACGCATACATACATAACCTACAACCTAATCTTACTACCTATACTGCATAAGACACAGCGTGTGTTATATATGAACTTCAACTTCTACAGACTTAGTACTCATGGTTGTGATATTAATTATCGGTTATTCTATGTTATTACATTTTTGCAATCAAAAGTAAATGTGATTTTTTTTAACTTAAAGGGACACGTTGTCTTGGATCGGGCGAGTTGGTCTATGAAAAGCGTTTGAAACTGTTTGTTATCATGCATATGGTTAGAATGTTTTAAAAGTAGAATATAATGATCCACACAAATATGCCTCGAAAATGCATGGTTTTCCTTTTACATCATGAACTAACACGGCCCGCCATTTTGTAGAGTCAAATTTTTGACTCCACAAAATGGCGGACCGTGTTATTTAGCAAAGTAAAAGGAAAACCACGCAATTTCGAGGCATATTAATTTTGTGTGGATCATTGTATTATACTTTTAAAACATCTTTCTAACCATGCAATTTATAACAAACGGTTACAAACGCTTTTCATTGACCAACTCGCCCGATCCAAGGCAACGTCTGTCCCTTTAAAATAATATCAACATTTTTCTTCGATAATTTATTTTAAAAAACGCAACAAATTACATTTAATTGTCAGATTTCATAAATTTGTCACAAAATTAGCAAATATTTGAACGCCCTGCCTTCAAATTTGCATAATGATCAACATCGGTCCAATGCCGGCCCAACGTCGGCATATTAGTGTTGTGACATAAATGTCAAAACGTACGTTGGCAAGACACCCACAGCCCCCATTGCCAAGACGAAAATTATAACTCGTCCCTATTAAATTTACATGTATGTTTAGTGTTAATAAGAACCGTTGGCGGGAAACCAATAACTATACGTTGGTGTGACATAAATTACATGGGTTGTTCGTCACTCTCTGTTGTATCCATGTCAGTTTTAGTAATAAAAAAAAAGCACGTCAACATTACATTCAGATCATAATGTTTGTAAAATACGAACCATGGGCTGCCTCACAAATGGTCTATACAAGTTGAACTATGATCTGTAACTCTGGTTGGGGTGGTTACAGTTTGCTGCATCTGGAAAGTTGTAAAAAGTCGGAAGAGTTTCACAAATTGAATACTCCGGGGAGCAAAAGCATCAATGTTAAAGTCACCAAGGCAAGTTATTTCAGATGGACGTCTGGAGTTGTACAAATTCGTGATCTCCTCCAGAACAAGTTTAAATTCTTCAAGGAACTCAACATCGTTAGGTGGTCGGTAGGATATGCTGATAAAGAGCGGTCTGGTGAATGGAAGATGTATTTGAAGCCAGATTGTTTCCAACTGTTCTTGATGGTCAGTATTGATGATATTATGATTGACGGTGTTATGAATATATACAGCAACACCACCTCCATGTCTATTGCGGTCTTTTCTGTGAAGCTGATAGTCAGGAATCTGGAGTTCACTGGATGAAATGGATTCGTCTATCCAGGTTTCTACCAGGCCAAATACATGTGGTTTGGTCTGGTGTACAATGAGTTTAATCTCATCAAGTTTTGGAGGAAGAGATCGAACATTAAAACACGTAAGTCTGAGTCCTTTGGCACACCCAGCAGTTTCAAATGTGAGATCAGGCCCTGGATTCAGTTGAATGTCTCCACTCAGTAGAAGAGTTAAATAAAATAAGATGAGTGAAGATATATTTACGTGTTGAAGAGGGTGAGCGTCTGCGAGTGTGAAGATTGTTTTTAATAATGGCAACCATGTTGGATCCAAACACTGATATGTTACCATTATTGGAGGCCTCGGAATTACATTGTTTTAGAAAAGTAGACATAATAACATTTCTTCCATAAAACACACTTGCACTGTGTTGCACATCCTCACTAGATAAAAACGGGAATGTATGTAGCAAATGGCTTTCATGAAAGTTCATCTCTATATTTCGAATTTGCAACTGTAGTTTCTCAGACGAGGAAGAAAAGGTGCTAATGATGCTAAAGGCAAACAATACAACACAAGCTCCAGTTAGTCCAGGAATCATGATGATTTCATTAATAAAAGTTCTCACCGAATAAGTTGAAGTTTAGTCAGTAGTATAGAAGTGTTGACACCAGTGTTGACTGTACAATGTAGTTATGCAGAATCACACATGGGTTGGGTGAAACATTAAATCCACCAACATCCAGTTGTAGAATACAAATACAATCCACAGTTTTTACTGAAACTTATCCATGTCCATGAGCCAGGCAGTAGAGTAAAATTTTGAATTGATAAAACATGTCAAACATGGAGAAATTAGGATGTAAAAATGCTACAGTAAGAGCAGGTTAAAAAGCAGGCAACCATGATGAAGATTGCCCTCACAATCACACTCCGAGAAGGAAGGATGTGTCATCGGATCGTGAAGGGTGCTTCAGACCCTCCTCACGGCATGTGTTTATCGTTGCTACACGGGACTAAAACGGTAAGTTTTTGTGTGAACATCAATGGTTTTCAAAATGATTCTTTTATTTAATGCACAATTACGTTATAAAGTTTATCCTGTATCATCAAGTGGTGACGTTGGTGAAATGTTTTTAAAACCGAGGAACGTTTAGTATGAACGTCGAAGAGATAGAATTGGGCAATGGAGGGATTGGTATGATTGTTGGCTGTGTCACTATAGTCAGAAAATGGTCAGACTGATGAATGTTTTCCGTCAACTTTGTATTATGACATAATTATTTGAAAACCCTTCGATAAAGTTTCCCCTAATAAGGTTTCGTTTATAAGTTGTTCACATCAAAAACATGATGTGCACCTTCCACAATTTTTTTCTTGCGTAATTTCTTTACTCTGATATGTTGTATTGTTGAGCGCAATATAAATTAAATAAATTATTATTATTATTATTATATAATCATGAAATGTTGTAAGTCTTGAATTTTAGTAAGTCTTGAATTTTATGAAATTGAGCAGTTTCAGCTTGACTTACATTGCTTTGAGTCATACTTTGTATATAATTGTTTTTTTCTTCTTCAGAATATACAACACATCCAGTACCCGAATGGTCTCCATTGAAAGATTTCATAATCATTGTTGTGTTCCATCCCCTAATTCCTTGCCGAGTGTATGATGCACCATACAGGTAGAAATAGTTATTAACTCATTAATAATATTTAATTAGTTAACATTCACGAGAAGCTAAAACTGCCGTCTTCATGACTTGCCTTTATCTTGCATATTTTTTTAAAACAAGTGTCTTTTCTTTCAATTTTATAATTTTAACAAACCGTTCTGTATGAAGACTAATGTATAAAAATCAAGCAAGCTATTTTAAAAAATGCAACCAATAGCTCACACTATGCTCGAATTATTTTAACGACATCATCATCAGTGCATATGTATTGAACAATCAAAGTATCATGCACCGATACATGAGAAGCCAAATCACAGTATTTGAAAACCTGTTAAAACTTATAAGAATTGTAACTTAATAATGTCAACATGATTTGCATAGTCGGATTTATTAATAAATAAAGAATCAATATCCATTGAAAAATATAAAACTTCAGTGAGTGGCATACATGATAGTTGTACTTGTGAGTAATTCAAAGGCTCGTTTTAAGATGTGCAACCAAAATGAAAGGGAATTCGAAAAATTAATGTTGCTCTGTATGAAAGGACATTATTGACCCTCTGCCCTTTCAAATAAATTAAATATTGTACTCTTTGGCTGACAATACGTTTTGTAAGTTCACCTTCGTTTTTCAATTACAATTTAAAGCACATAACTAAATACCAATGTATCGATAAGAACTTATCTAACGTCATAATGACGTCATCAGTTTTCAAATTTGGCTTTAACAAAAGATGATTATTTTTAAAACTCATATTGTGAAGTGCAATTATTTCCAGTGTAAACTAACGTACAATCAAAGAAAATTTACACTTTACTTTCCTTGAAATTTCAAAAGCTATCAACAATGTTTTCAGCGATTCAATGATATAGCTCACGCATTAAAACAGCACTGAGCCCAGCGAAAATCCGAACACCTGGAGTTTGTGGTAACAAACTCTAAATTTCTAGTAACTTTTATTATTTCCCTTTACCAATTCAAATCAAAATTGTGTACACTTTATTGTCCGTACTAAATAAGCGTAAATAAACGTGGCATGGGGAGTTGTTTCATTGGCTGATCTCGGGGAACCGTTTGTAAAAGCGACCGATGTTGTACAACGGACGCAAACATATCCACGTATGTCACCATGCTTTAGTATTGTAGAACATGGGCAATCACAGTGACGTCATTGTACGTGAGCTGAAAGAAGTTGAGTCAAAAGAGGGCGCTATCGGACGAAATTTCTACACGATTCTCCGCATGGGGTAAAGAGTCTCCTACCACACCGGTTCCAATGCCAACTAAACATTCCCAAACCATGCTCAAACTCAGAAACAAATTATATATAAAAAAACGATGATCTTAGTGTTTTTCATTCACATCAAGCGACTCCAACTCATGGTTCTACAGTAGCACTTGTAATTAGATGACCGATGACTGCCATTGCTTCACACCAGACGACGAATCAAGCATCGTTGTAGCAGGAACGACTCCTACAAAAGTAAGGGAGATAATCCTTTCTTGTAAACAAAGAATAATGATAGTACCAACAGTGTGACTCCCCTTTTTGCAAACTGACTTCTCTCTGTGTGATGCTATATTTTAGGCACTTGTTACGATAAGTCATTATTACATTATTACAGAGTTAAAGCAGATGAATTGAATTTAACAAATAAAATAATAATATAAATGAGAAACTGCGTTTCTAGACAAAAGTTAATATGTCAATACTGAATGTACAATACTTAATACACATCGGTGTAAGGTTATTGTGAGTTACAATCATTTTTATTTGTCTTGTTTTCGTTCTCCCTTTTACTAAAGACTGCCTTATCTTACCCAACGAAGCTGTTGTAGTAGGATTTACTGCACGTTGACCATCCTGGTTCGTTTTTACTGTTACCAGCATAAGCTGCCATAATGTCTCCACTTGATGAACAACCATTGCCATCACTATCATGGCGCATACCTAAACTATGAGAATGGAAGAATGGAAGAATTTGCGAAAGAGAAAAAAAAGGCTTGACTGTCACAGATTTTACTTAAAATTTCGAGTGGACACTCACAAATTGTTGAACTAACTGCTAGTTATATCGAAAGGGATTGGGTTAGGATTGTCAGATTTTTTTTTGTGGTCATGTAACACCGAAGTGTGTTTAAGTGTACCCCCGTGGCGTGGCGTTGCCGAGCGGTCAAGTGCACTCAGCAAGAAATACACTTGACAATTAACTTCGCCCCGGATGGGACGCATAAATAGGTCCCGTGTTGTGTACGTAAAAAGACCCAGTGCACTTAATCGTATGGCAGGGATTACTTTTGGTAATTACTCCACAAGTTAATGGTCATAACAATTTACTTGATAAAGATATTACTTGTAGATACTATACAACATTGTAAAGTATACCTAATGTAGTTTTGGAGAAAGAGGTAATTTCTCTCCCCAAAAATTGAATAGCTCATACCCGTAACACAAAATAATGAGCGAATAGAAACAATGCGTGTGAAACCATTCTTTGTTCTTTTTTATTATTATTCTTGATTGATTAGATTAAAGCTTATTGTGTTGAACAAACTTTACACCCTTGCATAAAAATTGACAATCACACCTTCAATAAATTCTGTGTATTACCACCAGAATGAAGGAAATCCACATTTGGTTCAACATTGATATTTTGCACTTTACTAAATATTGCACGGTTTGGTGGAAATAAGGAATTGGACAGACAATGAAGCTCCATGGACAGACACACTGTGGGTCCACACCATGATTGCGAAGGCCCCTACCCTTTTGAGCGGGGAGCTAAAGGATGGTTTATAAAGGATGGTTATGCCTAAGAGATTGGGCCGAAGAAGGTGTTCGAACCTGCTTGACTATATAACAATAGAGAGATCAGTGGGCCGCACCTATGCATTATGCTGGTAAGGCTACGCCGTATTTGTCGCTGGTAATCCGCAACTAATGTTTGCCCCGCGTTGAAGAAAGCTGTGTTATATTGTGTGACGTCATTTTGCTGCAATAAATTATTGTCCACAACAGTGACGTTTTGCATCAAATAAGACTTCTTTGTATAGCAGTCGCCTATACACTGGTTCATGAAGACGCACACAATCGCGAAGATTTTAATAACGGGTATCTGTCAATGTGTCGCTTTTAAAAATCAACAAACGAGAATTCAAACTCATGTGAACTTTTGTTCAAATTGAAATAAACGCAATTTTCATGACTTTTTGGTGGGAAGTGCATCTTATGGGTAATGAGTTTGTCTTTTTCACCATATTTAAATCGATGATGTGGCCAAACGTAACCAACATTTAAAATAGGCCTACATTAAATACGTTTTCTGCTTCATTCAACAGAACTACTGGTTTGGGGATGTTTTTGTGAGCAATGCGCCGTTAATGACACTATGCCTTCGGATTGGGCGCTTTTGGGGCTTTAAAAAGCGTTTATTATTGAATGAATATGTTTGGAAAGATGTTTTAAATGTAACATAAATATACACACAAATATCCTTCACAATTCGTTTGTTCGTACCACGAACCGACCTACCTCGTACACAGTATAAAAAACGTGTTTGGAGAGAATCACGATTGAAGTTGCACTATTTTTCAAACTGCTGTTTCGGGGTCTGCTAACTATTTGTATAAAACAAATTAAGTCAAAAATAAAGCCGACTACTTTATTAATACAGAACTGTCAATTTCATTTAATCCCTGCGACTATTTTAATTAGTAACTAATACCTAAACAGATTGTGAACATGAAAAATCGAGTTTTGCCCGAAGAGCGTTGTGTACAAACCAATGCATAATAGAGACCTATCTAGATAGGTCACTTTATGAAAATACTACGCATCGAGTTAGGTCAGTTCGTGGTACGCAAATTTTACACACGCGCCAGAACTGCGCGCGCTGTAGCGCATAGTACATCATTGGTAAAGTGGCGTATCTTGTTAGAAAGACAAAACGGCAAATCTAGTGATACGTCGATTTTAGTAATTAGTGTAATTACGAAACTACTATGTATTTAGTTCTGAAACTTGCTGAAAATGTTAACAGTAATGAGTATAATATTAATAATTTGTAAAAAGAATTATTTGAAAAGTGTGTGATTTTTGTCAGTTAGGTCAGTTCGTGGTACGAGCGACGAATTGAACTAACACGGTCGGCCATTTTTTGGAGTCAAAAATGTGTTTCATACAAAATGGCGGATGTCGTTAGATTACGAAGTAGAAAGGAAAATGCCTTGAGCGTCTTTTTAGGCGGACTTTGGCGCTATATAACTATAAGACTACGTTATTATAATCACACAATTTAGATGTATGTTTTGTGTGCATATAGCCCAGCGCCTAATCCGAAGGCAACTTGATCAATCATGCCTAATCCGAGGTAAGACAGTTGTAACTCCTTCCTTGGAAGGTTCTTTGTTCCATGGTTTATACTTACTTATGCCCAATCTCATGGCTGAGCGTGGTGGAGGCACCCAAATGACGTAAGGTTGTGACCGATGCCGAATAGTAGTTTCCACAGTTGCCTACATATGCTATGCCAAGTGTTGATCCAGAGTCTAGTTCCCATCTGTCGAGGTATATATACATTGCAAATTGTGTTACTTCTGCCAAGGTACCGTTATGTTTTCACCCCTGGTTGTTTGGTTATACCATTGTCCCAGTGCAAGTCTGTCTGACTGTCTGTCGTCGTTGCTATAAGCAGGTTGTGTCATTCACTCACTCATTCATCCAATTTCATTAAAAGATTGATTATAAATCACATTGCAACCAAACCCATATGGCTCTTTGCATATTCAGCCCATATTATGTAATTTTGATATTTAAACAATATTGTTCGTAATTATCGGTCAAAAAATAGGCCCCAACCTCAAGGTTTTGAGAAACTAGAAACACTTTTGACAATACTTTGACGTCATGTGTGGGATGTTGCTTCGATACCTCCATGCTGCAACACTAAGCGGCCATACAAAACGGAGCTCCCACATATCAGGGCCCATTTTCATGGCCCTGCTTACCGCCGAATTCTGTGCTTGCGATCACCATTCTCCGCTTACCGAGCAAGCGTAGAATTTCTGCGCTAGCATGATTGTGTAAACGTAGAATGTCTCGTAACGTGGACTACGCAAGCGCACAAGCAGAAAATCCCTACTAACCCGTGAAATACGCTTATTAACGTTAAACGTGAGTGCGGAAATCCCTGTTTCTGCAAGCGCCGATTTTTTGCTTACGGTAAGCAGAGCCATGAAGTTGGGCCCAGGTTCACATGAGTGATGACGTAACAGGGCTTTTCGCGAATCTTTCTGAAAAGCACCGGAGAAGGGTATTCAAAATGATTGTTTTTTTACGCAATTAAAATCTGTTTGTATGTGAACTTAATCTGCTGATTGATTGAAAACATTTTAACTGAATTTCAGCAAATATCACCTGTTACCGTTTTCGTTCAATAAGCGTTTTCATGGGTTCATGCATGATATGCATTGTTACGTCATAAGCACCAAACGGTTAGCTTTGCTTTTCGTGTGCTTACGGTTAGTATAAGCTAAGTTTACGAAAGGACCAATTATTAACTAGTGGTTGTTCAGTGACGTAGGCCTACGTAAATCATGGGCACAGATGTTGTTGTGCGAACGGCTCTTGTCGTGTCATGTCAACGCTACCGGCAACTTAACGTAAGTTATCATTTTCTTGTATTATCTTATCCACTCTGCACTGTGTTATGAAAAAGGTTGTTGATAACCAGCGATGCGACCATGCCCCGTAGGCTGGTTCCCATTGTGTTCCATAGAGGACAGCCTCCGTCGTAGTTGTGAGTTGGCCGTCGGAGTTGTTGTAACAATAAATTTTAATAACTGTAGGTAGGTAATTCAGTTTGCGGGCTTAAATAGTGATGTTAAATTTAATCACAGACGGCACAAAAGTGTATAATTCCAAAGCCTATGGAAATATTGCGAAAAGTACTGAAACGTGATTATTATATGATTACAAAAAAGGAGCGAAAAGGTTTGGTGCATATTATACACAAACATGATTTTCATTTCTTTTAGTATCGGAATGCTATACGGTACGTAATGTGATCAAGGGGTGGGGGTTGTGGTGAAACATACATGACGAGTATAGGCCTATAAAAGCATGCCACCGTCGTGCGTGTGTGCAGACAAGCTCTTAATCAACGAGGAAATATTTACAGAAGTTGTGTTGTTCTCAGATGATATAGCTGTATATAGAAAATGAAAATATGCGTTTCATTTTCAAACATGCATTGCCACTGTGTTTTGGGCCAATTTAAACAAACAATAATTTGTTATGAACGAATTGTGAATCTTTCTGAGCCGTTGTAAAAAAAAACTTTTATTCAAATCTTGAATTAACCCTATCAGTACCACGGGCGACAAATGGCACATATTTGGGGTCATTCTTCCCGACCAGGGCTCCATATGGCACCTTGTCAAATGTATTGTTTAACGACCAGTGGCGCTTATTGGTCCCCACCCATAATGCTTATTGAGAAAGTAACAAGGGCGCCCTCTATTGGCGAATTCGTTAATCCCATTGTGATTTATAGCGTTCCCCCGCGGACCTGTTGGCGCGCATTCATTCAAACGAACAAGTGGCTGCAACATTATGGACGGCGATAGAAATGCTGAAATTTTGGCCGAGATATTTGCAGACAGCGACTCGGAAGGAGGGGAGATCGACTCGGAAGGAGGGGAGATCGACTCGGAAGGGGAGATCGACTCGGAAGGGGAGATCGACACGCAGGATGGTGGTGAATCAACCTCCAGCGAATCGGCGAGCGAGGTGGAGCAGGTAAGCACGATGTTGTTAGGGAGTAGGTCATGACCGTGCATGCAGTTAGAGGGCAGGAATAACTTGGGCATAAATTTGTCCAAAAGTACCCCTTTTTACATTGGCTTTTAATTTGATTTAGGACAATGGCTCTTAAAGGTACATTGAACAGTAAAAAGGCGTTTCTGCGGGCGTTCTTAATGATTAAGTTTGTCACTTAAAGTTATGATGTGTCGACTCGGACAACAATGAATACAAAAAGACCATCAACGATGGGCCACCATTGGCGGCCATGTTGGATGTAAAGATTTATCCCATAATGGTTTGCGGAAGGGCGCCCTCTGTTGGTGCAACGCAATGAATTAACCCTCGGTTAAGATACCAGCGCTATATAAGTTTTATTATTATTATTAGCGATAAGGAATATTACACTAAAAAGCACACAAACAAAGGGAAAGTTCATTACAACAATTTGACATGGCAACTGCATGCACACCCCTCCCCCACTTCCTTGCCCTTCCCCCACCCCTTTCCCTTCTCACCCCTTCCCCCACCCCTTTCCCTTCTCACCCCTTCCCCCTCCCCCACCCCCTTGCCCTATATTTGTGGAACGAGAAGGTTACATAATAACATTTTCATCAATCTGGGTCCTCAAATAACTCTGCATATAGCACACTTTACGTAAAGTGATAGATCTACAGCGCCCTCATGCATTTTGCCTCTTTCCTCTTTCCTACTGCAGGAAAACGCTAAATCTACACGGAAGAAACCAGACTTCAGATCGGGTTGGAAAGAGATCGGTCGTCTCAACAGGAAGCCGATGCAATTCACCGGAGATGCCGGCCCCCACCAGTGATTTTACAGGACTTTCTGCAACACAGGTATTCCAGTTGTTCTTTTGCAGTACGGTTTGGGATATGCTTGTAGACGAAACAAACCGCTACGCAGAACAAACTGCTTCACAAACGTCCTGGACCCCCACTGACTTAAATGAAATGATGGCATTTGTGGCACTCCTGCTTGCTATGGGTATCAACAAGTCACCTCAGTACAGCATGTACTGGTCAACATCTGAAGTTCTACTCACGCCATTGTATCCATCCATTATGTCCAGAAATAGATTTAGTTCCATTATGAGATTTTTTCACCTGTCTGACAACCAGTTGCCTCAACCAGCCTCTGGATGTGACAAGCTTAAGAAAGTTAGGCCTTTGCTGGATGTCATCCTCCCCAAATTTCGCAACCTGTATTACCCTGGACAGAACTTATCTCCTGATGAGAGTATGATCAAATTTAAGGGACGACTCGGGTTTCTACAGTACATGCCCAGAAAACCGGTCAAATGGGGAATGAAGGCATTCTCTTTGAATGAGTCGGAGACTGGTTACACGTGCTCTTGGGTATTGTACACAGGAGCTGCTCCCAAGGAGACGAAGACTTCACAAAGGCCACCTGTAAATACCGAATCATCCCCAGCAAAATGCCATCCCTCTGACCTAACCATCCCAGGAGAAGTCGTCCTTGAACTTGTAAATGGATTTGAACATAAAGGACATGTAATTTATTGTGATAATTACTTTAACAGGCCAGCTCTGGTATCAAAAATGGACAACCTAGGATTTGGATGTAGTGGTCCTGTGCGTTATACGGCACGGGGCATACCTCGTGCAGCACACCCAAAGACAAATGGAATGAAAAAGGGAGATGACCCCAAATTTTATGAGAAGGCTGGTCAGTTATGCATTGTTTGGCGTGATAACAAAAATGTTGTATTCCTAACAAATGTAGGCGATTGCCAAGTAATAAGCAAAAAAATTCGGTGTAAGAAAAGCGAAAGTGGATTGCGTGAAATTGCTAAGCCAAAATCTATAGATTACTACAACAAATTCATGGGAGGAACAGATCTCGCTAATCAAATTTGTCAGTACTACACGCATACACACAGAAGTTTGAAATGGTGGAAACGGGTGTTTTTTTGTATGTTGAACATATGTATGCTCAATGCTACGGTAATTTTCAACAGCATACCAACAAATAAGCATGTCAGTAATCTTGACTTCCGTCTTCAAGTTATAGACGGCTTGCTCACGGGTTGGGAGCGTTCTACAATGCTGCGTTGTAGACGATCCAATGCGAATAACTTTCCTGTTGGGATGATAGAGAAAATGCATTATCCTGGCAAAAACCCTTCCGGAAGAAAACGTGACTGCATCGTTTGTAGTAACCGTCGATTACACAAGAGAAAACAAACGAGGATGATTTGCAAACAATGTACATATCCAATGTGCGTCGTTCCTTGCTTTGAGAATTACCATACATTGCACTTGGTTTAAATTTATGGCATAAAGAAATATGTAGCTCCATATTTGTAGGCATTTTTAACAATAGCCCCCCCCCCCTGCCCCCCCTATTCAATGTTGCCGCAAAAAATGTGTTCGTGTGTCCGCAATCCAAGGCAACTTTGAAAGAGGGGGGGGGGGGGAGGGGGAGGGGGTGGTCGTTTGTCAACACTTTTTTGTGGTTCATTTGTATTTAATGTCCTTCAATAAATAGTTCAGTGACATAAAATGATTTATATTTGGTCGTTTGTCAACACTTTTTTGTGGTTCATTTGGATTTAATGTCCTTCAATAAATAGTTCAGTGACATAAAATGATTTAGATTTGGTGGTATGCTATAATGCTATTTGATTTACTTACACCATGGAGGATTACACTGTATGCCTGTACAGTGCATACAATACACATGAAAAATCACTCACTGCACATTGGTGGCGCTCTTCATTAAAATCCACACAAATTCGTTGGTGCAGAAGCATTGTGAGGGGTAACACACTGCTGGTATGCAAGGTCCTACTGTGAAATATTTGCTGGTAATGAAAGGGTTAAATCCTATTGGCAGGGCACAACTTCACCTTCCCAATTACTGTATGATTTTTTTTTCAATTCAGTTCAAACTCACTTTTATTTCCATACTTCATGAAATTTATACTTTTGGCATGTACTTAAACAAAAACTTTTCAAAACGAATTTCTTTTTGTTTTGTTCAAGGCATCAAAAATGAAAGGTGATAACTTTCACACCCCGGTAGCAATTTAACAACTACTTAATTTAAGTATAGGTCTAACAACGTTATTTCGGTCCAAAGACGGGCAAAGCATCTTTAGTATTTTATAGAGTAAAGATGGAGTGACCTGGTATAGATGAGGGGGTTACTTTTTACAAGCACCCCTAAAGAGCATACATCTCTGTGTAACGAAAAATAGTATGAATGGATGAATATGCCAACCCACACCCCACAGGACGAGCACTCAGTAAGTTTTCTGATAGGTCTACCTATGCTGTGATTTGTGTGTGTACAAGCCTTGCTACCAACTAACAATATACTCATACATCTGACGATGTTTTGCAGTGGCGTAACTAAGGGGGGGGGGGGGGGGCACGTGCCCCACCCAATTGATGTCAGTGCCCCCTCCCGGGTGCCCCCCCCCCCATTTGAAATCTGAACTTTTGAGACTAATAATTACCAGAATATAAACTGTGAAGTCCTATAAACTTTTATGAAGCACTGGTGGCGTATAACTCAATGTTTCAAACTATTTTTCTATTTACACATATTTGTTGTACCTTTGCAATGGGCAGTTGTTATTTTCACCAACGTCTTCAGAGTACGGTAAATCACGTCCGCAAAATTATATGATGATCTCATCGCCCGCGCGCGCCCCGCCAATCTGCCACAGTCTGCTACGTTGAATACGGTACGGTACGGTAGTGTCACATGAAGCTACACGACGTGCTGGGTGCCGTTGCATTTATCGTAAGTACATGAGGAAAAGCCATTGACAACTCTTGAGCTGTGAGAGCATTGATCTAAAATATCTGCTTCATTTGAGACATTACTTTGTTCTTCAGTGTATAGGGTATGTTAAATAGTTTGTCAATATGTAAAAAACGAAATGGGGGGTGGGGATGGGTCAAAACAATTTCGAAAAAATATCAAAGTTTTGAATATTGATTAGGCCTACTGTGCATTGCCCCAAGCGTGTAATTAATACATAAATACATAAATCCCAATAAAAAAGACTTCTACACATTCAAACAGTAACTGCATGGTTCTAGATGCGCGAAAAAGAAGAGAGAAAAAAATAAAATAAAATAAAAAATCTTTGTAAATGGACCATAATACATTTGGTTTTATTGAGGGGCTGTTTGGAACCCACCATTGCGTAGATTAAGATCCAGTTTTTAAAAAGTGCAAAGGAATCTCTAGTTGATTTGCCAGCAGTGCCCCCTAGAAAAAATGGTGCCCCCCCCCCTTGTTCCCCCCCTAAAAATTTACCTTAGTTACGCCGCTGCCTGATGTTTTGAGTTTGTTTTATTGGCATAGACCCTTGACAGGTTAGTTCCTTCAAGGTGTCTATGAAAGCTACTTGCTTCTGGAAACCCTGGGGAACTAATAAAGCCGACGGCCAACTCAGGGCCACGACAATCAATTCACAAACATGGCACCAAATTCACGATCACAAAACGCCCAATTCACAACACGGCGCCCATGTCAGAACCACCACAACACACAACTCACGTCAGACGGTGCTGTCCACAAATTCGACGGACAACTCACGACGAACAAGTCACAACAACGACGGAGACCTTCCTCTATGGAACATCATAGTTAGCAGCTCTGTAAAATGGAAACTCGCTCAGTGAGAACAAAATCAGCCATTAAATGTGAAACTGGCCCTGGAGGTTCATCATACAAACTTTGAAAAAAGACTTCCATGCACTTACCCAGTTATGATAGCTGCATTATCCCAATGTCCACCATCTGACGGGTTGTTGCTATTTTGCCAAGCAGCTGCTCGTTGTAAGGCTTGTAGTGAGTCTGGACAGGTTTCCAAACCAGTCTATACGACCAGAAAACAGGAAATATAATTTAACAATCAACTTAGTTACGCTCAAATTACATTCAACCCTTTCATGCTCAACAGTTCCCTTCACATAAAAGAAAATGTTGTTATTTTTTAGTTTCCACTTCAAACATAACCCAGTAGTTTTTGTTTATGTTTGTTCCCTTTGCCTTACGGTCTACATCGTGGTATAACAGTTGAATTACCGTAGTAGATGTAAAGATCTTCAGAGTCACCAATCTGGGTTCCATGGTATTATCTCCATCCAGTGAATTGAGTTGCAACACGTTTTTCGCCTGTTGATATCGACAAAATGTATATAATTATCAAAGCGAAAATCGAAATAGTAGTCACCTTTAATGACTTTAGCACGATACGTTAACATCAAATCAGCATTATCCTTCAAATGAATTCATGATGAGATGTTTTGGTGTGTACATCTCAACTATTGTGTTCACAATAAACACAAAACAAGAATGAAAACTTGCAACCCCATAATCTAGAAGTTCTATTGGAAGAAAACCCTTCTAAACAAAGTGGACGACTCTACATAAAAACAAACGGGCGGGGACTATTGATTTGGCTGCGAAACGTCCATTAATTATCCATATTGGACACCAAATTTAGGCCATGTCCGAATTGGCACCTACGGCTAGGGCTGGATCGCTACGTCATCACGCGTTAAAATCAAGGACGTCCTTAGCAACACCCTTAGCAACAGTCTGCCGTAGCCGTAGCTGCCAAACTGTGGAGCGTCGCGGCAGTAAATAGTCATACATGGCAAAATAGTGGATAACACGAATCCACCAATCAATGGCGTGGTATTATTAATTGTAAAGTAAGATAGATCACTTACTGAATTGAAAAGCGCCGTCAGACAATAGTGAGTATTGCCGCCTCGCAAATCATACAGAACAGAATCGCCGATGAGACCAAGTTCCAGATATTGGGTTGACTTTATACTGATATCCTCATTCTTGTCGTCATCAACATCCTCGCCATCGAACGAAAAATCTGCTGAAAACACATTATTCGCAAAATATTAATTACAATTACAGTAAACTCGTGTGGGCATTACAAGCTTCATTGTAAAAGTCGCCGCTTATTTTGTTTCATGTTGAACAGAAATGGCAACTTCCTAACATGTCAAGCAGTGTCGTTTGTCTTTTGAGTTGTGACAGCGTTGCAAAAACCTAAGTTCATCCAATGTGTGTAACCAGCAATTGGCATTGATAACGAATGCAGGAAAAATACGGGCTCCAAATATTGGAGCACACCTGCATGCATGGCTGTATCAATAATTGTTCGGTACATGTTGACAACTGATGGAAACCTAATCTATGATGGAGTTATTATCCTAATGGGTCAATCCTTCATAGTCCCCTAGCCCTATGTGCTGTACACAGAGTCCTAGATATGAGGGTCTGTTTCTTGGGTAGACAAATTTATTGGGTTGTTAAGATAAGAGTGGTTTCGAACACAACAACAAACTGCATGTGTGTAGACTGTGCAAGTCTCGCGCGTATTCGAACATTGGAACCCGTTGAAATCATAGATATATAATTAGAAGCCCTATAAAAAAAATTATATGACTCTTCCTCTGGGCTGTAGTGTATTACGAAAGTGAAAGGCCGCCATTGCTAATATAGAATATACTTTATCAATCATCTATGGTTAAAATGCGTGAGTTTGTTTCCTTCACGCGTCATAGCAATGTACAATGCGGGACCAAAGTGGTCCCAAAATGTTTGAATACGCGTGAAACTTGCACGGTCTATGGGAGACTTTTGCTAGGTGGCACGACCACTGATCTCTATCCTAATAATAGAGATCATTGGCTACGACTTACCAGAGTTAAATTATTATGTTTACGTAGTTCTGGGCATGCGCACATTTCTGAGGGCAACAAATTTACCTAGCGTCCCCAAATGGAAGAGTCTGGCATGATTTTGATTAATCAGATTACTTGACAAAATAATAATCGGAAAGGCTTGTTTCTTTTCATTCTCTAGTCTAGGTTTGTTGTTTTACCTGATGATGTGACGGGACACGAAGCGCCTGTGTCCGGCATTTGTTTGTAAGCGATATGTGGAAGACCACGCCCTGTGTATCTTTTGATGGCATGTTCTTCATCAAGTGGTTCGATGTACGTGGGTCCGTCAGCATGATTAATGAATGCAATCTGAAGAAATGAACATTTTACAAACGGATAAAGATTTTCGGCCCAATTCCCTTGTTATTATTTTAGGGGCTTATTTACTTTTCTGAAAATCTGACCAAATTGGCCTCCGAATATAGCGACCTCGTCTAAACGACTAAAGTAGAACTTAATCATGCTGCCACCATTTTGGTCATGTTCCCTGTTTCCAACAACAGAAACTAATCATAATATTAATTGTACGAAACGGAACCAGACTATTTCTCCTTCGCACCATCGGTTTGGGCTGTTTTAAATGGGGGGATATCAAGATGGCCGCACCTTATGGGTTCTGCTGAGCAATGTTATGTGATTCTTTTAGAAAAAGAAAAAGGAAGAACGAATTTTTCATTCGTCTTGCGACCTTTTTGGACAAGAAGGTCATCCTACAGGATTGTAGAACCAGAACTCATGTATTTAGTCAGTATGAATCGAAGATGAACTCAATATTTTTACACTACCTGATCTTAGGACCGGTCTTGGATCCGTATGCTTTGGGTGAATTGAAGATTTATTAAGATCAATGAAAAATTGAGACCACAATGATCGTGAATGATGATATTGTGAAATAGTTCTGACTTTGAGAACAAACGGTGTTTAAAGAATGAAAGGTTTTGTGTTAAGTACTTAGGCCTATTTATGAGAACGTGCGTGATGGGAAATGTGAATTGTGTTGATTGAATCTCATTGCGTAAGACTGCAACTGTGAAATTGTTCTTGCAAAAAGAAAGGCTTAGCAATAAAAAATGAAAGGTAGAGTAGTCCGAGTACTTGACTCATTCATTTCTTTATGAAATACATACCAAACCATCACACGCGCTAACAGATGCAAGTGACTTGGATTGCCCCTTGACGTTCCCGGTGTACAGACAGTCCGTTCGGACGGGTACAGGGATCGTTCCTTCCTCACTGATGTATTCAGCCACGAGACCTGGTCTGATAGAGCTGCCATCGTGTTCCAATGCCAATTCCAATGTCTGCCCAAACGCATCGATTTGGAGCTCCAACGATGAGGTGGCAATAGCGCTACGGCCAACATTACGCTTGTTGCCAGTAGTTAGAACTTCAGGGTACACAATCTCGTACTCAGGAGCTAGGTTTCAGTTGGAAAAGAGGAATTATTTCAAAAGAATTGAGTTTATCGAAAAAGGCTGCTGTAAGCCTTGCAGGTTTATGCTAAGTATGGACGTCATTCTTTACTAAAAATCACACACACGCTACTGTCTGGGCTGTCATAATGCAACTAATGGTGGGGAAGCCGCTTGGTGCCAGTGCAGTATGCTGTGTTTGGCAATGCTCAACTCGGAGCACCGTGCCGTGTTGATCATTCGAAAAGTTACCAAGACTTAACTTACTGCGGCAAAATTTAACGCTTTACGTGGGTACACTGCTGATAATTTTAAGATTTTTCAGTAACTTAAGACTGTTAGTGGATGGTGATTTTCATTGGTCAATAAGTTGCATGCGTCCCTGTCAAGTTACACCAGCTGAACATTCATTCCAGTGTGAACTGTGAACTTAAAGGGACACTCTACGTTAACATCGTCCTAGGAATGTTAACGAACCCTTTTTAGTCAGAATAAGTATGACCACGACTGCCATCCTGAGCTGCAAACGCATTGTTAGAAGGCAATAATACGGTTTGCTTACATACCTTTCTCATGACTGTTCACACCAAAGTAACGCTGCAGTTCATCTGTAGACAAACTGAGATCCACCTATGAGAGAAACAAAGACAAAATGTGCACCTTATGAAAACAGGTTTAGTTCGTATAGACATTCACAAACCATGGATACCCACTTGGTAAGTTCGACCAAGATGCTTTAGATACAGTTCAAATTATTTTGTATCTTACCCCTGGATTTGCAAAAGCTGTTGCAGTCAGGAAAACACACAAAGCAATTTCCTTCATCGTTAGTCTTGTTGAAGCCCGCTTCTTCGTAAAGTGCAAACAACTAAACAAACGGTCACTTTTATACGTTTTGTAAGATATCATTTCATGCTCGAACTAATGGTTGTTGTACTCCGGTAATTTTCACGGAATGACCTTAATTACCTAACAGGGAATATTTGACTCAATTTTATTTAAATTCAAGTGTTTAAATTACGGTTTAGCAAAACACTTATCACTTAAACGCAATATAAAATTTATTGAGAGGGAAGGTGACTGCCCGCAAAAAAAATTCAAAAAAAATAAATCGATGATTAGACAATTATTTTCAAGGAAATCCCTGGGTAGGCTTTTAACTTTTTTAACAAAAGACAGATTATTTCACAAATTATCTGTAAGGTGTGGCAGCAATTTGATTGGTGGCCTTACACAGTTCCCCGCAAAGCATTGATAATGGTGTGGTACATGACGTGGGGCACATGACCCCTCCCAAACCCTTGTCTTTGGTAGGATTGTTTCTTTCACTCATGGTTTTAATAGAACAATGACACAAATATTTTTGTTTCTTACCTCCTATCTGGACAAACACTTTCTTGCCTTCTATCTAGAGTAATATCAAAGAGATCCAGAATTTTAAGCTGAGGATGGTAAGTTGGGGAGGGGGTTATTTTTCCAGAGTTGAGCTTGGTTGTGAAGGACAAAGCTCATATTAAGACAAATAGCCCAATGACTTCCCGAATTGATGTACAAACTGAGTTTACCCGAAGGGTGTACTATTTTAAACCAATTTGATATCAGCGGGCCAAGTTACCTGAAAACATTTACCGGGTTTGATAATTGCATTCGTGTGCCGTCGAGTATACCAGTACATGTCGGAAGGCCGAAGTACTTCAGTCCATCAAAGTCAAGCCATTGGTCATTCGTGAGTCCGAGAGTACCAGTAAATCTATTGTTAAATTTGAGCTAACTAAGGCCGAATTGTGCTTCAAACCATGAGTTATAATTGTCTTCGTTTCAACCTCGGTGTTATCTGTAAACTTATTTAAAACTAGACATTAAGCGTTTGTCGACAAACACAAAGCTGTTCCGTGTTGTTTTGCTTCGATTAAGTGCTTCAAAGCTTTAAAGTTGGTCTGATTTCAAGATGGAAGACTTTCGACCTTTGACATGCCCTTTTTCACAATTAAGTGTGCCTAAAAACCTAAACCTGGTCTTCATTCTGATACTGATTCGAAAGGAGCTTTTAAACCAGAAATAAAGGTCAACATGGGGTCATGGTAACCCTTGTCTAACATTTAATGCTCAAAGGGTTTATAACTGAAAAGAAATTGAAAATCGGTTGTGTAGTTCTTCTGGTTGACCCAGAAGTAAAGGTCAACATGGGGTCATGGTTACCCAAGGCTAATCTCCAATGCCCAAGGAGTCTATAACTGGAAACAAATGAAAATCGGTTGTGTAGATTAGCCTTGGATAACCGTGACCTCATGTAGACCTTTACTTCCGGGTTAACCGGAAGTGGGACCCTATCTCAAGAACTACACTACCGATTTTCAAACATTTTTCAGTTATAGACTTCTTGGGCATTGGAGATTAGCCTTGGGTAACCGTGACCCAATGTTGACTTTTACTTCCGGGTCAACCGGAAGTGGGACCATATCTCAAGAACTACACAGCCGATTTAATTTGGGGATTTCACTGTTGACATTTGAGAACGTTTATCCAAGTGTTATGAAATATTGAAAAGGGAATGTAAAAAAAAGGAAAAACAAAGATTGTCGTTTTAAACGATTTCTGTACTATTTTAGATTGCGAAAGATAACGCCAAAATCGTTTGACCTTTACTGCTTGTCGTACCTAAAGGTCAAAAATAGCCTTTGCTTGTCTTCTTTAAAATCTTATCCGGCCAAAATCAAAATTTCCATATTTCAGATCAATTTCAAATTGACACCATTTTAGGACCTTCACAAAACCTCAATATGTAGTTGTTACGTCATGACGACGTCGTCTGGTGTCAAAGTAAATGAGGTCAAAGTTAAATATTTAAAAATCAAATGTGGGCTGAATTTGTAAAAGACCATGGATATTGAAAATTATGGGCAATCCAAGTTAGGCAAAATATGCAGTGGCCCATATGGGTATCGGGAAAACATTATCAAAGTAGATGAAATAGCACTTGAAGACCCTACAAGTTAACGCTATTTAAAGTTATTTTTACTACCAGCGTCATTGTCAACCAGTCAAACAGTCTCATAAAAATACAAATTCAAACAAATCTGCAATATTTGTTTTCACTACAACCTGAACAGTCAAATAATGTCCAGACTCTCAATTTTCATTCCAGGTATCTTAACACTACGTCGAACATGGTGGCGCTTGAAGTAGGCACATTTTTTGTTTCTAAACAATTTTAGAGGGCGTGTTCTTAAAGTAATAAAACTAGGCCACTGTGGTGTACCTATTAGCTGTATACTACTGCCAAATGGAAACACCACAATGACAAATCTAAAGCTAATATTAACGTGCTGGAATACTCATCAAATTCTTTACTGTGCGGCTTAGTGGTGCTGCTGGCTGCTTGATGTAAACTGAGAGAGTGATAAAAGATTAAGCCAGCCTTTATATACAGTGTGGTCATGGTTGATCACACACTCGGTGATGCTTCAAAGAAATAGCTCGCTGATTTAAATATCAAAGAAAGTAAGGGCTACTACATCAGCCTCCCCCTAAATGCTGGAGGCAAAAACAAAACATTATTATATATTTTTTGTTTTTATTTTTTATTTTTTTAAACGAGAACATGTACCGGTACATACAATCTTTACATTTATATCTCATGTACATATCGTTTCGGCCAGTGGACTCTTCTGCCGGAACGAGTTGTGCGAACGCTTGTTCTGTTTTCTTCTGAACTTGGAAATGGTCGTGGTTGTTTCACTCTGAGAGTCGGCTGAGGCACTGTTCTGACATCGGTGAAATCGTCATCCGAGTATGCCACCTTCAATCTGTCGATGCTAACCGAGTCTTGCTTGCCGTTGACATCCAGAATAAAATACTTTTCTCTTCTGGTGATGATTTTGAAAGGCCCCTTGTATGGTGGCTCTAAAGGTCTACGTACTTTATCTACTCTAACCCATACATGGCTGCAATTATTTAAATCCTTAGGTAACCTATATTTTGATACCGATGGTCTCGTTATAGCTGGCTGAAGCTTCCTCATTTGTAGTTTTAATTTATCCACAAAATCACTAGGGTCGTTTACTGTTTGGTCTTTTGAAACGGTAATTAACTCGCCAGGCAAACAAAGAGTAGTACCAAATACAAGTTCAGCAGCACTGCAGTGTATATCAACTTTATGAGCAGTACGAATACCTAACAGAATGAGTGGTAAGTTTCCTACCCACTGGTTTGGATTGTCTAAAGCTTTCATTGATGCTTTTAGCTGTCGGTGGAATCTTTCCACCAATCCGTTGGCAATTGGATGGTAAGCGGTAGTTCTAATGCGCTTAATACCAAGCAGCTTTGAAAGTCGGTTAAATAGCTTTGATTCGAACTGTGAACCTCTATCAGTGGTGATAAAAGCTGGGACACCAAATTGTGCAACCCATCTACTAATGAAAGCTTTAGCGATCGTTTCCGTTTCAATATTAGGTATTGGTATCGCTTCAGGCCAGCGGGTGAATCTATCAATGATAGTAAGAATGTATTTGCAGTCTTCTGATGGTGGTAAAGGCCCTACTATATCTATGTGTATATGACTAAAACGTGAATCGGGTTTAGCAAATGTAGCTAAAGGAGCTTTAATATGATGATGTACTTTAGCTTTTTGACATGCTAAACATGCTTTAGTCCAAACTTTCACATCGCGGTTAATGCGAGGCCATACAAATCTTTCTGTGATCAAACGTTGCGATGCACGAATTCCTGGATGCGACAAAGAATGCAATGCATTGAATACTATTCTTCTAAATTTACTTGGTACATATGGTCTTGTTACATTGGTTGATATGTCACAAGTTATTGTTTTGTCCGAAGTATGCAACGGTACGTCTACAAACTTAAGAGAGGATGATTTTCGAAGTTCTTGTAACTCTACATCGTCTTTTTGCTCAGAAGCGATTTGATCAAGATCAATTACCTCAGGTGTAGGCCTGTGTACCAAACGCATCAATAACGCAACGTGAAAGTGTGTCTGCAACCACATTTTCTTTACCCTTTATATATCGCAAGTCACTTGTGAATTGTGATATGTAGTCGAGATGCCGAATTTCACGAGGTGAGTACTTGTCAAGATTTCGGTTAAATGCATGAGTGAGTGGTTTATGGTCAGTGTACACACAGAATGATTGACCTTCGAGCATATATCGAAAGTGTCGTACACTCAAATATACAGCCAACAATTCTTTCCCAAAAGCACTGTATCTTGTTTCTGCGGGTTGCAATCTTTTTGAAAAGAACCCGAGAGGTTGCCAAGTAGAGTCTACAAGTTGTTGCAAAACTGCACCTACAGCTACGTTAGATGCATCTGTTGTAAGGTTTAATGGAGCATTTGGAAATGGATGAGATAATAATGTAGCTTGAGCTAAAACCGTTTTGCTCTCATTAAAAGCTGCAAGTTCAGTCTCTACAAATTTGATTGGCTTGTTTTGCTTTTGCTTTGTTTGCTTTAGGATGTCCGTGAGTGGCTGAACAATGTGAGCGCACATTGGAACAAATCTGCGATAAAAATTCACCAATCCCAAATATCGTCGCAATTGGCGAAGTGAGTTCGGGGCGGGAAAGTTTACAATGGCTTGGATTTTCTCTGGAAGAGGTGTAATGCCATCGGCAGTGACAAAGTGACCAAGAAATTCGACATTTTCGACCCCCAAAACACACTTATTAACATTTACTACAACACCGTATTCATCTAATCGATCAAAAAGTTGTTTCAGATGTGCATAATGTTCTTCAGCTGAATTGCTGGCTACAAGTAAGTCATCAATATATGCATATACAAACGGTAAATCACGTAACACTTGGTCAATAAATCATTGTGTTTGGGCAAACCGTAATGGAGACCCTAGAGCGTCTCAAAGTAGTGTTGAGTAGGCTCCGGCACGCTGGGCTTAAGCTTAAGCCAAGCAAGTGTCACTTGTTTCAGAAGTCGGTGGCTTATCTGGGGCACATTGTGTCCGCAGAAGGGGTTGCTACAGATCCAGAAAAGGTCAAGGCAGTTTCTGACTGGCCTGTTCCAAGGTGTGTACGAGACGTCCGAAGCTTTTTGGGCCTCGCCTCGTACTACCGGAAATTCATCCAAGGTTTCGCAGAGATTGCGAGTCCACTTCATGCCTTGACAGAGAAATCGAGGGTGTTTGTGTGGACTGAGTCATGTCAAAGGGCGTTCGACGAATTGAAGGACAGACTCCAGTCTGCCCCGATTCTGTCGTACCCCAACCCCGAAGGCGATTTCATTTTGGACACGGATGCCAGTGGGGAGGGCATCGGGGCAGTCTTATCCCAGGTCCAAGATGGTGTAGAAAGAGTTGTGGCTTATGCGAGTCGAAAGCTCAGCAGACCTGAGCGGAATTATTGTGTCACCCGAAGGGAGTTGTTGGCTGTGGTTGTCTACTTGAAGAATTTCAAGCAGTACTTGTATGGTCGCAGGGTTACAGTCAGGACTGACCATGCTGCGTTGAAATGGGTCTCAACTTCAAGAACCCAGAAGGTCAGCTGGCCCGATGGATGGAGGTGATATCGCAGTACGACTTGATCATAGAACACAGGCCAGGGAAAAAGCATGGAAATGCTGATGGCTTGTCTAGGAGACAGTGTAAGCAGTGTGGCCGGGAGGAGCCAACAAGTGACGAGTCAGGTCACAAGGTGCCCGAGGTGGAAACTCAGGGTAGAGAGTCTTTGGTTAGGGGTCTGGTGGCCCAACCAATGATTCCTGGAGGGGAGATGAGGGCGGCTCAACTGGAGGATGGGACGATGAGTTGGCTTATCAAGTCCAAAGAGGAGGGAAATGATCGGCCTGAGTGGAAGACTCTGTCCCACTCCTCCACGGCCTCCAAAACCTATTGGTCTCAGTGGGACCAATTAGAGGTCAGAGAGGGACTGTTGTGTCGGCGCTGGGAGTCCGATGATGGGAAGTCCGTGAGGTGGCTTTTGGTTGTGCCACAAAAGTTGAGGAAAGGTGTCATCGAAGAGTTGCATGGTGGACAACTTAGTGGTCATTTGGGTGTCAGTAAGACGTTGGCTAAGACGAAGTTCAGGTACTTCTGGGCAGGTATGTCGGCAGATGTACGGTCGTCCCTGCGGGCTTGCGACCTCTGCGCCAGAAGGAAATCTGCTGCTAAGAGAAGGCTTGCCCCTCTAAGGCAGTACAGGGTCGGCGTTCCAATGGAACGGGTGGCCATAGATTTGCTTGGGCCACTGCCCACATCGGACAGTGGCAATAAGTGGATTTTGGTAGTTGGCGATTACTGCACCAAGTGGATGGAAGCGTATCCTCTTCCTGATTCCACTGCGAGGACTGTTGCTCTTAAGTTGGTGAACGAGTTTGTGTGTCGATTTGGAGTGCCCCAAGAACTGCACTCAGATCAGGGTAGAAATTTCGAGTCTGAGGTGTTTGTGGAAATGTGCCATCTCCTTGGCATTACAAAGACTCGAACGACTGCATACAATCCTAAGTCGGATGGTATGGTCGAGAGATTCAACAAGACGTTGGTAAACATTGTTGCGATGTTCATTGACCCAAAGAAGAGGCAAAGGGATTGGGACGAGTTCCTCCCTTATGCCACCTTTGCTTATCGATGCACACCGCAAGAGTCGACGGGGGAGACCCCCCATATGATGATGTTGGGTCGTGAAGTTAGCATTCCGGTGGATCTGGTGACTGGGAGTCCTGAGGTCGAGAATGACACCAGTACCGACTTTGCTCAGAAGTTGCGAGGCAATATGCAACAAGCTCATGAGAGAGCAAAGGTCTGCCTCGGGAAAAGTGCCCGCAGACAGAAGCGAAACTACGACCGACGTGCATCGACTCATGGACTGCGGGAGGGTCAATTTGTGTGGCTGCATAATCCTGCAAAGAAGAAGCATGTGTCCCCCAAGCTTCAATTGCGCTGGGAAGGACCATGGCTTATTGTAAAGAGGTTGTCGGACGTGGTGGTACGCATCCAGCTTCGGAGAGGAGGCAAACTGAAGGTAGTCCACGTCGACCGACTAAAACCATATGTCGGTGAGGAGTTAGAACCTTGGGTCAGTCAGCTCAGCGAGGGGGTGACAGAAAGCCCTCTCGTCAAAGGAGCGACTGGTCCACAGTTTGAGATTCCAGAGGTGGAGATTTTTGAATCTCAAGAGGAAACCCCTAACCGGGGAGGTAGTGACGGTCCTGTGATGGTTGACACCATCGATGGTGACCCTGAGGTCGACGGTCAGCTGGGTAGTTCGCCAGAGGTCACTGGTGAATCACCGCCGAGGCGGTACCCAAGGAGAGACCATAGAGTACCCCTGCGGTTTCGCTAGGCAGGGAAGTATAGGTTTAGTTGGGAGAAAATCAGTCTTCCTGAGGTGTTAAGTTGTTGTTGGAAGGTTGACCATTTGTTGTTGTGGTTACTTGCAGGGGAGTGACCAGTGGCTAGGATGCCGAAGACTTCAAAGCCGCGGAGGTTCCGCTGTCTTCAATGCGACAAGGTCTATCTTCACCGTCAAGGCCTGTGGAGGCATATAGAATTAGACCACCACAAGGAGCGGAGCCTACAATGCCCCTCCTGCGACTACCTGGCTGGTCAACGGAGCGTGTTGAACGCTCACATCGCCTCAGTGCATCTGCACCAACGGAGAGAGGCGACGGTGGCCAGAATAGTTGGAGAAGCTGGCCCACCCACCGCTAGTTCTTCACAAGGGGCCCACCCCGACCCAGGTACCCTTCACACCACAAACCCCGGAGCAACCCCCACCAAGAAGACGCACCAGAACTGCGCGGGAGATCCGCCACCTTACCATCACAACCATTATGGACGGAGAAGTGGTGAGTCGCCGTGACCACAACGAGATCAGGGTGATTCAAGTGGAGGTGGACGACGAGGGACGTTATATACAAGGTTCTGCGTTGGGTAACTAGTGCTTTCTTTGTGGTATTCCTGTATCTTTTTGTTTGCATTTATCCAAAGTTTCTTATTGTCGGTGTACTCTTTTGTACTAAGTAATAAATCTTGCCAATCTTAAATCTGTATAAAGAAACGGGTGACAACCAACTGTTTTTTTTGTATTCATTCTTCCTGCCAGGTTTTATGCAAATAAAGTATTTGCCGAACTACCTCCATAGATTTTGCCAAAGAGAGAAGTAACTCTTTGAAAGTGTATTTTTGTATTTAAGAAAAGGTACTAGTGTGATTTTAGTGATTTTCAGAGACATTCCTTTAATCTGTATAAATTTTGTGATTATGTGTTCAACTTGAGATTTAGGCGGATCATGGTGCAAATTGTATTTCTTAAAAACTAGTCCTTTTTCAAACTGTATAAATAGTGTGAGTTAGTTTTTGAGGTCAAAACAGGCCCCCCCCCCCCCCCCTTAAGTGTTATATTGTTTTGTAAAGAAACACTTAAGAACTAATGCATTTCCTTTTTATTTTTGTTAGTTATGGCTGACGAGTTGGGGACGACTCGGCCATTGCTTGGGCCTTTGTGACGGAAATGCATGTGAAAGACATGTGATTGTGCTATTTTTAGTGTGTGTATTTAGGTTTTGCTGTGTGACGACTTGGCAGTGCAAGTGGGCGGAGCTTAGCGCTTGCAGTGACCCGGTTTGGCAGGGTGAGCGTGCGCAGTGGCGGGTTGAGACCGCATGTCTGGGCCAGGCAGAGCGCAGGGCTGGCAAGATAGCGGTCAGTTGCAGATTAGTTGTTGAGGAGGAGAGTCGTAGTTCAGTTGTTAAGTACAGCAGTTGCAGATTAGTTGTTAAGTAAAGCGGTCGGAGAATAGTTATTGAGCAAGAGAGTCGCAGATTACGGTGAACGATTTAGTGTTGGGCGACGGCTGTAAAATATAGAGATTAAGTGTTTTGTAGGATCGGAGACAGGGTTTCCAGTGACAGTGAGTGCTGTAAATAGAGAAGCCGGGGAGATCGTAAGTTGGACTCGACTGCTGTGTATTATATTGTGTTTATCTTGTATTTTGTGTGATAGGCTAGGAGCCTTCAGACAAGTTTATCGTTGCATTTGGTGTGATGGGCTAGGAGCCCTCTTGCAAGATGATCATTGCATGAGTTGTGGAAGATTGCTGTATATATATAATTTATTGTGTTTGGTCTATGAGTCACGCTAGAGGAGTGTAGTTGCCGGTCACAAAAGTGTTAGCTTGTGACTAGGGAAAAGGCACCTTCTAGGAGTGTAGAGATATTTAGTGTATATAAAGTAAAGGCACACTAGGACAGCGTGGGTCGCGTCCTTGGGGTGTTGTAGTTTGAGGGTTACTACGAATTTATTGCTGGCAGTGGTGACCGGTGTTTAGTGTTCCGTGCACAGTAGAGACCTTTGAGGCCACACTGTCCGTGGGTACACGAATGTAGGGTTACATACAGCAAGTAGGGTTACATACAAGAAGTGGGGTTACATACAGCAAGTAGGGTTACATACAAGCAGTACGGTTACATACAAGCAGTACGGTTACATAGAAGAAGTATGGTTACATACAAGAAGTAGGGTTACATACAAGAAGTGGGGTTACATACAGCAAGTGGGGTTACATACAAGCAGTAGGGTTACATACAGCAAGTATGGTTACATGTACGAGATAGGGTTACATACAAGACTTATGGTTACATACTAGGGTTACTATGGTTACATGCCAGTGTTAGAGTTTATACACGGCTGTATAGGGACTCGGTATGTTAAGGTGACATTCTAGTATTGCAAGTTAATTGGCCCAAAGAAACAGGTTATAATAAAGAAACCCCTGCCCAATTTTGTACACTGCTGATTAATTGTTGATTGATGCAATAAACGATCTTGTGATCAGTTCACCGACAGTTCTCTCGTCAAGGTGTCCATGTATTTGAGTAACTGTGTAACAATAGGACTAGACGATCATTACGCAATCGGCGGTATATTTCCTCCAAACGGACCTTGTCCCTTTGCCTTCAGATCACTCGATGATCTAGGAGCCTGAGGTATAAGTAGGCCCAGGATCAGATTGTAATTTGCCCCTAACAAATGCAATTCCGCCACAGTATATAGTCCATACATATGTGAACAGATTAATTTATAAAACTACCAAGCACCTTTAAACTTCAACGCACACTTACACAAATTTGCCTGATGTCCTGATTTTATGTTGAAAAAGGACTTCCATTATAAATACGTCATTGGATCACTTGCTGTACCATGGTCATTACTATAACAACATGAAAATGAGATTCATAAACGTTTTAACAATTTAAACTCGAAATCCTTGACTCTTAGCGTTAACTTTAATTAAACACAAACATGTTTAGTAAAATCATTTAAAAATTTACCCAGTCAGTTTCCCTTGTGGTTTATTATTTGATAACTAAAATGTTTAGTAACAATAGGCTTTTGTGCCCGAATCGGTAATGTTATGATAAAGATCACAAGAGGGCGGTAGTATTTGTTCATAGAACTACAATTTGAAATGTTTAACTTATTTACTGACTCTTCTCCTGCGTGAAAAACCGCTCAAGATTTTCGCCGAAATCTCAAAAACACTTACACCTTTTCAGGTGAAACTTTCACAGGTTAGATTTGTGGTATAACGTTACAATTATGTATAATTGAAATAAACAGTAGGCTCCAATTACCAAACGTATGCATTTTCTTTAACTTAGTATTTGAACTTCAATAATTACAACAAGTTTTTATGATCCGTTTAACCCTGGAATGCGTCAAACGAGGGGGCGGTCGCGGTAGGCAGATTTAATGAATACATTCACTTATTAAGACATATATACAATGTGTAATGACCAGGAAGAGTCAAATTCATTAATATCCTAGACTGGACCATTCCACAAATCGAAGTGGGGTGTCAGCTATGTGTGTGTTTTTTAAGGGGCGGAAAACTATTGGGTGTGTTGTTGACCCCTTATCGAACCCTTGACCTCGTAGCTCTGCCACTATCCCCCGACGCTCAAAGATACCATTATTCATATCGATACTATTTTGTAAATTTCGCAATAATGTTTACATGTCAGCGACTTCTTTCTACCTCCCTGCATAATCCTAGACAACTTGACATGTACATAAATTAATTGATTATGTATGGGATATTATTGGGATATGCACAAAAACATGTTTATTATATCTAGGGAGATGAATTTACCCTTTATAGGCCCTGTACACTATTGGTAAGTTCGAAAAACACAAATGTTCACAGATTCACACATAACTTACATGATTTAAAGTAAGTAATGGTAGAAAGGGTTCCTTAAAATATTTCTGCCTAAAATGCTATCGTTTCTGAGAAATTAGTAAAACAATAGTTTTTATCACGCGTGATAATAAACTCGATGTTTGAAAAACAGAAAACACATAAGGTCTCTTTTCACTATTTTCTCGTGACCTCGATGACCAATTGAGCTCAAATTTTCACAGGTTTGTTATTTCATGTATGTGGTTGATCACACAAAACATGAACACTGTGTGCGACTATTTTGTCAGCTCTACCAATCCTGTATAATACATTTAAAGGTTACATTTTAATGTCAGTTACTATAAAAAGCCTTTCAAACATAGCAACAATAACAATATTTGTGTCAATGAAAGCTCACAAAACAATTAATTCTACTATTCCTACCTTCAACTCCCCTGAGTAGTTTTCATCTTAATTTTTTCTTGTCGTTTCATACAAAGAGTTGCTTTGGGCCATTTTGCCCTGCGATTTTAAACAAAAACAAAACCACGAGAAGGCCTAAAAGGTATTGGTGAAATTGTAGAAACTCCATTCAAAAATCATTATTGGTTATTTATTTAGCAATATCATTAAGTTTAACCTAACGTAATGATAACAATCCATCATGGTTTGGAATGTTTTGCTTTATACCACTTTAAACATGTATGTCTAACTCTAACATCAGTTTATTTGAATTTAAACTTTGAACAAAATTGTGTTGCTTATGTTCATTGACAGACTTTGAATTCGACACCTACAAGCAGTGGAGTAACCATTATGTTTTCATTAATGTAATTATTGTTTATGTAGGCCTATGTTTATTGTTTATTGTTATGTATGTGTCGATTTATTCGATTATTTATGTTTTGTATCATTATCACCTTTATTTTGACTTGTTATGTTTATTTATTCATTTTTAATCATAATTGTTCAATCTTTACATTTGTTATTATTTTTTGTTCTTCTAATTGTTAATATGCATTTTTATTTTATAGGCCTATAGATTTTGTTTCTGTTACTTTTATGTTATATTATTATTGTTTTAACTTTGTTTGTTATTATATCTATTATAAATAGTATTATTCTTTGGCAAGAGCTGCAAAAGCAACATTTCTCTCCAACTCCCGAGGTAAACAAGTGAATGATTCCAAAAATCCCATCTCCAAATTATGTCTTTGCTCTCAAAGAAGCCTACCTTTGTCTGCTTATGTTTTATTGGTGTTAAGTTCTTGAAAGAGGATCTCAGTTGAAGGTACTTTTAGTAAGATTGGATTTTTAATGTCAATTTGTAGAGGGAAAATTTCCTCCAATGTTTAACAAGTGTATTGTATCAAGTTCCAACTTGTTAGAGTTTGTGTTGCAGAAGTATCAGACTGCATTTCTTCAGGGAGTAATAAAAACCTTTCCAGCTTTCCCATTGGGCCCGCCCCCTAGTCTCAATAATCCTTTTACACATTCGATTTAAATTTTATTTTTTATTAAGATATGCTCCATATTGGACAGTAGGACCTGTGAAAAGGCCCCCATCCCAGGGGAATTGTCTAAGATAATAGCCATCTGTTTCTGGACAGAGTTCACTTGTCCCCATCAACCAGAAAAAAGCATAATGGTTTGGCCTTTTTCAACATGCCCCGCCCACGCCCCGCCTACCCCTTCCCCCGTTTACCCCTTTCCAGAGGTAGAATACAATTTGAAAGGGCAGTTAAATGTACAAAAAGTGACCTATGTGTTTTCTAGTTTTTATAAAGCTCCCCATTTTAGACTAATAGGCCTATGAATGCATGGTTAGACAAATTTAAGGGAAAGCAAAAGGTGCCCCCCCCAGCCAGCCCCTTCCGTTTTTACAGCTTTTTCATGCAAATTAACCCCTTCTTGATGATTATTTAAATAACTTGTAAGGTTTTTATGATCCTGTGATAAAAAGAGACATGTTAATAACTTTTTGAGCGAGGATTTTGGATATAACTTCTGACTTGTCCTTAGAATGTACACAGTGTGTCGTGCAGGTTTTTTGGGGCACAGTGGGTTGATCACAGAGATCATCCTACTAGACAGTTGACCGTAGAGGTTGACTATGGGCCGTTCATTATTAGTCGAGTAATCCAACTGTTAGGAAACTCAGATAGATACACTGTGAAACAATTGGCGTGCTAGCGTGTGCATTTTGGTCGCTATTTGCGTTGTACTGGATCGGTTCCCCGAGGGGTGCACTCACGTAAGACAAGGTTTGTTAAAGGATTCTGTAAGGTTTATAAAGGTTAAAGAAATCTGAAGAGAGTTACCAAGAGAAGGCAATAAGAGAGGATTGACACACAGAACTGTGTCTGCGTCCGTTATTTGTGTGTCTGCCCCCGAGTAATTTACACTGCCCTGCCCGAGAGTGCCCAGACAATCGGTAACCAATCGGCGTAGATCTCCTCCAAACGAGCTCACATCCCTGGGCCTGAGATTGCTCGAAGTGTTCCCTAGGTCCGAGGCTTAATTTGGGTCTGGTGTTTGCGAGACTTTCGGCGCAATTGGTGAACCTCTTTCTTACTTCCGAATCTGAATGAGACTCGCAGGTAAACCGCCACACTATGCAAACTAGACTTGACTCAAGTCCCAATCCCCTGCAGAGTCCTTTTATGTTCAGTCCCATCGCATAACGTCAGAATTTGTTTTGCACTGCACCAATATGCCTCGCAGCGGGATAGGAACTTGACAATCCCGCAGTTTCCTGATATATAAATTTATTCACTTATGCATATGTACACTTTTCTGCTAGATACATATTGTCCAATCAAACGCGTTTAAAAAGAAGACTCGTTGATTTTATTTATTTATTTTCTTATTTTATTTGATTTTATTTATTTATTTATTTTTTTGATATTTTTTTTGGGGGGAGGTAAAGTACTAAGTTTAGGATCGAAATATGTGCAGCTACCCATTTTGGTAGATTTGGAAATATCAATGTGGAAGTAATGTGGAAGTAAGATGCGACTCCGTCAAGTCCCATTCTCGGGACCACAATAGCTTCATTTTGACGGTGAGGGCGCACTGCCTTACGGCTTGGCCACGAAAGCTTGCCTAGGGACCTCGTACGAGAACGGGACTTGCTATAATGCTATAATCTGGACTATATGCTATAATCTGGACAATAATGACTTGAATGTTCTTTTTCTCTTCATTAAATGCGAGATCGCGTCAACATCTCCAAATAACCTTAATCACCATGGCAACAATGAACATTAAAATAAATGACAGATTGGTGTTAAGAATTTTTGTACGATCAGTTATGAAACAAAACGACATCCAACTTGTATCCTAATGAAATACTCAACATTTAACTAGGGTTCAACCGTTGTTCTACAGTATACAAACAAATGCTCAACAGTTTCTGTAGCAGAATTACATAGAGGACATTTGGCATTTTTCGTGATTTTCCTACGAATAAGTTTGGAAGAATCCTGTGATAAAGTCTAAAAATAACATCTTTATCTCTCGCATCCACAAAATTGTCTTTTAATTAATAAATTTGATTTCAAACATCAGTCCAACTGTAATCCATGGAAAGGTTTAAACTAAACAGGTTTGCCAAGTTTCATAACATTTGAACAAAAGGTACGGACATTATTGGAAATATACGACTTTTTACAAAAAGTTGCAAAACAATTGTCAAAAACGCCCTCTTCAACATGCACAGCTTGGTGAAATGAACAATTACAGCAAGCTTTATGAAAATAACAATAACAACCGTTGCACCATTACATACTTACACGTATGGTGGCCCTCAAGGGACACCGCAGATACTTTTCACGATAACTTTATCGTGAATGTTTACGGTATGGGGTAAAAACTGCGAAAGATCAAGGTATATTTATGCTCTAGGGGCAAAACCGTGAATATTCAAAGTGCCCCTCAGGGCCATCAAACGCACATGATGTTAGGCTCTGCAAACTCCGCCTCACCACCTCCCACCCCCCATTCTCCATCCCCCAAGATTGCTGATTGGTCCCAGACTGTAATTGCAGCTGACAGACATTTATGGTTGATTTTTATTACATTTATGGTTGTTACAACATTTATAGTTTTTATTACATTTATGGGTGATACAATAGCTAAGCTTACTGATAGCCTTTGTCTGTCATCCGAGAATAGGATGAGAAAGGTTTACTAGAGGAAGGCCGTCGTAAGTCGATTATTTCCTCTTCATTCAGTCGCTTAGCATCTTTAAGCAAGACTTCTTCGAATTTGTTATCAAATCTTGAGAGGGCCAGAACAAATGATCAAGTACCAGTGATCTACGAAGCGAACATGTTGTGGTCTGTTTTGCAAATAGGATTGATACCATTTAAGGGTGTTGTGAGTTGGATAAGTTTGCCAAAAGAGGGCGCTAGACTCAACCCGGAAGTCGGGATCACGGAAATTAAGAATCAGTTCCGTTCAGAATAAAGTCGTCATTATTATTCAGATTTTGAGGACCCTGGATCCCAAACCAGCGGTAAGAGGACTTCTTACATTTTGCTAGTGTATCTGTATTGGATTTCTAATAATGTTGTTGCATTTTGAGGTTTATTTTGAAAGTTAAATGGGTTATGTTGATACGGGATTGGATCCTTTTTGGGGTTTTAAATCTAGTGTTTGTTATCGTTGCAGCGTATTCACTTGCTTGGACGGTAGTTAGTTGGACTCAGGCATTAATTCTTTATCTACCCAGCTTTCTATATCCATTATGTTAATATATTGTAATGTGTTGTTATTTGGAACATATTTACTTGCAAGATATAATTTAGGGTCAGTCTGTATTTGTATTTGAGTTTTAGGCAACAGCGCCCTCTCGGGGTTAGATTATGTTTTCCATAATTTCGGGATGTGCTATGTTAGAGTTTGTTTGGAAGGTTGTTTCACTAAATATTGTTGTTTGTTTTCTGTGTTTGATCATAGTTGACGTGGCATCAGGCAGCTGTGGTGGCAATAAAGGCAGTTGTATGTTGGTACGGAGAAAAAGAGAAATAAACGTTGTTTTATTTAAACCGACGTAACAGTCAACGCTGATGGTAAACCCAAGGTCGGTAGACAAGAGACGATTCTCAAGATAAATTGTGATCAAGTAGACAAAAATAATGGATGCCCTCGATGTTATGGAAGCCAAGGCTAAGGCTATGGCTACGCGGGCAAGAGTGAAGTCAATGATGGAAAGTCGGAGAGACACAGCCAAGGCTCTTATCGAAATGAAGTACGCGGGCAAGAGTGAAGTCAATGATGGAAAGTCGGAGAGACACAGCCAAGGCTCTTATCGAAATGAAGGACAGCATTCAACCATTGCTGTTAACATTACCACCACGTGTAGACGAAGTAAGAGCTAAGCACTCGAGATGGCTTCAAGAATATGAAAGGTTGTTGATTCAACACGACGAATACTTGGCACATGTTACAGAAAACCAGATGCCTTCAGTACAGGCAGAGCTACAGCCTGAGCTCAACAGTATTCAAGACTTTAAGAACACATTAGATCAGTGGCTAGTGTATCACACCAGTCTACCCGATATTGACAGCACAAGGTCAGTAAGGTTCCATACTTCTCGTTCAGGCGGGAGCCGTATTTCAAGTTCCCTATCGATAGCCAGAGCGATGGAGCATCAGAAGACTGCTGAGCTGTTAGCTAGAACTAGAGCGCTCCAAGAGAAAGGAAAGTTGGAGGAGGGGAAGCTCCAGTTTGAAGCGAGGAAGAGAGAAGAAGAATTGAGACTCAGGCAGAAAGAAGAAGCGCTTGATCTCAAGACTGAACTGCAGGTATCAAGTGCTAAGGCGGCAATTCTCGACGAATTGGAGCAGAGTGAGATTCGAGATGAGCAAAACTTGAGTGCCTTTCCCCTCCCCTCTTTTACACTACCCTCACCGATGGGTGTGGTTTTCAGCCCTGCTGCACCAGAATTTGTCCCGGCAGTATCACCTCAAGCCCAGGCAAGCAGTCAACCCGAAGCTCAAGTTTTGGACCCAGCTTGTTTGACAGATAGACTCACAAGTACGGAAAAGAAGCCCCCAAAACAGGCCCTTATTCAAGAAACGAAAGAGCCTGAAACAGTAGCGGAGGCAGATAATATGAAGCAGGAGGATCAAGTTTCAACTGAGGGCCCAAGTGATATTCAAAAGAGCATTGAAGTTCAGAGTCCGATAGAATCAACCATTTCTGTAGCACAACATCTAGTCAAAGAAATCCGAAAGCCCAGCTCCGACCTCACAAAGTTTAAGGGCAACCCCATGGAGTATAAAAGATTCATCCGCCAGTTTAAGGCTAGAATTGTCGCTAACACAGTTGACGATGATGAACGGATGAACTACCTGGAGCAGTTTACCGAGGGAGAGCCACACCATATTGTGAATGGTTATAGTTGTCTTCCTGCCGAAGTAGGCTATCCGGCTGCGTTGAAAGAAATGGAGAGGCGTTATGGAGACGTGGATCTTTTGGCCAATGCATACGTGCAGAGGGCTCTTGGATGGCCGGAGATCAGACCAGATAACCCATCTGGACTTGACGCCTTTGCTATATTCCTGGTGGAGTGTAAAAATGCTGTCCACTCCATTAATGCAGCAAGAGTTCTGGAGTATTCTGAGAACATTAAACGACTTGTGTCCAAACTCCCCTTCTATCTACATGAGAGATGGCGTAATATAGTCATGAATAAGAGGGAGAAAAACGAGCCAGTGACCTTCACTCATCTGGTAGATTTCATCCAAAGAGAGGCCAGGAAGGCTACTGATCCAGTCAATGGACGGTTTGCTTTAGGAGGCAAACCCAGGGACGATAAAACCAGGGACGATAAAACAGGACGTCCCAAGCTACCGTTCCGAAAGATTGGATGTGCCTCCACGGCAACTGAGTTTGTCCGCAACAGTAGAGATGATAATTATGACTGTGTAGACACAAGCATCAAGTTAGCAGCTGATGTAGCAAGTTCAAAGCCCTGCAGTTTCTGTCAAGGATCTGGACACGCAATGCAGGAGTGCCGAAAGCTGACAGCCAAGTCAATAAGCGACAGGTTGCAATTTCTGAAGTCTAAGGGACTTTGTTTTGGCTGCCTGAAGTACGGCCATCTGAGCAAACGATGCAGAGCCAGGGCCAAATGCAAGGAGTGCAGTTTCCTACACCCCACAGTGCTTCACAAGGAAAGGGAACAGCAAGAACAAAAAGGAAAAGACTCCCCAAAGCTTGACACCCCAAAGACCACCGACCAGGGGAATTCCTGTTCCACATACATGTCTCCAGACAAGGATAGGCCTAGTTCCCACATGGGAGCCGGCGCAGGTCTTTGCACTATGGCAGTCATACCAGTAAGAGTCAAGTCCCCTACCACCCATACCACAGTGGAGACATATGCATTCCTTGACCCGGGCAGCAACGTGACCTTCTGCACCGAGAACCTTGCCCAGCAGCTTGGAGTAACCGGCAAGGCCACTACCATGGAATTACACACTATTAGACAGTCACAGAAATTCACCACACACCGTATTTCAGGGCTGGAAGTTTGTGGGCTCGACTCAGGTCCTACCGTCAAGCTCCCTTTGGTCTACACCAAATCCGAGATGCCTGTCACCAGAGATCTAATGCCAACCCAAGAGGACGTTGATGGATATGAGCACCTTAGAGGGATTGAGCTTCCTGTAATCCAGGCCGAGGTGGGGATGCTCATAGGCAATAACGTCCCAGCTGCCTATACACCGCAAGAGCTGAGAACAGGACAAGAACAAGAGCCACATGGGGCCAGATCGGTGCTGGGATGGATCATATGGGGCATGGTCAGAGGCAAAGAAAAGTCCCGCCACTTTTCCAATCTTCAACTGGCAAGAGAAGAAGCAGGACAACTTCAGAGGTTGGAAAACATGGTTAGAGCATCCATAGACATGGATTTTCCAGAGCGCCTCGTTGATAGTAAGAAGGAGCCTTCAGTTGAAGATAAGCAGTTTGAAAAAATCATTGAAAGATCTTTGAAGCTGGTGGGAGACCACTACCAGTGCGACTTGCCATTTCGTGATCCAGCGTGCAAGCTGGAGGACAACATATATCATGCCATGGACCGTCTGATGTCCCTAAAGAAGAAGCTAAGAAACAACCCGACATTCAACCGAGACTACGTGATCTTCATGAACTCGCTAATCGAAAAAGGGTATGCAGAGAAGGTTACCGGAGCCCTTGTAGATAGCAGAGATCGAGTGGGCCGATGGTACATGCCTCATCATGGCATCTACAACCCCACCAAACCAGGCAAGATAAGGGTTGTCTTTGATTGTTCATGTTCAGCGAAGACCAGAGGAATTTCCCTTAATGATGTACTCCTTCCAGGACCCGTCCTCACGAACACAGTTGTAGATGTATTGCTTCGCTTCAGGCAACAACCAGTTGGCATAATGGGAGACATTGAGGGCATGTTCTTCCAAGTCAGGGTCTCTGAACACCACAGAGACTGCCTACGATACCTGTGGTTTCCAGAAGGAGACATATCCCGACCAGCAGAGGTCTATCGTCTGAAGGCCCACCCCTTTGGTACAGTATCATCACCATCTTGCGCTACTGCAGCTCTGCGTAAGTGTGCAGCAGACAACCAGCATCATGAGATCACGAGAAGTTTCTACGTCGATGACTATCTGAGTTCAACGTTTGAGGTCAAGGAAGCTATTGAAACCAGGAAGATTGTCAAGGAGGTGTGCCACCGTGGGGGTTTTAACTTGCATAAGTGGGTTAGTAACAGCAAGGCAGTAAACGACTCAATTCCTCAAGAAGAGAGATCAAAGTCACAGCAGCTGACCATTGAAAGCATTGACCAGCCCCAATCAGAGCGAGCGTTGGGAGTTTTCTGGAATACTGTGGAAGATACCTTTGGGTTCAAGGTTAACCTCAAGCACCGTCCAGCCACTCGTAGAGGCATTCTATCTGTCGTCAGCAGCGTCTTTGACCCATTGGGCCTGGCTGGCCCATTCATCCTTCCAGCTAGAATTATGTTGCAGCGTCTCTGTAAGCTAGACCTTGGATGGGACAAGGAGATTGGAGAAAAAGAAATGGCTGCATGGAACCAGTGGCTGCTGGACATTGTCAAGTTGGAACAATTGTCAGTACCAAGAAGTGTGCGACCAAGTGACTTTGTAGAGGTTGTGACCTGCCAACTCCACGCATTTTCAGATGCTTCTGACGAAGGCTACGGCAACGCCATTTACACACGACTTGAAGATGGGTCAGGAAGAGTCTTTTGCAATCTGCTAATGGGAAAATCAAGAGTTTCCCCTCTCAAGAAGGTCACGACCCCGAGGATGGAGTTAACCGCAGCCAGTCTTTCAGTGAAGTTGGTCACACTGATTACTTCAGCAATGGAGTTAGATTTCGATGTATACTACTGGACAGACAGTACCTCCGTCTTGAGGTACATTGCCAACAAGACCACAAGATTCCACACCTTTGGGGCTAATCGTGTCACCACTATACAAGAGGGCTCCCGCATTGAGCAGTGGCGACATGTTCCGACGTTGCAAAATCCAGCAGATATAGCTTCAAGAGGAATTCATCCGAAGGTGGATCCTACACTGAATCCTACACGGAATCTTCATGGCCTAAGTCAGACATAGTCAAGGAGCTGCCCGACAAAGACCCAGAGGTCAAGCGTGTTCACGCCACCACTCTCAAGTTCCAAGAAGGCTCTGTGACTGTTGATCAATTGATCGATCAGTGCTCATCCTGGAAGCAACTGAAGGCAACAGTGGCATGGATTCTGCGAGCACAGAGGCTCTTCAAGAGGCGCCAGGTATCCAGAGTTGAGCAGAAGGCCGCAGAGCAAAATGAGAGTCTACTTCCCCTCACCGTGGATGAATTGGAGACAGCAGGCACTGAGATTATCAAATACGTCCAGCAGAGCCATGCTCTCAATGAGTCGGCGAGAAAACTCGACCCTGTGATGGATGACATTGGAGTACTAAGAGTTGGTGGGCGGCTCAGGCACTCAAACCCCCCAGTAGATGTCAAGCATCCGATAATCCTCCCCAGGGAGTCTCGCGTGTCAAGGTTGATACTTATCAGTGCTCATAGGAGAGTTGGACACCTCGGAGCCATCAGCACCATCACTGAATTGAGACGTAGGTACTGGATTCCAAGGGCCAGTCTATTGGTGCGCAGCATCATTGCTAAGTGCGTGCTGTGCCGAAGGTACCGGGGACGCCTCCAGGTACAGAAAATGGCTAACTTACCCGAAGAGCGTTTGGAACCAGATCAACCAGCCTTCACGAAGTCTGGTGTTGACTACTTCGGGCCGTTCGACATTAAGCGAGGTCGTAGCGTTCTAAAACGATACGGAGTGATTTTTACCTGTATGGCTAGCCGCGCGATTCATCTAGAAGTTGCCCAGGACCTCTCTGCCGACTCTTGCATCAATGCTGTGCGAAGATTTGCAGCACGACGGGCCGTCAGGTTTTTAAGATCTGACAATGGAACTAACGGAGCGGGAGATGCGGGAGGAGATGGAGAGATGGAATCAAGCCAAGATTGACTCCAGTCTGAAGCAGTTGAGTATACAGTGGGATTTTAACTGTCCGCTAGCTTCCCACCATGGCGGATCCTGGGAAAGGCTCATTCGCTCAACACGGAAGGTGCTGTATGGTGTTATGAACGAACAGCCGATCAAGCTCGATGATGAAGGTCTTCAGACACTGTTCTGTGAAGTAGAGTACATTCTAAATAGCAGACCCATCACCAGAGTCTCTAACAGCTATGACGATGAAGAGGCACTTACACCCAACCATCTGTTGCAGCCAGACTCCAATAAACGGCTACCCCCTGGCATCTTCGTCAAGGAAGACCTGTACTTGAGGAAGAGGTGGCGACAGGTTCAGTACCTGATCAATGTCTTCTGGCGGAGATGGAGCCGCGAATACCTAGTCGGACTACAGGAGCGGCAGAAGTGGCACAATTAGGAAACTCGGAACATCAAGGTTGGAGACGTGGTTCTTGTTGCTGACAGCAACCTGGTGCGGAACAGATGGCCTATGGGGCGAGTCGTTGAGGCTAGTCCTAGTGAAGACGGCTTGGTGAGAAGTGTGACAGTGCGCACAGGATCATCAGAACTGAGGAGGCCTATCACAAAATTGTGCCTCCTACTGGAAGCAGACTAGCTTCTAAGAAGGAACAGACTATAGTTCACAGTATTTTTGAACCAGTGTTCTGAGGGTTTTTTTTTTTTTTTTTTTTTGTATGCGCCTCTTAGTTGTATTAATTGCTCCTTTTTGGGTCCCGCAATTAGGGAGCCGGAATGTTGTGAGTTGGATAAGTTTGCCAAAAGAGGGCGCTAGACTCAACCCGGAAGTCGGGATCACGGAAATTAAGAATCAGTTCCGTTCAGAATAAAGTCGTCATTATTATTCAGATTTTGAGGACCCTGGATCCCAAACCAGCGGTAAGAGGACTTCTTACATTTTGCTAGTGTATCTGTATTGGATTTCTAATAATGTTGTTGCATTTTGAGGTTTATTTTGAAGGTTAAATGGGTTATGTTGATACGGGATTGGATCCTTTTTGGGGTTTTAAATCTAGTGTTTGTTATCGTTGCAGCGTATTCACTTGCTTGGACGGTAGTTAGTTGGACTCGGGCATTAATTCTTTATCTACCCAGCTTTCTATATCCATTATGTTAATATATTGTAATGTGTTGTTATTTGGAACATATTTACTTGCAAGATATAATTTAGGGTCAGTCTGTATTTGTATTTGAGTTTTAGGCAACAGCGCCCTCTCGGGGTTAGATTATGTTTTCCATAATTCGGGATGTGCTATGTTAGAGTTTGTTTGGAAGGTTGTTTCACTAAATATTGTTGTTTGTTTTCTGTGTTTGATCATAGTTGACGTGGCATCAGGCAGCTGTAGTGGCAATAAAGGCAGTTGTATGTTGGTACGGAGAAAAAGAAAAATAAACGTTGTTTTATTTAAACCGACGTAACAAAGGGCATTACATTGTAAAGCAATATAATGCCAAGAAGGTTCTCGAGCAAAATAGTGTGATCCACAGTGTCAAAAGCTGCACTTACATCAAGCAGAATCAGGGCGGTCACATATGGCTCTCATCCATAGCACATAAAATTAATGTCAATTTGCACTCGCAAAGTGCAGATTCAGTGCTATGCTTAGACTTGTACGCAGATTGAAATTGATCAGCAAGGCCAAAGTCAGAGATAACAGTGTTCAATCTGGAGGCAACGATGCGCTCAATGGCATAGCCAATCAATTTCAATTTAGCCATCGGGACGGACAAGGCAAGAACGGTAAATCACCACATCACTTTTCCAGTGAAAATGCTGTCCTATCAAGTGAAAGTTCTTAGAGAAGTCTGGATTACGTAATCGAGTAAGCTAGATTCGCTCAAGCATGTCGTAAGAAAACGAAGAGAAATTCTACAATTCTTTGTCAGGAGCCGTTTTGTTGCTTACAGGAAAAAATACTTCTTCTTTTTTTTCCCTGGAAGAAGGGCGTAGAGCCTTAGCCTCCCGGACACACGACGATATGGTGGTCATGCTTCAGTTAATCAGGTCTAGTTTAAATGGTTATATCCATAAAAGCAACTCAATTAATTGTAAAATATGCCTTCTGGGTGTGTTTGTTGACTGAAACCTCAAACATTCGTTTAGTCCTTTATCCATAAGCCGTTGTTTAAATTTGAGCTTTGGCCTTCCGCCATCACAAACTTATGGTGGCCCTGACGTGAATATTTACGTAAATATTCACGGTTTTTTGCCCTAATTCGCAAATATTCACGTAAATATTCACGTAACTCAATAAAACAGTCTAAACAATCGTATCCTTTAATGAATAAAATAAAATAAAATCAAGCAACAAATGTTTTCACTTTTTATTGAGATGTTGGTTTATTGTCAAACAACTTATGCTCTAAGCAACATTAATAAATGCCTGCGTTGGAACCGTGCAAGTTTAAGCGCGTTTTCGAAAACATTTTGGGAACCTTTTGTTCACGAAGTACATGGCTTTATTTCATAAAAAATGAAAAATTAACGAAATAATTACATAAATACAAATAATGAAAAATTTAAATAGGAATAAAACATTAATAAAAAAATGTTGCACTCTTACCGGTCCAAGAAATAACACGACCGGGATGCGAACCAACACTCGGCTGATTAGTTTCCATCCATCTGAAATCGGCCATTTATGACAGAATGCTTAGTCATTCAAAAAGGGTATATTTTTTTCACTAATCTAAGAATTACCTTTAAGATTAAGACAATCAATTACATTAAAAGATACAAAAATCCTTCTTCAAAAAGTCCTTTCTTAAACATTCTGTTGAACTTTCAGTTTATTGTCTTTGTCATCCAGACCAGTGATAATAACAAATTTCTTTATTTTAAGTTCACGAAACTGTCTTCCACTCCATAACACGCAAATTGACTGTTTTAGAAAAAGAACTTCGCTGTTCTACTGATCTTTGCATTAATTTTTTCACAAACGTTTTGTTTTGTACACAACTTAGTTGGCCTTCGGTATCAGCCGTGTGATTAATTAATGATTGTAAACATCAGACTGCCGAACTGTCGAGACTCCACCATACCATCACGTCAATCTTAGAACTAGTGTCTTCCTTACGTGAATTCATTTTGTATTATTATTTTTAATCATAGTCAAATCTTTTGACCTTTCATGAGAAGCAGTGTAGAAATCGATAATCCGATTTTCACATATTTCTTTTTACTATGCAAAATGCTTCAAAATGTTAAATGCTAAAGTTTATTTACATAGCTAAGATATACCTTTAAGATAACACGACCGGGATTCGAACCCACAATCGGATGATTAGTTTCCAATCATCTGATATTGGCCCATAATGGCTATTATTTCAGAAATGTCAATTGTTGTATTAATTAATCTAATTAGGTTTACATACATAACAGAAATATTAAGAAAATCAAGTATTTTAAAAAGAAACAATCTTTCTGCTAAAAGTCATTTCTTAAACACTCTGTTGAACTTTCTGATCATTGTTTTTGTCAATCAGACCAGTTACAATAACAAGTTTGAATTTCGAGTTCACAAAACAAATCTGACTTCCGCCTCGTTAAATTTAAAACACACAAAGACTATTCCAGATTATCAATATTATCTTTTATCTTTTTCAGTTTTAGTAATTATTGCATTTTTTTCCCAGAACCATATATTTTACCCACAATTTAATTGGCTAATGGTATCAACCGTGTGATTAGACAAAGCTTGAAAAAATGAGACTGTCGAAACGTCTAGACTCTAACATACCTAGAGCTAATGTTTACATAAATGTGTTTTAATGATTTTTGAACAATGGTCTAATCTGTTGACCTTTCTTAGTATGATGCAGTATCGAAATCTTTTAAATGAAATTTTCGAGTTTTTTTCTCAATATTTATTACTACTTGGCAAAATATAAATTGGTTTATTAGCAAATCTAGGGTTTACATATAAAACATTAAGATTAAGAAAAACACGAACATTTAAAGAGAAATCTTATCTTAAACACTCTGTTGAACTTTCTGATCATTGATCGTCAAAATTAGAGAGTCGAAACGTCGACACTCTAATATACATTCACGCTGGTCCTTCATACTGACTACGTAATAATGTATATTTATAACTTTCGAACCATGGTCAAATCTTGTGACCTTAAAAAACCACAAAAATATGCAAGTATTTCTCTAAAGGCCTTTTGTTATACACACAAATTAGTTGGCTACCGGTATCGACCGTAAAATTAGACAATAATAATAATCATAATAATAATAATAATAATAACTAGTTATTATATAGCGCATTTCACAATAACGTCTCAATGCGCTTTACATTAGTGCCCTGGTCATTGGGCCAATAACATTCCTTTTAATCTTTCTCAGCTCCCTGGGGAGTATACATCCCGGGCTGCCGTGATGGCGCTCCAAAGGCTTTTTCAAACACAATATCAACCTCTACCCTTGCAGGTACCCATTTATACCCCTGGGTGAAGAGAAGCAATTATAGCAAAGTGTCTTGCTCAAGGACACAAGCGTCATGACCGGGACTCGAACCCACACCCCGATGACTAAACCACCAGGACTTGAATCAGATGCTCTTAACCACTCGGCCATGACACACCACAATGATCGTTAAAATGACACTGTCAGAATTTCGACACTCTAAAATACCTTCACGCCGCTCTTTCTTAGAACTAATGTCTACATAATTAATGTATTTTATCATTACAAACTATTAACATTCGTTTTGTGAACAGATGCAGACACAAAACTAACAGGCACTTTCAACCTTCAACGCACAATTTCACGAAATTGACAGATCGTCCCGTTCCTTTGGTGAGAATGAACCTCAATTATAAATACGTTAATTGATCACTTGTTGTGTCATGTGCAATTTTAGAACTACAGCAAGTGTGTTTCATCTAGCATTTACCAAAAAAAGAACAACAACAACAAGATTGAGAAATAAAAACTTGTTCTTGGTACATTGACATTAAATTAAAATGTGTATAATGATGTTTGATATACTACCTTAAAGTTTACGTAACGAATATGTATACATTATCACAAGTATAATATAACAATCTTCTTTCCAATCTAATTTTTTAAAAGGTTTATCTTTTTCACCTTGAATTTGCCGGATTCTGGTATTGCATTTTTTCTACAATTAGTAGAATGTTCATTTAATAAACAAATAGCCTACTGTGGATATGTTGTTGTTTTCTTTGTTCATGGTTCGTCGAGTTGATGACAATTAATGTGACTTGCATTTTTATTGGGAAATTATACAGCAGTGAAAATAACAACAAGTCAATCACTTTATGTCCAAACTAATGGTAAGAGTTTATACTACATCTCGTAATTTCATACTGCATTTCTTGAGGGAGTAAGTAAAACCTTTCCAGGCTTCCCATTGTATTCCCTGTCCATGCGTCGACACTACTCCCTGATAGTAGTATTTACCATTCAGATTAGCCTCATGGCATTCGTTGTACCACCAGGCACCAATCTGAAGCTCTGCACAATTATGTGCATCTAATGCATCATTGTCATGGTCCATGGTACTGAATGGATGCCCATTATGAAATGCCAAAGAATCACCTGCTTTACTCTGAGCATCATATGAACCAACATGGAGATTATACTTGTCACCTGTAACAGCAAACTCACCATAAGAAGCCCAAGCTGTGTTGGACTGCCAATCTTCCATATCTACTCTGAGTTGCCATTGTCCTGATCCAGTAAGGTCACGCAAGATATCATTCCCCAACCAGAACTCATTATGCAAATCACCAAACCCGCATTGGTATTCAGCCCAGTTACGGTAAAAGTTAACAGAGCCATCTTGTCTCCTCTGGAACACGATCCAGCCTCCTCCATCTGTCTCCATATCACAGTAAACCTGTAACCCATCAGGCAGACTTATGAGAAAGATGGTGTATATGCCATTGTCACGGTAACCAGCTTGATACAACGCCTTACAATTACTGTATCTGTTTGTTTTGGGAACGTTAATAACAGGAGTTTCCACCTTTCCATCACAGTAGCCATATTCCTGCGATACTAAATCTCGTAATTTCATACTGCATTTCTTGAGGGAGTAAGTAAAACCTTTCCAGGCTTCCCATTGTATTCCCTGTCCATGCGTCGACACTACTCCCTGATAGTAGTATTTACCATTCAGATTAGCCTCATGGCATTCGTTGTACCACCAGGCACCAATCTGAAGCTCTGCACAATTATGTGCATCTAATGCATCATTGTCATGGTCCATGGTACTGAATGGATGCCCATTATGAAATGCCAAAGAATTACCTGCTGTACTCTCAACATCATATGAACCAACATGAAGTGTGTACTTGTCACCTGTAACAGCAAACTCACCAAAAGAAGCCCAAGCTGTGTTGGACTGCCAATCTTCCATATCTACTCTGAGTTGCCATTGTCCTGATCCAGTAAGCTCATGCAAGATTTCATTCCCCAACCAGAACTCATGTTGTAGATCACCAAACCCAGATTTATATTCAGCCCAGGTACGGTAAAAGTCAACGGAGCCATCTTGTCTCCTCTGGAAAACGATCCAGCCTCCTCCATCTGTCTCCATATCACAGTAAACCTGTAACCCATCAGTCAGACTTGTAAGAAAGATTGTGTATATGCCATTGTCACGGTAACCAGCTTGATAAAACTTCAGACAACTGCTATACCTCTTCATATTCGGAATGGAGAATGAAAGAGTGTCCATCTTTTCGTCATAGTAGACACTTCCCTGCAGCTCAATCAAGTCATCGGGGCTGTTTTCTCTGGTGATATTGTTGATTTCACAAACATTGTTATGTGTTTTGTAGTTGAATGATGCACACTGTGGATCCATAGAGCAGTCTCGCCCACAGATCACAGGAGAAGATACAGTCTTCCAGTGAAACACATGACTCTTTAAGGCTCGGTTGGTAGCTTGATACAGGGTTGATATAAATTTATGTGGATTCTCACAACGACAATTAGGTATCATGAGAAACATACACAAAGCTAAGACAAAAGCCCTCATGGTGAAAGTGGTAGCAGTAGATGTTTGAGAAATGTTAAAGAAATTGAATAGTCTAAACTCGGTAAGTTAGATAACTTATCAGTCACAGTTGCTTAAAATCTAAATTAAAAAACGAATAGTCACTATCCTATCCATGCATTGTCCAACCACTGAAAGCGAGATCTCTGCTAAAAGCAGCAGTTTTCCATTGATCCACTCTCTGTCACTGGCTGTTGAAGAGTACTTGCTTTTTGAATTTTCTCCAAGGACAATAGGCAATGATGTGTTACCTGGCAACACAACGGTTACCAATAAAAACGTTACCTTTTAGTTCATAGCTGGTTGCCATTTTAATAATAACAACCCTTTCCAAGTACGCCGCTTACGTAAAAGCTACCTGTTCCGGTATTAATAATTAAGGCAATTTATGTTTTTTCAGAAGCTTCAGTGATGCATGCACGCCATAGAGCACACGTTAATCCGTTTCGTATTGTGACGGAAATGCATGTGAAGGACATGTGATTGTGCTATTTTTAGGTTGTGTATATAGGGTTTGCTGCGTGACGACTTGGCAGTGCAAGTGGGCGGAGCTTAGCGCTTGCAGTGACCCGGTCTGGCAGGGTGAGCGTGCGCAGTGGCGGTGTAGGACCGCATGTCTGGGCCAGGCAGAGCGGGGCTGGCGAGATTGCGGGCACTTGGAGATTAGTTGTTAAGAAAAGCGGTTGCCGATTAGTTGTGGAGTAAGGCAGTCGGAGTTTCTAGTTATTAAGTAAAGATAGTCCCACAATACGGTGAATAGTTAGTGTTGGGCGACGACGGTAAAATATTAGTGTTTGTAGGATAGGAGACGGGGTTTCCAGCGGCAGTGGTAAATCGAGAAGCAGGGAAGATCGTAAGTTGGACTCAACTGGTGTTTATTATATTGTGTTTATCTTGTATTTTGTGTGATAGGCTAGGAGCCTTCAGACAAGTTTATCGTTGCATTTTGTATAATGGGCTAGGAGCCCTCTTGCAAGATGATCGTTGCAAGAAATTGAGGAAGATTGCTGTATATATTATTTATTGTGTTTGGTCTATTAGACACGCTAGAGGAGTGTAGTTGCCGGTCACAAAAGCGTTGGCTTGTGACTAGGGGAAAACGCACCTTCTAGAAGTGTGGGAGATAGTTAGGTTACATAATTAAGAAAAGGCACACTTGGACAGCGAGAGTCGCGTCCATTGAGGGTTATTAAGCAATCATTGTCTGCAACCGGGACCGGTATTTAGTGTTCCGTGCACAGTAGGGGTCTTCTTAGACCACACTGTTCGCGGGTACACGAGTGCAAGGTTGCTTACATAGGGCCTGTGTATTGCTGACTAGGGCCTGTGTATTGCTGACTAGGGCCTGTGTATTGCTGACTACGGCCTGTGTTGCTTACTACGGCCTGTGTTGCTTACTACGGCCTGTGTTGCTTACTACGGCCTGTGTTGCTTACTACGGCCTGTGTTGCTTACTACGGCCTGTGTTGCTTACTACGGCCTGTGTTGCTTACTACGGCCTGTATTGCTTACTACGGTCTGTATTGCTTACTACGGCTAGTATTGTTTACATACGGCCTGTGTTGCTTACTACGGCCTGTGTTGCTTACTACAGCCAGTGTTTTTATAGACGGCTAGTAGTGATTACATGGAAGTGATTACATCCTAGGGTCACTATGGTTATCTGTTAATGTTAGAGATGATACCGGGCTGTGTCTAGGGACTCAGAATATTAGGATGACAACGTGATATTACATGTTCATTGGCCCAAAGAAACAGGTTGAAATAAAGAAACCCCTGCCCAATTTTGTACACTGTCAATTAATTTGTTGATTGATGCAATAAACGATCTTGTGATCAGTTCACCGACAGTTCTCTCGTCAAGGTGTCCATGTATTTGGGTAACTGTGTAGCAACAGGACTAGACGATCATTACGCAATCGGCGGTATATTTCCTCCAAACGGACCTTGTCCCTTTGCCTTTAGATCATCGAGTGATCCGAAGCCTGAGGTATAAGTAGGCCCAGGATCAGATTGTAATTTGCCCCTAACAAATGCAATTCCGCCACAAATGGTGTCAGAAGTGGGATGATTGCGAATGATTAAGTCTAGCTCCTGTTAAGGTAACGCCTCCTTCTGTGGAAAGGCGAGTACACAAGTTACCAAGGTTGGCGATGAGATTGTGGATTGTTGTGCTTCTGTTAGTGATTGTTGTCATTGTGGTTCTGATTGCGACTTGTCAGTTTGCTAAGACTCGTTTGGAGTTGAGGCGGTTACGACGAATTGCAAGGGATCAGAACTTGATACTGCTGAGAATTAACAGTCTGTCTGGTCAAATTGGCAGTACCAGGGTTTCGCAAAGTTTGGAATTACAGAGAAGTGCGACACAGACTGCGATGCTAGAAGTGACTCAGTCACCTAGTGGTCCGTGGCCGAGTGTAGCAACTTTGTAAGTTCTAGCAAACTTTATGTTGGTGTGGTAGATTTGTCCTGTTGTGTCTTATACTGGCTTGTCTGGGTCTGGTGATTGTGCTGTACTTTTGCGGTTGGCGCTTGATCCAAGATCAGAGGCGGGGTGTTCGTGGGTGGCTTCGGCTACACTGGGGCAACCCCCAAAGTGTATGAGACAACAGTATGACCGAAGAAGCGAAGAGGAGGATGGGCACCTCGGGTGTTGAGGTAGAGGTGCAGAGGCTCCGCATGGAAGCCCAATTTCTGCAATGGGAGAAGGATCTCCTTGCAAAGAAGTTGGAAGCTGCCATGAAGGGGTCGTTCCAAGGGGACATGCCAAGTGAGGATGGGCATGTGAGGCATCAGGTAGATTCGGATGTGGACTTTCGGTTGAGAGAAGAGACATCTGGGTATGTCTCTCCCTCGTTGGAAAACCGAAGCTCTGTACTTGATGAAGCACCCAGGGTGAGGAAGGAGGTTAGCTTCGAGGAAAGTACACCTCTTAGGCGTGGGGGCTCAGGGATATTTTCCCGGGCACCAGAGGTTACTCCCATAGCTAAGTCATCGATCAGACCAGGGATCGATGATTTGTCGTTGTTCCTATCGGGTCAGGGTGTTGCGGAACAGGGTAGACGCAGTACCAACCCGTTCCTGGATGATCACGAGGCAGTTCGACCCAAACGGACCAACAGCGAACTGTTAAGTGACATGACCTGCCCAGTGCAGAAGGCATGTAACAGCAGCTCAGCTGTAGAGATAGTCGACCCCCCGGTGAAGCCCCAGCCACCGGGAGGGAGTTTGTTGGGTAGTAGTGACGAAGGAGATCAGAGGGGATTGGTGGATCGGGTGAATCGACGGCCATACATAAACCCTGATCAGTATAGTGGTAAGGTGCTTTGGAAGGAGTACTACCGCCATTTTGAGTCGTGCCGTGAGGTCAACGGCTGGAGTGACACACAGGCTGCAAGGTTTTTGACCGCAAGCCTGCAGGGTAATGCACTCCGATTGTTGGGCGAGACAGGGCAAACCTATGAGTACAGTGCCCTTGTCAAGTTGTTGGAACGGAGATTTGGCTCTGGTCGTCAAAGTGAGAACTATCTGGTTGAATTGCGACACAGACGGCAGGGGACGAAGGAAACCCTGCAAGAGTTGGGCCAGGCCATTCAGGAGCTGACGGCTCGAGCATACCCTGAAATTGAGGAAGTTGCTCGTGACCGGTTGGCCAAGAACCATTTCATTGATGCGGTGGATAATCATTCCATCCGGGAAGGCATCAACAGGGCCCGTCCAACGAATTTGGACGAGGCTATTCAGGCAGCTTTAGAAACTGAGAACTTTGACAGGGTCGAACGACAAAGGTTACTAGATCGACAGCCCGCCAAGTTGGCAAGAGCTGCAGACGCTGTGGGTACGGAGCAGAGGCTGGGGAGTTTGGAAACGAACCTCAGTGAGCAGGCCCGTACTTTACAGACGATGGCGGAGATGTTGAAGTCGCTGGGGAATCGGAGTTCCACTGAGGGTGTGTCTTCATCATTGAAGAAGCACAAGCCCCAGGGGACGGAACCCGGTCAGAGGAGGTGCTTCAATTGTGGAGGCTTGGGGCATTTCGCCCGCGAGTGTCAGCAACCTCGTAGACAGTTTACCCCGAAGCAGGGAAACGACAACCAGCCTCAAGAGGGACCCACGGACAGGCTGGTTTTACAAGAGGGTCCAAAAGACAAAACAACGGCAGTAGTGGTAGTAAAGGGAAAAGGTCAAGACAGGGAGAAGGGCGAGTAATTACACTGCCCATGTCAAGTCTGAGTCCCCGCTATGGACTATTTGTTGATGGATTGGTAAGGGCTACCAAGTGTCGGTTTTTAATTGACACGGGGTCCACCGATACTTTAATAAGTAGTGCCATATACTACCAAATACCAAAAGAGTGTAGACCCGTCTTGGAGACGGAGGGTGTCCAGGTTAAACAGATTGATGGTAGCCCTTTGGCAGTGTTGGGCAGTGCTTTGGTTGAGGTACAAGTTGGTCGGACGGCTAGGTTGGTGAAGGCGACGTTTACCGAAATGAAGTACCCAGGCATCCTGGGAATGGATTTTCTGGTGCCCACCGGAGGAAATTTGGATTTCCAGTTGAAGGAACTTCGGCTCAGTGGAGAGCGAATCAAGTGCACCAGTATAGCTGGTGAACCCTTCATTGGGCGAGTGGTAGTGTCAAGGACCACAGTCATTCCTTCAGGCCACGAGGCAGTCGTCCCTGGTGTGCTTTCCAGAGGAAAGGTTGATGTAGCCGGTCTGGCTATTGTTGAACCTTTAGAGGGTGGTGGTGAGTTGGCTCAGAAAGGGCTGGTATTAGCCAGGTCCCTAGTCAACATGGAGTCGGAAGTAATTCCATTGAGACTGTTTAACCCAGGGCGAGAAAAGAGAGTTGCTCGGGCAGGAACGACGGTGGGTGTAGTCTCTCAGGTGGAGGATGAGGCGGTCATTGGTGACACTGAACAGACGTCAGGGGCAAAGCAGGGCTTGCCCATGCATTTGCATGATCTGTTTAGTCGGGGGACAGCCAATGTGGAGGCTAAGTACCAGGGAGAGGTCCGGAAGTGCTTGGCTAACTTCCAGGATGTTTTCTCGAAAGGAGATCATGATATTGGTAGGACTGATATGGTGCAACATCATATTAAGACAGGGGAATCTCCGCCGGTCAAGGAAAGACCAAGGCGGCATCCCTACTGCAACCAGGAAGAGATTCAAAGGCAGGTCGGTGATTTGTTGAAGAGAGGAGTTATTGAACCCTCTGATAGTCCTTGGGCGGCGAATGTTGTTTTGGTTGGCAAGAAGGATGGGACTAAGCGTTTCTGTGTTGATTACAGGAGGTTAAACGCGGTCACCATCAAGGATGCTTATCCGGTACCCCGGATTGATGAGACGTTTGATGCCTTGAATGGGGCCAAGTGGTTTGCGACGCTTGACTTAGCATCGGGGTATTGGCAGGTTGCCCTAGATGAGGATGCTAGCCAGAAGTCTTCGTTTGTTGTCAGGAACGGACTTTACCGTTGGAAGTGCATGCCGTTTGGGCTATGCAACGCTCCAGCCACCTTTGAACGGTTGATGGAGAAGGTCATGGCTGGGTTGCAGTGGGAGATTTTGTTAATCTACCTGGATGACATCATTGTGTTTGGGCAAACCGTAATGGAGACCCTAGAGCGTCTCAAAGTAGTGTTGAGTAGGCTCCGGCACGCTGGGCTTAAGCTTAAGCCAAGCAAGTGTCACTTGTTTCAGAAGTCGGTGGCTTATCTGGGGCACATTGTGTCCGCAGAAGGGGTTGCTACAGATCCAGAAAAGGTCAAGGCAGTTTCTGACTGGCCTGTTCCGAGGTGTGTACGAGACGTCCGAAGCTTTTTGGGCCTCGCCTCGTACTACCGGAAATTCATCCAAGGTTTCGCAGAGATTGCGAGTCCACTTCATGCCTTGACAGAGAAATCGAGGGTGTTTGGGTGGACTGAGTCATGTCAAAGGGCGTTCGACGAATTGAAGGACAGACTTCAGTCTGCCCCGATTCTGTCGTACCCCAACCCCGAAGGCGATTTCATTGTGGACACGGATGCCAGTGGGGAGGGCATCGGGGCAGTCTTATCCCAGGTCCAAGATGGTGTAGAAAGAGTTGTGGCTTATGCGAGTCGAAAGCTCAGCAGACCTGAGCGGAATTATTGTGTCACCCGAAGGGAGTTGTTGGCTGTGGTTGTCTACTTGAAGAATTTCAAGCAGTACTTGTATGGTCGCAGGGTTACAGTCAGAACTGACCATGCTGCGTTGAAATGGGTTCTCAACTTCAAGAACCCAGAAGGTCAGCTGGCCCGATGGATGGAGGTGATATCGCAGTACGACTTGATCATAGAACACAGGCCAGGGAAAAAGCATGGAAATGCTGATGGCTTGTCTAGGAGACAGTGTAAGCAGTGTGGCCGGGAGGAGCCAACAAGTGACGAGTCAGGTCACCAGGTGCCCGAGGTGGAAACTCAGGGTAGAGAGTCTTTGGTGAGGGGTCTGGTGGCCCAACCAATGATTCCTGGAGAGGAGATGAGGGCGGCTCAACTGGAGGATGGGACGATGGGTTGGCTTATCAAGTCCAAAGAGGAGGGAAATGATCGGCCTGAGTGGAAGACTCTGTCCCACTCTTCCACGGCTTCCAAAACCTATTGGTCTCAATGGGACCAATTGGAGGTCAGGGAAGGACTGTTGTGTCGGCGCTGGGAGTCCGACGATGGGAAGTCGGTGAGGTGGCGGTTGGTTTTGCCACAAAAGTTGAGGAAAGGTGTCATCGAAGAGTTGCATGGTGGACAACTCAGTGGTCATTTGGGTGTCAGTAAGACGTTGGCTAAGACGAAGTTCAGGTACTTCTGGGCAGGTATGTCGGCAGATGTACGGTCGTCCCTGCGGGTTTGCGACCTCTGCGCCAGAAGGAAATCTGCTGCTAAGAGAAGGCTCGCCCCTCTAAGGCAGTACAGGGTCGGCGTTCCAATGGAACGGGTGGCCATAGATTTGCTTGGGCCACTGCCCACATCGGACAGTGGCAATAGGTGGATTTTGGTAGTTGGCGATTACTGCACCAAGTGGATGGAAGCGTATCCCCTTCCTGATTCCACTGCGAGGACTGTTGCTCTTAAGTTGGTGAACGAGTTTGTGTGTCGATTTGGAGTGCCCCAAGAACTGCACTCAGATCAGGGTAGAAATTTCGAGTCTGAGGTGTTTGTGGAAATGTGCCATCTCCTTGGCATTACCAAGACTCGAACGACCGCATACAATCCTAAGTCGGATGGTATGGTCGAGAGATTCAACAAGACGTTGGTAAACATTGTCGCGATGTTCATTGATCCAAAGAAGAGGCAAAGGGATTGGGACGAATTCCTCCCTTATGCCACCTTTGCTTATCGATGCACACCGCAAGAGTCGACTGGGGAGACCCCCCACATGATGATGTTGGGTCGTGAAGTTAGCATTCCGGTGGATCTGGTGACTGGGAGTCCTGAGGTCGAGAATGACGCCAGTACCGACTTTGCTGAGAAGTTGCGAGGCAATATGCAACAAGCTCATGAGAGAGCAAAGGTCTGCCTGGGGAAAAGTGCCCGCAGACAGAAGCGAAACTACGACCGACATGCATCGACTCATGGACTGCGGGAAGGTCAATTTGTGTGGCTGCATAATCCTGCAAGGAAAAAGCATGTGTCCCCCAAGCTTCAATTGCGTTGGGAAGGACCATGGCTTATTGTGAAGAGGTTGTCGGATGTGGTGGTGCGCATCCAGCTTCGGCGAGGAGGCAAACTAAAGGTAGTCCACGTCGACCGACTCAAACCATATGTCGGTGGGGAGTTGGAACCTTGGGTCAGTCAGCTCAGCGAGGGGGTGACAGAAAGCCCTCTCGTCGAAGTAGCGACTGGTCCACAGTTTGAGGTTCAAGAGGTAGAGATTATTGAATCTCAAGAGGAAACCCCTAGGGAGGAAGGTAGTGACGGTCCCGTGATGGTTGACACCATCGACGGCGACCCTGAGGTCGAAGGTCAGCTGGGTAGTTCGCCAGAGGTCACTGGTGAAACACCGCCGAGGCGGTACCCAAGGAGAGACCATAGAGTACCCCTACGGTTTCGTTAGGCAGGGAAGCAAATTTTGTTGCTATGGGGAGATTTTATCTTTCCAAAGGAGGGGGCGAGAGCAGTTTCCCCCAGTCGCTCCCAATAGAAGGGCAGTGACCAGTGAGAGAAGGGGCGTGACCAGTTTCCCCATCACCCTACCAAGGACGATGGAAGACAGCGATGGTGCCGAGAGACACCTCCTTCAAGACCATCCGGGATGGCAGAGAATTGTGCCACTGCGAGGAGCACCATGAGCAGATGCTGATGGACGTGGACGACGAGGGACGTTATATCCAGGGTTCTGCGTTGGGTAACTAGTGTTTTCTTGGTTGTGGTATTCCTATATCTTTTTGTTTGCATTTATCCAAAGTTTCTTATTGTCGGTGTACTCTTTTGTAATAAATAATAACCTTGCCAATCTTAAAGTTGTATAAAGAAAACGGGTGACAACCAACTGTATTTTTGTATTTTCTTCCTGCCAGGTTTATGCAAATAAGTTATTTGCCGAACTACCTCCATAGATTTTGTCAAAGAGAGAAGTAACTCTTTGAAAGTTGTATTTTTGTATTTAAGAAAAGGTGCTAGTGTGATTTTAGTGATTTTCAGAGACGTCCTTAAATCTGTATACATTTTGTGATTATGTGTTCAACTTGAGATTTAGGCGGATCATGGTGCAAATTGTATTTCTTAAAAACGAGTCCTTTTTCAAACTGTATAAATGGGGTAAAATAGTTTTGAGGTCAAATCAGACCCCCCCCCCCCTTTTAAGTGTTGTATTGTTTTGTAAAGAAACACTTAAGAACTAATGCATTTCCTTTTTATTTTTGTTAGTCATGGCTGGCGAGTCGGGGACGACTCGGCCATTGCTTGGGCCTTTGTGACGGAAATGCATGTGAAGGACATGTGATTGTGCTATTTTTAGGTTGTGTATATAGGGTTTGCTGCGTGACGACTTGGCAGTGCAAGTGGGCGGAGCTTAGCGCTTGCAGTGACCCGGTCTGGCAGGGTGAGCGTGCGCAGTGGCGGTGTAGGACCGCATGTCTGGGCCAGGCAGAGCGGGGCTGGCGAGATTGCGGGCACTTGGAGATTAGTTGTTAAGAAAAGCGGTTGCCGATTAGTTGTGGAGTAAGGCAGTCGGAGTTTCTAGTTATTAAGTAAAGATAGTCCCACAATACGGTGAATAGTTAGTGTTGGGCGACGACGGTAAAATATTAGTGTTTGTAGGATAGGAGACGGGGTTTCCAGCGGCAGTGGTAAATCGAGAAGCAGGGAAGATCGTAAGTTGGACTCAACTGGTGTTTATTATATTGTGTTTATCTTGTATTTTGTGTGATAGGCTAGGAGCCTTCAGACAAGTTTATCGTTGCATTTTGTATAATGGGCTAGGAGCCCTCTTGCAAGATGATCGTTGCAAGAAATTGAGGAAGATTGCTGTATATATTATTTATTGTGTTTGGTCTATTAGACACGCTAGAGGAGTGTAGTTGCCGGTCACAAAAGCGTTGGCTTGTGACTAGGGGAAAACGCACCTTCTAGAAGTGTGGGAGATAGTTAGGTTACATAATTAAGAAAAGGCACACTTGGACAGCGAGAGTCGCGTCCATTGAGGGTTATTAAGCAATCATTGTCTGCAACCGGGACCGGTATTTAGTGTTCCGTGCACAGTAGGGGTCTTCTTAGACCACACTGTTCGCGGGTACACGAGTGCAAGGTTGCTTACATAGGGCCTGTGTATTGCTGACTAGGGCCTGTGTATTGCTGACTAGGGCCTGTGTATTGCTGACTACGGCCTGTGTTGCTTACTACGGCCTGTGTTGCTTACTACGGCCTGTGTTGCTTACTACGGCCTGTGTTGCTTACTACGGCCTGTGTTGCTTACTACGGCCTGTGTTGCTTACTACGGCCTGTGTTGCTTACTACGGCCTGTATTGCTTACTACGGTCTGTATTGCTTACTACGGCTAGTATTGTTTACATACGGCCTGTGTTGCTTACTACGGCCTGTGTTGCTTACTACAGCCAGTGTTTTTATAGACGGCTAGTAGTGATTACATGGAAGTGATTACATCCTAGGGTCACTATGGTTATCTGTTAATGTTAGAGATGATACCGGGCTGTGTCTAGGGACTCAGAATATTAGGATGACAACGTGATATTACATGTTCATTGGCCCAAAGAAACAGGTTGAAATAAAGAAACCCCTGCCCAATTTTGTACACTGTCAATTAATTTGTTGATTGATGCAATAAACGATCTTGTGATCAGTTCACCGACAGTTCTCTCGTCAAGGTGTCCATGTATTTGGGTAACTGTGTAGCAACAGGACTAGACGATCATTACGCAATCGGCGGTATATTTCCTCCAAACGGACCTTGTCCCTTTGCCTTTAGATCATCGAGTGATCCGAAGCCTGAGGTATAAGTAGGCCCAGGATCAGATTGTAATTTGCCCCTAACAAATGCAATTCCGCCACAGTATTTTATCGTTCGGGCATCGAGGCACTGTTTTTAATAAGCTAATTATTTACGTTCATAGCTGGTTATTTAGTTCATAGCTGGTTACCATTTTAATAATAACCCTTTCCAAGTACGCCGCTTACGTAAAAGCTACCTGTTCCGGTATTAATAATTAAGGCAATTTATGTTTTTTCAGAAGTTTCAGTGATGCATACACGCCATAGAGCACACGTTAATCCGTTTCGCATTTTATCGTTCAGGCATCGAGGCACTGTTTTTAATAAGCTAATTATTTACGGATCACATAGCAGAATATAATCATGTTGAAGACAATATTCCTTAAAAAGTGTTATTTATTGCGATTCCCTGAACGTGCATTTTATTTTCTACCTGTTTGAAAAAACCCCACATATTATCGGTTGCAAATTATTTAGCGAGACTGTAATTTTAAGGAGAAAACGGTCACCACCTTGTTTCTGTGAAAAACAAGTAACAACAAAATAAAATCACATGGTCATTGGTTGTTGTTGTTGTTGTTGTTGTGTTTTTATGCGTGTGTGTGTTATCATGAATATATTGTCAAACACATATGCATTACCCTCTAAAATGTCGGTTTAGAATTGACCCGGATGTACCTGTGTCATGGGGGCTTACACGTATTGTGCTCAGGCTGACCCAGAAAGTGTTTCAAAAATGGATTTTAACTTGGATTATGTGTCATTTGAAAACTTCAAAAAGGCCGATTTTATCGTAGCGCCACGGGGGCAATGTATTCAAACAAAACATCAAACTAAACTTTAATGTCATCAAAAATTGAAGCCTTTCTCATGTTCAATATATATTCAAAGTGGGTAATTTTTGACAACATTTTATAATACAAACAGCTCTCCAGTGCACTTTATCAAATAAGTTGTTGGTCTAAAAGTACACCCTAGCCGTTTCAAAGCCATATTGAATTCCAAACGACTATATGATAGAGAAAATTGTTTCCACAATAAAAGTGATCATGTTGCCGAAATTGCATATGCGTATGAAAGAATTTTAAAGCAGTTTAAAAAATTGCCGTCAACGGTCCTCGTATAATTTTAAACGGAAACTGGTTTACGGTTGAATACCTACTTCCACATAAATAACGCTCGATCCGAGAGTCGAAGAGACAGTGCTAATGAGGTAAAGCAACCTTTCTGAATCTATCGTGAGATCTGAAAAAGGAGTGGGTACACGAGAACGAATTTTCTAACTTTTTACCCATTTCGTCCTCTTTCTATATACATTGTAATTTATTAATTGTAAATTAAATATAATGTTGCTCTTGGCAACCAAAATGAAACCGTGAATAATAATGTGTCTTTTGCTTTATAAAGATTTGTGCAGTAATTTGTTCACATGTGGTCCGTGTCATATCCCTATTATAAATTCAAGATTGAACACAGCTAAGTGTTTCTATACAAAACGGCGTCGATCTATAAAAACACCTTGCTCATCCACACTCCCATGAACACTTTCAGGGATACCGTTTTAAGTACGATCCCGGTCCCATTGGTCAACTTTCCTCTAAAAACAATGACGAATGGTTCAGGGCCCAATTTCAAGGTTCCGCTAACCGCCAATTTCTGCTTAACAAATTTAACCTGCTAACCAACAATGTGACCTTGGACCCACTAATTATTGTTGTACGTTTATGCACGAACTGGGTTAGGGGAAGATAGAAAAATTTCGAAGATTTTTCTATTTTTTCTATTTTTTCAATTTCAGTGAAGGCACATTAGGCTATTATCCAGCAATATCGGTTTGATATCAAAACGGCAGGATACTATCTATTGATTACGTTTTTGTTCTGTTGTTGTTATTGTGTATAGGGCCATCATGACACAACTAGTTTAATATCCCAGCAATTTAAGCCTCAATAACTAAGCAGAGGGCGTGTCTTGCTTGGTGGCTGCAGCTATGGCAACGGCTAGAGATCAACCTTAGCAACAGTTGAAGCCGCAGCTGTATCCACCAATTCAGATACGGCCTGAGGCTATAGCCGAAAAATAATTAGTCTCGTAGAGTACCAGACTAATTAATTTTCGGCTATAGCCTCAGGCCGTATCTGAATTGATGGATACAGCTGCGGCTTCAACTGTTGCTAAGGTTGATCTCTAGCCGTATATCTGATATAAAAAGTCGCATCCCCTGGCTGCCGCTTCCCAGGTTTTATCGTATACTTGGGTGTGATCCCTGGCTACACGGCAGTTTGCGGTTGAATGGCTTCTTACTGGCACCCCCGAACAAAGATATTGACAAATTAGGGAAACCACCAACATAGGGCTAGATAGCTCTGTACGTAGAGCGCCGGCACGTTAAACCGGAGGTCGTTGGTTCAAATCCCGCTCTAGTCAATTTTCTTCGTTCAACCCAAAATCAGTTAATAATTGTGTACACAAGAAGTCTAGCCACTACATGATAAAGGTTGGTATCGAGTTATAGGCTGGTTCCAAATTAGCGGCTTTGGCTCTGGCTGTGGCTTGGTTGTATAGGCTGCTCTTGGCAACACGCTTAGCAACAGCCACAGCAGCAGCTGGAGCCACCAGTTTGAACAGGGGCTTAACATGTTGCTAAGAGTGAACTAAAATACACCCTCAGTGTTTCAACTGGCAAAAAACAATATTTAAACATCATTGTTTATGTTGCATAGGTTGGTAGCTTGATACAGGATTGATATAAATGATTCTCACAACGACAAGAAGGTATCATGAGAAACATACACAAAGCTAAGACAAAAGCCCTCATGGTGAAGGTGGTAGCAGTAGATGTTTGAGATATTTTCAAGAAATTGGAGAGTCTATACTCGGTAAGCTAGATAACTTATCAGTCACAGTTGCATATCTAAATTAAAAAACGAATAGTCAATATCCCATCGATGCATTGTCCAACCACTGAAAGCGAGATCTCTGCTAAAAGCAGCAGTTTTCCATTGATCCACTCTCTGTCACTGGCTGTTGAAGAGTACTTGCTTATTGAATTTTCTCCAAGGACAATATGCAATGATGTGTTACCTGGCAACACAACGGTTACCAATAAAAGCGTTACCTTTTAGTTCATAGCTGGTTGCCATTTTAATAATAACCCTTTCCAAGTACGCCGCTTACGTAAAAGCTACCTGTTCCGGTATTAATAATTAAGGCAATTTATGTTTTTTCAGAAGTTTCAGTGATGCATACACGCCATAGAGCACACGTTAATCCGTTTCGCATTTTATCGTTCAGGCATCGAGGCACTGTTTTTAATAAGCTAATTATTTACGGATCACATAGCAGAATATAATCATGTTGAAGACAATATTCCTTAAAAAGTGTTATTTATTGCGATTCCCTGAACGTGCATTTTATTTTCTACCTGTTTGAAAAAAAAAAACATATTATCGGTTGCAAATTATTTAGCGAGACTGTAATTTTAAGGAGAAAACGGTCACCACCTTGTTTCTGTGAAAAACAAGTAACAACAAAATAAAATCACATGGTCATTGGTTGTTGTTGTTGTTGTTGTTGTGTTTTTATGCGTGTGTGTGTTATCATGAATATATTGTCAAACACATATGCATTACCCTCTAAAATGTCGGTTTAGAATTGACCCGGATGTACCTGTGTCATGGGGGCTTACACGTATTGTGCTCAGGCTGACCCAGAAAGTGTTTCAAAAATGGATTTTAACTTGGATTATGTGTCATTTGACAACTTCAAAAAGGCCGATTTTATCGTAGCGCCACGGGGGCAATGTATTCAAACAAAACATCAAACTAAACTTTAATGTCATCAAAAATTGAAGCCTTTCTCATGTTCAATATATATTCAAAGTGGGTAATTTTTGACAACATTTTATAATACAAACAGCTCTCCAGTGCACTTTATCAAATAAGTTGTTGGTCTAAAAGTACACCCTAGCCGTTTCAAAGCCATATTGAATTCCAAACGACTATATGATAGAGAAAATTGTTTCCACAATAAAAGTGATCATGTTGCCGAAATTGCATATACGTATGAAAGAATTTTAAAGCAGTTTAAAAAATTGCCGTCAACGGTCCTCGTATAATTTTAAACGGAAACTGGTTTACGGTTGAATACCTACTTCCACATAAATAACGCTCGATCCGAGAGTCGAAGAGACAGTGCTAATGAGGTAAAGCAACCTTTCTGAATCTATCGTGAGATCTGAAAAAGGAGTGGGTACACGAGAACGAATTTTCTAACTTTTTACCCATTTCGTCCTCTTTCTATATACATTGTAATTTATTAATTGTAAATTAAATATAATGTTGCTCTTGGCAACCAAAATGAAACCGTGAATAATAATGTGTCTTTTGCTTTATAAAGATTTGTGCAGTAATTTGTTCACATGTGGTCCGTGTCATATCCCTATTATAAATTCAAGATTGAACACAGCTAAGTGTTTCTATACAAAACGGCGTCGATCTATAAAAACACCTTGCTCATCCACACTCCCATGAACACTTTCAGGGATACCGTTTTAAGTACGATCCCGGTCCCATTGGTCAACTTTCCTCTAAAAACAATGACGAATGGTTCAGGGCCCAATTTCAAGGTTCCGCTAACCGCCAATTTCTGCTTAACAAATTTAACCTGCTAACCAACAATGTGACCTTGGACCCACTAATTATTGTTGTACGTTTATGCACGAACTGGGTTAGGGGAAGATAGTAAAATTTCGAAGATTTTTATATTTTTTCTATTTTTTCTAATTCAGTGAAGGCACATTAGGCTATTATCCAGCAATATCGGTTTGATATCAAAACGGCAGGATACTATCTATTGATTACGTTTTTGTTCTGTTGTTATTGTGTATAGGGCCATCATGACACAACTAGTTTAATATCCCAGCAATTTAAGCCTCAATAACTAAGCAGAGGGCGTGTCTTGCTTGGTGGCTGCAGCTATGGCAACGGCTAGAGATCAACCTTAGCAACAGTTGAAGCCGCAGCTGTATCCACCAATTCAGATACGGCCTGAGGCTATAGCCGAAAATTAATTAGTCTCGTAGAGTACCAGACTAATTAATTTTCGGCTATAGCCTCAGGCCGTATCTGAATTGATGGATACAGCTGCGGCTTCAACTGTTGCTAAGGTTGATCTCTAGCCGTATATCTGATATAAAAAGTCGCATCCCCTGGCTGCCGCTTCCCAGGTTTTATCGTATACTTGGGTGTGATCCCTGGCTACACGGCAGTTTGCGGTTGAATGGCTTCTTACTGGCACCCCCGAACAAAGATATTGACAAATTAGGGAAACCACCAACATAGGGCTAGATAGCTCTGTACGTAGAGCGCCGGCACGTTAAACCGGAGGTCGTTGGTTCAAATCCCGCTCTAGTCAATTTTCTTCGTTCAACCCAAAATCAGTTAATAATTGTGTACACAAGAAGTCTAGCCACTACATGATAAAGGTTGGTATCGAGTTATAGGCTGGTTCCAAATTAGCGGCTTTGGCTCTGGCTGTGGCTTGGTTGTATAGGCTGCTCTTGGCAACACGCTTAGCAACAGCCACAGCAGCAGCTGGAGCCACCAGTTTGAACAGGGGCTTAACATGTTGCTAAGAGTGAACTAAAATACACCCTCAGTGTTTCAACTGGCAAAAAACAATATTTAAACATCATTGTTTATGTTGCATAGGTTGGTAGCTTGATACAGGATTGATATAAATGATTCTCACAACGACAAGAAGGTATCATGAGAAACATACACAAAGCTAAGACAAAAGCCCTCATGGTGAAGGTGGTAGCAGTAGATGTTTGAGATATTTTCAAGAAATTGGAGAGTCTATACTCGGTAAGCTAGATAACTTATCAGTCACAGTTGCATATCTAAATTAAAAAACGAATAGTCAATATCCCATCGATGCATTGTCCAACCACTGAAAGCGAGATCTCTGCTAAAAGCAGCAGTTTTCCATTGATCCACTCTCTGTCACTGGCTGTTGAAGAGTACTTGCTTATTGAATTTTCTCCAAGGACAATATGCAATGATGTGTTACCTGGCAACACAACGGTTACCAATAAAAGCGTTACCTTTTAGTTCATAGCTGGTTGCCATTTTAATAATAACCCTTTCCAAGTACGCCGCTTACGTAAAAGCTACCTGTTCCGGTATTAATAATTAAGGCAATTTATGTTTTTTCAGAAGTTTCAGTGATGCATACACGCCATAGAGCACACGTTAATCCGTTTCGCATTTTATCGTTCAGGCATCGAGGCACTGTTTTTAATAAGCTAATTATTTACGGATCACATAGCAGAATATAATCATGTTGAAGACAATATTCCTTAAAAAGTGTTATTTATTGCGATTCCCTGAACGTGCATTTTATTTTCTACCTGTTTGAAAAAAAAAAACATATTATCGGTTGCAAATTATTTAGCGAGACTGTAATTTTAAGGAGAAAACGGTCACCACCTTGTTTCTGTGAAAAACAAGTAACAACAAAATAAAATCACATGGTCATTGGTTGTTGTTGTTGTTGTTGTTGTGTTTTTATGCGTGTGTGTGTTATCATGAATATATTGTCAAACACATATGCATTACCCTCTAAAATGTCGGTTTAGAATTGACCCGGATGTACCTGTGTCATGGGGGCTTACACGTATTGTGCTCAGGCTGACCCAGAAAGTGTTTCAAAAATGGATTTTAACTTGGATTATGTGTCATTTGACAACTTCAAAAAGGCCGATTTTATCGTAGCGCCACGGGGGCAATGTATTCAAACAAAACATCAAACTAAACTTTAATGTCATCAAAAATTGAAGCCTTTCTCATGTTCAATATATATTCAAAGTGGGTAATTTTTGACAACATTTTATAATACAAACAGCTCTCCAGTGCACTTTATCAAATAAGTTGTTGGTCTAAAAGTACACCCTAGCCGTTTCAAAGCCATATTGAATTCCAAACGACTATATGATAGAGAAAATTGTTTCCACAATAAAAGTGATCATGTTGCCGAAATTGCATATACGTATGAAAGAATTTTAAAGCAGTTTAAAAAATTGCCGTCAACGGTCCTCGTATAATTTTAAACGGAAACTGGTTTACGGTTGAATACCTACTTCCACATAAATAACGCTCGATCCGAGAGTCGAAGAGACAGTGCTAATGAGGTAAAGCAACCTTTCTGAATCTATCGTGAGATCTGAAAAAGGAGTGGGTACACGAGAACGAATTTTCTAACTTTTTACCCATTTCGTCCTCTTTCTATATACATTGTAATTTATTAATTGTAAATTAAATATAATGTTGCTCTTGGCAACCAAAATGAAACCGTGAATAATAATGTGTCTTTTGCTTTATAAAGATTTGTGCAGTAATTTGTTCACATGTGGTCCGTGTCATATCCCTATTATAAATTCAAGATTGAACACAGCTAAGTGTTTCTATACAAAACGGCGTCGATCTATAAAAACACCTTGCTCATCCACACTCCCATGAACACTTTCAGGGATACCGTTTTAAGTACGATCCCGGTCCCATTGGTCAACTTTCCTCTAAAAACAATGACGAATGGTTCAGGGCCCAATTTCAAGGTTCCGCTAACCGCCAATTTCTGCTTAACAAATTTAACCTGCTAACCAACAATGTGACCTTGGACCCACTAATTATTGTTGTACGTTTATGCACGAACTGGGTTAGGGGAAGATAGTAAAATTTCGAAGATTTTTATATTTTTTCTATTTTTTCTAATTCAGTGAAGGCACATTAGGCTATTATCCAGCAATATCGGTTTGATATCAAAACGGCAGGATACTATCTATTGATTACGTTTTTGTTCTGTTGTTATTGTGTATAGGGCCATCATGACACAACTAGTTTAATATCCCAGCAATTTAAGCCTCAATAACTAAGCAGAGGGCGTGTCTTGCTTGGTGGCTGCAGCTATGGCAACGGCTAGAGATCAACCTTAGCAACAGTTGAAGCCGCAGCTGTATCCACCAATTCAGATACGGCCTGAGGCTATAGCCGAAAATTAATTAGTCTCGTAGAGTACCAGACTAATTAATTTTCGGCTATAGCCTCAGGCCGTATCTGAATTGATGGATACAGCTGCGGCTTCAACTGTTGCTAAGGTTGATCTCTAGCCGTATATCTGATATAAAAAGTCGCATCCCCTGGCTGCCGCTTCCCAGGTTTTATCGTATACTTGGGTGTGATCCCTGGCTACACGGCAGTTTGCGGTTGAATGGCTTCTTACTGGCACCCCCGAACAAAGATATTGACAAATTAGGGAAACCACCAACATAGGGCTAGATAGCTCTGTACGTAGAGCGCCGGCACGTTAAACCGGAGGTCGTTGGTTCAAATCCCGCTCTAGTCAATTTTCTTCGTTCAACCCAAAATCAGTTAATAATTGTGTACACAAGAAGTCTAGCCACTACATGATAAAGGTTGGTATCGAGTTATAGGCTGGTTCCAAATTAGCGGCTTTGGCTCTGGCTGTGGCTTGGTTGTATAGGCTGCTCTTGGCAACACGCTTAGCAACAGCCACAGCAGCAGCTGGAGCCACCAGTTTGAACAGGGGCTTAACATGTTGCTAAGAGTGAACTAAAATACACCCTCAGTGTTTCAACTGGCAAAAAACAATATTTAAACATCATTGTTTATGTTGCATAGGTTGGTAGCTTGATACAGGATTGATATAAATGATTCTCACAACGACAAGAAGGTATCATGAGAAACATACACAAAGCTAAGACAAAAGCCCTCATGGTGAAGGTGGTAGCAGTAGATGTTTGAGATATTTTCAAGAAATTGGAGAGTCTATACTCGGTAAGCTAGATAACTTATCAGTCACAGTTGCATATCTAAATTAAAAAACGAATAGTCAATATCCCATCGATGCATTGTCCAACCACTGAAAGCGAGATCTCTGCTAAAAGCAGCAGTTTTCCATTGATCCACTCTCTGTCACTGGCTGTTGAAGAGTACTTGCTTATTGAATTTTCTCCAAGGACAATATGCAATGATGTGTTACCTGGCAACACAACGGTTACCAATAAAAGCGTTACCTTTTAGTTCATAGCTGGTTGCCATTTTAATAATAACCCTTTCCAAGTACGCCGCTTACGTAAAAGCTACCTGTTCCGGTATTAATAATTAAGGCAATTTATGTTTTTTCAGAAGTTTCAGTGATGCATACACGCCATAGAGCACACGTTAATTCGTTTCGCATTTTATCGTTCAGGCATCGAGGCACTGTTTTTAATAAGCTAATTATTTACGGATCACATAGCAGAATATATTTATGTTAAAAACAATATTCCTTAAAAAGTGTTATTTATTGCGATTCGCTGAACGTGCGTTTTATTGTCTACCTGTTAAAAAAAAGAAGATTACCGGTTGCCAGTTATTTAGAAAGACGGCCATTTTAAGGAGAAAACGGTCACCACCTTGTTTCTGTGAAAAACAAGTGACAACAAAATAAAACCACATGGTCATTTGTAGTTGTTGTGTTTTTATGCGTGTGTGTGTTATCATGAATATATTATTGTCAAACACTAATATGCATTACACTCTAAAATCTCTGGGTTCAGAATTGACCCGGATGTACCTGTGTCATGGGGGCTTACACGTCTTGTGGTCAGGCTGACCCCGAAAGTGTTTCAAAAATGGATTTTAACTTGGATTATGTGTTATTTGAACACTTTCAGGGATAACTTGTTAAGTGTTGAACCAATTGCTTTGCCCGTGTTGTTGTTGCTTTTTCAGCCAATTGGAACAACCTTGCAAGTTCCCTATATACAATACCAAACCATAAACAAACTGGCCACCGAGTCCAGCCTACGAAGTCTACTCCTGTCAGCAACAGCACCTTCAACCAATAAGAAATATATGGCTTTTGGGGCAAGATGGGAGACATGGGGATCATCTAGAACCAGCATGGCAGTATTCCCTGTCAACCCATACCAACTCACGCTATACAACACCCATCTGGCAACCACCGGACCAAAGTATATTGCCGAATCAGCCACAGCAGCAATCAAGTGGGTTCACAGCGTGGCCGGCTTAACCTTTCTTAACATTGTTTAAGATGTGTGTTTTGCCTCATGAAAATAAATAATGCCTACCGTGAATAGTTACTGATCCGCTCCAGTCCTTCAACCCGATGTGTTCTACAGTATTAGAGGGTTTCTTTCACACCAGTCAAGAAAATTTGTAATTTCATTTCTATACCCAACTTCATCATTATTTGTGATAAGCCCTGTCAGGGCTGTGTCGTCTGCATATTTGGTTATATAACACATTGGTCGTTCTCTAGATGGAAGTCACTCGTATACAGAGAAAACAATAGTGGTGACAGGACACAGCCTTGAGGAACACATGTGTTTATGTGAGTAATGTCAGAAAAGGTGTTCGCATATCTGACCCTTTGTGACTGATCCATACACTCAGAATATTATTTACACAAGTTGTGTAAAAAAAAAAAACATGTTTTAGAGGCAGGGGGTGAACCTGCTAACAGTTAGGTAAACTTTGACCAGTTCGTTGCACGGTAAAAACTTACACAACAAAGACTTACAAACTTACTTCGTTTAGGAGTAAACATATTTACCTAAATTATAAGTAAACGCTAGATATGTAAAATCTTACACATTGATAGTGTAAACCTTACACTTTTATTACATGTAAAACTATTCCGCGTTACCCTTTTTATGTGTAAAAACTTTTATTTACCTTATAGCTGTGTAATTATTATTATTTTACTGTTTGTTTAGGTAAAATGTTTACTTGGATTGTGTGTATTCGTACAAAATTACATATTTCTACCGATAAATTGTACCCTTTTCCCGTCTAAACGTTTGAGTTTGTTCTAACACGACCCTTCGGCCTACTGCCTGGTCGTGCTCGTCGAGCAAAAGTTACAAGAATGGGGATTTTGCTCCTTGGTGGACGTATTGAAAGGTGAGTTTCTCAAAAAAATTTACGATCTTCAGTCATATACAGAGACTGATGTGTGTCGTATTATTATTTGTTAGTTTTTACAACCATTTCGGCCTACATGTTTGCCATGAACTTGAAGATGTCTGCAGCGCTATAAAGTGTGCGTGTGTTGTAACGTGTTGCAACATGTTGTTTTGCTATAGCAGCGCTATAGCGCTGCAGACATCTTCAAGTTCATGGCAAACATGTAGGCCGAAATGGTTGTAAAAACTAACAAATAATACGACACACATCAGTATATTATGACTGTAGATCGTAATTTTTTTTGAGAAACTCACCTTTCAATACGTCCACCAAGGAGCAAAATCCCCATTCTTGTAACTTTTGCTCAACGAGCACGAACGACATGACTGCATGAACTAAAACGTTTCTAACTAGCAACTTGTCTCGCAGACACGCGCGTGCGCACACGCGAAAAAAAAACCATAACTTGCATGTAAACACCGGATTCTTTTCACAGTTCCTTGTAAGACCTACCAATGCCATGTAAAGTTTCTCTTTACTTCGGTAAATCTTACATAACTTTGGTTAACTGCAATACTTACTCTCAAAACATGTATAGATTTTTTTACATTACAAATCAGTACATATTTTTGGCCGTGTTTTACTTAAAGGAGCTCTATACTTCTGGTAAGATACAAAACAAAAAAGCTCACAGATTCACACTAAACTTACATGGTTTAAAGATATTGATAGTCGAAAGCTTCCCTTAAAATATTAGTGGCTGAGGTGCTGTAGTTTTTGAGAAATTAGTAAAACAATATCACGAAAAGACTTTTCGTCTCACTGAGACGAGAAGTCTTTTTTGAAGACAATTCGTTGAATGCTGCCCTCACACACTCGATAATAGCTGTACATTTTCAGTTGGAAAGATTCGCAAATGGTTCATGTTTATGTTAACTCGTACCCACTAAAATAGGAGAATATCTATTTTGTGTTTGTCGTGTATAGTGGTGAGCACAGTTTCCGCGCGTGCGAGGTTGTTTGGAGTTGCTGTGTACACACTCGCGTTGTCGATAACAAATATCTTTGCAATCTTCATAAGTTATACCACGGCTTTTATCGATGTTAGAGTCTGAAAGGTCAATTTACTAGATATAAACTGGATTCAACGGTTGCCAATAAACCCAGGAAGAAAATTGGGAGGCCAAAGTTGACAGAATAGGCCCTAAAACGATCAAAGAGTGCGTCGGTCAAACGCCATGTCAGGTATAAAAAACTCCAAAAGTTGTTACTTCCAAGCATCCAGCATGAAATTGAAAGGGTCCTGTGTCGTCGGTGCTTGGACCATCTTGGACGTAGGACTAGACTAGGAAGATACCTGGAGAAGTAAAGCCATGGGACTGAGTCTTTCGAACGCTGACCTGGCGAGATTGCTGCTAGATATGCACACACAAGTGAGTTTTCTTTATATAAATCTTGATTATTTTAATACCAATGTGACCACTCTGTTCTGTAGGATAGGAGGCATTTTGGTTTGCCAGAAATCGTGGGCCTATTTTGATAGTGTCAAAGTGTGCCATTTGATTGAATGAAAAGGCTCTCTAAGTATTCATACTTTTTAACAGTAAAACAATCACATAATCATAATGCTGCCATGTATTTTTATTTATTTTTATTGATATATATTCTTCATTAGGTCTACTTCTTGATTAAATTTAACACAAACAAAAATATTTTTAACTTTTATAGATCTGCTGTCCATTCATCAGGGACTGCTACCCCCCCTTTTGAGCCACCGGTTACGTCAACACCATCGTGGAGTTGGACCAGAAAATTTTGAAGGGGGACATTTCAGAATCTTCCAATGTGTAAGTTTATGGTACCAATTAAAAACTTTTAAAAAGGCGAGTTGTTGGCCAACAGCCAACAGCCAAGCACCTATAATTTATTGATTTAAAAAAATGTTTTATGAGGAACATACAATGATACATGTACGTACACAGATGTAACCATTACCAGCTGTCCATCAATTACAGTATACCTGTAGTCCCGCCGTATGTAGATCCAGATGACTTTGCAGTTTGTTTGAAAGGATGCAATTTCAAATTCTTGTTTGTGTTTATTTACATGAAGTTAACGTGCATTCAACAAGAAGTACCATGTATGATGTGTACGTGTTAATTTTAGACATGTTGTACAGATTCATTACTTCAACTATTTTTATTTATTTTGTGCATCTTCTGTAGTTCTGTTATTTCTGGAGTTGCACCATTTGAATCACCAACAGAAAAGTGGTAGGTGCACACATTTTTATTTCTGTTAATTTCAGCTCTATTAGTATTAATTGTAAACTAGTTAACTGGTAAGTTGAACTCGTTTCTCGTTTCATGAATTTGGCCAATATTCATGTCAGAACATACAACGCAATTGAAAAAAGGGATGTATACTATGCCAAGCCAATGAGGAGAAGGCAGAGAAAGCAATTATGTGAAAAGGGCACCACAGCATTTTTGTCTGAATTAGGGGGCATCATGGGCATGGCAAAAACAAAATTTAACGAGACAGGTGAAAAAACTAAGGCCCCCAAAAAGTTGTACACAAAAACAATGCGTCTTAATAGGGGGGCGACTTTGTAGTGGGCAACTTTGGAGTGGGCGAGTTGACAGTAACGACACTGTAGCCAATACGTTTGTTGTAAACACAATTCTTTGGCTGCTTTTTATTCGTTTTGTCTTGGTGTGATCATGCTGAATTTTGTCATTACAACAAGAGACAATTATTGGGTTTTTTTAGTCCAGAGATAGTAAAACATTTCCTTTATCAGAAATGCATGAAATACAAGTGCGCCCAAGAAGTTTACCAAACATTCATCATTGCTTTTATGTACACCATGTATGATGATCATACGCAAAGTGATTTAGCCTTTTTTTCCTCTTATTATTTTAGGTATGATAGTATTGTGCAATACAAGTCTTTTATTCGAATTGCACTTGGTTTTATTGCATTTATAGTACATTTTGGTCTTGACTTGTCCCAACTGGGTCCCAACTGGGTCGCTGTACTCAATTTTTTTTTAAATTCTGATATCTGTGCAGATGCAAAAATTCCGTCTTTAACTTGACCATTTACGTTCAGGTTAAGACATTTCTGTGCACAGTAACCCTGGTTATTTCAATAACCTTATATTATTTTGAGTCCATTTTTGGTAATTATGTTACCTAACTTGGTACTTTTTTTCCCCCTCAAAATTCAGGCCTCTCTGTGACTGACCTACCGTTGTATCACGTTAAAGTTTTGGAGGATTCTGTCCGGAGGTACTTGCAGCAGGAGAACTTGACCAGTGTCTGGTGTCTTCCTGATATTGTAACCTGGCCAGATTTCTGCAACCAGAGATATCCGTCACTTCGCTAAACGTGGATGGATTTTGCGTTCTTGTGTAAATACCACGAAAGTTTTTGGCTGTTTTACCAGCATTTTTAGACACTGTATTCAGCTGAAACTTTCACATGTGATTTTATAGAATCTTTCTGTATAATTTTGCCTATAAATAAGCCTTTACATAGAAAAAAACAAAAACAATCTAAGACCCTACCTTTTCGGTCATTTATTATTTATGTTGTAACAAAGTACTGCTAGGTAATTGCCTAATTGTTTGTTTATTAGGTATTATAGAGGATTGGTACAGCCAACAAAAAATAGTTGCAGAAATTGATGTTTTGTGTGATCAACCGTATACTTGAAAAAACAAATCTGTGAACATTTTTGCTCAATCCGTTGTGTGAGTCAGGAGAAAATAGTGAACAAGTATGCTCAGTTGTTAGCACGTAAATACATTGTCGTTATTTTGGGTTCTAACAACCGAAATCAGTAATATAGTGCATTTGTTTTTACGAGTTTCAGATACAGTTTTCTTGATTATGAATTCAAATTTCACAGAAAAAAAGGTTCCAGTGTGAACTTCATAAAGTTTTCAATTCTGTATAATGACTGTAAGATAAAGAAAAATCAATGTTCATTGTGGATTTAAGATAAAGAAAAAGCCACGTTAATTGCTTTCTGTGGCTTCCGTTTACTATCAATAGTAAACTTATTTTAAGCAATACTCACGACCAAGTGTGCCAAATGCTGTATTGCAAATGGATCCACTCCAGAGATAAGAGGGAGCATACAACAAATATTTCAACATTGATGCTTTATACCAGTCTACTAATAAGCCATTTGCGAGTTACATTTGAATAATGTCTGGTACAATGACTTGTTTAGTCACAAGTTACCGCTTAAATTTGAATTCCTCAGACTATCGAGACAGTTGCTATGTCACATGATTAGGGGCAAGCTTTTGCTTAGTTACGTAAGAGATGAACACCCATACACAATTCTGAATGGATGTGTATGGCATAATGGTACCAGGGTTTGCTCATCTGGAGGTTGCTATACAAAAGCTTGCCCCTAATCATGTGACATAGCAACTGTCTCGATAGTCTGAGGAATTCAAATTTAAGCGGTAACTTGTGACTAAACAAGTCATTGTACCAGACATTATTCAAATGTAACTCGCAAATGGCTTATTGCCTGGGCGTCCTTTAGTTGCTTTTAATTATACTTAGCATTAATATTTAAGCATTAATATTTAAATGTTTAATATAATTAATTTGTACTAGTGTACATGTAAATGTGGGTATGTGTTGAGAAATTCATGCAGCTGAAGGAAGAAACTTAAAATAAATGAATGTTTCCATAAAACAAGAAAACAAATGTCAAAGTGTTGTCATTATGGTGGTAAACATTTTTTTAAATTGGTTAACTGATCATAGGTTTCCTAGAGAGAGGGGTAAAACAATATTATCTACTTATATCGGAGGAATGGAATTATGCTTAAAAATATTTGTTTATTTTGTTGTATTCTATTTGTTTATAGTGGGCTTGCGGGATTAGGCCTCTTTCTTTAGACGAATGCACCAAGCATTTGGAGAGCCAAACGTGAGGAAGCCACAGTGAACAGTTTGTAAGACCAAAAATGCAATCATTGTTGGTTTTTCCTTCTCGGTAATCTAGAGGACAAGTGTAAAAGTTTTTCAAACAAAACAAACGAAACCTTGATGAAATTTTGTTATAATAGCAATGACTCGTGTATATAATTATACTGCATCGTGAGTGTTCTCACAAGATACTAGTCGGGCACCTCAATGTTTACTCAAAACTTCATTCAGTTCTGTGTAGTAAGTAAGGAGCCATACGTTTCCTTACGCAGCAGCTGATTGGTTACATAGCAACATATCACACTCAGTTTGGTTCACGGTTTTACCAATCAAGTAAGGGCTCTCATTTACAAACGAAATATGGCGGCCATTTCGATTCTGAACGGTATAAACGCTGACGAAGACGAATTCTTAAAGTATTCTTGACTGTTTCGAGAATCCTTAGAAATAAAGAATACAGTGAAAGACTAGATCAATAGTGTAGCTAACATTCTATGAGTAAAATTATTCTGCCCAATTCCGTTAACTATCATAAGCAAATGACTTCCGGAGACACTTATTTCTAATTCTGCACACGGATGCTTTGTTTTTGGTCTTATATTTCTTTATTTTGAACACAGAAAATTATGTCATAGTTTTTGTAGGTATAATGAAACATTGTTGCTTCGTTATGTGATGTTTTTGTTTTGTTACAATAATACATTTTTCCTAAATGAATTTTTGAAAACGTGTCCTCCAAGCTCATTGTTTATGGAAAACCGTGGCGGTCATGCAAATAAAAGGAAGCACTTTTCTCCATGCACTGACTGTTACAGAATTGATTTGAAAACCGAACAAAAGTAATTACTCCAGCCCACAAAACCACCCTCCAACATATAAGTGTATAACACTGTACAACTATTGAAAGATTTGTTTGAATGCATTACTTCTACGTGAAGCGCAAAGCATGTGTAATTATAAATCACAGAGTAAAAACCAGTAATCTTTACACACAGCTATGCCGGTGTGTGTAGTTCATAGCAATAATCAAACATCAGAACCCAGCTTCGTTGCAAGTAAGTACATAGTACATGTACAAACATTACACGATGACGAGACCCCCGGCCCTTCAAAAACCGCAAACATTTATAAAAGCTATTATTAGCACACGCACGGTGGTGTACGTGTGTTATCGATCGCTGGCTGTGGCAAGTGACCTTTCATCCCGATCTCTCTCTATTTTTAGACGGGCGCAGTCAACTTTCGAATTCATACACAAGTAAGAATCGCCGGTTCACGAATCATGAGTCTCTCGCTGCAAGAGGGCGCCATGCCAATAATTGTAATCTGCAACGGATTTACACAACTTTCCTGAAAAACTTCCGTGTAATTTTCACTTTTTTCTGAAAAACCTGACGACTTATGAGGCTGAAACTTCTACAGGTAAATTGTATTATATACATCTTTATTCACAGTGAGTAGGGATTCATTCCATGGCATAAAACTAGAAGTATAGAGCTCCTTTAAGTTAGGTAGTTTCTTACACAACTTTTTTTACATAACCTCTTTTTACCATTTGTTTTCTGAGTGTAGGGCAAGATGTGGGTTAATATTCATATTTAGCATTTTACTTAAAAGCACATGAGGTTTAATGGTGTTGAAAGCAGAGGAGCAATCAATGAATAAAGTACGCACATAAGTTTTAGGTTTGTCAAGATGTTCATAAGTATTATGCAATAATGTAGCTAAGGCATCTGATACACCACGGTTTGCCCGGTAGGCAAACTGAAAAGGGTCCAACAAATTATTAGTTTCAACTAAAAGTACATCTTTAATATTGTTCGAAGCATTTCATCACGGTGGCTGTGAGTGCAATTGGTCTAAAGTCGTTAAGATCATTTGGCTTCGATATCTGCGGGACAGGAGTGATAATTAATAGATGCTTTCCATATCCTTGGAGTAGAGCCTATATGGATTAGAGCCTATACAGGTGTCGGCAATTAAACAAGGTCTAAAGGCAGGCACTGTCCAGTATCCGGGAGGAAACGTGGCCATTGAAGGGGTCAGATCAACTAACACTTGTGGTATGCAACTTAGAGCAGCTTCGACACCTGGCTTTCACATACCAAAATGCAATACTGAGCGCTACAGAAAATCCACGCTGCCCTCACTAGCCAGAATCATGAAATAACTTGTCCGGTTTCTGGGGAAATTTTAAATTAATAATTGTGACGCCTGGCGGTGCATGCCAGTGTCTTAAGTTTATTGAGAGTGTTGTCTCTCATTTTTAAAATCAAGTTTAAAAACGTTTTTCTATAATGCTAGTTTGCAACTATACTATTGTGTGTGTGTATTAATGAATGTTGTTACCCGGTTTTGTTAATTTTTAATTTCTTAACTTTGTAAATTTGAATGGTGTCAACCTTTTGGTTGTTTTTTGATTCAAATGAATAAACCATCATAATAATAAAAACTAAGAATTCACCCGGAGTGCCCTGGCAGCAACCCGAAAACAACAAAACAATGCGCATTTTTTGTTCAAAACGCTCAAAACTTGCACCCAAGAATTAAAGAATTTAGAATTTATTGTCCGCATCATAAAAATGCAGAGATTTAGTTTCCGTACATAAGAATAGAACATTCATTTAGTTAAAAATAACAGACTGTTGTTAGTAGTATAGCCTACTGTTAGTAGTATATCTTGCTTGATAGCTTGCTCGATACAGTAGCATTGCTTGTTTGACACAGTACTTTATTTATGCGAGTGTGTAGCCACCTCCTGTTTCTTGAAGATTTTGCTATTTAAAGTAGTAGATTTGGGAAATTGTTTGTGTCTTATGATAAACACAAAGAAGGCCTAATGTCAAGAGAGCAAATTGATCTTAAATCTTCTTCATTCGTTAAAGCAAACTGGGTTCCAATCTCAGCCTCTTTGGTAAATTTTAACCTGCGTAAACTACCTTCAACAACTGACAAAATAGTTTGTTTAAAGCACGATTGTTCTTGACAATGACAGCCGAATCAGAATAGCCACTGACTTGGCCTGTTTTACTCAAATCGTCCCGTGCTGGTGTGGACTTTTCAACTTTTCTGATTTACTTGTTGAAATGATTCACGAGGCCATTAATATTCCATCATGAACTTTGTAAAAGATTAGCATTGAAGTTAATATAATTGCAGTTAAAAACATTTTATATATATATTCAAACAAGCTTTTTGAAATGTCCAACTGTTTTTTTCTTTCTAAATGGACAGTTACAAACTTCCTCATTCCAATTCAATTGAAATATTTGCATACAAAAAGAAAACGAATTGAAGAAATATTCATGAATCTAGTTTTACAAGACAGAAAATTAAATAAGTATACAGACTTGAGGAGACGTCCTGTACCCAACGACGGCAACAGTTTCTTTTGACTCGTCCATGACTAAAACATTTCAATAAGAGGTTTCTGAGATGATGACACATTAAGAATAATACGCCTGCGCACCTAGCAGCCTATAGGATGCTATACACCACACATAGTTCCCCCAAAGTGGAGCATATTGAATGAGAAAGAACGAACAAATTCTTATTTTATTGTCAAAAAAAGATTACAAGTGTCGCACAGAGGCAAACAAAGGAACATATAAAAATATAAGTACATTTTATATTCAGGCGAAAATGAGAGGGGGATAAATTCCCCTGGTGGACAGAAAACCCTAGCCACATTCCCCTTGGGGATTCAGTCCGTTGTGCGGGGGACAAATTTCCCTGTAACACCGTGTGGCGAGGGCTAAAAGTGTTATTAGACTAGTTGTTTTGAATAACTGAATAATAACCACACAGTGGGTTCGAAATTGGCTGTATTTACAGTTGGATTGGCCGGACCAACACACGAGGCAGGCAGACAGTGTTTTATTTCACAAGACAACGTACACAAGGATGGAATAGAAAAAGAAAACAAAATCCATTAGTTACAAAGTTAGATGAAACCATAATATACAGCAAGTACATATATGACAAGTAAAATTAACAGGGCTATAATATGACAGGCTTCACCTAATTGGACAGTGATGTCGCAACATAGGCCAACCGGAGGGTACTAATACAAATGAAGCCTGACCGGGCAACAATGTTAGCAGGATTAGGAGAAGTCTAATGCCAACCACTGAGTCAATGTGCACCCAAATAATTTTGCCAACCTTAAGTGGGTCACCTCAGCTCCAGTCTAAGCTAAATAAATCTACAGTAGGCTAGAATTGTATCCTCTAAAATACGCTACAATCTAGTTTATAACACACGTAATATTTCCCATACAGGTGATGAATGAGGGCGCCCTTTAATATGCCGAATACATGTGCATGTAAATTCTAGCAGAAATACCCCTAAACAATACAAAGTAAGGAGGCCTAAAAACAGTGCAAATCATCTTTAGTTTAACAGAGATACACCATGGACCTGACTATAATATTAGGTTTTACACAAGTACCCCTATAAAATGACTTGTGCGTTAATTCGTTACACCACCGTATCCAACAACATGTGATGCCGTCCTAGCATAAAGCTACTTGACATGGGCGGCGCCATCTTGGATAAAAGTAAACAATAACAAACTGAAAATTAACAGCCCCGAGCAGGTTTCTGAAATATCTCAACCTGTGAGTACCATCTATAAAGTTATCTTATCATGCTTAATAAATTTCTGTCCCGTTCTTACTGATTAAATTAAAGAAAATCCATACCTGTATTTACAGTTGGATTGGCCGGACCAACACACGAGGCAGGCAGACAGTGTTTGCCCGCCGCCGCGTGGTGGCGCCGTAACCGCTACAACTGTGGTCGCCCTTGCCAACTCCAACGAACACCGCGCTGTGGGATGCTATTTTACCGATCCTATAACCGACTGTTGTTTATACTTCCACACTGACGATAGAGTAGCCACAATCATACTCAAAGACGCTAAAGTAATTAGTCCTTGTGGGTTTCCTATATAATTACATATTTACAACGCTTTTGGTGGACGCACATCCGCAGTTGAAAGTCTACAAGGTGCGATTTCATTACGCCAACAGTGATAGAATCATAAAGATTCTAGGTTACGTTGACTCAAACTGGGTCCTGTTTTCTGTAAGTACAAACTATGTCATGTTTGACTTGTTGGCTTTGGCAGTCGAAGCCAGATCGATGAAAAGTCCTATTCTTTATTTTTGTCTGTGCGTCTAACGACTGTAGATAGATGGATTGCACATGACGTCATCGACCGCCATCTTTGATGACAGACAAAAGAAAAGCGCACGCGTGTACGCGCTGCGCACGACTCCCAGCCATTGATAGCTTTTCACGCGTGCTATACTTCCATCAACGACGGCAGCCATTGGAAGGTGGTCATCATATTCATTATTCCCGATGCAAAAATTAATATCTGTTGTCATTAATACCGTTATCAAATATTTTTTTGATTTGCTTTTCCAGAAATTTACAAGCAAGAGTTATTTCCTGGCATCTGATCACGGTTACGACAATAAAACCCCGGAGATGAGGTCTATCTTTTACGCCCAGGGTCCAAGCTTCAAGAAGGGATTCAATAGTGAACACATGGAGATGGTAAGAATACTCACAATGTCTCCATTTCGGCACTTGTTTCGTCCTTACAATTAAAGTAGACCACTTAAATTGGCAAATTCTTGTTCGTCGTTTTGAGCTTCTAAACAAACATTGTGAAAGAGTAACCTACTCAACTACAGTGCGAGTCAAACAAAATAGACACTTTAAAATTACCCAATGTTTTATTGTGTAGCAATATAGATAAAATATGTTTTGCTTGACGCAATTAAGGGGGTCAGGTGAAATTTAATTAGCACCGACTGGTCAGGTTTGGATAAGAAAAAGACAAGAAAGAATTTCATAAGCTTTCAAACTTGATGTTTATTTAAACATGTAAGCCAACAAAATGTCACAGTATCTTAGTTCTCAATATGGCCACTATGTAGTTCAATGCACAGCTTGGCTCGGCGCATGCCATTCCTGAAACAGTAGCCTACAACGAATCATCTCACTGTCTGGTCTGGGAATGTCCACTTCACGAGTAGCCCTTTCCTGCAGGTCATCCATGTTATGTTTGTTTATTGGGTTTTCATGAGTTTATCAGAATAGAAATGGAATGGACTCACCAGTATGACCGTCAAGCGGGTCGCCATGTTTGCACATGTCTGTATGCCATGCGTGTACCAACTACACGTTCACATTATTACGATGTTCATGTGTGCGTATTACAACATCTCCTCTTTTCTAGAAAGGAATCAAAACCAGTTATGCAATATAAATGAAGCACAGACCGGAGTAAATATTGAGTTTGATGAAATAATCAATATTGTAGAGAATAGTTATTTTCCGATGTATTAGAGTTTAGTTCAATGTTCAATGCAATTTGGAACTGGAGTCACTGCCACAAACAATAATCAATTGGAAAGTTAAAATTTAGCAAATTTGGAAAATCACGCGGATCAAAACGTAAACAATAAAACTTGGATCTTATTACTGGTGTTCATTTGTTTTGATTATAGTTTCATTTGAATGCTAGTTTGCTGATCTACTATCAAAAAGTGCAAGGATGCTAGAGTCTAGTTTCTTGAAACGATGTAGACTTGGTGGCATACAGGTGTCTTCGATACTCGAGTTGGTCAGGTATCTGTTGGAATGAAATCCTTGGGTTCGTCTGATGGAATCTGGGCCCCAAGGACTGGATCTGGTGTGCGGCCCCTCAATTTAGCCGGAACCATAAATGTCGCCCCGACCTAAATTAAGCCCCAAAATTGTACCTAAATGTTGCTCTGACCTAAATGTGACCCAAAGTTGTACGTAAGTGTCGCACTAGCCTAAATGTAGGCCCCCAAAGTGTATCTTAATGTCGCCTGACCTAAATGTAGAGAGGCCCGGGTGCGAAAAATGTTTTCCCAGCGCGGTAAAGGCCATTCTGTGCAGGTGCTAGTTGATATTGTAATGAACCTTGGCACGTACGGATCCCAGTGAGATATATGCACAGAATGGCCTTTACCGCGCTGGAAAAAAAAAAATCGCGGCCCGGGTTCGATTCCCGGTCAATGGAAGTAATTTTTCAACATTAGCTGATGAATCATAAATGAGAAAACCCCAACTAATTCTATATTTTCAAGCAGCATCTGTAGTTCAGTGATAGAATTCTGGCCTCCTACGCGGGAGGCCCGTGTTCGATTCCCAGTTTAAAAAAAATTGCAATTTATATCTAATTAAATCATTAGTGGGAAACTAAGAACCATGAAGGTCGTTCACAAGCAGCGTCGGTGGTTCAGTGGTAGAATTCTCGCCTGCCACACGGGAGGCCCGGGTTAGTTTCCCGGCCGATGCAAGTATTTGTTGTCCCTTCATTTTATAACTGATAAATCATTAGTGAAAAAAAGGTCCGAACAAATGATATATTTGCAAACAGCATCCGTGGTTCAGTCGTATAATAATCGCCTGCCATGAGGGAGGCCTGGGTTCGATTCCCGCCCGATGCAAGTATTTTCACCCCTTCATTTTATAACTGATGAATCATTAGTCAAAAGAAAGTCTGAACAAATTGTATATTCCTAAGCAGCATCGGTGGTTCAGTGGTAGAATTCTCGCCTGCCACGCGGGAGGCCCGGGTTCGATTCCCGGCCGATGCAAGTTTTCTTTTGTCCCTTCATTTTATAACTGATGAATCATTAGAAAAAAAGTCTGAACAAATTATATATTTCACAACCAGCATCGGTGGTTCAGTGGTAGAATTTTCCCCTGCCACGCGAGAGGTCCGGGTTCGATTCCCGGCCGATGCAAGCATTTTTTGGCCCTTCATTTTATAACTGATGAATCATTAGAAAAAAGGTCTGAACAAATTATATATTTCCCAAGCAGCATCGGTGGTTCAGTGGTAGAATTCTCGCCTGCCATGCGGGAGGCCCTGGTTCCATTCCTGGCCAATGCAAGTATGTTTTTCCCTTCATTTAATAACTGAATCATTAGTAAAATAAGTCTGAACAATTTACATATTCCTAAGCAGCATCGGTGGTTCAGTGGTAGAATTCTCGCCTGCCACGCGGGAGGCCCGGGTTCGATGATTCCCGGCCGATGCAAGTATTTTTTGGCCCTTCATTTTATAACTGATAAATCATTAGAAAAAAAGTCTGAAGAAATTATAGATTCCTAAGCAGCATCGGTGGTTCAGTGGTAGAATTCTCGCCTGCCACGATGTAGGCCAGGGTTCGATTCTCGGCCGATGCAAGTTTTCTTTTGTCCCATCATTTTATAACTGATGAATCATTAGTAAAAAGTCTGAAAAAAATTATATATTTCCCAAGCAGCATCGGTGGTTCAGTGGTAGAATTCTCGCCTGCCACGCGGGAGGCCCGGGTTCGATTCCCGGCCGATGCAAGTTTTCTTTTGTCCCTTCATTTTATAACTGATGAATCATTAGAAAAAAAGTCTGAACAAATTATATATTTCACAACCAGCATCGGTGGTTCAGTGGTAGAATTTTCCCCTGCCACGCGAGAGGCCCGGGTTCGATTCCCGGCCGATGCAAGCATTTTTTGGCCCTTCATTTTATAACTGATGAATCATTAGAAAAAAGGTCTGAACAAATTATATATTTCCCAAGCAGCATCGGTGGTTCAGTGGTAGAATTCTCGCCTGCCATGCGGGAGGCCCTGGTTCCATTCCTGGCCAATGCAAGTATGTTTTTCCCTTCATTTAATAACTGAATCATTAGTAAAACAAGTCTGAACAATTTACATATTCCTAAGCAGCATCGGTGGTTCAGTGGTAGAATTCTCGCCTGCCACGCGGGAGGCCCGGGTTCGATGATTCCCGGCCGATGCAAGTGTTTTTTGGCCCTTCATTTTATAACTGATAAATCATTAGAAAAAAAGTCTGAAGAAATTATAGATTCCTAAGCAGCATCGGTGGTTCAGTGGTAAAATTCTCGCCTGCCATGCGGGAGGCCCTCGTTCCATTCCTGGCCGATGCAAGTATGTTTTTCCCATCATTTAATAACTGAATCATTAGTAAAAAATTCTGAACAAATGATATATTCCAAAGCAGCATTGGTGGTTTAGTGGTAGAATTCTCGCCTGCCACGCGGGAGGCCCGGGTTCGATTCCCGGCCGATGCAAGCATTTTTTGGCCCTTCATTTTATAACTGATTAATCATTAGTAAAAAAAAGTCTGTACAAATTATATATTTCACAAGCAGTAGTAGAATTCTCGCCTGCCGAGCGGGAGGCCTGGGTTCGATTCCCGGCCGAGGCAAGCATTTTTTGGCCCTTCATTTTATAACTGATTAATCATTAGTAAAAAAAAGTCTGAACAAATTATATATTTCACAAGCAGTAGTAGAATTCTCGCCTGCCACGCGGGAGGCCCGGGTTCGATTCCCGGCCGATGCAAGTTTTCTTTTGTCCCATCATTTTATAACTGATGAATCATTAGTAAAAAAGTCTGAACAAATTATATATTTCACAAGCAGCATCGGTGGTTCAGTGGTAGAATTCTCTCCTGCCACACGGGAGGCCCGGGTTCGATTCCCGGCCGATGCAAGCATTTTTTGGCCCTTCATTTTATAACTGATGAATCATTAGAAAAAAAGTCTGAACAAATAATATATTTCACAAGCAGAATCGGTGGTTCAGTGGTAGAATTCTCTCCTGCCACGCGGGAGGCCCGGGTTCGATTCCCGACCGATGCAAGTTTTCTTTTGTCCCTTCATTTTATAACTGATCAATCTATAGAAAAGGAGTCTGAACAAATTATATATTTCCCAAGCAGCATCGGTGGTTCAGTGGTAGAATTCTCGCCTGCCATGCTGGAGGCCCTGGTTCCATTTCTGGCCGATGCAAGTTTTCTTTTGTCCCTTCATTTCATAACTGATGAATCATTAGTGAAAAACGTCTGAAGAAATTATAGATTCCTAAGCAGCATCGTTGGTTCAGTGGTAGAATTCTCGCCTGCCACGAGAGAGGTCCGGGTTCGATTCCTGGCCGATGCAAGCCTTTTTACCCTTCATTTTATAACTGATAAATCATTAGAAAAAAGTCTGAACAATTATATATTTCACAACCAGCATCGGTGGTTCAGTGGTAGAATTCTCGCCTGCCTCGCGGGATGCCCTGGTTCCATTCCTGGCCGATGCAAGTTTTCTTTTGTCCCTTCATTTTATAACTGATGAATCATTAGTAAAAAATAGTCTGAACAAATTATTCATACCTCAGCAGCATCGGTGGTTCAGTGGTAGAATTCTCGCCTGCCACGCGGGAGGCCCGGGTTCGTTTCCGGCCGATGCAAGCATTTTTTGGCCCTTCATTTTATAACTGATAAATCATTAGAAAAAAAGTCTGAACAAATTATTTATTCCTGAGCAGCATCGGTGGTTCAGTGGTAGAATTCTCGCCTGCCACGCTGGAGGACCGGGTTCGATTCCCGGCCGATGCAAGCATTTTTTGGCCCTTCATTTCATAACTGATAAATCATTAGAAAAAAAGTCTGAACAAATTATTCGTTCCTGAACAGCATCGGTGGTTCAGTGGTAGAATTCTCGCCTGCCATGCGGGAGGCCCTGGTTCCATTTCTGGCCGATGCAAGTTTTCCTTTGTCCCTTCATTTTATAACTGATAAATCATTAGTAAAAAAGTCTGATTTTTTTTTAGATTCCTAAGCAGCATCGGTGGTTCAGTGGTAGAATTCTCGCCTGCCACGCGGGAGGCCCGGGTTCGATTCCCGGCCGATGGAAGATTTTTTGGCCCCTCATTTTATAACTGATGAATCGTTATTAATAAAGTCTGAACAAATTATATATTGCTTAAAAGCATTGGTGGTTCAGTGGGTGAATTCTCGCCTGCCACGCTGGAGGACCGGGTTCGATTCCCAGCCGATGCAAGCATTTTTTGGCCCTTCATTTCATAACTGATAAATCATTAGAAAAAAAGTCTGAACAAATTATATATTTCACAAGCAGCATCGGTGGTTCAGTGGTAGAATTCTCGCCTGCCACGCGGGAGGCCCGGGTTCGATTCCCGGCCGATGCAAGCATTTTTTTTTGCCCTTCATTTTATAACTGATGAATCATTAGAAAAAAAGTCTGAACAAATTATATGTTTCACAAGCAGAATCGGTGGTTCAGTGGTAGAATTCTCTGCTGCTACGCGGGAGGCCCGGGTTCGATTCCCGGCCGATGCAAGTTTTCTTTTGTCCCTTCATTTTATAACTGATGAATCATTAGAAAAAAAGTCTGAACAAATTATATATTTCACAAGCAGCATCGGAGGTTCAGTGGTAGAATTCTCGCCTCCACGCGAGAGGTCCGGGTTCGATTCCTGGCCGATGCAAGCCTTTTTTTACCCTTCATTTTACAACTGATAAATCATTAGAAAAAAAAAGTCTGAACATTAAATAATTATATATTTCCCAAGCAGCATCGGTGGTTCAGTGGTAGAATTCTCGCCTTCCATGCGGGAGGCCCTGGTTCCATTTCTGGCCGATGCAAGTTTTCCTTTGTCCCTTCATTTTATAACTGATAAATCATTAGTAAAAAAGTCTGATTTTTTTTTAGATTCCTAAGCAGCATCGGTGGTTCAGTGGTAGAATTCTCGCCTGCCACGCGGGAGGCCCGGGTTCGATTCCCGGCCGATGGAAGTTTTTTTGGCCCCTCATTTTATAACTGATGAATCGTTAGTAATAAAGTCTGAACAAATTATATATTGCTAAAAAGCATTGGTGGTTCAGTGGGTGAATTCTCGCCTGCCACGCTGGAGGACCGGGTTCGATTCCCAGCCGATGCAAGCATTTTTTGGCCCTTCATTTTATAACTGTTAAATCATTAGAAAAACAGTCTGAACAAATTATTCATTCCTGAGCAGCATCGGTGGTTCAGTGGTAGAATTCTCGCCTGCCACGCGGGAGGCCGGGTTCGATTCCCGGCCGATGCAAACATTTTTTGGCCCTTCATTTTATAACTGATAAATCATTAGAAAAAAAGTCTGAACAAATTATTCGTTCCTGAACAGCATCGGTGGTTCAGTGGTAGAATTCTCGCCTGCTACGCGGGAGGCCCGGGTTCGATTCCCGGCCGATGCAAGCATTTTTTTGGCCCTTCATTTTATAACTGATAAATCATTAGAAAAAAAGTCTGAACAAATTATATATTTCACAAGCAGCATCGGTGGTTCAGTGGTAGAATTCTCGCCTGCCACGCGGGAGGCCCGGGTTCGATTCCCGGCCGATGCAAGTTTTCTTTTGTCCCTTCATTTTATAACTGATGAATCATTAGAAAAAAAGTCTGAACAAATTATATATTTCCCAAGCAGCATCGGTGGTTCAGTGGTAGAATTCTCGCCTGCCACGCGGGAGGCCCGGGTTAGATTCCCGGCCGATGCAAGCATTTTTTGGCCCTTCATTTTATAACTGATAAATCATTAGAAAAAAAGTCTGAACAAATTATATATTTCCCAAGCATCATCGGTGGTTCAGTGGTAGAATTCTCGCCTGCCACGCGGGAGGCCCGGGTTAGATTCCCGGCCGATGCAAGCATTTTTTGGCCCTTCATTTTATAACTGATAAATCATTAGAAAAAAGTCTGAACAAATTATATATTTCCCAAGCAGCATCGGTGGTTCAGTGGTAGAATTCTCGCCTGCTACGCGGGAGGCCCGGGTTCGATTCCCGGCCGATGCAAGCATTTTTTGGCCCTTCATTTTATAACTGATAAATCATTAGAAAAAAAGTCTGAACAAATCATATATTTCACAAGCAGCATCGGTGGTTCAGTGGTAGAATTCTCGCCTGCCACGCGGGAGGCCCGGGTTCGATTCCCGGCCGATGCAAGTTTTCTTTTGTCCCTTCATTTTATAACTGATGAATCATTAGAAAAAAAGTCTGAACAAATTATATATTTCACAACCAGCATCGGTGGTTCAGTGGTAGAATTTTCCCCTGCCACGCGAGAGGTCCGGGTTCGATTCCCGGCCGATGCAAGCATTTTTTGGCCCTTCATTTTATAACTGATGAATCATTAGAAAAAAGGTCTGAACAAATTATATATTTCCCAAGCAGCATCGGTGGTTCAGTGGTAGAATTCTCGCCTGCCATGCGGGAGGCCCTGGTTCCATTCCTGGCCAATGCAAGTATGTTTTTCCCTTCATTTAATAACTGAATCATTAGTAAAACAAGTCTGAACAATTTACATATTCCTAAGCAGCATCGGTGGTTCAGTGGTAGAATTCTCGCCTTCCACGCGGGAGGCCCGGGTTCGATGATTCCCGGCCGATGCAAGTATTTTTTGGCCCTTCATTTTATAACTGATAAATCATTAGAAAAAAAGTCTGAAGAAATTATAGATTCCTAAGCAGCATCGGTGGTTCAGTGGTAGAATTCTCGCCTGCCACGATGTAGGCCAGGGTTCGATTCTCGGCCGATGCAAGTTTTCTTTTGTCCCATCATTTTATAACTGATGAATCATTAGTAAAAAGTCTGAAAAAAATTATATATTTCCCAAGCAGCATCGGTGGTTCAGTGGTAGAATTCTCGCCTGCCACGCGGGAGGCCCGGGTTCGATTCCCGGCCGATGCAAGTTTTCTTTTGTCCCTTCATTTTATAACTGATGAATCATTAGAAAAAAAGTCTGAACAAATTATATATTTCACAACCAGCATCGGTGGTTCAGTGGTAGAATTTTCCCCTGCCACGCGAGAGGCCCGGGTTCGATTCCCGGCCGATGCAAGCATTTTTTGGCCCTTCATTTTATAACTGATGAATCATTAGAAAAAAGGTCTGAACAAATTATATATTTCCCAAGCAGCATCGGTGGTTCAGTGGTAGAATTCTCGCCTGCCATGCGGGAGGCCCTGGTTCCATTCCTGGCCAATGCAAGTATGTTTTTCCCTTCATTTAATAACTGAATCATTAGTAAAACAAGTCTGAACAATTTACATATTCCTAAGCAGCATCGGTGGTTCAGTGGTAGAATTCTCGCCTGCCACGCGGGAGGCCCGGGTTCGATGATTCCCGGCCGATGCAAGTATTTTTTGGCCCTTCATTTTATAACTGATAAATCATTAGAAAAAAAGTCTGAAGAAATTATAGATTCCTAAGCAGCATCGGTGGTTCAGTGGTAAAATTCTCGCCTGCCATGCGGGAGGCCCTCGTTCCATTCCTGGCCGATGCAAGTATGTTTTTCCCATCATTTAATAACTGAATCATTAGTAAAAAATTCTGAACAAATGATATATTCCAAAGCAGCATTGGTGGTTTAGTGGTAGAATTCTCGCCTGCCACGCGGGAGGCCCGGGTTCGATTCCCAGCCGATGCAAGCATTTTTTGGCCCTTCATTTTATAACTGATTAATCATTAGTAAAAAAAAGTCTGTACAAATTATATATTTCACAAGCAGTAGTAGAATTCTCGCCTGCCGAGCGGGAGGCCTGGGTTCGATTCCCGGCCGAGGCAAGCATTTTTTGGCCCTTCATTTTATAACTGATTAATCATTAGTGAAAAAAAGTCTGAACAAATTATATATTTCACAAGCAGTAGTAGAATTCTCGCCTGCCACGCGGGAGGCCCGGGTTCGATTCCCGGCCGATGCAAGTTTTCTTTTGTCCCATCATTTTATAACTGATGAATCATTAGTAAAAAAGTCTGAACAAATTATATATTTCACAAGCAGCATCAGGGTTCAGTGGTAGAATTCTCTCCTGCCACACGGGAGGCCCGGGTTCGATTCCCGGCCGATGCAAGCATTTTTTGGCCCTTCATTTTATAACTGATGAATCATTAGAAAAAAAGTCTGAACAAATAATATATTTCACAAGCAGAATCGGTGGTTCAGTGGTAGAATTCTCTCCTGCCACGCGGGAGGCCCGGGTTCGATTCCCGACCGATGCAAGTTTTCTTTTGTCCCTTCATTTTATAACTGATCAATCTATAGAAAAGGAGTCTGAACAAATTATATATTTCCCAAGCAGCATCGGTGGTTCAGTGGTAGAATTCTCGCCTGCCATGCTGGAGGCCCTGGTTCCATTTCTGGCCGATGCAAGTTTTCTTTTGTCCCTTCATTTCATAACTGATGAATCATTAGTGAAAAACGTCTGAAGAAATTATAGATTCCTAAGCAGCATCGTTGGTTCAGTGGTAGAATTCTCGCCTGCCACGAGAGAGGTCCGGGTTCGATTCCTGGCCGATGCAAGCCTTTTTACCCTTCATTTTATAACTGATAAATCATTAGAAAAAAGTCTGAACAATTATATATTTCACAACCAGCATCGGTGGTTCAGTGGTAGAATTCTCGCCTGCCTCGCGGGATGCCCTGGTTCCATTCCTGGCCGATGCAAGTTTTCTTTTGTCCCTTCATTTTATAACTGATGAATCATTAGTAAAAAATAGTCTGAACAAATTATTCATACCTCAGCAGCATCGGTGGTTCAGTGGTAGAATTCTCGCCTGCCACGCGGGAGGCCCGGGTTCGTTTCCGGCCGATGCAAGCATTTTTTGGCCCTTCATTTTATAACTGATAAATCATTAGAAAAAAAGTCTGAACAAATTATTTATTCCTGAGCAGCATCGGTGGTTCAGTGGTAGAATTCTCGCCTGCCACGCTGGAGGACCGGGTTCGATTCCCGGCCGATGCAAGCATTTTTTGGCCCTTCATTTCATAACTGATAAATCATTAGAAAAAAAGTCTGAACAAATTATTCGTTCCTGAACAGCATCGGTGGTTCAGTGGTAGAATTCTCGCCTGCCATGCGGGAGGCCCTGGTTCCATTTCTGGCCGATGCAAGTTTTCCTTTGTCCCTTCATTTTATAACTGATAAATCATTAGTAAAAAAGTCTGATTTTTTTTTAGATTCCTAAGCAGCATCGGTGGTTCAGTGGTAGAATTCTCGCCTGCCACGCGGGAGGCCCGGGTTCGATTCCCGGCCGATGGAAGATTTTTTGGCCCCTCATTTTATAACTGATGAATCGTTATTAATAAAGTCTGAACAAATTATATATTGCTTAAAAGCATTGGTGGTTCAGTGGGTGAATTCTCGCCTGCCACGCTGGAGGACCGGGTTCGATTCCCAGCCGATGCAAGCATTTTTTGGCCCTTCATTTCATAACTGATAAATCATTAGAAAAAAAGTCTGAACAAATTATATATTTCACAAGCAGCATCGGTGGTTCAGTGGTAGAATTCTCGCCTGCCACGCGGGAGGCCCGGGTTCGATTCCCGGCCGATGCAAGCATTTTTTTTTGCCCTTCATTTTATAACTGATGAATCATTAGAAAAAAAGTCTGAACAAATTATATGTTTCACAAGCAGAATCGGTGGTTCAGTGGTAGAATTCTCTGCTGCTACGCGGGAGGCCCGGGTTCGATTCCCGGCCGATGCAAGTTTTCTTTTGTCCCTTCATTTTATAACTGATGAATCATTAGAAAAAAAGTCTGAACAAATTATATATTTCACAAGCAGCATCGGAGGTTCAGTGGTAGAATTCTCGCCTCCACGCGAGAGGTCCGGGTTCGATTCCTGGCCGATGCAAGCCTTTTTTTACCCTTCATTTTACAACTGATAAATCATTAGAAAAAAAAAGTCTGAACATTAAATAATTATATATTTCCCAAGCAGCATCGGTGGTTCAGTGGTAGAATTCTCGCCTTCCATGCGGGAGGCCCTGGTTCCATTTCTGGCCGATGCAAGTTTTCCTTTGTCCCTTCATTTTATAACTGATAAATCATTAGTAAAAAAGTCTGATTTTTTTTTAGATTCCTAAGCAGCATCGGTGGTTCAGTGGTAGAATTCTCGCCTGCCACGCGGGAGGCCCGGGTTCGATTCCCGGCCGATGGAAGTTTTTTTGGCCCCTCATTTTATAACTGATGAATCGTTAGTAATAAAGTCTGAACAAATTATATATTGCTAAAAAGCATTGGTGGTTCAGTGGGTGAATTCTCGCCTGCCACGCTGGAGGACCGGGTTCGATTCCCAGCCGATGCAAGCATTTTTTGGCCCTTCATTTTATAACTGTTAAATCATTAGAAAAACAGTCTGAACAAATTATTCATTCCTGAGCAGCATCGGTGGTTCAGTGGTAGAATTCTCGCCTGCCACGCGGGAGGCCGGGTTCGATTCCCGGCCGATGCAAACATTTTTTGGCCCTTCATTTTATAACTGATAAATCATTAGAAAAAAAGTCTGAACAAATTATTCGTTCCTGAACAGCATCGGTGGTTCAGTGGTAGAATTCTCGCCTGCTACGCGGGAGGCCCGGGTTCGATTCCCGGCCGATGCAAGCATTTTTTTGGCCCTTCATTTTATAACTGATAAATCATTAGAAAAAAAGTCTGAACAAATTATATATTTCACAAGCAGCATCGGTGGTTCAGTGGTAGAATTCTCGCCTGCCACGCGGGAGGCCCGGGTTCGATTCCCGGCCGATGCAAGTTTTCTTTTGTCCCTTCATTTTATAACTGATGAATCATTAGAAAAAAAGTCTGAACAAATTATATATTTCCCAAGCAGCATCGGTGGTTCAGTGGTAGAATTCTCGCCTGCCACGCGGGAGGCCCGGGTTAGATTCCCGGCCGATGCAAGCATTTTTTGGCCCTTCATTTTATAACTGATAAATCATTAGAAAAAAAGTCTGAACAAATTATATATTTCCCAAGCATCATCGGTGGTTCAGTGGTAGAATTCTCGCCTGCCACGCGGGAGGCCCGGGTTAGATTCCCGGCCGATGCAAGCATTTTTTGGCCCTTCATTTTATAACTGATAAATCATTAGAAAAAAGTCTGAACAAATTATATATTTCCCAAGCAGCATCGGTGGTTCAGTGGTAGAATTCTCGCCTGCTACGCGGGAGGCCCGGGTTCGATTCCCGGCCGATGCAAGCATTTTTTGGCCCTTCATTTTATAACTGATAAATCATTAGAAAAAAAGTCTGAACAAATCATATATTTCACAAGCAGCATCGGTGGTTCAGTGGTAGAATTCTCGCCTCCCACGCGGGAGGCCCGGGTTCGATTCCCGGCCGATGCAAGTTTTCTTTTGTCCCTTCATTTTATAACTGATGAATCATTAGTAAAAAAGTCTGAACAAATTATATATTTCCCAAGCAGCATCGGTGGTTCAGTGGTAGAATTCTCGCCTGCCACGCGGGAGGCCCGGGTTCGATTCCCGGCCGATGCAAGTTTTCTTTTGTCCCTTCAGTTTATAACTGATGAATCATTAGAAAAAAAGGTTGAACAAATTATATATTTCCCAAGCAGCATCGGTGGTTCAGTGGTAGAATTCTCGCCTGCCACGCGGGAGGCCCGGGTTAGATTCCCGGCCGATGCAAGCTTTTTTTGGCCCTTCATTTTATAACTGATAAATCATTAGAAAAAAAGTCTGAACAAATTATTCGTTCCTGAACAGCAGACATCCAGACATCGCTACGACTCAACGGATACAAGACCTTCAACTTCAACCAGCCCAAGCCAAGCCTACCAGCAGAACGGCCAGATTTCAAGGCAACCATCACTCTCCCGTACATCGGCCTCACATCACACAAGCTACAACGGATCTTCAGCCAAGCCCAAGTCAAGACCTTCCACACAGCACCGAACAAGATTCAAGCATCTCTTCACACACACAAGGACAAGCAAGACACCCAAGCCAAGGCCGGCGTTTACCGCATTCCTTGTGAATGTGGTAAAGTATACATCGGAGAAACCGGCCGCAACGCATCAACAAGAATCAAGGAACATCAAGCACACGGCAGACTGGGACACCTGGACAAATCCGCAATCATCAAACATTCACAAGAACAAGATCATCTCATCAAATGGAAGCAAGCCAAGCTCATCGCACCTGTCAAGTTCTGGCACCAACGTAGAGTCAGGGAAGCGATCGAGATCAAGTCGCACAACACGGTTCCACAAGACATCGGGTTTTTCATCAATGACATCTGGTCACCTCTACTCAAGCCAGTCCTCCCAGCAGCAGCTCACCACAACACTGACACACTCCAGCGCACACACATCCAGCCAGCAGCCAACTACCATGCATCACCGGTCAACAACAACTTGGATACTTCCCGCCCAAAAGTGCACCCCACTAGCTCTACTTAAGCTGCAACACCACCAGCAGTCCAGCATTCTCCTGAAGACGAGCAGAGTATACTGTTCGAAACGTCGAGACCAAACCGGCTCTTTTCAGAGCCAACACTCCTCCCAAAAGAGATTATACACATGGTTGTACCCGCAAGTTCACTACTATTTACATTTATAGTTATAGTTACTTCTTACTTTCAACACCATGCAAAGCTTCAAACACCACTTGATAAATCATTAGAAAAAAAGTCTGAACAAATTATATATTTCCCAAGCAGCATCGGTGGTTCAGTGGTAGAATTCTCGCCTGCCACGCGGGAGGCCCGGGTTAGATTCCCGGCCGATGCAAGAATTTTTTGGCCCTTCATTTTATAACTGATAAATCATTAGAAAAAAAGTCTGAACAAATTATATATTTCCCAAGCAGCATCGGTGGTTCAGTGGTAGAATTCTCGCCTGCCACGCGGGAGGCCCGGGTTAGATTCCCGGACGATGCAAGCATTTTTTGGCCCTTCATTTTATAACTGATAAATCATTAGTAAAAAAGTCTGAACAAATTATATATTTCCAAAGCAGCATCGGTGGTTCAGTGGAAGAATTCTCGCCTGCCACGCGGGAGGCCCGGGTTCGATTCCCGGCCGATGCAAGTTTTCTTTTGTCCCTTCATTTTATAACTGATAAATCATTAGAAAAAAAGTCTGAACAAATTATATATTTCACAAGCAGCATCGGTGGTTCAGTGGTATAATTCTCGCCTGCCACGCGGGAGGCCCGGGTTCGATTCCCGGCCGATGCAAGTTTTCTTTTGTCCCTTCATTTTATAACTGATGAATCATTAGTAAAAAAGTCTGAACAAATTATATATTTCCCAAGCAGCATCGGTGGTTCAGTGGTAGAATTCTCGCCTGCCACGCGGGAGGCCCGGGTTCGATTCCCGGCCGATGCAATTTTTCTTTTGTCCCTTCAGTTTATAACTGATGAATCATTAGACAAAAAGGTTGAATAAATTATATATTTCCCAAGCAGCATCGGTGGTTCAGTGGTAGAATTCTCGCCTGCCACGCGGGAGGCCCGGGTTCGATTCACGGCCGATGCAAGCATTTTTTGGCCCTTCATTTTATAACTGATAAATCATTAGAAAAAAAGTCTGAACAAATTATATATTTCACAAGCAGCATCGGTGGTTCAGTGGTAGAATTCTCGCCTGCCACGCGGGAGGCCCGGGTTCGATTCCCGGCCGATGCAAACATTTTTTGGCCCTTCATTTTATAACTGATAAATCATTAGAAAAAAAGTATGAACAAATTATTCATTCCTGAGCAGCATCGGTGGTTCAGTGGTAGAATTCTCGCCTGCTACGCGGGAGGCCCGGGTTCGATTCCCGGCCGATGCAAGCATTTTTTGGCCCTTCATTTTATAACTGATAAATCATTAGAAAAAAAGTCTGAACAAATCATATATTTCACAAGCAGCATCGGTGGTTCAGTGGTAGAATTCTCGCCTCCCACGCGGGAGGCCCGGGTTCGATTCCCGGCCGATGCAAGTTTTCTTTTGTCCCTTCATTTTATAACTGATGAATCATTAGTAAAAAAGTCTGAACAAATTATATATTTCCCAAGCAGCATCGGTGGTTCAGTGGTAGAATTCTCGCCTGCCACGCGGGAGGCCCGGGTTAGATTCCCGGACGATGCAAGCATTTTTTGGCCCTTCATTTTATAACTGATAAATCATTAGTAAAAAAGTCTGAACAAATTATATATTTCCAAAGCAGCATCGGTGGTTCAGTGGAAGAATTCTCGCCTGCCACGCGGGAGGCCCGGGTTCGATTCCCGGCCGATGCAAGTTTTCTTTTGTCCCTTCATTTTATAACTGATAAATCATTAGAAAAAAAGTCTGAACAAATTATATATTTCACAAGCAGCATCGGTGGTTCAGTGGTATAATTATCGCCTGCCACGCGGGAGGCCCGGGTTCGATTCCCGGCCGATGCAATTTTTCTTTTGTCCCTTCAGTTTATAACTGATGAATCATTAGACAAAAAGGTTGAATAAATTATATATTTCCCAAGCAGCATCGGTGGTTCAGTGGTAGAATTCTCGCCTGCCACGCGGGAGGCCCGGGTTCGATTCACGGCCGATGCAAGCATTTTTTGGCCCTTCATTTTATAACTGATAAATCATTAGAAAAAAAGTCTGAACAAATTATATATTTCACAAGCAGCATCGGTGGTTCAGTGGTAGAATTCTCGCCTGCCACGCGGGAGGCCCGGGTTCGATTCCCGGCCGATGCAAACATTTTTTGGCCCTTCATTTTATAACTGATAAATCATTAGAAAAAAAGTATGAACAAATTATTCATTCCTGAGCAGCATCGGTGGTTCAGTGGTAGAATTCTCGCCTGCTACGCGGGAGGCCCGGGTTCGATTCCCGGCCGATGCAAGCATTTTTTGGCCCTTCATTTTATAACTGATAAATCATTAGAAAAAAAGTCTGAACAAATCATATATTTCACAAGCAGCATCGGTGGTTCAGTGGTAGAATTCTCGCCTCCCACGCGGGAGGCCCGGGTTCGATTCCCGGCCGATGCAAGTTTTCTTTTGTCCCTTCATTTTATAACTGATGAATCATTAGTAAAAAAGTCTGAACAAATTATATATTTCCCAAGTAGCATCGGTGGTTCAGTGGTAGAATTCTCGCCTGCCACGCGGGAGGCCCGGGTTAGATTCCCGGACGATGCAAGCATTTTTTGGCCCTTCATTTTATAACTGATAAATCATTAGTAAAAAAGTCTGAACAAATTATATATTTCCAAAGCAGCATCGGTGGTTCAGTGGAAGAATTCTCGCCTGCCACGCGGGAGGCCCGGGTTCGATTCCCGGCCGATGCAAGTTTTCTTTTGTCCCTTCATTTTATAACTGATAAATCATTAGAAAAAAAGTCTGAACAAATTATATATTTCACAAGCAGCATCGGTGGTTCAGTGGTATAATTCTCGCCTGCCACGCGGGAGGCCCGGGTTCGATTCCCGGCCGATGCAAGTTTTCTTTTGTCCCTTCATTTTATAACTGATGAATCATTAGTAAAAAAGTCTGAACAAATTATATATTTCCCAAGCAGCATCGGTGGTTCAGTGGTAGAATTCTCGCCTGCCACGCGGGAGGCCCGGGTTCGATTCCCGGCCGATGCAATTTTTCTTTTGTCCCTTCAGTTTATAACTGATGAATCATTAGACAAAAAGGTTGAATAAATTATATATTTCCCAAGCAGCATCGGTGGTTCAGTGGTAGAATTCTCGCCTGCCACGCGGGAGGCCCGGGTTCGATTCACGGCCGATGCAAACATTTTTTGGCCCTTCATTTTATAACTGATAAATCATTAGAAAAAAAGTATGAACAAATTATTCATTCCTGAGCAGCATCGGTGGTTCAGTGGTAGAATTCTCGCCTGCTACGCGGGAGGCCCGGGTTCGATTCCCGGCCGATGCAAGCATTTTTTGGCCCTTCATTTTATAACTGATAAATCATTAGAAAAAAAGTCTGAACAAATCATATATTTCACAAGCAGCATCGGTGGTTCAGTGGTAGAATTCTCGCCTCCCACGCGGGAGGCCCGGGTTCGATTCCCGGCCGATGCAAGTTTTCTTTTGTCCCTTCATTTTATAACTGATGAATCATTAGTAAAAAAGTCTGAACAAATTATATATTTCCCAAGTAGCATCGGTGGTTCAGTGGTAGAATTCTCGCCTTCCACGCGGGAGGCCCGGGTTAGATTCCCGGACGATGCAAGCATTTTTTGGCCCTTCATTTTATAACTGATAAATCATTAGTAAAAAAGTCTGAACAAATTATATATTTCCCAAGCAGCATCGGTGGTTCAGTGGTAGAATTCTCGCCTGCCACGCGGGAGGCCCGGGTTCGATTCACGGCCGATGCAAGCATTTTTTGGCCCTTCATTTTATAACTGATAAATCATTAGAAAAAAAGTCTGAACAAATTATATATTTCACAAGCAGCATCGGTGGTTCAGTGGTAGAATTCTCGCCTGCCACGCGGGAGGCCCGCGTTCGATTCCCGGCCGATGCAAACATTTTTTGGCCCTTCATTTTATAACTGATAAATCATTAGAAAAAAAGTATGAACAAATTATTCATTCCTGAGCAGCATCGGTGGTTCAGTGGTAGAATTCTCGCCTGCTACGCGGGAGGCCCGGGTTCGATTCCCGGCCGATGCAAGCATTTTTTGGCCCTTCATTTTATAACTGATAAATCATTAGAAAAAAAGTCTGAACAAATCATATATTTCACAAGCAGCATCGGTGGTTCAGTGGTAGAATTCTCGCCTCCCACGCGGGAGGCCCGGGTTCGATTCCCGGCCGATGCAAGTTTTCTTTTGTCCCTTCATTTTATAACTGATGAATCATTAGTAAAAAAGTCTGAACAAATTATATATTTCCCAAGCAGCATCGGTGGTTCAGTGGTAGAATTCTCGCCTGCCACGCGGGAGGCCCGGGTTCGATTCACGGCCGATGCAAGCATTTTTTGGCCCTTCATTTTATAACTGATAAATCATTAGAAAAAAAGTCTGAACAAATTATTCATTCCTGAGCAGCATCGGTGGTTCAGTGGTAGAATTCTCGCCTGCTACGCGGGAGGCCCGGGTTCGATTCCCGGCCGATGCAAGCATTTTTTTGGCCCTTCATTTTATAACTGATAAATCATTAGAAAAAAAGTCTGAACAAATTATTCATTCCTGAGCAGCATCGGTGGTTCAGTGGTAGAATTCTCGCCTGCCACGCGGGAGGCCCGGGTTCGATTCCCGGCCGATGCAAACATTTTTTGGCCCTTCATTTTATAACTGATAAATCATTAGAAAAAAAGGTTGAACAAATTATATATTTCCCAAGCAGCATCGGTGGTTCAGTGGTAGAATTCTCGCCTGCCACGCGGGAGGCCCGGGTTAGATTCCCGGCCGATGCAAGCTTTTTTTGGCCCTTCATTTTATAACTGATAAATCATTAGAAAAAAAGTATGAACAAATTATATATTTCACAAGCAGCATCGGTGGTTCAGTGGTAGAATTCTCGCCTGCCACGCGGGAGGCCCGGGTTCGATTCCCGGCCGATGCAAACATTTTTTGGCCCTTCATTTTATAACTGATAAATCATTAGAAAAAAAGTCTGAACAAATCATATATTTCCAAAGCAGCATCGGTGGTTCAGTGGAAGAATTCTCGCCCGCCACGCGGGAGGCCCGGGTTCGATTCCCGACCGATGCAAGTTTTCTTTTGTCCCTTCATTTTATAACTGATAAATCATTAGAAAAAAAGTCTGAACAAATTATGTATTTCACAAGCAGCATCGGTGGTTCAGTGGTATAATTCTCGCCTGCCACGCGGGAGGCCCGGGTTCGATTCCCGGCCGATGCAAGTTTTCTTTTGTACCTTCATTTTATAACTGATGAATCATTAGTAAAAAAGTCTGAACAAATTATATATTTCCCAAGCAGCATCGGTGGTTCAGTGGTAGAATTCTCTCCTGCCACGCGGGAGGCCCGGGTTCGATTCCCGGCCGATGCAAACATTTTTTGGCCCTTCATTTTATAACTGATAAATCATTAGAAAAAAAGTATGAACAAATTATTCATTCCTGAGCAGCATCGGTGGTTCAGTGGTAGAATTCTCGCCTGCTACGCGGGAGGCCCGGGTTCGATTCCCGGCCGATGCAAGCATTTTTTGGCCCTTCATTTTATAACTGATAAATCATTAGAAAAAAAGTCTGAACAAATCATATATTTCACAAGCAGCATCGGTGGTTCAGTGGTAGAATTCTCGCCTCCCACGCGGGAGGCCCGGGTTCGATTCCCGGCCGATGCAAGTTTTCTTTTGTCCCTTCATTTTATAACTGATGAATCATTAGTAAAAAAGTCTGAACAAATTATATATTTCCCAAGCAGCATCGGTGGTTCAGTGGTAGAATTCTCGCCTGCCACGCGGGAGGCCCGGGTTCGATTCACGGCCGATGCAAGCATTTTTTGGCCCTTCATTTTATAACTGATAAATCATTAGAAAAAAAGTCTGAACAAATTATTCATTCCTGAGCAGCATCGGTGGTTCAGTGGTAGAATTCTCGCCTGCTACGCGGGAGGCCCGGGTTCGATTCCCGGCCGATGCAAGCATTTTTTTGGCCCTTCATTTTATAACTGATAAATCATTAGAAAAAAAGTCTGAACAAATTATTCATTCCTGAGCAGCATCGGTGGTTCAGTGGTAGAATTCTCGCCTGCCACGCGGGAGGCCCGGGTTCGATTCCCGGCCGATGCAAACATTTTTTGGCCCTTCATTTTATAACTGATAAATCATTAGAAAAAAAGGTTGAACAAATTATATATTTCCCAAGCAGCATCGGTGGTTCAGTGGTAGAATTCTCGCCTGCCACGCGGGAGGCCCGGGTTAGATTCCCGGCCGATGCAAGCTTTTTTTGGCCCTTCATTTTATAACTGATAAATCATTAGAAAAAAAGTATGAACAAATTATATATTTCACAAGCAGCATCGGTGGTTCAGTGGTAGAATTCTCGCCTGCCACGAGGGAGGCCCGGGTTCGATTCCCGGCCGATGCAAACATTTTTTGGCCCTTCATTTTATAACTGATAAATCATTAGAAAAAAAGTCTGAACAAATCATATATTTCCAAAGCAGCATCGGTGGTTCAGTGGAAGAATTCTCGCCCGCCACGCGGGAGGCCCGGGTTCGATTCCCGACCGATGCAAGTTTTCTTTTGTCCCTTCATTTTATAACTGATAAATCATTAGAAAAAAAGTCTGAACAAATTATGTATTTCACAAGCAGCATCGGTGGTTCAGTGGTATAATTCTCGCCTGCCACGCGGGAGGCCCGGGTTCGATTCCCGGCCGATGCAAGTTTTCTTTTGTACCTTCATTTTATAACTGATGAATCATTAGTAAAAAAGTCTGAACAAATTATATATTTCCCAAGCAGCATCGGTGGTTCAGTGGTAGAATTCTCTCCTGCCACGCGGGAGGCCCGGGTTCGATTCCCGGGCGATGCAATTTTTCTTTTGTCCCTTCAGTTTATAACTGATGAATCATTAGAAAAAAAGGTTGAATAAATTATATATTTCCCAAGCAGCATCGGTGGTTCAGTGGTAGAATTCTCGCCTGCCACGCGGGAGGCCCGGGTTCGATTCACGGCCGATGCAAGCATTTTTTGGCCCTTCATTTTATAACTGATAAATCATTAGAAAAAAAGTCTGAACAAATTATATATTTCACAAGCAGCATCGGTGGTTCAGTGGTAGAATTCTCGCCTGCCACGCTGGAGGCCCAAGTTCGATTCCCGGCCGATGCAAACAATTTTTGGCCCTTCATTTTATAACTGATAAATCATTAGAAAAAAAGTATGAACAAATTATTCATTCCTGAGCAGCATCGGTGGTTCAGTGGTAGAATTCTCGCCTGCTACGCGGGATGCCCGGGTTCGATTCCCGGCCGATGCAAGCATTTTTTGGCCCTTCATTTTATAACTGATAAATCATTAGAAAAAAAGTCTGAACAAATCATATATTTCACAAGCAGCATCGGTGGTTCAGTGGTAGAATTCTCGCCTCCCACGCGGGAGGCCCGGGTTCGATTCCCGGCCGATGCAAGTTTTCTTTTGTCCCGTCATTTTATAACTGATGAATCATTAGTAAAAAAGTCTGAACAAATTATATATTTCCCAAGCAGCATCGGTGGTTCAGTGGTAGAATTCTCGCCTGCTACGCGGGAGGCCCGGGTTCGATTCCCGGCCGATGCAAGCATTTTTTTGGCCCTTCAATTTATAACTGATAAATCATTAGAAAAAAAGTCTGAACAAATTATTCATTCCTGAGCAGCATCGGTGGTTCAGTGGTAGAATTCTCGCCTGCCACGCGGGAGGCCCGGGTTCGATTCCCGGCCGATGCAAACATTTTTTGGCCCTTCATTTTATAACTGATAAATCATTAGAAAAAAAGTCTGAACAAATCATATATTTCACAAGCAGCATCGGTGGTTCAGTGGTAGAATTCTCGCCTGCCATGCGGGAGGCCCGGGTTCGATTCCCGGCCGATGCAAACATTTTTTGGCCCTTCATTTTATAACTGATAAATCATTAGAAAAAAAGTCTGAACAAATCATATATTTCACAAGCAGCATCGGTGGTTCAGTGGTAGAATTCTCGCCTGCCACGCGGGAGGCCCGGATTCGATTCCCGGCCGATGCAAGTTTTCTTTTGTCCCTTCATTTTATAACTGATGAATCATTAGTAAAAAAGTCTGAACAAATTATATATTTCCAAAGCAGCATCGGTGGTTCAGTGGAAGAATTCTCGCCTGCCACGCGGGAGGCCCGGGTTCGATTCCCGGCCGATGCAAGTTTTCTTTTGTCCCTTCATTTTATAACTGATAAATCATTAGAAAAAAAGTCTGAACAAATTATGTATTTCACAAGCAGCATCGGTGGTTCAGTGGTATAATTCTCGCCTGCCACGCGGGAGGCCCGGGTTCGATTCCCGGCCGATGCAAGTTTTCTTTTGTCCCTTCATTTTATAACTGATGAATCATTAGTAAAAAAGTCTGAACAAATTATATATTTCACAAGCAGCATCGGTGGTTCAGTGGTAGAATTCTCTCCTGCCACGCGGGAGGCCCGGGTACGATTTCCGGCCGATGCAATTTTTCTTTTGTCCCTTCAGTTTATAACTGATGAATCATTAGAAAAAAAGGTTGAATAAATTATATATTTCCCAAGCAGCATCGGTGGTTCAGTGGTAGAATTCTCGCCTGCCACGCGGGAGGCCCGGGTTCGATTCACGGCCGATGCAAGCATTTTTTGGCCCTTCATTTTATAACTGATAAATCATTAGAAAAAAAGTCTGAAAAAATTATATATTTCACAAGCAGCATCGGTGGTTCAGTGGTAGAATTCTCGCCTGCCACGCGGGAGGCCCGGGTTCGATTCCCGGCCGATGCAAACATTTTTTGGCCCTTCATTTTATAACTGATAAATCATTAGAAAAAAAGTATGAACAAATTATTCATTCCTGAGCAGCATCGGTGGTTCAGTGGTAGAATTCTCGCCTGCTACGCGGGAGGCCCGGGTTCGATTCCCGGCCGATGCAAGCATTTTTTTGGCCCTTCATTTTATAACTGATAAATCATTAGAAAAAAAGTCTGAACAAATCATATATTTCACAAGCAGCATCGGTGGTTCAGTGGTAGAATTCTCGCCTCCCACGCGGGAGGCCCGGGTTCGATTCCCGGCTGATGCAAGTTTTCTTTTGTCCCTTCATTGTATAACTGATGAATCATTAGTAAAAAAGTCTGAACAAATTATATATTTGCCAAGCAGCATCGGTGGTTCAGTGGTAGAATTCTCCCCTGCCACGCGGGAGGCCCGGGTTCGATTCACGGCCGATGCAAGCATTTTTTGGCCCTTCATTTTATAACTGATAAATCATTAGAAAACAAGTCTGAACAAATTATTCATTCCTGAGCAGCGTCGGTGGTTCAGTGGTAGAATTCTCGCCTGCTACGCGAGAGGCCCGGGTTCGATTCCCGGCCGATGCAAGCATTTTTTTGGCCCTTCATTTTATAACTGATAAATCATTAGAAAAAAAGTCTGAACAAATTATTCATTCCTGAGCAGCATCGGTGGTTCAGTGGTAGAAATCTCGCCTGCCACGCGGGAGGCCGGGTTCGATTCCCGGCCGATGCAAGCATTTTTTGGCCCTTCATTTTATAACTGATTAATCATTAGTAAAAAAAAGTCTGTACAAATTATATATTTCACAAGCAGTAGTAGAATTCTCGCCTGCCGAGCGGGAGGCCTGGGTTCGATTCCCGGCCGATGCAAACATTTTTTGGCCCTTCATTTTATAACTGATAAATCATTAGAAAAAAAGTCTGAACAAATTATTCGTTCCTGAGCAGCATCGGTGGTTCAGTGGTAGAATTCTCGCCTGCTACGCGGGAGGCCCGGGTTCGATTCCCGGCCGATGCAAGTTTTCTTTTGTCCCTTCATTTTATAACTGATAAATCATTAGAAAAAAAGTCTGAACAAATTATGTATTTCACAAGCAGCATCGGTGGTTCAGTGGTATAATTCTCGCCTGCCACGCGGGAGGCCCGGGTTCGATTCCCGGCCGATGCAAGTTTTTTTTTGTCCCTTCAGTTTATAACTGATGAATCATTAGAAAAAAAGGTTGAATAAATTATATATTTCCCAAGCAGCATCGGTGGTTCAGTGGTAGAATTCTCGCCTGCCACGCGGGAGGCCCGGGTTCGATTCACGGCCGATGCAAGCATTTGTTGGCCCTTCATTTTATAACTGATAAATCATTAGAAAAAAAGTCTGAACAAATTATATATTTCACAAGCAGCATCGGTGGTTCAGTGGTAGAATTCTCGCCTGCCACGCGGGAGGCCCGGGTTCGATTCCCGGCCGATGCAAACATTTTTTGGCCCTTCATTTTATAACTGATAAATCATTAGAAAAAAAGTATGAACAAATTATTCATTCCTGAGCAGCATCGGTGGTTCAGTGGTAGAATTCTCGCCTGCTACGCGGGATGCCCGGGTTCGATTCCCGGCCGATGCAAGCATTTTTTGGCCCTTCATTTTATAACTGATAAATCATTAGAAAAAAAGTCTGAACAAATCATATATTTCACAAGCAGCATCGGTGGTTCAGTGGTAGAATTCTCGCCTCCCACGCGGGAGGCCCGGGTTCGATTCCCGGCCGATGCAAGTTTTTTTTTGTCCCGTCATTTTATAACTGATGAATCATTAGTAAAAAAGTCTGAACAAATTATATATTTCCCAAGCAGCATCGGTGGTTCTGTGGTAGAATTCTCGCCTGCCACGCGGGAGGCCCGGGTTCGATTCACGGCCGATGCAAGCATTTTTTGGCCCTTCATTTTATAACTGATAAATCATTAGAAAAAAAGTCTGAACAAATTATTCATTCCTGAGCAGCATCGGTGGTTCAGTGGTAGAATTCTCGCCTGCCACGCGGGAGGCCCGGGTTCGATTCCCGGCCGATGCAAACATTTTTTGGCCCTTCATTTTATAACTGATAAATCATTAGAAAAAAAGTCTGAACAAATCATATATTTCACAAGCAGCATCGGTGGTTCAGTGGTAGAATTCTCGCCTGCCACGCGGGAGGCCCGGGTTCGATTCCCGGCCGATGCAAACATTTTTTGGCCCTTCATTTTATAACTGATAAATCATTAGAAAAAAAGTCTGAACAAATCATATATTTCACAAGCAGCATCGGTGGTTCAGTGGTAGAATTCTCGCCTGCCACGCGGGAGGCCCGGGTTCGATTCCCGGCCGATGCAAGTTTTCTTTTGTCCCTTCATTGTATAACTGATGAATCATTAGTAAAAAAGTCTGAACAAATTATATATTTCCCAAGCAGCATCGGTGGTTCAGTGGTAGAATTCTCCCCTGCCACGCGGGAGGCCCGGGTTCGATTCACGGCCGATGCAAGCATTTTTTGGCCCTTCATTTTATAACTGATAAATCATTAGAAAAAAAGTCTGAACAAATTATTCATTCCTGAGCAGCATCGGTGGTTCAGTGGTAGAATTCTCGCCTGCCACGCGGGAGGCCCGGGTTCGATTCCCGGCCGATGCAAACATTTTTTGGCCCTTCATTTTATAACTGATAAATCATTAGAAAAAAAGTCTGAACAAATCATATATTTCACAAGCAGCATCGGTGGTTCAGTGGTAGAATTCTCGCCTGCCACGCGGGAGGCCCGGGTTCGATTCCCGGCCGATGCAAACATTTTTTGGCCCTTCATTTTATAACTGATAAATCATTAGAAAAAAAGTCTGAACAAATTATTCATTCCTGAGCAGCATCGGTGGTTCAGTGGTAGAATTCTCGCCTGCCACGCGGGAGGCCCGGGTTCGATTCCCGGCCGATGCAAACATTTTTTGGCCCTTCATTTTATAACTGATAAATCATTAGAAAAAAAGTCTGAACAAATTATTCGTTCCTGAGCAGCATCGGTGGTTCAGTGGTAGAATTCTCGCCTGCTACGCGGGAGGCCCGGGTTCGATTCCCGGCCGATGCAAGTTTTCTTTTGTCCCTTCATTTTATAACTGATAAATCATTAGAAAAAAAGTCTGAACAAATTATGTATTTCACAAGCAGCATCGGTGGTTCAGTGGTATAATTCTCCCCTGCCACGCGGGAGGCCCGGGTTCGATTCCCGGCCGATGCAAGTTTTTTTTTGTCCCTTCATTTTATAACTGATGAATCATTAGTAAAAAAGTCTGAACAAATTATATATTTCCCAAGCAGCATCGGTGGTTCAGTGGTAGAATTCTCTCCTGCCACGCGGGAGGCCCGGGTTCGATTCCCGGGCGATGCAATTTTTCTTTTGTCCCTTCAGTTTATAACTGATGAATCATTAGAAAAAAGGTTGAATAAATTATATATTTCCCAAGCAGCATCGGTGGTTCAGTGGTAGAATTCTCGCCTGCCACGCGGGAGGCCCGGGTTCGATTCCCGGCCGATGCAAAAAATTTTTGGCCCTTCATTTTATAACTGATAAATCATTAGAAAAAAAGTCTGAACAAATTATTCGTTCCTGAGCAGCATCGGTGGTTCAGTGGTAGAATTCTCGCCTGCTACGCGGGAGGCCCGGGTTCGATTCCCGGCCGATGCAAGTTTTCTTTTGTCCCTTCATTTTATAACTGATAAATCATTAGAAAAAAAGTCTGAACAAATTATGTATTTCACAAGCAGCATCGGTGGTTCAGTGGTATAATTCTCGCCTGCCACGCGGGAGGCCCGGGTTCGATTCCCGGCCGATGCAAGTTTTTTTTTGTCCCTTCATTTTATAACTGATGAATCATTAGTAAAAAAGTCTGAACAAATTATATATTTCCCAAGCAGCATCGGTGGTTCAGTGGTAGAATTCTCTCCTGCCACGCGAGAGGCCCGGGTTCGATTCCCGGGCGATGCAATTTTTCTTTTGTCCCTTCAGTTTATAACTGATGAATCATTAGAAAAAAAGGTTGAATAAATTATATATTTCCCAAGCAGCATCGGTGGTTCAGTGGTAGAATTCTCGCCTGCCACGCGGGAGGCCCGGGTTCGATTCACGGCCGATGCAAGCATTTGTTGGCCCTTCATTTTATAACTGATAAATCATTAGAAAAAAAGTATGAACAAATTATATATTTCACAAGCAGCATCGGTGGTTCAGTGGTAGAATTCTCGCCTGCCACGCGAGAGGCCCGGGTTCGATTCCCGGCCGATGCAAACATTTTTTGGCCCTTCATTTTATAACTGATAAATCATTAGAAAAAAAGTATGAACAAATTATTCATTCCTGAGCAGCATCGGTGGTTCAGTGGTAGAATTCTCGCCTGCTACGCGGGATGCCCGGGTTCGATTCCCGGCCGATGCAAGCATTTTTTGGCCCTTCATTTTATAACTGATAAATCATTAGAAAAAAAGTCTGAACAAATCATATATTTCACAAGCAGCATCGGTGGTTCAGTGGTAGAATTCTCGCCTCCCACGCGGGAGGCCCGGGTTCGATTCCCGGCTGATGCAAGTTTTCTTTTGTCCCTTCATTGTATAACTGATGAATCATTAGTAAAAAAGTCTGAACAAATTATATATTTCCCAAGCAGCATCGGTGGTTCAGTGGTAGAATTCTCCCCTGCCACGCGGGAGGCCCGGGTTCGATTCCCGGCCGATGCAAACATTTTTTGGCCCTTCATTTTATAACTGATAAATCATTAGAAAAAAAGTCTGAACAAATTATTCATTCCTGAGCAGCATCGGTGGTTCAGTGGTAGAATTCTCGCCTGCCACGCGGGAGGCCCGGGTTCGATTCCCGGCCGATGCAAACATTTTTTGGCCCTTCATTTTATAACTGATAAATCATTAGAAAAAAAGTCTGAACAAATTATTCGTTCCTGAGCAGCATCGGTGGTTCAGTGGTAGAATTCTCGCCTGCTACGCGGGAGGCCCGGGTTCGATTCCCGGCCGATGCAAGTTTTCTTTTGTCCCTTCATTTTATAACTGATAAATCATTAGAAAAAAAGTCTGAACAAATTATGTATTTCACAAGCAGCATCGGTGGTTCAGTGGTATAATTCTCCCCTGCCACGCGGGAGGCCCGGGTTCGATTCCCGGCCGATGCAAGTTTTTTTTTGTCCCTTCATTTTATAACTGATGAATCATTAGTAAAAAAGTCTGAACAAATTATATATTTCCCAAGCAGCATCGGTGGTTCAGTGGTAGAATTCTCTCCTGCCACGCGGGAGGCCCGGGTTCGATTCCCGGGCGATGCAATTTTTCTTTTGTCCCTTCAGTTTATAACTGATGAATCATTAGAAAAAAGGTTGAATAAATTATATATTTCCCAAGCAGCATCGGTGGTTCAGTGGTAGAATTCTCGCCTGCCACGCGGGAGGCCCGGGTTCGATTCCCGGCCGATGCAAAAAATGTTTGGCCCTTCATTTTATAACTGATAAATCATTAGAAAAAAAGTCTGAACAAATTATTCGTTCCTGAGCAGCATCGGTGGTTCAGTGGTAGAATTCTCGCCTGCTACGCGGGAGGCCCGGGTTCGATTCTCGGCCGATGCAAGTTTTCTTTTGTCCCTTCATTTTATAACTGATAAATCATTAGAAAAAAAGTCTGAACAAATTATGTATTTCACAAGCAGCATCGGTGGTTCAGTGGTATAATTCTCGCCTGCCACGCGGGAGGCCCGGGTTCGATTCCCGGCCGATGCAAGTTTTTTTTTGTCCCTTCATTTTATAACTGATGAATCATTAGTAAAAAAGTCTGAACAAATTATATATTTCCCAAGCAGCATCGGTGGTTCAGTGGTAGAATTCTCTCCTGCCACGCGAGAGGCCCGGGTTCGATTCCCGGGCGATGCAATTTTTCTTTTGTCCCTTCAGTTTATAACTGATGAATCATTAGAAAAAAAGGTTGAATAAATTATATATTTCCCAAGCAGCATCGGTGGTTCAGTGGTAGAATTCTCGCCTGCCACGCGGGAGGCCCGGGTTCGATTCACGGCCGATGCAAGCATTTGTTGGCCCTTCATTTTATAACTGATAAATCATTAGAAAAAAAGTATGAACAAATTATATATTTCACAAGCAGCATCGGTGGTTCAGTGGTAGAATTCTCGCCTGCCACGCGAGAGGCCCGGGTTCGATTCCCGGCCGATGCAAACATTTTTTGGCCCTTCATTTTATAACTGATAAATCATTAGAAAAAAAGTATGAACAAATTATTCATTCCTGAGCAGCATCGGTGGTTCAGTGGTAGAATTCTCGCCTGCTACGCGGGATGCCCGGGTTCGATTCCCGGCCGATGCAAGCATTTTTTGGCCCTTCATTTTATAACTGATAAATCATTAGAAAAAAAGTCTGAACAAATCATATATTTCACAAGCAGCATCGGTGGTTCAGTGGTAGAATTCTCGCCTCCCACGCGGGAGGCCCGGGTTCGATTCCCGGCTGATGCAAGTTTTCTTTTGTCCCTTCATTGTATAACTGATGAATCATTAGTAAAAAAGTCTGAACAAATTATATATTTCCCAAGCAGCATCGGTGGTTCAGTGGTAGAATTCTCCCCTGCCACGCGGGAGGCCCGGGTTCGATTCACGGCCGATGCAAGCATTTTTTGGCCCTTCATTTTATAACTGATAAATCATTAGAAAAAAAGTCTGAACAAATTATTCATTCCTGAGCAGCATCGGTGGTTCAGTGGTAGAATTCTCGCCTGCTACGCGGGAGGCCCGGGTTCGATTCCCGGCCGATGCAAGCATTTTTTTGGCCCTTCATTTTATAACTGATAAATCATTAGAAAAAAAGTCTGAACAAATTATTCATTCCTGAGCAGCATCGGTGGTTCAGTGGTAGAATTCTCGCCTGCCACGCGGGAGGCCCGGGTTCGATTCCCGGCCGATGCAAACATTTTTTGGCCCTTCATTTTATAACTGATAAATCATTAGAAAAAAAGTCTGAACAAATTATTCGTTCCTGAGCAGCATCGGTGGTTCAGTGGTAGAATTCTCGCCTGCTACGCGGGAGGCCCGGGTTCGATTCCCGGCCGATGCAAGTTTTCTTTTGTCCCTTCATTTTATAACTGATAAATCATTAGAAAAAAAGTCTGAACAAATTATGTATTTCACAAGCAGCATCGGTGGTTCAGTGGTATAATTCTCGCCTGCCACGCGGGAGGCCCGGGTTCGATTCCCGGCCGATGCAAGTTTTTTTTTGTCCCTTCATTTTATAACTGATGAATCATTAGTAAAAAAGTCTGAACAAATTATATATTTCCCAAGCAGCATCGGTGGTTCAGTGGTAGAATTCTCTCCTGCCACGCGGGAGGCCCGGGTTCGATTCCCGGGCGATGCAATTTTTCTTTTGTCCCTTCAGTTTATAACTGATGAATCATTAGAAAAAAAGGTTGAATAAATTATATATTTCCCAAGCAGCATCGGTGGTTCAGTGGTAGAATTCTCGCCTGCCACGCGGGAGGCCCGGGTTCGATTCACGGCCGATGCAAGCATTTGTTGGCCCTTCATTTTATAACTGATAAATCATTAGAAAAAAAGTCTGAACAAATTATATATTTCACAAGCAGCATCGGTGGTTCAGTGGTAGAATTCTCGCCTGCCACGCGGGAGGCCCGGGTTCGATTCCCGGCCGATGCAAACATTTTTTGGCCCTTCATTTTATAACTGATAAATCATTAGAAAAAAAGTATGAACAAATTATTCATTCCTGAGCAGCATCGGTGGTTCAGTGGTAGAATTCTCGCCTGCTACGCGGGATGCCCGGGTTCGATTCCCGGCCGATGCAAGCATTTTTTGTCCCTTCATTTTATAACTGATGAATCATTAGTAAAAAAGTCTGAACAAATTATATATTTCCCAAGCAGCATCGGTGGTTCAGTGGTAGAATTCTCTCCTGCCACGCGAGAGGCCCGGGTTCGATTCCCGGGCGATGCAATTTTTCTTTTGTCCCTTCAGTTTATAACTGATGAATCATTAGAAAAAAAGGTTGAATAAATTATATATTTCCCAAGCAGCATCGGTGGTTCAGTGGTAGAATTCTCGCCTGCCACGCGGGAGGCCCGGGTTCGATTCACGGCCGATGCAAGCATTTGTTGGCCCTTCATTTTATAACTGATAAATCATTAGAAAAAAAGTATGAACAAATTATATATTTCACAAGCAGCATCGGTGGTTCAGTGGTAGAATTCTCGCCTGCCACGCGAGAGGCCCGGGTTCGATTCCCGGCCGATGCAAACATTTTTTGGCCCTTCATTTTATAACTGATAAATCATTAGAAAAAAAGTATGAACAAATTATTCATTCCTGAGCAGCATCGGTGGTTCAGTGGTAGAATTCTCGCCTGCTACGCGGGATGCCCGGGTTCGATTCCCGGCCGATGCAAGCATTTTTTGGCCCTTCATTTTATAACTGATAAATCATTAGAAAAAAAGTCTGAACAAATCATATATTTCACAAGCAGCATCGGTGGTTCAGTGGTAGAATTCTCGCCTCCCACGCGGGAGGCCCGGGTTCGATTCCCGGCTGATGCAAGTTTTCTTTTGTCCCTTCATTGTATAACTGATGAATCATTAGTAAAAAAGTCTGAACAAATTATATATTTCCCAAGCAGCATCGGTGGTTCAGTGGTAGAATTCTCCCCTGCCACGCGGGAGGCCCGGGTTCGATTCACGGCCGATGCAAGCATTTTTTGGCCCTTCATTTTATAACTGATAAATCATTAGAAAAAAAGTCTGAACAAATTATTCATTCCTGAGCAGCATCGGTGGTTCAGTGGTAGAATTCTCGCCTGCTACGCGGGAGGCCCGGGTTCGATTCCCGGCCGATGCAAGCATTTTTTTGGCCCTTCATTTTATAACTGATAAATCATTAGAAAAAAAGTCTGAACAAATTATTCATTCCTGAGCAGCATCGGTGGTTCAGTGGTAGAATTCTCGCCTGCCACGCGGGAGGCCCGGGTTCGATTCCCGGCCGATGCAAACATTTTTTGGCCCTTCATTTTATAACTGATAAATCATTAGAAAAAAAGTCTGAACAAATTATTCGTTCCTGAGCAGCATCGGTGGTTCAGTGGTAGAATTCTCGCCTGCTACGCGGGAGGCCCGGGTTCGATTCCCGGCCGATGCAAGTTTTCTTTTGTCCCTTCATTTTATAACTGATAAATCATTAGAAAAAAAGTCTGAACAAATTATGTATTTCACAAGCAGCATCGGTGGTTCAGTGGTATAATTCTCGCCTGCCACGCGGGAGGCCCGGGTTCGATTCCCGGCCGATGCAAGTTTTTTTTTGTCCCTTCATTTTATAACTGATGAATCATTAGTAAAAAAGTCTGAACAAATTATATATTTCCCAAGCAGCATCGGTGGTTCAGTGGTAGAATTCTCTCCTGCCACGCGGGAGGCCCGGGTTCGATTCCCGGGCGATGCAATTTTTCTTTTGTCCCTTCAGTTTATAACTGATGAATCATTAGAAAAAAAGGTTGAATAAATTATATATTTCCCAAGCAGCATCGGTGGTTCAGTGGTAGAATTCTCGCCTGCCACGCGGGAGGCCCGGGTTCGATTCACGGCCGATGCAAGCATTTGTTGGCCCTTCATTTTATAACTGATAAATCATTAGAAAAAAAGTCTGAACAAATTATATATTTCACAAGCAGCATCGGTGGTTCAGTGGTAGAATTCTCGCCTGCCACGCGGGAGGCCCGGGTTCGATTCCCGGCCGATGCAAACATTTTTTGGCCCTTCATTTTATAACTGATAAATCATTAGAAAAAAAGTATGAACAAATTATTCATTCCTGAGCAGCATCGGTGGTTCAGTGGTAGAATTCTCGCCTGCTACGCGGGATGCCCGGGTTCGATTCCCGGCCGATGCAAGCATTTTTTGGCCCTTCATTTTATAACTGATAAATCATTAGAAAAAAAGTCTGAACAAATCATATATTTCACAAGCAGCATCGGTGGTTCAGTGGTAGAATTCTCGCCTCCCACGCGAGAGGCCCGGGTTCGATTCCCGGCCGATGCAAGTTTTTTTTTGTCCCGTCATTTTATAACTGATGAATCATTAGTAAAAAAGTCTGAACAAATTATATATTTCCCAAGCAGCATCGGTGGTTCTGTGGTAGAATTCTCGGCTGCCACGCGGGAGGCCCGGGTTCGATTCACGGCCGATGCAAGCATTTTTTGGCCCTTCATTTTATAACTGATAAATCATTAGAAAAAAAGTCTGAACAAATTATATATTTCACAAGCAGCATCGGTGGTTCAGTGGTAGAATTCTCGCCTGCCACGCGGGAGGCCCGGGTTCGATTTCCGGCCGATGCAAACATTTTTTGGCCCTTCATTTTATAACTGATAAATCATTAGAAAAAAAGTATGAACAAATTATTCATTCCTGAGCAGCATCGGTGGTTCAGTGGTAGAATTCTCGCCTGCTACGCGGGAGGCCCGGGTTCGATTCCCGGCCGATGCAAGCATTTTTTGGCCCTTCATTTTATAACTGATAAATCATTAGAAAAAAAGTCTGAACAAATTATATATTTCACAAGCAGCATCGGTGGTTCAGTGGTAGAATTCTCGCCTGCCACGCGGGAGGCCCGGGTTCGATTTCCGGCCGATGCAAACATTTTTTGGCCCTTCATTTTATAACTGATAAATCATTAGAAAAAAAGTATGAACAAATTATTCATTCCTGAGCAGCATCGGTGGTTCAGTGGTAGAATTCTCGCCTGCCACGCGGGAGGCCCGGGTTCGATTCCCGGCCGATGCAAACATTTTTTGGCCCTTCATTTTATAACTGATAAATCATTAGAAAAAAAGTCTGAAAAAATCATATATTTCACAAGCAGCATCGGTGGTTCAGTGGTAGAATTCTCGCCTGCCACGCGGGAGGCCCGGGTTCGATTCCCGGCCGATGCAAACATTTTTTGGCCCTTCATTTTATAACTGATAAATCATTAGAAAAAAAGTCTGAACAAATCATATATTTCACAAGCAGCATCGGTGGTTCAGTGGTAGAATTCTCGCCTGCCACGCGGGAGGCCCGGGTTCGATTCCCGGCCGATGCAAGTTTTCTTTTGTCCCTTCATTTTATAACTGATGAATCATTAGTAAAAAAGTCTGAACAAATTATATATTTCCAAAGCAGCATCGGTGGTTCAGTGGAAGAATTCTCGCCTGCCACGCGGGAGGCCCGGGTTCGATTCCCGGCCGATGCAAGTTTTCTTTTGTCCCTTCATTTTATAACTGATAAATCATTAGAAAAAAAGTCTGAACAAATTATGTATTTCACAAGCAGCATCGGTGGTTCAGTGGTATAATTCTCGCCTGCCACGCGGGAGGCCCGGGTTCGATTCCCGGCCGATGCAAGTTTTCTTTTGTCCCTTCATTTTATAACTGATGAATCATTAGTAAAAAAGTCTGAACAAATTATATATTTCACAAGCAGCATCGGTGGTTCAGTGGTAGAATTCTCTCCTGCCACTAGGGAGGCCCGGGTTCGATTCCCGGCCGATGCAATTTTTCTTTTGTCCCTTCAGTTTATAACTGATGAATCATTAGAAAAAAAGGTTGAATAAATTATATATTTCCCAAGCAGCATCGGTGGTTCAGTGGTAGAATTCTCGCCTGCCACGCGGGAGGCCCGGGTTCGATTCACGGCCGATGCAAGCATTTTTTGGCCCTTCATTTTATAACTGATAAATCATTAGAAAAAAAGTCTGAACAAATTATATATTTCACAAGCAGCATCGGTGGTTCAGTGGTAGAATTCTCGCCTGCCACGCGGGAGGCCCGGGTTCGATTCCCGGCCGATGCAAACATTTTTTGGCCCTTCATTTTATAACTGATCAATCATTAGAAAAAAAGTATGAACAAATTATTCATTCCTGAGCAGCATCGGTGGTTCAGTGGTAGAATTCTCGCCTGCCACGCGGGAGGCCCGGGTTCGATTCCCGGCCGATGCAAACATTTTTTGGCCCTTCATTTTATAACTGATAAATCATTAGAAAAAAAGTCTGAACAAATTATTCGTTCCTGAGCAGCATCGGTGGTTCAGTGGTAGAATTCTCGCCTGCTACGCGGGAGGCCCGGGTTCGATTCCCGGCCGATGCAAGTTTTCTTTTGTCCCTTCATTTTATAACTGATAAATCATTAGAAAAAAAGTCTGAACAAATTATGTATTTCACAAGCAGCATCGGTGGTTCAGTGGTATAATTCTCCCCTGCCACGCGGGAGGCCCGGGTTCGATTCCCGGCCGATGCAAGTTTTTTTTTGTCCCTTCATTTTATAACTGATGAATCATTAGTAAAAAAGTCTGAACAAATTATATATTTCCCAAGCAGCATCGGTGGTTCAGTGGTAGAATTCTCTCCTGCCACGCGGGAGGCCCGGGTTCGATTCCCGGGCGATGCAATTTTTCTTTTGTCCCTTCAGTTTATAACTGATGAATCATTAGAAAAAAGGTTGAATAAATTATATATTTCCCAAGCAGCATCGGTGGTTCAGTGGTAGAATTCTCGCCTGCCACGCGGGAGGCCCGGGTTCGATTCCCGGCCGATGCAAAAAATGTTTGGCCCTTCATTTTATAACTGATAAATCATTAGAAAAAAAGTCTGAACAAATTATTCGTTCCTGAGCAGCATCGGTGGTTCAGTGGTAGAATTCTCGCCTGCTACGCGGGAGGCCCGGGTTCGATTCCCGGCCGATGCAAGTTTTCTTTTGTCCCTTCATTTTATAACTGATAAATCATTAGAAAAAAAGTCTGAACAAATTATGTATTTCACAAGCAGCATCGGTGGTTCAGTGGTATAATTCTCGCCTGCCACGCGGGAGGCCCGGGTTCGATTCCCGGCCGATGCAAGTTTTTTTTTGTCCCTTCATTTTATAACTGATGAATCATTAGTAAAAAAGTCTGAACAAATTATATATTTCCCAAGCAGCATCGGTGGTTCAGTGGTAGAATTCTCTCCTGCCACGCGAGAGGCCCGGGTTCGATTCCCGGGCGATGCAATTTTTCTTTTGTCCCTTCAGTTTATAACTGATGAATCATTAGAAAAAAAGGTTGAATAAATTATATATTTCCCAAGCAGCATCGGTGGTTCAGTGGTAGAATTCTCGCCTGCCACGCGGGAGGCCCGGGTTCGATTCACGGCCGATGCAAGCATTTGTTGGCCCTTCATTTTATAACTGATAAATCATTAGAAAAAAAGTATGAACAAATTATATATTTCACAAGCAGCATCGGTGGTTCAGTGGTAGAATTCTCGCCTGCCACGCGAGAGGCCCGGGTTCGATTCCCGGCCGATGCAAACATTTTTTGGCCCTTCATTTTATAACTGATAAATCATTAGAAAAAAAGTATGAACAAATTATTCATTCCTGAGCAGCATCGGTGGTTCAGTGGTAGAATTCTCGCCTGCTACGCGGGATGCCCGGTTTCGATTCCCGGCCGATGCAAGCATTTTTTGGCCCTTCATTTTATAACTGATAAATCATTAGAAAAAAAGTCTGAACAAATCATATATTTCACAAGCAGCATCGGTGGTTCAGTGGTAGAATTCTCGCCTCCCACGCGGGAGGCCCGGGTTCGATTCCCGGCTGATGCAAGTTTTCTTTTGTCCCTTCATTGTATAACTGATGAATCATTAGTAAAAAAGTCTGAACAAATTATATATTTCCCAAGCAGCATCGGTGGTTCAGTGGTAGAATTCTCCCCTGCCACGCGGGAGGCCCGGGTTCGATTCACGGCCGATGCAAGCATTTTTTGGCCCTTCATTTTATAACTGATAAATCATTAGAAAAAAAGTCTGAACAAATTATTCATTCCTGAGCAGCATCGGTGGTTCAGTGGTAGAATTCTCGCCTGCTACGCGGGAGGCCCGGGTTCGATTCCCGGCCGATGCAAGCATTTTTTTGGCCCTTCATTTTATAACTGATAAATCATTAGAAAAAAAGTCTGAACAAATTATTCATTCCTGAGCAGCATCGGTGGTTCAGTGGTAGAATTCTCGCCTGCCACGCGGGAGGCCCGGGTTCGATTCCCGGCCGATGCAAACATTTTTTGGCCCTTCATTTTATAACTGATAAATCATTAGAAAAAAAGTCTGAACAAATTATTCGTTCCTGAGCAGCATCGGTGGTTCAGTGGTAGAATTCTCGCCTGCTACGCGGGAGGCCCGGGTTCGATTCCCGGCCGATGCAAGTTTTCTTTTGTCCCTTCATTTTATAACTGATAAATCATTAGAAAAAAAGTCTGAACAAATTATGTATTTCACAAGCAGCATCGGTGGTTCAGTGGTATAATTCTCGCCTGCCACGCGGGAGGCCCGGGTTCGATTCCCGGCCGATGCAAGTTTTTTTTTGTCCCTTCATTTTATAACTGATGAATCATTAGTAAAAAAGTCTGAACAAATTATATATTTCCCAAGCAGCATCGGTGGTTCAGTGGTAGAATTCTCTCCTGCCACGCGGGAGGCCCGGGTTCGATTCCCGGGCGATGCAATTTTTCTTTTGTCCCTTCAGTTTATAACTGATGAATCATTAGAAAAAAAGGTTGAATAAATTATATATTTCCCAAGCAGCATCGGTGGTTCAGTGGTAGAATTCTCGCCTGCCACGCGGGAGGCCCGGGTTCGATTCACGGCCGATGCAAGCATTTGTTGGCCCTTCATTTTATAACTGATAAATCATTAGAAAAAAAGTCTGAACAAATTATATATTTCACAAGCAGCATCGGTGGTTCAGTGGTAGAATTCTCGCCTGCCACGCGGGAGGCCCGGGTTCGATTCCCGGCCGATGCAAACATTTTTTGGCCCTTCATTTTATAACTGATAAATCATTAGAAAAAAGTATGAACAAATTATTCATTCCTGAGCAGCATCGGTGGTTCAGTGGTAGAATTCTCGCCTGCTACGCGGGATGCCCGGGTTCGATTCCCGGCCGATGCAAGCATTTTTTGGCCCTTCATTTTATAACTGATAAATCATTAGAAAAAAAGTCTGAACAAATCATATATTTCACAAGCAGCATCGGTGGTTCAGTGGTAGAATTCTCGCCTCCCACGCGAGAGGCCCGGGTTCGATTCCCGGCCGATGCAAGTTTTTTTTTGTCCCGTCATTTTATAACTGATGAATCATTAGTAAAAAAGTCTGAACAAATTATATATTTCCCAAGCAGCATCGGTGGTTCTGTGGTAGAATTCTCGGCTGCCACGCGGGAGGCCCGGGTTCGATTCACGGCCGATGCAAGCATTTTTTGGCCCTTCATTTTATAACTGATAAATCATTAGAAAAAAAGTCTGAACAAATTATATATTTCACAAGCAGCATCGGTGGTTCAGTGGTAGAATTCTCGCCTGCCACGCGGGAGGCCCGGGTTCGATTTCCGGCCGATGCAAACATTTTTTGGCCCTTCATTTTATAACTGATAAATCATTAGAAAAAAAGTATGAACAAATTATTCATTCCTGAGCAGCATCGGTGGTTCAGTGGTAGAATTCTCGCCTGCTACGCGGGAGGCCCGGGTTCGATTCCCGGCCGATGCAAGCATTTTTTGGCCCTTCATTTTATAACTGATAAATCATTAGAAAAAAAGTCTGAACAAATTATATATTTCACAAGCAGCATCGGTGGTTCAGTGGTAGAATTCTCGCCTGCCACGCGGGAGGCCCGGGTTCGATTTCCGGCCGATGCAAACATTTTTTGGCCCTTCATTTTATAACTGATAAATCATTAGAAAAAAAGTATGAACAAATTATTCATTCCTGAGCAGCATCGGTGGTTCAGTGGTAGAATTCTCGCCTGCCACGCGGGAGGCCCGGGTTCGATTCCCGGCCGATGCAAACATTTTTTGGCCCTTCATTTTATAACTGATAAATCATTAGAAAAAAAGTCTGAAAAAATCATATATTTCACAAGCAGCATCGGTGGTTCAGTGGTAGAATTCTCGCCTGCCACGCGGGAGGCCCGGGTTCGATTCCCGGCCGATGCAAACATTTTTTGGCCCTTCATTTTATAACTGATAAATCATTAGAAAAAAAGTCTGAACAAATTATATATTTCACAAGCAGCATCGGTGGTTCAGTGGTAGAATTCTCGCCTGCCACGCGGGAGGCCCGGGTTCGATTCCCGGCCGATGCAAACATTTTTTGGCCCTTCATTTTATAACTGATAAATCATTAGAAAAAAGTATGAACAAATTATTCATTCCTGAGCAGCATCGGTGGTTCAGTGGTAGAATTCTCGCCTGCTACGCGGGATGCCCGGGTTCGATTCCCGGCCGATGCAAGCATTTTTTGGCCCTTCATTTTATAACTGATAAATCATTAGAAAAAAAGTCTGAACAAATCATATATTTCACAAGCAGCATCGGTGGTTCAGTGGTAGAATTCTCGCCTCCCACGCGAGAGGCCCGGGTTCGATTCCCGGCCGATGCAAGTTTTTTTTTGTCCCGTCATTTTATAACTGATGAATCATTAGTAAAAAAGTCTGAACAAATTATATATTTCCCAAGCAGCATCGGTGGTTCTGTGGTAGAATTCTCGGCTGCCACGCGGGAGGCCCGGGTTCGATTCACGGCCGATGCAAGCATTTTTTGGCCCTTCATTTTATAACTGATAAATCATTAGAAAAAAAGTCTGAACAAATTATATATTTCACAAGCAGCATCGGTGGTTCAGTGGTAGAATTCTCGCCTGCCACGCGGGAGGCCCGGGTTCGATTTCCGGCCGATGCAAACATTTTTTGGCCCTTCATTTTATAACTGATAAATCATTAGAAAAAAAGTATGAACAAATTATTCATTCCTGAGCAGCATCGGTGGTTCAGTGGTAGAATTCTCGCCTGCTACGCGGGAGGCCCGGGTTCGATTCCCGGCCGATGCAAGCATTTTTTGGCCCTTCATTTTATAACTGATAAATCATTAGAAAAAAAGTCTGAACAAATTATATATTTCACAAGCAGCATCGGTGGTTCAGTGGTAGAATTCTCGCCTGCCACGCGGGAGGCCCGGGTTCGATTTCCGGCCGATGCAAACATTTTTTGGCCCTTCATTTTATAACTGATAAATCATTAGAAAAAAAGTATGAACAAATTATTCATTCCTGAGCAGCATCGGTGGTTCAGTGGTAGAATTCTCGCCTGCCACGCGGGAGGCCCGGGTTCGATTCCCGGCCGATGCAAACATTTTTTGGCCCTTCATTTTATAACTGATAAATCATTAGAAAAAAAGTCTGAAAAAATCATATATTTCACAAGCAGCATCGGTGGTTCAGTGGTAGAATTCTCGCCTGCCACGCGGGAGGCCCGTGTTCGATTCCCGGCCGATGCAAACATTTTTTGGCCCTTCATTTTATAACTGATAAATCATTAGAAAAAAAGTCTGAACAAATCATATATTTCACAAGCAGCATCGGTGGTTCAGTGGTAGAATTCTCGCCTGCCACGCGGGAGGCCCGGGTTCGATTCCCGGCCGATGCAAGTTTTCTTTTGTCCCTTCATTTTATAACTGATGAATCATTAGTAAAAAAGTCTGAACAAATTATATATTTCCAAAGCAGCATCGGTGGTTCAGTGGAAGAATTCTCGCCTGCCACGCGGGAGGCCCGGGTTCGATTCCCGGCCGATGCAAGTTTTCTTTTGTCCCTTCATTTTATAACTGATAAATCATTAGAAAAAAAGTCTGAACAAATTATGTATTTCACAAGCAGCATCGGTGGTTCAGTGGTATAATTCTCGCCTGCCACGCGGGAGGCCCGGGTTCGATTCCCGGCCGATGCAAGTTTTCTTTTGTCCCTTCATTTTATAACTGATGAATCATTAGTAAAAAAGTCTGAACAAATTATATATTTCACAAGCAGCATCGGTGGTTCAGTGGTAGAATTCTCTCCTGCCACTAGGGAGGCCCGGGTTCGATTCCCGGCCGATGCAATTTTTCTTTTGTCCCTTCAGTTTATAACTGATGAATCATTAGAAAAAAAGGTTGAATAAATTATATATTTCCCAAGCAGCATCGGTGGTTCAGTGGTAGAATTCTCGCCTGCCACGCGGGAGGCCCGGGTTCGATTCACGGCCGATGCAAGCATTTTTTGGCCCTTCATTTTATAACTGATAAATCATTAGAAAAAAAGTCTGAACAAATTATATATTTCACAAGCAGCATCGGTGGTTCAGTGGTAGAATTCTCGCCTGCCACGCGGGAGGCCCGGGTTCGATTCCCGGCCGATGCAAACATTTTTTGGCCCTTCATTTTATAACTGATCAATCATTAGAAAAAAAGTATGAACAAATTATTCATTCCTGAGCAGCATCGGTGGTTCAGTGGTAGAATTCTCGCCTGCTACGCGGGAGGCCCGGGTTCGATTCCCGGCCGATGCAAGCATTTTTTGGCCCTTCATTTTATAACTGATAAATCATTAGAAAAAAAGTCTGAACAAATCATATATTTCACAAGTAGCATCGGTGGTTCAGTGGTAGAATTCTCGCCTCCCACGCGGGAGGCCCGGGTTCGATTCCCGGCCGATGCAAGTTTTCTTTTGTCCCTTCATTTTATAACTGATGAATCATTAGTAAAAAAGTCTGAACAAATTATATATTTCCCAAGCAGCATCGGTGGTTCAGTGGTAGAATTCTCGCCTGCCACGCGGGAGGCCCGGGTTCGATTCACGGCCGATGCAAGCATTTTTTGGCCCTTCATTTTATAACTGATAAATCATTAGAAAAAAAGTCTGAACAAATTATTCATTCCTGAGCAGCATCGGTGGTTCAGTGGTAGAATTCTCGCCTGCTACGCGGGAGGCCCGGGTTCGATTCCCGGCCGATGCAAGCATTTTTTGGGCCCTTCATTTTATAACTGATAAATCATTAGAAAAAAAGTCTGAACAAATTATTCATTCCTGAGCAGCATCGGTGGTTCAGTGGTAGAATTCTCGCCTGCCACGCGGGAGGCCCGGGTTCGATTCCCGGCCGATGCAAACATTTTTTGGCCCTTCATTTTATAACTGATAAATCATTAGAAAAAAGTCTGAACAAATTATTCGTTCCTGAGCAGCATCGGTGGTTCAGTGGTAGAATTCTCGCCTGCTACGCGGGAGGCCCGGGTTCGATTCCCGGCCGATGCAAGCATTTTTTTGGCCCTTCATTTTATAACTGATAAATCATTAGAAAAAAAGTCTGAACAAATTATATATTTCCCAAGCAGCATCGGTGGTTCAGTGGTAGAATTCTCGCCTGCCACGCGGGAGGCCCGGGTTCGATTCCCGGCCGATGCAAGTTTTCTTTTGTCCCTTCAGTTTATAACTGATGAATCATTAGAAAAAAAGGTTGAACAAATTATATATTTCCCAAGCAGCATCGGTGGTTCAGTGGTAGAATTCTCGCCTGCCACGCGGGAGGCCCGGGTTAGATTACCGGCCGATGCAAGCATTTTTTGGCCCTTCATTTTATAACTGATAAATCATTAGAAAAAAAGTCTGAACAAATCATATATTTCACAAGCAGCATCGGTGGTTCAGTGGTAGAATTCTCGCCTGCCACGCGGGAGGCCCGGGTTCGATTCCCGGCCGATGCAAACATTTTTTGGCCCTTCATTTTATAACTGATAAATCATTAGAAAAAAAGTCTGAAAAAATCATATATTTCACAAGCAGCATCGGTGGTTCAGTGGTAGAATTCTCGCCTGCCACGCGGGAGGCCCGGGTTCGATTCCCGGCCGATGCAAACATTTTTTGGCCCTTCATTTTATAACTGATAAATCATTAGAAAAAAAGTCTGAACAAATCATATATTTCACAAGCAGCATCGGTGGTTCAGTGGTAGAATTCTCGCCTGCCACGCGGGAGGCCCGGGTTCGATTCCCGGCCGATGCAAGTTTTCTTTTGTCCCTTCATTTTATAACTGATGAATCATTAGTAAAAAAGTCTGAACAAATTATATATTTCCAAAGCAGCATCGGTGGTTCAGTGGAAGAATTCTCGCCTGCCACGCGGGAGGCCCGGTTTCGATTCCCGGCCGATGCAAGTTTTCTTTTGTCCCTTCATTTTATAACTGATAAATCATTAGAAAAAAAGTCTGAACAAATTATGTATTTCACAAGCAGCATCGGTGGTTCAGTGGTAGAATTCTCGCCTGCCACGCGGGAGGCCCGGGTTCGATTCCCGGCCGATGCAAACATTTTTTGGCCCTTCATTTTATAACTGATAAATCATTAGAAAAAAGTCTGAACAAATTATTCGTTCCTGAGCAGCATCGGTGGTTCAGTGGTAGAATTCTCGCCTGCTACGCGGGAGGCCCGGGTTCGATTCCCGGCCGATGCAAGCATTTTTTTGGCCCTTCATTTTATAACTGATAAATCATTAGAAAAAAAGTCTGAACAAATTATATATTTCCCAAGCAGCATCGGTGGTTCAGTGGTAGAATTCTCGCCTGCCACGCGGGAGGCCCGGGTTCGATTCCCGGCCGATGCAAGTTTTCTTTTGTCCCTTCAGTTTATAACTGATGAATCATTAGAAAAAAAGGTTGAACAAATTATATATTTCCCAAGCAGCATCGGTGGTTCAGTGGTAGAATTCTCGCCTGCCACGCGGGAGGCCCGGGTTAGATTACCGGCCGATGCAAGCATTTTTTGGCCCTTCATTTTATAACTGATAAATCATTAGAAAAAAAGTCTGAACAAATCATATATTTCACAAGCAGCATCGGTGGTTCAGTGGTAGAATTCTCGCCTGCCACGGGGGAGGCCCGGGTTCGATTCCCGGCCGATGCAAACATTTTTTGGCCCTTCATTTTATAACTGATAAATCATTAGAAAAAAAGTCTGAAAAAATCATATATTTCACAAGCAGCATCGGTGGTTCAGTGGTAGAATTCTCGCCTGCCACGCGGGAGGCCCGGGTTCGATTGCCGGCCGATGCAAACATTTTTTGGCCCTTCATTTTATAACTGATAAATCATTAGAAAAAAAGTCTGAACAAATCATATATTTCACAAGCAGCATCGGTGGTTCAGTGGTAGAATTCTCGCCTGCCACGCGGGAGGCCCGGGTTCGATTCCCGGCCGATGCAAGTTTTCTTTTGTCCCTTCATTTTATAACTGATGAATCATTAGTAAAAAAGTCTGAACAAATTATATATTTCCAAAGCAGCATCGGTGGTTCAGTGGAAGAATTCTCGCCTGCCACGCGGGAGGCCCGGGTTCGATTCCCGGCCGATGCAAGTTTTCTTTTGTCCCTTCATTTTATAACTGATAAATCATTAGAAAAAAAGTCTGAACAAATTATGTATTTCACAAGCAGCATCGGTGGTTCAGTGGTATAATTCTCGCCTGCCACGCGGGAGGCCCGGGTTCGATTCCCGGCCGATGCAAGTTTTCTTTTGTCCCTTCATTTTATAACTGATGAATCATTAGTAAAAAAGTCTGAACAAATTATATATTTCACAAGCAGCATCGGTGGTTCAGTGGTAGAATTCTCTCCTGCCACTAGGGAGGCCCGGGTTCGATTCCCGGCCGATGCCATTTTTCTTTTGTCCCTTCAGTTTATAACTGATGAATCATTAGAAAAAAAGGTTGAATAAATTATATATTTCCCAAGCAGCATCGGTGGTTCAGTGGTAGAATTCTCGCCTGCCACGCGGGAGGCCCGGGTTCGATTCACGGCCGATGCAAGCATTTTTTGGCCCTTCATTTTATAACTGATAAATCATTAGAAAAAAAGTCTGAACAAATTATATATTTCACAAGCAGCATCGGTGGTTCAGTGGTAGAATTCTCGCCTGCCACGCGGGAGGCCCGGGTTCGATTCCCGGCCGATGCAAACATTTTTTGGCCCTTCATTTTATAACTGATAAATCATTAGAAAAAAAGTATGAACAAATTATTCATTCCTGAGCAGCATCGGTGGTTCAGTGGTAGAATTCTCGCCTGCTACGCGGGAGGCCCGGGTTCGATTCCCGGCCGATGCAAGCATTTTTTGGCCCTTCATTTTATAACTGATAAATCATTAGAAAAAAAGTCTGAACAAATCATATATTTCACAAGCAGCATCGGTGGTTCAGTGGTAGAATTCTCGCCTCCCACGCGGGAGGCCCGGGTTCGATTCCCGGCCGATGCAAGTTTTCTTTTGTCCCTTCATTTTATAACTGATGAATCATTAGTAAAAAAGTCTGAACAAATTATATATTTCCCAAGCAGCATCGGTGGTTCAGTGGTAGAATTCTCGCCTGCCACGCGGGAGGCCCGGGTTCGATTCACGGCCGATGCAAGCATTTTTTGGCCCTTCATTTTATAACTGATAAATCATTAGAAAAAAAGTCTGAACAAATTATTCATTCCTGAGCAGCATCGGTGGTTCAGTGGTAGAATTCTCGCCTGCTACGCGGGAGGCCCGGGTTCGATTCCCGGCCGATGCAAGCATTTTTTGGGCCCTTCATTTTATAACTGATAAATCATTAGAAAAAAAGTCTGAACAAATTATTCATTCCTGAGCAGCATCGGTGGTTCAGTGGTAGAATTCTCGCCTGCCACGCGGGAGGCCCGGGTTCGATTCCCGGCCGATGCAAACATTTTTTGGCCCTTCATTTTATAACTGATAAATCATTAGAAAAAAAGTCTGAACAAATTATTCGTTCCTGAGCAGCATCGGTGGTTCAGTGGTAGAATTCTCGCCTGCTACGCGGGAGGCCCGGGTTCGATTCCCGGCCGATGCAAGCATTTTTTTGGCCCTTCATTTTATAACTGATAAATCATTAGAAAAAAAGTCTGAACAAATTATATATTTCACAAGCAGCATCGGTGGTTCAGTGGTAGAATTCTCGCCTGCCACGCGGGAGGCCCGGGTTCGATTCCCGGCCGATGCAAGTTTTCTTTTGTCCCTTCATTTTATAACTGATGAATCATTAGTAAAAAAGTCTGAACAAATTATATATTTCCCAAGCAGCATCGGTGGTTCAGTGGTAGAATTCTCGCCTGCCACGCGGGAGGCCCGGGTTCGATTCCCGGCCGATGCAAGTTTTCTTTTGTCCCTTCAGTTTATAACTGATGAATCATTAGAAAAAAAGGTTGAACAAATTACATATTTCCCAAGCAGCATCGGTGGTTCAGTGGTAGAATTCTCGCCTGCCACGCGGGAGGCCCGGGTTAGATTCCCGGCCGATGCAAGCATTTTTTGGCCCTTCATTTTATAACTGATAAATCATTAGAAAAAAAGTCTGAACAAATTATATATTTCACAAGCAGCATCGGTGGTTCAGTGGTATAATTCTCGCCTGCCACGCGGGAGGCCCGGGTTCGATTCCCGGCCGATGCAAACATTTTTTGGCCCTTCATTTTATAACTGATAAATCATTAGAAAAAAAGTCTGAACAAATCATATATTTCACAAGCAGCATCGGTGGTTCAGTGGTAGAATTCTCGCCTGCCACGCGGGAGGCCCGGGTTCGATTCCCGGCCGATGCAAGTTTTCTTTTGTCCCTTCATTTTATAACTGATGAATCATTAGTAAAAAAGTCTGAACAAATTATATATTTCCCAAAGCAGCATCGGTGGTTCAGTGGAAGAATTCTCGCCTGCCACGCGGGAGGCCCGGGTTCGATTCCCGGCCGATGCAAGTTTTCTTTTGTCCCTTCATTTTATAACTGATAAATCATTAGAAACAAAGTCTGAACAAATTATATATTTCACAAGCAGCATAGGTGGTTCAGTGGTATAATTCTCGCCTGCCACGCGGGAGGCCCGGGTTCGATTCCCGGCCGATGCAAGTTTTCTTTTGTCCCTTCATTTTATAACTGATGAATCATTAGTAAAAAAGTCTGAACAAATTATATATTTCCCAAGCAGCATCGGTGGTTCAGTGGTAGAATTCTCGCCTGCCACGCGGGAGGCCCGGGTTCGATTCCCGGCCGATGCAAGTTTTCTTTTGTCCCTTCAGTTTATAACTGATGAATCATTAGAAAAAAAGGTTGAATAAATTATATATTTCCCAAGCAGCATCGGTGGTTCAGTGGTAGAATTCTCGCCTGCCACGCGGGAGGCCCGGGTTCGATTCACGGCCGATGCAAGCATTTTATAACTGATGAATCATTAGTAAAAAAGTCTGAACAAATTATATATTTCCCAAGCAGCATCGGTGGTTCAGTGGTAGAATTCTCGCCTGCCACGCGGGAGGGCCGGGTTCGATTCCCGGCCGATGCAAGTTTTCTTTTGTCCCTTCAGTTTATAACTGATGAATCATTAGAAAAAAAGGTTGAATAAATTATATATTTCCCAAGCAGCATCGGTGGTTCAGTGGTAGAATTCTCGCCTGCCACGCGGGAGGCCCGGGTTCGATTCACGGCCGATGCAAGCAATTTTTGGCCCTTCATTTTATAACTGATCAATCATTAGAAAAAAAGTCTGAACAAATTATATATTTCACAAGCAGCATCGGTGGTTCAGTGGTAGAATTCTCGCCTGCCACGCGGAGGCCCGGGTTCGATTCCCGGCCGATGCAAACATTTTTTGGCCCTTCATTTTATAACTGATAAATCATTAGAAAAAAAGTATGAACAAATTATTCATTCCTGAGCAGCATCGGTGGTTCAGTGGTAGAATTCTCGCCTGCTACGCGGGAGGCCCGGGTTCGATTCCCGGCCGATGCAAGCATTTTTTTGGCCCTTCATTTTATAACTGATAAATCATTAGAAAAAAAGTCTGAACAAATCATATATTTCACAAGCAGCATCGGTGGTTCAGTGGTAGAATTCTCGCCTGCCACGCGGGAGGCCCGGGTTCGATTCCCGGCCGATGCAAGTTTTCTTTTGTCCCTTCATTTTATAACTGATGAATCATTAGTAAAAAAGTCTGAACAAATTATATATTTCCCAAGCAGCATCGGTGGTTCAGTGGTAGAATTCTCGCCTGCCACGCGGGAGGCCCGGGTGCGATTCACGGCCGATGCAAGCATTTTTTGGCCCTTCATTTTATAACTGATAAATCATTAGAAAAAAAGTCTGAACAAATTATATATTTCACAAGCAGCATCGGTGGTTCAGTGGAAGAATTCTCCCTGCCACGCGGGAGGCCCGGGTTCGATTCCCGGCCGATGCAAACATTTGTTGGCCATTAATTTTATAACTGATAAATCATTAGAAAAAAAGTCTGAACAAATTATTCGTTCCTGAGCAGCATCGGTGGTTCAGTGGTAGAATTCTCGCCTGCCACGCGGGAGGCCCGGGTTCGATTCACGGCCGATGCAAGCATTTTTTGGCCCTTCATTTTATAACTGATCAATCATTAGAAAAAAAGTCTGAACAAATTATATATTTCACAAGCAGCATCGGTGGTTCAGTGGTAGAATTCTCGCTTGCCACGCGGGAGGCCCGGGTTCGATTCCCGGCCGATGCAAACATTTTTTGGCCCTTCATTTTATAACTGATAAATCATTAGAAAAAAAGTATGAACAAATTATTCATTCCTGAGCAGCATCGGTGGTTCAGTGGTAGAATTCTCGCCTGCTACGCGGGAGGCCCGGGTTCGATTCCCGGCCGATGCAAGCCTTTTTTTTGGCCCTTCATTTTATAACTGATAAATCATTAGAAAAAAAGTCTGAACAAATCATATATTTCACAAGCAGCATCGGTGGTTCAGTGGTAGAATTCTCGCCTGCCACGCGGGAGGCCCGGGTTCGATTCCCGGCCGATGCAAGTTTTCTTTTGTCCCTTCATTTTATAACTGATGAATCATTAGTAAAAAAGTCTGAACAAATTATATATTTCCAAAGCAGCATCGGTGGTTCAGTGGAAGAATTCTCGCCTGCCACGCGGGAGGCCCGGGTTCGATTCCCGGCCGATGCAAGTTTTCTTTTGTCCCTTCATTTTATAACTGATAAATCCTTAGAAAAAAAGTCTGAACAAATTATGTATTTCACAAGCAGCATCGGTGGTTCAGTGGTATAATTCTCGCCTGCCACGCGGGAGGCCCGGGTTCGATTCCCGGCCGATGCAAGTTTTCTTTTGTCCCTTCATTTTATAACTGATGAATCATTAGTAAAAAAGTCTGAACAAATTATATATTTCACAAGCAGCATCGGTGGTTCAGTGGTAGAATTCTCTCCTGCCACTAGGGAGGCCCGGGTTCGATTCCCGGCCGATGCAATTTTTCTTTTGTCCCTTCAGTTTATAACTGATGAATCATTAGAAAAAAAGGTTGAATAAATTATATATTTCCCAAGCAGCATCGGTGGTTCAGTGGTAGAATTCTCGCCTGCCACGCGGGAGGCCCGGGTTCGATTCACGGCCGATGCAAGCATTTTTTGGCCCTTCATTTTATAACTGATAAATCATTAGAAAAAAAGTCTGAACAAATTATATATTTCACAAGCAGCATCGGTGGTTCAGTGGTAGAATTCTCGCCTGCCACGCGGGAGGCCCGGGTTCGATTCCCGGCCGATGCAAACATTTTTTGGCCCTTCATTTTATAACTGATAAATCATTAGAAAAAAAGTATGAACAAATTATTCATTCCTGAGCAGCATCGGTGGTTCAGTGGTAGAATTCTCGCCTGCTACGCGGGAGGCCCGGGTTCGATTCCCGGCCGATGCAAGCATTTTTTGGCCCTTCATTTTATAACTGATAAATCATTAGAAAAAAAGTCTGAACAAATCATATATTTCACAAGTAGCATCGGTGGTTCAGTGGTAGAATTCTCGCCTCCCACGCGGGAGGCCCGGGTTCGATTCCCGGCCGATGCAAGTTTTCTTTTGTCCCTTCATTTTATAACTGATGAATCATTAGTAAAAAAGTCTGAACAAATTATATATTTCCCAAGCAGCATCGGTGGTTCAGTGGTAGAATTCTCGCCTGCCACGCGGGAGGCCCGGGTTCGATTCACGGCCGATGCAAGCATTTTTTGGCCCTTCATTTTATAACTGATAAATCATTAGAAAAAAAGTCTGAACAAATTATTCATTCCTGAGCAGCATCGGTGGTTCAGTGGTAGAATTCTCGCCTGCTACGCGGGAGGCCCGGGTTCGATTCCCGGCCGATGCAAGCATTTTTTGGGCCCTTCATTTTATAACTGATAAATCATTAGAAAAAAAGTCTGAACAAATTATTCATTCCTGAGCAGCATCGGTGGTTCAGTGGTAGAATTCTCGCCTGCCACGCGGGAGGCCCGGGTTCGATTCCCGGCCGATGCAAACATTTTTTGGCCCTTCATTTTATAACTGATAAATCATTAGAAAAAAAGTCTGAACAAATTATTCGTTCCTGAGCAGCATCGGTGGTTCAGTGGTAGAATTCTCGCCTGCTACGCGGGAGGCCCGGGTTCGATTCCCGGCCGATGCAAGCATTTTTTTGGCCCTTCATTTTATAACTGATAAATCATTAGAAAAAAAGTCTGAACAAATTATATATTTCACAAGCAGCATCGGTGGTTCAGTGGTAGAATTCTCGCCTGCCACGCGGGAGGCCCGGGTTCGATTCCCGGCCGATGCAAGTTTTCTTTTGTCCCTTCATTTTATAACTGATGAATCATTAGTAAAAAAGTCTGAACAAATTATATATTTCCCAAGCAGCATCGGTGGTTCAGTGGTAGAATTCTCGCCTGCCACGCGGGAGGCCCGGGTTCGATTCCCGGCCGATGCAAGTTTTCTTTTGTCCCTTCAGTTTATAACTGATGAATCATTAGAAAAAAAGGTTGAACAAATTACATATTTCCCAAGCAGCATCGGTGGTTCTGTGGTAGAATTCTCGCCTGCCACGCGGGAGGCCCGGGTTAGATTCCCGGCCGATGCAAGCATTTTTTGGCCCTTCATTTTATAACTGATAAATCATTAGAAAAAAAGTCTGAACAAATTATATATTTCACAAGCAGCATCGGTGGTTCAGTGGTATAATTCTCGCCTGCCACGCGGGAGGCCCGGGTTCGATTCCCGGCCGATGCAAACATTTTTTGGCCCTTCATTTTATAACTGATAAATCATTAGAAAAAAAGTCTGAACAAATCATATATTTCACAAGCAGCATCGGTGGTTCAGTGGTAGAATTCTCGCCTGCCACGCGGGAGGCCCGGGTTCGATTCCCGGCCGATGCAAGTTTTCTTTTGTCCCTTCATTTTATAACTGATGAATCATTAGTAAAAAAGTCTGAACAAATTATATATTTCCCAAAGCAGCATCGGTGGTTCAGTGGAAGAATTCTCGCCTGCCACGCGGGAGGCCCGGGTTCGATTCCCGGCCGATGCAAGTTTTCTTTTGTCCCTTCATTTTATAACTGATAAATCATTAGAAACAAAGTCTGAACAAATTATATATTTCACAAGCAGCATCGGTGGTTCAGTGGTATAATTCTCGCCTGCCACGCGGGAGGCCCGGGTTCGATTCCCGGCCGATGCAAGTTTTCTTTTGTCCCTTCATTTTATAACTGATGAATCATTAGTAAAAAAGTCTGAACAAATTATATATTTCCCAAGCAGCATCGGTGGTTCAGTGGTAGAATTCTCGCCTGCCACGCGGGAGGCCCGGGTTCGATTCCCGGCCGATGCAAGTTTTCTTTTGTCCCTTCAGTTTATAACTGATGAATCATTAGAAAAAAAGGTTGAATAAATTATATATTTCCCAAGCAGCATCGGTGGTTCAGTGGTAGAATTCTCGCCTGCCACGCGGGAGGCCCGGGTTCGATTCACGGCCGATGCAAGCATTTTATAACTGATGAATCATTAGTAAAAAAGTCTGAACAAATTATATATTTCCCAAGCAGCATCGGTGGTTCAGTGGTAGAATTCTCGCCTGCCACGCGGGAGGGCCGGGTTCGATTCCCGGCCGATGCAAGTTTTCTTTTGTCCCTTCAGTTTATAACTGATGAATCATTAGAAAAAAAGGTTGAATAAATTATATATTTCCCAAGCAGCATCGGTGGTTCAGTGGTAGAATTCTCGCCTGCCACGCGGGAGGCCCGGGTTCGATTCACGGCCGATGCAAGCAATTTTTGGCCCTTCATTTTATAACTGATCAATCATTAGAAAAAAAGTCTGAACAAATTATATATTTCACAAGCAGCATCGGTGGTTCAGTGGTAGAATTCTCGCCTGCCACGCGGAGGCCCGGGTTCGATTCCCGGCCGATGCAAACATTTTTTGGCCCTTCATTTTATAACTGATAAATCATTAGAAAAAAAGTATGAACAAATTATTCATTCCTGAGCAGCATCGGTGGTTCAGTGGTAGAATTCTCGCCTGCTACGCGGGAGGCCCGGGTTCGATTCCCGGCCGATGCAAGCATTTTTTTGGCCCTTCATTTTATAACTGATAAATCATTAGAAAAAAAGTCTGAACAAATCATATATTTCACAAGCAGCATCGGTGGTTCAGTGGTAGAATTCTCGCCTGCCACGCGGGAGGCCCGGGTTCGATTCCCGGCCGATGCAAGTTTTCTTTTGTCCCTTCATTTTATAACTGATGAATCATTAGTAAAAAAGTCTGAACAAATTATATATTTCCCAAGCAGCATCGGTGGTTCAGTGGTAGAATTCTCGCCTGCCACGCGGGAGGCCCGGGTGCGATTCACGGCCGATGCAAGCATTTTTTGGCCCTTCATTTTATAACTGATAAATCATTAGAAAAAAAGTCTGAACAAATTATATATTTCACAAGCAGCATCGGTGGTTCAGTGGAAGAATTCTCCCTGCCACGCGGGAGGCCCGGGTTCGATTCCCGGCCGATGCAAACATTTGTTGGCCATTAATTTTATAACTGATAAATCATTAGAAAAAAGTCTGAACAAATTATTCGTTCCTGAGCAGCATCGGTGGTTCAGTGGTAGAATTCTCGCCTGCCACGCGGGAGGCCCGGGTTCGATTCACGGCCGATGCAAGCATTTTTTGGCCCTTCATTTTATAACTGATCAATCATTAGAAAAAAAGTCTGAACAAATTATATATTTCACAAGCAGCATCGGTGGTTCAGTGGTAGAATTCTCGCTTGCCACGCGGGAGGCCCGGGTTCGATTCCCGGCCGATGCAAACATTTTTTGGCCCTTCATTTTATAACTGATAAATCATTAGAAAAAAAGTATGAACAAATTATTCATTCCTGAGCAGCATCGGTGGTTCAGTGGTAGAATTCTCGCCTGCTACGCGGGAGGCCCGGGTTCGATTCCCGGCCGATGCAAGCCTTTTTTTTGGCCCTTCATTTTATAACTGATAAATCATTAGAAAAAAAGTCTGAACAAATCATATATTTCACAAGCAGCATCGGTGGTTCAGTGGTAGAATTCTCGCCTGCTACGCGGGATGCCCGGGTTCGATTCTCGGCCGATGCAAGCATTTTTTGGCCCTTCATTTTATAACTGATAAATCATTAGAATAAAGTATGAACAAATTATTCATTCCTGAGCAGCATCGGTGGTTCAGTGGTAGAATTCTCGCCTGCCACGCGGGAGGCCCGGGTTCGATTCCCGGCCGATGCAAGTTTTCTTTTGTCCCTTCATTTTATAACTGATAAATCATTAGAAACAAAGTCTGAACAAATTATATATTTCACAAGCAGCATCGGTGGTTCAGTGGTATAATTCTCGCCTGCCACGCGGGAGGCCCGGGTTCGATTCCCGGCCGATGCAAGTTTTCTTTTGTCCCTTCATTTTATAACTGATGAATCATTAGTAAAAAAGTCTGAACAAATTATATATTTCCCAAGCAGCATCGGTGGTTCAGTGGTAGAATTCTCGCCTGCCACGCGGGAGGCCCGGGTTCGATTCCCGGCCGATGCAAGTTTTCTTTTGTCCCTTCAGTTTATAACTGATGAATCATTAGAAAAAAAGGTTGAATAAATTATATATTTCCCAAGCAGCATCGGTGGTTCAGTGGTAGAATTCTCGCCTGCCACGCGGGAGGCCCGGGTTCGATTCACGGCCGATGCAAGCATTTTATAACTGATGAATCATTAGTAAAAAAGTCTGAACAAATTATATATTTCCCAAGCAGCATCGGTGGTTCAGTGGTAGAATTCTCGCCTGCCACGCGGGAGGGCCGGGTTCGATTCCCGGCCGATGCAAGTTTTCTTTTGTCCCTTCAGTTTATAACTGATGAATCATTAGAAAAAAAGGTTGAATAAATTATATATTTCCCAAGCAGCATCGGTGGTTCAGTGGTAGAATTCTCGCCTGCCACGCGGGAGGCCCGGGTTCGATTCACGGCCGATGCAAGCAATTTTTGGCCCTTCATTTTATAACTGATCAATCATTAGAAAAAAAGTATGAACAAATTATTCATTCCTGAGCAGCATCGGTGGTTCAGTGGTAGAATTCTCGCCTGCTACGCGGGAGGCCCGGGTTCGATTCCCGGCCGATGCAAGCATTTTTTTGGCCCTTCATTTTATAACTAATAAATCATTAGAAAAAAAGTCTGAACAAATCATATATTTCACAAGCAGCATCGGTGGTTCAGTGGTAGAATTCTCGCCTGCCACGCGGGAGGCCCGGGTGCGATTCACGGCCGATGCAAGCATTTTTTGGCCCTTCATTTTATAACTGATAAATCATTAGAAAAAAAGTCTGAACAAATTATATATTTCACAAGCAGCATCGGTGGTTCAGTGGAAGAATTCTCCCTGCCACGCGGGAGGCCCGGGTTCGATTCCCGGCCGATGCAAACATTTGTTGGCCATTAATTTTATAACTGATAAATCATTAGAAAAAAAGTCTGAACAAATTATTCGTTCCTGAGCAGCATCGGTGGTTCAGTGGTAGAATTCTCGCCTGCCACGCGGGAGGCCCGGGTTCGATTCACGGCCGATGCAAGCATTTTTTGGCCCTTCATTTTATAACTGATCAATCATTAGAAAAAAAGTCTGAACAAATTATATATTTCACAAGCAGCATCGGTGGTTCAGTGGTAGAATTCTCGCTTGCCACGCGGGAGGCCCGGGTTCGATTCCCGGCCGATGCAAACATTTTTTGGCCCTTCATTTTATAACTGATAAATCATTAGAAAAAAAGTATGAACAAATTATTCATTCCTGAGCAGCATCGGTGGTTCAGTGGTAGAATTCTCGCCTGCTACGCGGGAGGCCCGGGTTCGATTCCCGGCCGATGCAAGCCTTTTTTTTGGCCCTTCATTTTATAACTGATAAATCATTAGAAAAAAAGTCTGAACAAATCATATATTTCACAAGCAGCATCGGTGGTTCAGTGGTAGAATTCTCGCCTGCTACGCGGGATGCCCGGGTTCGATTCTCGGCCGATGCAAGCATTTTTTGGCCCTTCATTTTATAACTGATAAATCATTAGAAAAAAGTATGAACAAATTATTCATTCCTGAGCAGCATCGGTGGTTCAGTGGTAGAATTCTCGCCTGCCACGCGGGAGGCCCGGGTTCGATTCCCGGCCGATGCAAACATTTTTTGGCCCTTCATTTTATAACTGATAAATCATTAGAAAAAAAGTCTGAACAAATTATTCATTCCTGAGCAGCATCGGTGGTTCAGTGGTAGAATTCTCGCCTGCTACGCGGAAGGCCCGGGTTCGATTCCCGGCCGATGCAGGCATTTTCGGCCCTTCATTTTATAACTGATAAATCATTAGAAAAAAAGTCTGAACAAATCATATATTTCACAAGCAGCATCGGTGGTTCAGTGGTAGAATTCTCGCCTGCCACGCGGGAGGCCCGGGTTCGATTTCCGGCCGATGCAAGTTTTCTTTTGTCCCTTCATTTTATAACTGATGAATCATTAGTAAAAAAGTCTGAACAAATTATATATTTCCCAAGCAGCATCGGTGGTTCAGTGGAAGAATTCTCGCCTCCCACGCGGGAGGCCCGGGTTCGATTCCCGGCCGATGCAAACATTTTTTGGCCATTAATTTTATAACTGATAAATCATTAGAAAAAAAGTCTGAACAAATTATTCGTTCCTGAGCAGCATCGGTGGTTCAGTGGTAGAATTCTCGCCTGCTACGCGGGATGCCCGGGTTCGATTCTCGGCCGATGCAAGCATTTTTTGGCCCTTCATTTTATAACTGATAAATCATTAGAAAAAAGTATGAACAAATTATTCATTCCTGAGCAGCATCGGTGGTTCAGTGGTAGAATTCTCGCCTGCCACGCGGGAGGCCCGGGTTCGATTCCCGGCCGATGCAAACATTTTTTGGCCCTTCATTTTATAACTGATAAATCATTAGAAAAAAAGTATGAACAAATTATTCATTCCTGAGCAGCATCGGTGGTTCAGTGGTAGAATTCTCGCCTGCCACGCGGGAGGCCCGGGTTCGATTCCCGGCCGATGCAAACATTTTTTGGCCCTTCATTTTATAACTGATAAATCATTAGAAAAAAAGTCTGAACAAATTATTCATTCCTGAGCAGCATCGGTGGTTCAGTGGTAGAATTCTCGCCTGCCACGCGGGAGGCCCGGGTTCGATTCACGGCCGATGCAAGCATTTTTTGGCCCTTCATTTTATAACTGATCAATCATTAGAAAAAAAGTCTGAACAAATTATATATTTCACAAGCAGCATCGGTGGTTCAGTGGTAGAATTTTCGCTTGCCACGCGGGAGGCCCGGGTTCGATTCCCGGCCGATGCAAACATTTTTTGGCCCTTCATTTTATAACTGATAAATCATTAGAAAAAAAGTATGAACAAATTATTCATTCCTGAGCAGCATCGGTGGTTCAGTGGTAGAATTCTCGCCTGCTACGCGGAAGGCCCGGGTTCGATTCCCGGCCGATGCAAGCCTTTTTTTTGGCCCTTCATTTTATAACTGATAAATCATTAGAAAAAAAGTCTGAACAAATCATATATTTCACAAGCAGCATCGGTGGTTCAGTGGTAGAATTCTCGCCTGCCACGCGGGAGGCCCGGGTTCGATTCCCGGCCGATGCAAGTTTTCTTTTGTCCCTTCATTTTATAACTGATGAATCATTAGTAAAAAAGTCTGAACAAATTATATATTTCCCAAGCAGCATCGGTGGTTCAGTGGTAGAATTCTCGCCTGCTACGCGGGATGCCCGGGTTCGATTCTCGGCCGATGCAAGCATTTTTTGGCCCTTCATTTTATAACTGATAAATCATTAGAAAAAAGTATGAACAAATTATTCATTCCTGAGCAGCATCGGTGGTTCAGTGGTAGAATTCTCGCCTGCCACGCGGGAGGCCCGGGTTCGATTCCCGGCCGATGCAAACATTTTTTGGCCCTTCATTTTATAACTGATAAATCATTAGAAAAAAAGTCTGAACAAATTATATATTTCACAAGCAGCATCGGTGGTTCAGTGGTAGAATTCTCGCTTGCCACGCGGGAGGCCCGGGTTCGATTCCCGGCCGATGCAAACATTTTTTGGCCCTTCATTTTATAACTGATAAATCATTAGAAAAAAAGTATGAACAAATTATTCATTCCTGAGCAGCATCGGTGGTTCAGTGGTAGAATTCTCGCCTGCTACGCGGGAGGCCCGGGTTCGATTCCCGGCCGATGCAAGCCTTTTTTTTGGCCCTTCATTTTATAACTGATAAATCATTAGAAAAAAAGTCTGAACAAATCATATATTTCACAAGCAGCATCGGTGGTTCAGTGGTAGAATTCTCGCCTGCTACGCGGGATGCCCGGGTTCGATTCTCGGCCGATGCAAGCCTTTTTTGGCCCTTCATTTTATAACTGATAAATCATTAGAAAAAAGTATGAACAAATTATTCATTCCTGAGCAGCATCGGTGGTTCAGTGGTAGAATTCTCGCCTGCCACGCGGGAGGCCCGGGTTCGATTCCCGGCCGATGCAAACATTTTTTGGCCCTTCATTTTATAACTGATAAATCATTAGAAAAAAAGTCTGAACAAATTATTCATTCCTGAGCAGCATCGGTGGTTCAGTGGTAGAATTCTCGCCTGCTACGCGGAAGGCCCGGGTTCGATTCCCGGCCGATGCAGGCATTTTCGGCCCTTCATTTTATAACTGATAAATCATTAGAAAAAAAGTCTGAACAAATCATATATTTCACAAGCAGCATCGGTGGTTCAGTGGTAGAATTCTCGCCTGCCACGCGGGAGGCCCGGGTTCGATTTCCGGCCGATGCAAGTTTTCTTTTGTCCCTTCATTTTATAACTGATGAATCATTAGTAAAAAAGTCTGAACAAATTATATATTTCCCAAGCAGCATCGGTGGTTCAGTGGAAGAATTCTCGCCTCCCACGCGGGAGGCCCGGGTTCGATTCCCGGCCGATGCAAACATTTTTTGGCCATTAATTTTATAACTGATAAATCATTAGAAAAAAAGTCTGAACAAATTATTCGTTCCTGAGCAGCATCGGTGGTTCAGTGGTAGAATTCTCGCCTGCTACGCGGGATGCCCGGGTTCGATTCTCGGCCGATGCAAGCATTTTTTGGCCCTTCATTTTATAACTGATAAATCATTAGAAAAAAGTATGAACAAATTATTCATTCCTGAGCAGCATCGGTGGTTCAGTGGTAGAATTCTCGCCTGCCACGCGGGAGGCCCGGGTTCGATTCCCGGCCGATGCAAACATTTTTTGGCCCTTCATTTTATAACTGATAAATCATTAGAAAAAAAGTATGAACAAATTATTCATTCCTGAGCAGCATCGGTGGTTCAGTGGTAGAATTCTCGCCTGCCACGCGGGAGGCCCGGGTTCGATTCCCGGCCGATGCAAACATTTTTTGGCCCTTCATTTTATAACTGATAAATCATTAGAAAAAAAGTCTGAACAAATTATTCATTCCTGAGCAGCATCGGTGGTTCAGTGGTAGAATTCTCGCCTGCCACGCGGGAGGCCCGGGTTCGATTCACGGCCGATGCAAGCATTTTTTGGCCCTTCATTTTATAACTGATCAATCATTAGAAAAAAAGTCTGAACAAATTATATATTTCACAAGCAGCATCGGTGGTTCAGTGGTAGAATTTTCGCTTGCCACGCGGGAGGCCCGGGTTCGATTCCCGGCCGATGCAAACATTTTTTGGCCCTTCATTTTATAACTGATAAATCATTAGAAAAAAAGTATGAACAAATTATTCATTCCTGAGCAGCATCGGTGGTTCAGTGGTAGAATTCTCGCCTGCTACGCGGAAGGCCCGGGTTCGATTCCCGGCCGATGCAAGCCTTTTTTTTGGCCCTTCATTTTATAACTGATAAATCATTAGAAAAAAAGTCTGAACAAATCATATATTTCACAAGCAGCATCGGTGGTTCAGTGGTAGAATTCTCGCCTGCCACGCGGGAGGCCCGGGTTCGATTCCCGGCCGATGCAAGTTTTCTTTTGTCCCTTCATTTTATAACTGATGAATCATTAGTAAAAAAGTCTGAACAAATTATATATTTCCCAAGCAGCATCGGTGGTTCAGTGGTAGAATTCTCGCCTGCTACGCGGGATGCCCGGGTTCGATTCTCGGCCGATGCAAGCATTTTTTGGCCCTTCATTTTATAACTGATAAATCATTAGAAAAAAGTATGAACAAATTATTCATTCCTGAGCAGCATCGGTGGTTCAGTGGTAGAATTCTCGCCTGCCACGCGGGAGGCCCGGGTTCGATTCCCGGCCGATGCAAACATTTTTTGGCCCTTCATTTTATAACTGATAAATCATTAGAAAAAAAGTATGAACAAATTATTCATTCCTGAGCAGCATCGGTGGTTCAGTGGTAGAATTCTCGCCTGCCACGCGGGAGGCCCGGGTTCGATTCCCGGCCGATGCAAACATTTTTTGGCCCTTCATTTTATAACTGATAAATCATTAGAAAAAAAGTCTGAACAAATTATTCATTCCTGAGCAGCATCGGTGGTTCAGTGGTAGAATTCTCGCCTGCCACGCGGGAGGCCCGGGTTCGATTCCCGCCCGATGCTGGCATTTTTGGCCCTTCATTTTATAACTGATAAATCATTAGAAAAAAAGTCTTAACAAATCATATATTTCACAAGCAGCATCGGTGGTTCAGTGGTAGAATTCTCGCCTGCCACGCGGAAGGCCCGGGTTCGATTCCCGGCCGATGCAAGTTTTCTTTTGTCCCTTCATTTTATAACTGATGAATCATTAGTAAAAAAGTCTGAACAAATTATATATTTCCCAAGCAGCATCGGTGGTTCAGTGGAAGAATTCTCGCCTGCCACGCGGGAGGCCCGGGTTCGATTCCCGGCCGATGCAAACATTTTTTAGCCATTAATTTTATAACTGATAAATCATTAGAAAAAAAGTCTGAACAAATGATTCGTTCCTGAGCAGCATCGGTGGTTCAGTGGTAGAATTCTCGCCTGCTACGCGTGATGCCCGGGTTCGATTCCCGGCCGATGTAAGCATTTTTTGGCCCTTCATTTTATAACTGATAAATCATTAGAAAAAAAGTCTGAACAAATTATTCGTTCCTGAGCAGCATCGGTGGTTCAGTGGAAGAATTCTCGCCTGCCACGCGGGAGGCCCGGGTTCGATTCCCGGCCGATGCAAGTTTTCTTTTGTCCCTTCATTTTATAACTGATGAATCATTAGTAAAAAAGTCTGAACAAATTATATATTTCCCAAGCAGCATCGGTGGTTCAGTGGTAGAATTCTCGCCTGCCACGCGGGAGGCCCGGGTTCGATTCACGGCCGATGCAAGCATTTTTTGGCCCTTCATTTTATAACTGATAAATCATTAGAAAAAAAGTCTGAACAAATTATATATTTCACAAGCAGCATCGGTGGTTCAGTGGAAGAATTCTCCCTGCCACGCGGGAGGCCCGGGTTCGATTCCCGGCCGATGCAAACATTTTTTGGCCATTAATTTTATAACTGATAAATCATTAGAAAAAAAGTCTGAACAAATTATTCGTTCCTGAGCAGCATCGGTGGTTCAGTGGTAGAATTCTCGCCTGCCACGCGGGAGGCCCGGGTTCGATTCACGGCCGATGCAAGCATTTTTTGGCCCTTCATTTTATAACTGATCAATCATTAGAAAAAAAGTCTGAACAAATTATATATTTCACAAGCAGCATCGGTGGTTCAGTGGTAGAATTCTCGCTTGCCACGCGGGAGGCCCGGGTTCGATTCCCGGCCGATGCAAACATTTTTTGGCCCTTCATTTTATAACTGATAAATCATTAGAAAAAAAGTATGAACAAATTATTCATTCCTGAGCAGCATCGGTGGTTCAGTGGTAGAATTCTCGCCTGCTACGCGGGAGGCCCGGGTTCGATTCCCGGCCGATGCAAGCCTTTTTTTTGGCCCTTCATTTTATAACTGATAAATCATTAGAAAAAAAGTCTGAACAAATCATATATTTCACAAGCAGCATCGGTGGTTCAGTGGTAGAATTCTCGCCTGCCACGCGGGAGGCCCGGGTTCGATTCCCGGCCGATGCAAGTTTTTCTTTTGTCCCTTCATTTTATAACTGATGAATCATTAGTAAAAAAGTCTGAACAAATTATATATTTCCCAAGCAGCATCGGTGGTTCAGTGGTAGAATTCTCGCCTGCCACGCGGGAGGCCCGGGTTCGATTCACGGCCGATGCAAGCATTTTTTGGCCCTTCATTTTATAACTGATAAATCATTAGAAAAAAAGTCTGAACAAATTATATATTTCACAAGCAGCATCGGTGGTTCAGCGGTAGAATTCTCGCCTGCCACGCGGGAGTCCCGGGTTCGATTCCCGGCCGATGCAAACATTTTTTGGCCCTTCATTTTATAACTGATAAATCATTAGAAAAAAAGTCTGAACAAATTATTCATTCCCGAGCAGCATCGGTGGTTCAGTGGTAGAATTCTCGCCTGCTACGCGGAAGGCCCGGGTTCGATTCCCGGCCGATGCAGGCATTTTCGGCCCTTCATTTTATAACTGATAAATCATTAGAAAAAAAGTCTGAACAAATCATATATTTCACAAGCAGCATCGGTGGTTCAGTGGTAGAATTCTCGCCTGCCACGCGGGAGGCCCGGGTTCGATTCCCGGCCGATGCAAGTTTTCTTTTGTCCCTTCATTTTATAACTGATGAATCATTAGTAAAAAAGTCTGAACAAATTATATATTTCCCAAGCAGCATCGGTGGTTCAGTGGAAGAATTCTCGCCTGCCACGCGGGAGGCCCGGGTTCGATTCCCGGCCGATGCAAAAAATTTTTGGCCATTAATTTTATAACTGATAAATCATTAGAAAAAAAGTCTGAACAAATTATTCGTTCCTGAGCAGCATCGGTGGTTCAGTGGTAGAATTCTCGCCTGCTACGCGGGATGCCCGGGTTCGATTCCCGGCCGATGCAAGCATTTTTTGGCCCTTCATTTTATAACTGATAAATCATTAGAAAAAAGTATGAACAAATTATTCATTCCTGAGCAGCATCGGTGGTTCAGTGGTAGAATTCTCGCCTGCCACGCGGGAGGCCCGGGTTCAATTCCCGGCCGATGCAAACATTTTTTGGCCCTTCATTTTATAACTGATAAATCATTAGAAAAAAAGTATGAACAAATTATTCATTCCTGAGCAGCATCGGTGGTTCAGTGGTAGAATTCTCGCCTGCCACGCGGGAGGCCCGGGTTCGATTCCCGGCCGATGCAAACATTTTTTGGCCCTTCATTTTATAACTGATAAATCATTAGAAAAAAAGTCTGAACAAATTATTCATTCCTGAGCAGCATCGGTGGTTCAGTGGTAGAATTCTCGCCTGCCACGCGGGAGGCCCGGGTTCGATTCCCGGCCGATGCAGGCATTTTTGGCCCTTCATTTTATAACTGATAAATCATTAGAAAAAAAGTCTGAACAAATCATATATTTCACAAGCAGCATCGGTGGTTCAGTGGTAGAATTCTCGCCTGCCACGCGGGAGGCCCGGGTTCGATTCCCGGCCGATGCAAGTTTTCTTTTGTCCCTTCATTTTATAACTGATGAATCATTAGTAAAAAAGTCTGAACAAATTATATATTTCCCAAGCAGCATCGGTGGTTCAGTGGTAGAATTCTCGCCTGCTACGCGTGATGCCCGGGTTCGATTCCCGGCCGATGTAAGCATTTTTTGGCCCTTCATTTTATAACTGATAAATCATTAGAAAAAAAGTCTGAACAAATTATTCGTTCCTGAGCAGCATCGGTGGTTCAGTGGAAGAATTCTCGCCTGCCACGCGGGAGGCCCGGGTTCGATTCCCGGCCGATGCAAGTTTTCTTTTGTCCCTTCATTTTATAACTGATGAATCATTAGTAAAAAAGTCTGAACAAATTATATATTTCCCAAGCAGCATCGGTGGTTCAGTGGTAGAATTCTCGCCTGCCACGCGGGAGGCCCGGGTTCGATTCACGGCCGATGCAAGCATTTTTTGGCCCTTCATTTTATAACTGATAAATCATTAGAAAAAAAGTCTGAACAAATTATATATTTCACAAGCAGCATCGGTGGTTCAGTGGTAGAATTCTCGCCTGCCACGCGGGAGGCCCGGGTTCGATTCCCGGCCGATGCAAACATTTTTTGGCCCTTCATTTTATAACTGATAAATCATTAGAAAAAAAGTCTGAACAAATTATTCATTCCTGAGCAGCATCGGTGGTTCAGTGGTAGAATTCTCGCCTGCCACGCGGGAGGCCCGGGTTCGATTCCCGGCCGATGCAGGCATTTTTGGCCCTTCATTTTATAACTGATAAATCATTAGAAAAAAAGTCTGAACAAATTATTCGTTCCTGAGCAGCATCGGTGGTTCAGTGGTAGAATTCTCGCCTGCCACGCGGGAGGCCCGGGTTCGATTCACGGCCGATGCAAGCATTTTTTGGCCCTTCATTTTATAACTGATCAATCATTAGAAAAAAAGTCTGAACAAATTATATATTTCACAAGCAGCATCGGTGGTTCAGTGGTAGAATTCTCGCTTGCCACGCGGGAGGCCCGGGTTCGATTCCCGGCCGATGCAAACATTTTTTGGCCCTTCATTTTATAACTGATAAATCATTAGAAAAAAAGTCTGAACAAATTATTCATTCCCGAGCAGCATCGGTGGTTCAGTGGTAGAATTCTCGCCTGCTACGCGGAAGGCCCGGGTTCGATTCCCGGCCGATGCAGGCATTTTCGGCCCTTCATTTTATAACTGATAAATCATTAGAAAAAAAGTCTGAACAAATCATATATTTCACAAGCAGCATCGGTGGTTCAGTGGTAGAATTCTCGCCTGCCACGCGGGAGGCCCGGGTTCGATTCCCGGCCGATGCAAGTTTTCTTTTGTCCCTTCATTTTATAACTGATGAATCATTAGTAAAAAAGTCTGAACAAATTATATATTTCCCAAGCAGCATCGGTGGTTCAGTGGAAGAATTCTCGCCTGCCACGCGGGAGGCCCGGGTTCGATTCCCGGCCGATGCAAACATTTTTTGGCCATTAATTTTATAACTGATAAATCATTAGAAAAAAAGTCTGAACAAATTATTCGTTCCTGAGCAGCATCGGTGGTTCAGTGGAAGAATTCTCGCCTGCCACGCGGGAGGCCCGGGTTCGATTCCCGGCCGATGCAAGTTTTCTTTTGTCCCTTCATTTTATAACTGATGAATCATTAGTAAAAAAGTCTGAACAAATTATATATTTCCCAAGCAGCATCGGTGGTTCAGTGGTAGAATTCTCGCCTGCTACGCGTGATGCCCGGGTTCGATTCCCGGCCGATGTAAGCATTTTTTGGCCCTTCATTTTATAACTGATAAATCATTAGAAAAAAAGTCTGAACAAATTATTCGTTCCTGAGCAGCATCGGTGGTTCAGTGGAAGAATTCTCGCCTGCCACGCGGGAGGCCCGGGTTCGATTCCCGGCCGATGCAAGTTTTCTTTTGTCCCTTCATTTTATAACTGATGAATCATTAGTAAAAAAGTCTGAACAAATTATATATTTCCCAAGCAGCATCGGTGGTTCAGTGGTAGAATTCTCGCCTGCCACGCGGGAGGCCCGGGTTCGATTCACGGCCGATGCAAGCATTTTTTGGCCCTTCATTTTATAACTGATAAATCATTAGAAAAAAAGTCTGAACAAATTATATATTTCACAAGCAGCATCGGTGGTTCAGTGGTAGAATTCTCGCCTGCCACGCGGGAGGCCCGGGTTCGATTCCCGGCCGATGCAAACATTTTTTGGCCCTTCATTTTATAACTGATAAATCATTAGAAAAAAAGTCTGAACAAATTATTCATTCCTGAGCAGCATCGGTGGTTCAGTGGTAGAATTCTCGCCTGCCACGCGGGAGGCCCGGGTTCGATTCCCGGCCGATGCAGGCATTTTTGGCCCTTCATTTTATAACTGATAAATCATTAGAAAAAAAGTCTGAACAAATTATTCGTTCCTGAGCAGCATCGGTGGTTCAGTGGTAGAATTCTCGCCTGCCACGCGGGAGGCCCGGGTTCGATTCACGGCCGATGCAAGCATTTTTTGGCCCTTCATTTTATAACTGATCAATCATTAGAAAAAAAGTCTGAACAAATTATATATTTCACAAGCAGCATCGGTGGTTCAGTGGTAGAATTCTCGCTTGCCACGCGGGAGGCCCGGGTTCGATTCCCGGCCGATGCAAACATTTTTTGGCCCTTCATTTTATAACTGATAAATCATTAGAAAAAAAGTCTGAACAAATTATTCATTCCCGAGCAGCATCGGTGGTTCAGTGGTAGAATTCTCGCCTGCTACGCGGAAGGCCCGGGTTCGATTCCCGGCCGATGCAGGCATTTTCGGCCCTTCATTTTATAACTGATAAATCATTAGAAAAAAAGTCTGAACAAATCATATATTTCACAAGCAGCATCGGTGGTTCAGTGGTAGAATTCTCGCCTGCCACGCGGGAGGCCCGGGTTCGATTCCCGGCCGATGCAAGTTTTCTTTTGTCCCTTCATTTTATAACTGATGAATCATTAGTAAAAAAGTCTGAACAAATTATATATTTCCCAAGCAGCATCGGTGGTTCAGTGGAAGAATTCTCGCCTGCCACGCGGGAGGCCCGGGTTCGATTCCCGGCCGATGCAAACATTTTTTGGCCATTAATTTTATAACTGATAAATCATTAGAAAAAAAGTCTGAAAAAATTATTCGTTCCTGAGCAGCATCGGTGGTTCAGTGGTAGAATTCTCGCCTGCTACGCGGGATGCCCGGGTTCGATTCCCGGCCGATGCAAGCATTTTTTGGCCCTTCATTTTATAACTGATAAATCATTAGAAAAAAAGTCTGAACAAATTATTCATTCCTGAGCAGCATCGGTGGTTCAGTGGTAGAATTCTCGCCTGCCACGCGGGAGGCCCGGGTTCGATTCCCGGCCGATGCAGGCATTTTTGGCCCTTCATTTTATAACTGATAAATCATTAGAAAAAAAGTCTGAACAAATTATTCGTTCCTGAGCAGCATCGGTGGTTCAGTGGTAGAATTCTCGCCTGCCACGCGGGAGGCCCGGGTTCGATTCACGGCCGATGCAAGCATTTTTTGGCCCTTCATTTTATAACTGATCAATCATTAGAAAAAAAGTCTGAACAAATTATATATTTCACAAGCAGCATCGGTGGTTCAGTGGTAGAATTCTCGCTTGCTACGCGGGAGGCCCGGGTTCGATTCCCGGCCGATGCAAACATTTTTTGGCCCTTCATTTTATAACTGATAAATCATTAGAAAAAAAGTCTGAACAAATTATTCATTCCCGAGCAGCATCGGTGGTTCAGTGGTAGAATTCTCGCCTGCTACGCGGGAGGCCCGGGTTCGATTCCCGGCCGATGCAGGCATTTTTGGCCCTTCATTTTATAACTGATAAATCATTAGAAAAAAAGTCTGAACAAATTATTCGTTCCTGAGCAGCATCGGTGGTTCAGTGGTAGAATTCTCGCCTGCCACGCGGGAGGCCCGGGTTCGATTCCCGGCCGATGCAGGCATTTTCGGCCCTTCATTTTATAACTGATAAATCATTAGAAAAAAAGTCTGAACAAATCATATATTTCACAAGCAGCATCGGTGGTTCAGTGGTAGAATTCTCGCCTGCCACGCGGGAGGCCCGGGTTCGATTCCCGGCCGATGCAAGTTTTCTTTTGTCCCTTCATTTTATAACTGATGAATCATTAGAAAAAAAGTATGAACAAATTATTCATTCCTGAGCAGCATCGATGGTTCAGTGGTAGAATTCTCGCCTGCCACGCGGGAGGCCCGGGTTCGATTCCCGGCCGATGCAAACATTTTTTGGCCCTTCATTTTATAACTGATAAATCATTAGAAAAAAAGTCTGAACAAATTATTCATTCCTGAGCAGCATCGGTGGTTCAGTGGTAGAATTCTCGCCTGCCACGCGGGAGGCCCGGGTTCGATTCCCGGCCGATGCAGGCATTTTTGGCCCTTCATTTTATAACTGATAAATCATTAGAAAAAAAGTCTGAACAAATTATTCGTTCCTGAGCAGCATCGGTGGTTCAGTGGTAGAATTCTCGCCTGCCACGCGGGAGGCCCGGGTTCGATTCACGGCCGATGCAAGCATTTTTTGGCCCTTCATTTTATAACTGATCAATCATTAGAAAAAAAGTCTAAACAAATTATATATTTCACAAGCAGCATCGGTGGTTCAGTGGTAGAATTCTCGCTTGCCACGCGGGAGGCCCGGGTTCGATTCCCGGCCGATGCAAACATTTTTTGGCCCTTCATTTTATAACTGATAAATCATTAGAAAAAAAGTATGAACAAATTATTCATTCCTGAGCAGCATCGGTGGTTCAGTGGTAGAATTCTCGCCTGCTACGCGGGAGGCCCGGGTTCGATTCCCGGCCGATGCAAGCCTTTTTTTTGGCCCTTCATTTTATAACTGATAAATCATTAGAAAAAAAGTCTGAACAAATTATATATTTCACAAGCAGCATCGGTGGTTCAGTGGTAGAATTCTCGCCTGCCACGCGGGAGGCCCGGGTTCGATTCCCGGCCGATGCAAGTTTTCTTTTGTCCCTTCATTTTATAACTGATGAATCATTAGTAAAAAAGTCTGAACAAATTATATATTTCCCAAGCAGCATCGGTGGTTCAGTGGTAGAATTCTCGCCTGCCACGCGGGAGGCCCGGGATCGATTCACGGCCGATGCAAGCATTTTTTGGCCCTTCATTTTATAACTGATAAATCATTAGAAAAAAAGTCTGAACAAATTATATATTTCACAAGCAGCATCGGTGGTTCAGTGGTAGAATTCTCGCCTGCTACGCGGGATGCCCGGGTTCGATTCCCGGCCGATGCAAGCATTTTTTGGCCCTTCATTTTATAACTGATAAATCATTAGAAAAAAGTATGAACAAATTATTCATTCCTGAGCAGCATCGGTGGTTCAGTGGTAGAATTCTCGCCTGCCTCGCGGGAGGCCCGGGTTCGATTCCCGGCCGATGCAAACATCTTTTGGCCCTTCATTTTATAACTGATGAATCATTAGTAAAAAAGTCTGAACAAATTATATATTTCCCAAGCAGCATCGGTGGTTCAGTGGTAGAATTCTCGCCTGCCACGCGGGAGGCCCGGGTTCGATTCACGGCCGATGCAAGCATTTTTTGGCCCTTCATTTTATAACTGATAAATCATTAGAAAAAAAGTCTGAACAAATTATATATTTCACAAGCAGCATCGGTGGTTCAGTGGTAGAATTCTCGCCTGCCACGCGGGAGGCCCGGATTCGATTCCCGGCCGATGCAAACATTTTTTGGCCCTTCATTTTATAACTGATAAATCATTAGAAAAAAGTCTGAACAAATTATTCATTCCCGAGCAGCATCGGTGGTTCAGTGGTAGAATTCTCGCCTGCTACGCGGAAGGCCCGGGTTCGATTCCCGGCCGATGCAGGCATTTTCGGCCCTTCATTTTATAACTGATAAATCATTAGAAAAAAAGTCTGAACAAATCATATATTTCACAAGCAGCATCGGTGGTTCAGTGGTAGAATTCTCGCCTGCCACGCGGGAGGCCCGGGTTCGATTCCCGGCCGATGCAAGTTTTCTTTTGTCCCTTCATTTTATAACTGATGAATCATTAGTAAAAAAGTCTGAACAAATTATATATTTCCCAAGCAGCATCGGTGGTTCAGTGGAAGAATTCTCGCCTTCCACGCGGGAGGCCCGGGTTCGATTCCCGGCCGATGCAAACACTTTTTGGCCATTAATTTTATAACTGATAAATCATTAGAAAAAAAGTCTGAACAAATTATTCGTTACTGAGCAGCATCGGTGGTTCAGTGGTAGAATTCTCGCCTGCTACGCGGGATGCCCGGGTTCGATTCCCGGCCGATGCAAGCATTTTTTGGCCCTTCATTTTATAACTGATAAATCATTAGAAAAAAGTCTGAACAAATTATTCATTCCTGAGCAGCATCGGTGGTTCAGTGGTAGAATTCTCGCCTGCCACGCGGGAGGCCCGGGTTCGATTCCCGGCCGATGCAAACATTTTTTGGCCCTTCATTTTATAACTGATAAATCATTAGAAAAAAAGTATGAACAAATTATTCATTCCTGAGCAGCATCGGTGGTTCAGTGGTAGAATTCTCGCCTGCCACGCGGGAGGCCCGGGTTCGATTCCCGGCCGATGCAAAAAATTTTTGGCCCTTCATTTTATAACTGATAAATCATTAGAAAAAAAGTCTGAACAAATCATATATTTCACAAGCAGCATCGGTGGTTCAGTGGTAGAATTCTCGCCTGCCACGCGGGAGGCCCGGGTTCGATTCCCAGCCGATGCAAGTTTTCTTTTGTCCCTTCATTTTATAACTGATGAATCATTAGTAAAAAAGTCTGAACAAATTATATATTTCCCAAGCAGCATCGGTGGTTCAGTGGAATAATTCTCGCCTGCCACGCGGGAGGCCCGGGTTCGATTCCCGGCCGATGCAAACATTTTTTGGCCATTAATTTTATAACTGATAAATCATTAGAAAAAAAGTCTGAACAAATTATTCATTCCTGAGCAGCATCGGTGGTTCAGTGGTAGAATTCTCGCCTGCCACGCGGGAGGCCCGGGTTCGATTCCCGGCCGATGCAAAAAATTTTTGGCCCTTCATTTTATAACTGATAAATCATTAGAAAAAAAGTCTGAACAAATCATATATTTCACAAGCAGCATCGGTGGTTCAGTGGTAGAATTCTCGCCTGCCACGCGGGAGGCCCGGGTTCGATTCCCAGCCGATGCAAGTTTTCTTTTGTCCCTTCATTTTATAACTGATGAATCATTAGTAAAAAAGTCTGAACAAATTATATATTTCCCAAGCAGCATCGGTGGTTCAGTGGAATAATTCTCGCCTGCCACGCGGGAGGCCCGGGTTCGATTCCCGGCCGATGCAAACATTTTTTGGCCATTAATTTTATAACTGATAAATCATTAGAAAAAAAGTCTGAACAAATTTTTCGTTCCTGAGCAGCACGGTGGTTCAGTGGTAGAATTCTCGCCTGCTACGCGGGATGCCCGGGTTCGATTCCCGGCCGATGCAAGCATTTTTTGGCCCTTCATTTTATAACTGATAAATCATTAGAAAAAAGTATGAACAAATTATTCATTCCTGAGCAGCATCGGTGGTTCAGTGGTAGAATTCTCGCCTGCCACGCGGGAGGCCCGGGTTCGATTCCCGGCCGATGCAAACATTTTTTGGCCCTTCATTTTATAACTGATAAATCATTAGAAAAAAAGTATGAACAAATTATTCATTCCTGAGCAGCATCGGTGGTTCAGTGGTAGAATTCTCGCCTGCCACGCGGGAGGCCCGGGTTCGATTCCCGGCCGATGCAGGCATTTTTGGCCCTTCATTTTATAACTGATAAATCATTAGAAAAAAAGTCTGAACAAATCATATATTTCACAAGCAGCATCGGTGGTTCAGTGGTAGAATTCTCGCCTGCCACGCGGGAGGCCCGGGTTCGATTCCCGGCCGATGCAAGTTTTCTTTTGTCCCTTCATTTTATAACTGATGAATCATTAGTAAAAAAGTCTGAACAAATTATATATTTCCCAAGCAGCATCGGTGGTTCAGTGGAAGAATTCTCGCCTGCCACGCGGGAGGCCCGGGTTCGATTCCCGGCCGATGCAAATATTTTTTGGCCATTAATTTTATAACTGATAAATCATTAGAAAAAAAGTCTGAACAAATTATTCGTTCCTGAGCAGCATCGGTGGTTCAGTGGTAGAATTCTCGCCTGCCACGCGGGAGGCCAGGGTTCGATTCCCGGCCGATGCAAACATTTTTTGGCCCTTCATTTTATAACTGATAAATCATTAGAAAAAAAAGTCTAAACAAATTATATATTTCACAAGCAGCATCGGTGGTTCAGTGGTAGAATTCTCTCCTGCCACGCGGGAGGCCCGTGTTCGATTCCCGCTCGATGCAAGTTTTCTTTTGTCCCTTCATTTTATAACTGATGAATCATTAGTAAAAAAGTCTGAACAAATTATATATTTTCCAAACAGCATCGGTGGTTCAGTGGTAGAATTCTCGCCTGCCACGCGGGAGGCCCGGGTTCGATTCCCGGCCGATGCAAACATTTTTTGGCCCTTCATTTTATAACTGATAAATCATTAGAAAAAAAGTATGAACAAATTATTCATTCCTGAGCACCATCGGTGGTTCAGTGGTAGAATTCTCGCCTGCCACGCAGGAGGCCCGGGTTCGATTCCCGGCCGATGCAGGCATTTTTGGCCCTTCATTTTATAACTGATAAATCATTAGAAAAAAAGTCTGAACAAATCATATATTTCACAAGCAGCATCGGTGGTTCAGTGGTAGAATTCTCGCCTGCCACGCGGGAGGCCCGGGTTCGATTCCCGGCCGATGCAAGTTTTCTTTTGTCCCTTCATTTTATAACTGATGAATCATTAGTAAAAAAGTCTGAACAAATTATATATTTCCCAAGCAGCATCGGTGGTTCAGTGGAAGAATTCTCGCCTGCCACGCGGGAGGCCCGGGTTCGATTCCCGGCCGATGCAAAAATTTTTTGGCCATTAATTTTATAACTGATAAATCATTAGAAAAAAAGTCTGAACAAATTATTCGTTCCTGAGCAGCATCGGTGGTTCAGTGGTAGAATTCTCGCCTGCCACGCGGGGGGCCAGGGTTCGATTCCCGGCCGATGCAAACATTTTTTGGCCCTTCATTTTATAACTGATAAATCATTAGAAAAAAAAGTCTAAACAAATTATATATTTCACAAGCAGCATCGGTGGTTCAGTGGTAGAATTCTCTCCTGCCACGCGGGAGGCCCGTGTTCGATTCCCGCTCGATGCAAGTTTTCTTTTGTCCCTTCATTTTATAACTGATGAATCATTAGTAAAAAAGTCTGAACAAATTATATATTTTCCAAGCAGCATCGGTGGTTCAGTGGTAGAATTCTCGCCTGCCACGCGGGAGGCCCGGGTTCGATTCCCGGCCGATGCAAGTTTTCTTTTGTCCTTTCAGTTTATAACTGATGAATCATTAGAAAAAAGTCTGAACAAATTAAATATTTCCCAAGCAGCATCGGTGGTTCAGTGGTAGAATTCTCGCCTGCCACGCGGGAGGCCCGGGTTCGATTCCCGGCCGATGCAAGCATTTTTTGGCCCTTCATTTTATAACTGATAAATCATTAGAAAAAAAGTCTGAACAAATTATTCATTCCTGACCAGCATCGGTGGTTCAGTGGTAGAATTCTCGCCTGCCACGCGGGAGGCCCGTGTTCGATTCCCGGCCGATGTAAGTTTTCTTTTGTCCCTTCATTTTATAACTGATGAATCATTAGTAAAAAAGTCTGAACAAATTATATATTTCCCAAGCAGCATCGGTGGTTCAGTGGTAGAATTCTCGCATGCCATGCGGGAGGCCCTGGTTCCATTCCTGGCCGATGCAAAATTTCTTTTGTCCCTTCATTTTGATCGGTGGTTCAGTGGTAGAATTCGCGCCTGCCACGCGGGAGGCCCGGGTTCGATTCCCGGTCGATGCAAGCATTTTTTGGCCCTTCATTTTATAACTGATAAATCATTAGTAAAAAAGTCTGAACAAATTTTTGATTCCTAAGCAGCATCGGTGGTTCAGTGGTAGAATTCTCGCCTGCCACGCGGGAGGCCCGGGTTCGATTCCCGGCCGATGCAAGCATTTTTTGGCCCTTCATTTCATAACTGATGAATCATTAGTAAAAAAAGTCTGAAGAAATTATAGATTCCTAAGCAGCATCGGTGGTTCAGGGGTAGAATTCTCGCCTGCCACGCGGGAGGCCCGGGTTCGATTCCCGGCCGATGCAAGCATTTTTTTTGGCCCTTCATTTTATAACTGATAAATCAATAGAAAAAAAGTCTGAACAAATTATATATTTCACAAGCAGCATCGGTGGTTCAGTGGTAGAATTCTCGCCTGCCACGCGGGAGGCCCGGGTTCGATTCCCGGCCGATGCAAACATTTTTTGGCCCTTCATTTTATAACTGATAAATCATTAGAAAAAAAGTCTGAACAAATTATTCATTCCTGACCAGCATCGGTGGTTCAGTGGTAGAATTATCGCTTGCTACGCGGGAGGACCGGGTTCGATTCCCGGGCGATGCAAGCATTTTTTGGCCCTTCATTTTATAACTGATAAATCATTAGAAAAAAAGTCTGAACAAATTATATATTTCACAAGCAGCATCGGTGGTTCAGTGGTAGAATTCTCGCCTGCCACGCGGGAGGCCTGTGTTCGATTCCCGCTCGATGCAAGTTTTCTTTTGTCCCTTCATTTTATAACTGATGAATCATTAGTAAAAAAGTCTGAACAAATTATATATTTTCCAAGCAGCATCGGTGGTTCAGTGGTAGAATTCTCGCCTGCCACGCGGTAGGCCCGGGTTCGATTCACGGCCGATGCAAGTTTTCTTTTGTCCTTTCAGTTTATAACTGATGAATCATTAGAAAAAAGTCTGAACAAAATAAATATTTCCCAAGCAGCATCGGTGGTTCAGTGGTAGAATTCTCGCCTGCCACGCGGGAGGCCCGGGTTCGATTCCCGGCCGATGCAAGCATTGTTTGGCCTTTCATAACTGATGAATCATTAGTAAAAAAAAGTCTGAAGAAATTATAGATTCCTAAGCAGCATCGGTGGTTCAGTGGTAGAATTCTCGCCTTCCACGCGGGAGGCCCGGGTTCGATTCCAGGTCGATGCAAGCATTTTTTGGCCCTTCATTTTATAACTGATAAATCATTAGAAAAAAAGTCTGAACAAATTATATATTTTCCAAGCAGCATCGGTGGTTCAGTGGTAGAATTCTCGCCTGCCGCGCGGGAGGCCCGTGTTCGATTCCCGGCCGATGCAAGCATTGTTTGGCCTTTCATAACTGATGAATCATTAGTAAAAAAAGTCTGAAGAAATTATAGATTCCTAAGCAGCATCGGTGGTTCAGTGGTAGAATTCTCGCCTGCCACGCGGGAGGCCCGGGTTCGATTCCCGGCCGATGTAAGTTTTCTTTTGTCCCTTCATTTTATAACTGATGAATCATTAGTAAAAAAGTCTGAACAAATTATATATTTCCCAAGCAGCATCGGTGGTTCAGTGGTAGAATTCTCGCATGCCATGCGGGAGGCCCTGGTTCCATTCCTGGCCGATGCAAAATTTCTTTTGTCCCTTCATTTTGATCGGTGGTTCAGTGGTAGAATTCTCGCCTGCCACGCGGGAGGCCCGGGTTCGATTCCCGGTCGATGCAAGCATTTTTTGCCCCTTCATTTCATAACTGATGAATCATTAGTAAAAAAAGTCTGAAGAAATTATAGATTCCTAAGCAGCATCGGTGGTTCAGGGGTAGAATTCTCGCCTGCCACGCGGGAGGCCCGGGTTCGATTCCCGGCCGATGCAAGCATTTTTTTTGGCCCTTCATTTTATAACTGATAAATCAATAGAAAAAAAGTCTGAACAAATTATATATTTCACAAGCAGCATCGGTGGTTCAGTGGTAGAATTCTCGCCTGCCACGCGGGAGGCCCGGGTTCGATTCCCGGCCGATGCAAACATTTTTTGGCCCTTCATTTTATAACTGATAAATCATTAGAAAAAAAGTCTGAACAAATTATTCATTCCTGACCAGCATCGGTGGTTCAGTGGTAGAATTATCGCTTGCTACGCGGGAGGACCGGGTTCGATTCCCGGGCGATGCAAGCATTTTTTGGCCCTTCATTTTATAACTGATAAATCATTAGAAAAAAAGTCTGAACAAATTATATATTTCACAAGCAGCATCGGTGGTTCAGTGGTAGAATTCTCGCCTGCCACGCGGGAGGACTGTGTTCGATTCCCGCTCGATGCAAGTTTTCTTTTGTCCCTTCATTTTATAACTGATGAATCATTAGTAATAAAGTCTGAACAAATTATATATTTTCCAAGCAGCATCGGTGGTTCAGTGGTAGAATTCTCGCCTGCCACGCGGTAGGCCCGGGTTCGATTCACGGCCGATGCAAGTTTTCTTTTGTCCTTTCAGTTTATAACTGATGAATCATTAGAAAAAAGTCTGAACAAAATAAATATTTCCCAAGCAGCATCGGTGGTTCAGTGGTAGAATTCTCGCCTGCCACGCGGGAGGCCCGGGTTCGATTCCCGGCCGATGCAAGCATTGTTTGGCCTTTCATAACTGATGAATCATTAGTAAAAAAAAGTCTGAAGAAATTATAGATTCCTAAGCAGCATCGGTGGTTCAGTGGTAGAATTCTCGCCTTCCACGCGGGAGGCCCGGGTTCGATTCCAGGTCGATGCAAGCATTTTTTGGCCCTTCATTTTATAACTGATAAATCATTAGAAAAAAAGTCTGAACAAATTATATATTTTCCAAGCAGCATCGGTGGTTCAGTGGTAGAATTCTCGCCTGCCACGCGGGAGGCCCGTGTTCGATTCCCGGCCGATGCAAGCATTGTTTGGCCTTTCATAACTGATGAATCATTAGTAAAAAAAGTCTGAAGAAATGATAGCTTCCTAAGCAGCATCGGTGGTTCAGTGGTAGAATTCTCGCCTTCCACGCGGGAGGCCCGGGTTCGATTCCAGGCCGATGCAAGCATTGGTTGGCCTTTCATAACTGATGAATCATTAGTAAAAAAAGTCTGAAGAAATTATAGATTCCTAAGCAGCATCGGTGGTTCAGTGGTAGAATTCTCGCCTTCCACGCGGGAGGCCCGGGTTCGATTCCAGGTCGATGCAAGCATTTTTTGGCCCTTCATTTTATAACTGATAAATCATTAGAAAAAAAGTCTGAACAAATTATATATTTCACAAGCAGCATCGGTGGTTCAGTGGTAGAATTCTCGCCTGCCACGCGGGAGGCCCGGGTTCGATTCCCGGCCGATGCAAACATTTTTTGGCCCTTCATTTTATAACTGATAAATCATTAGAAAAAAAGTCTGAACAAATTATTCATTCCTGACCAGCATCGGTGGTTCAGTGGTAGAATTATCGCTTGCTACGCGGGAGGACCGGGTTCGATTCCCGGGCGATGCAAGCATTTTTTGGCCCTTCATTTTATAACTGATAAATCATTAGAAAAAAAGTCTGAACAAATTATATATTTCACAAGCAGCATCGGTGGTTCAGTGGTAGAATTCTCGCCTGCCACGCGGGAGGCCTGGGTTCGATTCCCGCTCGATGCAAGTTTTCTTTTGTCCCTTCATTTTATAACTGATGAATCATTAGTAAAAAAGTCTGAACAAATTATATATTTTCCAAGCAGCATCGGTGGTTCAGTGGTAGAATTCTCGCCTGCCACGCGGTAGGCCCGGGTTCGATTCACGGCCGATGCAAGTTTTCTTTTGTCCTTTCAGTTTATAACTGATGAATCATTAGAAAAAAGTCTGAACAAAATAAATATTTCCCAAGCAGCATCGGTGGTTCAGTGGTAGAATTCTCGCCTGCCACGCGGGAGGCCCGGGTTCGATTCCCGGCCGATGCAAGCATTGTTTGGCCTTTCATAACTGATGAATCATTAGTAAAAAAAGTCTGAAGAAATTATAGATTCCTAAGCAGCATCGGTGGTTCAGTGGTAGAATTCTCGCCTTTCACGCGGGAGGCCCGGGTTCGATTCCAGGTCGATGCAAGCATTTTTTGGCCCTTCATTTTATAACTGATAAATCATTAGAAAAAAAGTCTGAACAAATTATATATTTTCCAAGCAGCATCGGTGGTTCAGTGGTAGAATTCTCGCCTGCCACGCGGTAGGCCCGGGTTCGATTCACGGCCGATGCAAGTTTTCTTTTGTCCTTTCAGTTTATAACTGATGAATCATTAGAAAAAAAGTCTGAACAAATTATATATTTTCCAAGCAGCATCGGTGGTTCAGTGGTAGAATTCTCGCCTGCCACGCGGGAGGCCCGTGTTCGATTCCCGGCCGATGCAAGCATTGTTTGGCCTTTCATAACTGATGAATCATTAGTAAAAAAAGTCTGAAGAAATTATAGATTCCTAAGCAGCATCGGTGGTTCAGTGGTAGAATTCTCGCCTTCCACGCGGGAGGCCCGGGTTCGATTCCTGGCCGATGCAAGCATTTTTTGGCCCTTCATTTTATAACTGATGAATCATTAGAAAAAAGTCTGAACAAATTATATATTTCACAAGCAGCATCGGTGGTTCAGTGGTAGAATTCTCGCCTGCCACGCGGGAGGCCCGGGTTAGATTCCCGGCCGATGCAAGCATTTTTTGGCCCTTCATTTTATAACTGATAAATCATTGGAAAAAAAGTCTGAACAAATTATTCATTCCTGAGCAGCATCGGTGGTTCAGTGGTAGAATTCTCGCCTGCTACGCGGGAGGCGCGGGTTCGATTCCCAGCCTATGAAAGCTTTTTTTGGCCCTTCATTTCATAACTGATAAATCATTAGTAAACAAAATCTGAAGAAATTATAGATTCCTAAGCAGCATCGGTGGTTCAGTGGTAGAATTCTCGCCTGCCACGCGGGAGGCCCGGGTTCGATTCCCGGCCGATGCAAGCATTTTTTGGCCCTTCATTTTATAACTGATAAAACATTAGAAAAAAAGTCTGAACAAATTATATATTTCACAAGCAGCATCGGTGGTTCAGTGGTAGAATTCTCGCCTACCACGCGGGAGGCCCGGGTTCGATTCCCGGCCGATGCAAGCATTTTTTGGCCCTTCATTTTATAACTGATAAATCATTGGAAAAAAAGTCTGAACAAATTATTCATTCCTGAGCAGCATCGGTGGTTCAGTGGTAGAATTCTCGCCTGCTACGCGGGAGGAGCGGGTTCGATTCGCAGCCGATGCAAGCTTTTTTTGGCCCTTCATTTCATAACTGATGAATCATTAGTAAAAAAAATCTGAAGAAATTATAGATTCCTAAGCAGCATCGGTGGTTCAGTGGTAGAATTCTCGCCTGCCACGCGGGAGGCCCGGGTTCGATTCCCGGCCGATGCAAGCATTTTTTGGCCCTTCATTTTATAACTGATAAAACATTAGAAAAAAAGTCTGAACAAATTATATATTTCACCAGCAGCATCGGTGGTTCAGTGGTAGAATTCTCGCCTGCCACGCGGGAGGCCCGGGTTCGATTCCCGGCCGATGCAAACATTTTTTGGCCCTTCATTTTATAACTGATAAATCATTAGAAAAAAAGTCTGAACAAATTATATATTTCACAAGCAGCATCGGTGGTTCATTGGTAGAATTCTCGCCTGCCACGCGGGAGGCCCGGGTTCGACTCCCGCTCGATGCAAGTTTTCTTTTGTCCCTTCATTTTATAACTGATGAATCATTAGTAAAAAAGTCTGAAAAAATTATATATTTTCCAAGCAGCATCGGTGGTTCAGTGGTAGAATTCTCGCCTGCCACGCGGGAGGCCCGGGTTCGATTCCCGGCCGATGCAAACATTTGTTGGCCCTTCATTTTATAATTGATAAATCATTAGAAAAAAAGTCTGAACAAATTATTCATTCCTGACCAGCATCGGTGGTTCAGTGGTAGAATTCTCGCCTGCTACGCGGGAGGCCCGGGTTCGATTCCCGGCCGATGCAAGCATTTTTTGGCCCTTCATTTTATAACTGATAAATCATTAGAAAAAAAGTCTGAACAAATTATATATTTCACAAGCAGCATCGGTGGTTCAGTGGTAGAATTCTCGCCTGCCACGCGGGAGGCCTGGGTTCGATTCCCGCTCGATGCAAGTTTTCTTTTGTCCCTTCATTTTATAACTGATGAATCATTAGTAAAAAAGTCTGAACAAATTATATATTTTCCAAGCAGCATCGGTGGTTCAGTGGTAGAATTCTCGCCTGCCACGCGGTAGGCCCGGGTTCGATTCACGGCCGATGCAAGTTTTCTTTTGTCCTTTCAGTTTATAACTGATGAATCATTAGAAAAAAGTCTGAACAAAATAAATATTTCCCAAGCAGCATCGGTGGTTCAGTGGTAGAATTCTCGCCTGCCACGCGGGAGGCCCGGGTTCGATTCCCGGCCGATGCAAGCATTGTTTGGCCTTTCATAACTGATGAATCATTAGTAAAAAAAGTCTGAAGAAATTATAGATTCCTAAGCAGCATCGGTGGTTCAGTGGTAGAATTCTCGCCTTCCACGCGGGAGGCCCGGGTTCGATTCCAGGTCGATGCAAGCATTTTTTGGCCCTTCATTTTATAACTGATAAATCATTAGAAAAAAAGTCTGAACAAATTATATATTTTCCAAGCAGCATCGGTGGTTCAGTGGTAGAATTCTCGCCTGCCACGCGGGAGGCCCGTGTTCGATTCCCGGCCGATGCAAGCATTGTTTGGCCTTTCATAACTGATGAATCATTAGTAAAAAAAGTCTGAAGAAATGATAGCTTCCTAAGCAGCATCGGTGGTTCAGTGGTAGAATTCTCGCCTTCCACGCGGGAGGCCCGGGTTCGATTCCAGGCCGATGCAAGCATTTTTTGGCCCTTCATTTTATAACTGATAAATCATTAGAAAAAAAGTCTGAACAAATTATATATTTTCCAAGCAGCATCGGTGGTTCAGTGGTAGAATTCTCGCCTGCCACGCGGGAGGCCCGTGTTCGATTCCCGGCCGATGCAAGCATTGTTTGGCCTTTCATAACTGATGAATCATTAGTAAAAAAAGTCTGAAGAAATTATAGATTCCTAAGCAGCATCGGTGGTTCAGTGGTAGAATTCTCGCCTTCCACGCGGGAGGCCCGGGTTCGATTCCTGGCCGATGCAAGCATTTTTTGGCCCTTCATTTTATAACTGATGAATCATTAGAAAAAAGTCTGAACAAATTATATATTTCACAAGCAGCATCGGTGGTTCAGTGGTAGAATTCTCGCCTGCCACGCGGGAGGCCCGGGTTAGATTCCCGGCCGATGCAAGCATTTTTTGGCCCTTCATTTTATAACTGATAAATCATTGGAAAAAAAGTCTGAACAAATTATTCATTCCTGAGCAGCATCGGTGGTTCAGTGGTAGAATTCTCGCCTGCTACGCGGGAGGCGCGGGTTCGATTCCCAGCCTATGAAAGCTTTTTTTGGCCCTTCATTTCATAACTGATAAATCATTAGTAAACAAAATCTGAAGAAATTATAGATTCCTAAGCAGCATCGGTGGTTCAGTGGTAGAATTCTCGCCTGCCACGCGGGAGGCCCGGGTTCGATTCCCGGCCGATGCAAGCATTTTTTGGCCCTTCATTTTATAACTGATAAAACATTAGAAAAAAAGTCTGAACAAATTATATATTTCACAAGCAGCATCGGTGGTTCAGTGGTAGAATTCTCGCCTACCACGCGGGAGGCCCGGGTTCGATTCCCGGCCGATGCAAGCATTTTTTGGCCCTTCATTTTATAACTGATAAATCATTGGAAAAAAAGTCTGAACAAATTATTCATTCCTGAGCAGCATCGGTGGTTCAGTGGTAGAATTCTCGCCTGCTACGCGGGAGGAGCGGGTTCGATTCGCAGCCGATGCAAGCTTTTTTTGGCCCTTCATTTCATAACTGATGAATCATTAGTAAAAAAAATCTGAAGAAATTATAGATTCCTAAGCAGCATCGGTGGTTCAGTGGTAGAATTCTCGCCTGCCACGCGGGAGGCCCGGGTTCGATTCCCGGCCGATGCAAGCATTTTTTGGCCCTTCATTTTATAACTGATAAAACATTAGAAAAAAAGTCTGAACAAATTATATATTTCACCAGCAGCATCGGTGGTTCAGTGGTAGAATTCTCGCCTGCCACGCGGGAGGCCCGGGTTCGATTCCCGGCCGATGCAAACATTTTTTGGCCCTTCATTTTATAACTGATAAATCATTAGAAAAAAAGTCTGAACAAATTATATATTTCACAAGCAGCATCGGTGGTTCATTGGTAGAATTCTCGCCTGCCACGCGGGAGGCCCGGGTTCGACTCCCGCTCGATGCAAGTTTTCTTTTGTCCCTTCATTTTATAACTGATGAATCATTAGTAAAAAAGTCTGAAAAAATTATATATTTTCCAAGCAGCATCGGTGGTTCAGTGGTAGAATTCTCGCCTGCCACGCGGGAGGCCCGGGTTCGATTCCCGGCCGATGCAAACATTTGTTGGCCCTTCATTTTATAATTGATAAATCATTAGAAAAAAAGTCTGAACAAATTATTCATTCCTGACCAGCATCGGTGGTTCAGTGGTAGAATTCTCGCCTTCCACGCGGGAGGCCCGGGTTCGATTCCAGGTCGATGCAAGCATTTTTTGGCCCTTCATTTTATAACTGATAAATCATTAGAAAAAAAGTCTGAACAAATTATATATTTTCCAAGCAGCATCGGTGGTTCAGTGGTAGAATTCTCGCCTGCCACGCGGGAGGCCCGTGTTCGATTCCCGGCCGATGCAAGCATTGTTTGGCCTTTCATAACTGATGAATCATTAGTAAAAAAAGTCTGAAGAAATGATAGCTTCCTAAGCAGCATCGGTGGTTCAGTGGTAGAATTCTCGCCTTCCACGCGGGAGGCCCGGGTTCGATTCCAGGCCGATGCAAGCATTTTTTGGCCCTTCATTTTATAACTGATAAATCATTAGAAAAAAAGTCTGAACAAATTATATATTTTCCAAGCAGCATCGGTGGTTCAGTGGTAGAATTCTCGCCTGCCACGCGGGAGGCCCGTGTTCGATTCCCGGCCGATGCAAGCATTGTTTGGCCTTTCATAACTGATGAATCATTAGTAAAAAAAGGCTGAAGAAATTATAGATTCCTAAGCAGCATCGGTGGTTCAGTGGTAGAATTCTCGCCTTCCACGCGGGAGGCCCGGGTTCGATTCCTGGCCGATGCAAGCATTTTTTGGCCCTTCATTTTATAACTGATGAATCATTAGAAAAAAGTCTGAACAAATTATATATTTCACAAGCAGCATCGGTGGTTCAGTGGTAGAATTCTCGCCTGCCACGCGGGAGGCCCGGGTTAGATTCCCGGCCGATGCAAGCATTTTTTGGCCCTTCATTTTATAACTGATAAATCATTGGAAAAAAAGTCTGAACAAATTATTCATTCCTGAGCAGCATCGGTGGTTCAGTGGTAGAATTCTCGCCTGCTACGCGGGAGGCGCGGGTTCGATTCCCAGCCTATGAAAGCTTTTTTTGGCCCTTCATTTCATAACTGATAAATCATTAGTAAACAAAATCTGAAGAAATTATAGATTCCTAAGCAGCATCGGTGGTTCAGTGGTAGAATTCTCGCCTGCCACGCGGGAGGCCCGGGTTCGATTCCCGGCCGATGCAAGCATTTTTTGGCCCTTCATTTTATAACTGATAAAACATTAGAAAAAAAGTCTGAACAAATTATATATTTCACAAGCAGCATCGGTGGTTCAGTGGTAGAATTCTCGCCTACCACGCGGGAGGCCCGGGTTCGATTCCCGGCCGATGCAAGCATTTTTTGGCCCTTCATTTTATAACTGATAAATCATTGGAAAAAAAGTCTGAACAAATTATTCATTCCTGAGCAGCATCGGTGGTTCAGTGGTAGAATTCTCGCCTGCTACGCGGGAGGAGCGGGTTCGATTCGCAGCCGATGCAAGCTTTTTTTGGCCCTTCATTTCATAACTGATGAATCATTAGTAAAAAAAATCTGAAGAAATTATAGATTCCTAAGCAGCATCGGTGGTTCAGTGGTAGAATTCTCGCCTGCCACGCGGGAGGCCCGGGTTCGATTCCCGGCCGATGCAAGCATTTTTTGGCCCTTCATTTTATAACTGATAAAACATTAGAAAAAAAGTCTGAACAAATTATATATTTCACCAGCAGCATCGGTGGTTCAGTGGTAGAATTCTCGCCTGCCACGCGGGAGGCCCGGGTTCGATTCCCGGCCGATGCAAACATTTTTTGGCCCTTCATTTTATAACTGATAAATCATTAGAAAAAAAGTCTGAACAAATTATATATTTCACAAGCAGCATCGGTGGTTCATTGGTAGAATTCTCGCCTGCCACGCGGGAGGCCCGGGTTCGACTCCCGCTGGATGCAAGTTTTCTTTTGTCCCTTCATTTTATAACTGATGAATCATTAGTAAAAAAGTCTGAAAAAATTATATATTTTCCAAGCAGCATCGGTGGTTCAGTGGTAGAATTCTCGCCTGCCACGCGGGAGGCCCGGGTTCGATTCCCGGCCGATGCAAACATTTGTTGGCCCTTCATTTTATAATTGATAAATCATTAGAAAAAAAGTCTGAACAAATTATTCATTCCTGACCAGCATCGGTGGTTCAGTGGTAGAATTCTCGCCTGCTACGCGGGAGGCCCGGGTTCGATTCCCGGCCGATGCAAGCATTTTTTGGCCCTTCATTTTATAACTGATAAATCATTAGAAAAAAAGTCTGAACAAATTATATATTTCACAAGCAGCATCGGTGGTTCAGTGGTAGAATTCTCGCCTGCCACGCGGGAGGCCCGGGTTCGATTCCCGGCCGATGCAAACATTTTTTGGCCCTTCATTTTATAATTGATAAATCATTAGAAAAAAAGTCTGAACAAATTATTCATTCCTGACCAGCATCGGTGGTTCAGTGGTAGAATTCTCGCCTGCTACGCGGGAGGCCCGGGTTCGATTCCCGGCCGATGCAAGCATTTTTTGGCCCTTCATTTTATAACTGATAAATCATTAGAAAAAAAGTCTGAACAAATTATATATTTTCCAAGCAGCATCGGTGGTTCAGTGATAGAATTCTCGCCTGCCACGCGGGAGGCCCGGGTTCGATTCCCGGCCGATGCAAGTTTTCTTTTGTCCTTTCAGTTTATAACTGATGAATCATTAGAAAAAAGTCTGAAAAAATTAAATATTTCCCAAGCAGCATCGGTGGTTCAGTGGTAGAATTCTCGCCTGCCACGCGGGAGGCCCGGGTTCGATTCCCGGCCGATGCAAGTATTCTGTTGTCCCTTCAGTTTATAACTGATAAATCATTAGTAAAAAAAATCTGAAGAAATTATAGATTCCTAAGCAGCATCGGTGGTTCAGTGGTAGAATTCTCGCCTGCCACGCGGGAGGCCCGGGTTCGATTCCCGGCCGATGCAAGCATTTTTTGGCCCTTCATTTTATAACTGATAAAACATTAGAAAAAAAGTCTGAACAAATTATATATTTCACAAGCAGCATCGGTGGTTCAGTGGTAGAATTCTCGCCTGCCACGCGGGAGGCCCGGGTTCGATTCCCGGCCGATGCAAGCATTTTTTGGCCCTTCATTTTATAACTGATAAATCATTGGAAAAAAAGTCTGAACAAATTATTCATTCCTGAGCAGCATCGGTGGTTCAGTGGTAGAATTCTCGCCTGCTACGCGGGAGGCGCGGGTTCGATTCGCAGCCGATGCAAGCTTTTTTTGGCCCTTCATTTCATAACTGATGAATCATTAGTAAAAAAAATCTGAAGAAATTATAGATTCCTAAGCAGCATCGGTGGTTCAGTGGTAGAATTCTCGCCTGCCACGCGGGAGGCCCGGGTTCGATTCCCGGCCGATGCAAGCATTTTTTGGCCCTTCATTTTATAACTGATAAAACATTAGAAAAAAAGTCTGAACAAATTATATATTTCACCAGCAGCATCGGTGGTTCAGTGGTAGAATTCTCGCCTGCCACGCGGGAGGCCCGGGTTCGATTCCCGGCCGATGCAAAAATTTTTTGGCCCTTCATTTTATAACTGATAAATCATTAGAAAAAAAGTCTGAACAAATTATATATTTCACAAGCAGCATCGGTGGTTCAGTGGTAGAATTCTCGCCTGCCACGCGGGAGGCCCGGGTTCGATTCCCGCTCGATGCAAGTTTTCTTTTGTCCCTTCATTTTATAACTGATGAATCATTAGTAAAAAAGTCTGAACAAATTATATATTTTCCAAGCAGCATCGGTGGTTCAGTGGTAGAATTCTCGCCTGCCACGCGGGAGGCCCGGGTTCGATTCCCGGCCGATGCAAACATTTGTTGGCCCTTCATTTTATAATTGATAAATCATTAGAAAAAAAGTCTGAACAAATTATTCATTCCTGACCAGCATCGGTGGTTCAGTGGTAGAATTCTCGCCTGCTACGCGGGAGGCCCGGGTTCGATTCCCGGCCGATGCAAGCATTTTTTGGCCCTTCATTTTATAACTGATAAATCATTAGAAAAAAAGTCTGAACCAATTATATATTTCACAAGCAGCATCGGTGGTTCAGTGGTAGAATTCTCGCCTGCCACGCGGGAGGCCCGGGTTCGATTCCCGGCCGATGCAAACATTTTTTGGCCCTTCATTTTATAATTGATAAATCATTAGAAAAAAAGTCTGAACAAATTATTCATTCCTGACCAGCATCGGTGGTTCAGTGGTAGAATTCTCGCCTGCTACGCGGGAGGCCCGGGTTCGATTCCCGGCCGATGCAAGCATTTTTTGGCCCTTCATTTTATAACTGATAAATCATTGGAAAAAAAGTCTGAACAAATTATATATTTTCCAAGCAGCATCGGTGGTTCTGTGATAGAATTCTCGCCTGCCACGCGGGAGGCCCGGGTTCGATTCCCGGCCGATGCAAGTTTTCTTTTGTCCTTTCAGTTTATAACTGATGAATCATTAGAAAAAAGTCTGAAAAAATTAAATATTTCCCAAGCAGCATCGGTGGTTCAGTGGTAGAATTCTCGCCTGCCACGCGGGAGGCCCGGGTTCGATTCCCGGCCGATGCAAGTATTCTGTTGTCCCTTCAGTTTATAACTGATGAATCATTAGTAAAAAAGTCTGAACAAATTATATATTTTCCAAGCAGCATCGGTGGTTCAGTGGTAGAATTCTCGCCTGCCACGCGGGAGACCCGGGTTCGATTCCCGGCCAATGCAAGTTTTCTTTTGTCCCTTCATTTTATAACTGATGAATCATTAGTAAAAAAGTCTGAACAAATTATATATTTCCCAAGCAGCATCGGTGGTTCAGTGGTAGAATTCTCGCATGCCATGCGGGAGGCCCTGGTTCCATTCCTGGCCGATGCAAATTTTCTTTTGTCCCTTCATTTTGATCGGTGGTTCAGTGGTAGAATTCTCGCCTGCTACGCGGGAGGCCCGGGTTCGATTCCCGGCCGATGCAAGCATTTTTTGGCCCTTCATTTTATAACTGATAAATCATTAGAAAAAAAGTCTGAACAAATTATATATTTCACAAGCAGCATCGGTGGTTCAGTGGTAGAATTCTCGACTGCCACGCGGGAGGCCCGGGTTCGATTCCCGCTCGATGCAAGTTTTCTTTTGTCCCTTCATTTTATAACTGATGAATCATTAGTAAAAAAGTCTGAACAAATTATATATTTTCCAAGCAGCATCGGTGGTTCAATGGTAGAATTTTCGCCTGCCACGCGGGAGGCCCGGGTTCGATTCCCGGCCGATGCAAGTTTTCTTTTGTCCTTTCAGTTTATAACTGATGAATCATTAGAAAAAAATCTGAACAAATTAAATATTTCCCAAGCAGCATCGGTGGTTCAGTGGTAGAATTCTCGCCTGCCACGCGGGAGGCCCGGGTTCGATTCCCGGCCGATGCAAGCATTTTTTGGCCCTTCATTTTATAACTGATAAATCATTGGAAAAAAAGTCTGAACAAATTATTCATTCCTGAGCAGCATCGGTGGTTCAGTGGTAGAATTCTCGCCTGCTACGCGGGAGGCGCGGGTTCGATTCGCAGCCGATGCAAGCTTTTTTTGGCCCTTCATTTCATAACTGATGAATCATTAGTAAAAGAAATCTGAAGAAATTATAGATTCCTAAGCAGCATCGGTGGTTCAGTGGTAGAATTCTCGCCTGCCACGCGGGAGGCCCGGGTTCGATTCCCGGCCGATGCAAGCATTTTTTGGCCCTTCATTTTATAACTGATAAAACATTAGAAAAAAAGTCTGAACAAATTATATATTTCACAAGCAGCATCGGTGGTTCAGTGGTAGAATTCTCGCCTGCCACGCGGGAGGCCCGGGTTCGATTCCCGCTCGATGCAAGTTTTCTTTTGTCCCTTCATTTTATAACTGATGAATCATTAGTAAAAAAGTCTGAACAAATTATATATTTTCCAAGCAGCATCGGTGGTTCAGTGGTAGAATTCTCGCCTGCCACGCGGGAGGCCCGGGTTCGATTCCCGGCCGATGCAAACATTTTTTGGCCCTTCATTTTATAATTGATAAATCATTAGAAAAAAAGTCTGAACAAATTATTCATTCCTGACCAGCATCGGTGGTTCAGTGGTAGAATTCTCGCCTGCTACGCGGGAGGCCCGGGTTCGATTCCCGGCCGATGCAAGCATTTTTTGGCCCTTCATTTTATAACTGATAAATCATTAGAAAAAAAGTCTGAACAAATTATATATTTCACAAGCAGCATCGGTGGTTCAGTGGTAGAATTCTCGCCTGCCACGCGGGAGGCCCGGGTTCGATTCCCGGCCGATGCAAACATTTTTTGGCCCTTCATTTTATAATTGATAAATCATTAGAAAAAAAGTCTGAACAAATTATTCATTCCTGACCAGCATCGGTGGTTCAGTGGTAGAATTCTCGCCTGCTACGCGGGAGGCCCGGGTTCGATTCCCGGCCGATGCAAGCATTTTTTGGCCCTTCATTTTATAACTGATAAATCATTAGAAAAAAAGTCTGAACAAATTATATATTTCACAAGCAGCATCGGTGGTTCAGTGGTAGAATTCTCGCCTGCCACGCGGGAGGCCCGGGTTCGATTCCCGGCCGATGCAAACATTTTTTGGCCCTTCATTTTATAATTGATAAATCATTAGAAAAAAAGTCTGAACAAATTATTCATTCCTGACCAGCATCGGTGGTTCAGTGGTAGAATTCTCGCCTGCTACGCGGGAGGCCCGGGTTCGATTCCCGGCCGATGCAAGCATTTTTTGGCCCTTCATTTTATAACTGATAAATCATTAGAAAAAAAGTCTGAACAAATTATATATTTTCCAAGCAGCATCGGTGGTTCAATGGTAGAATTTTCGCCTGCCACGCGGGAGGCCCGGGTTCGATTCCCGGCCGATGCAAGTTTTCTTTTGTCCTTTCAGTTTATAACTGATGAATCATTAGAAAAAAATCTGAACAAATTAAATATTTCCCAAGCAGCATCGGTGGTTCAGTGGTAGAATTCTCGCCTGCCACGCGGGAGGCCCGGGTTCGATTCCCGGCCGATGCAAGCATTTTTTGGCCCTTCATTTTATAACTGATAAATCATTGGAAAAAAAGTCTGAACAAATTATTCATTCCTGAGCAGCATCGGTGGTTCAGTGGTAGAATTCTCGCCTGCTACGCGGGAGGCGCGGGTTCGATTCCCAGCCGATGCAAGCTTTTTTTGGCCCTTCATTTCATAACTGATGAATCATTAGTAAAAAAAATCTGAAGAAATTATAGATTCCTAAGCAGCATCGGTGGTTCAGTGGTAGAAATCTCGCCTGCCACGCGGGAGGCCCGGGTTCGATTCCCGGCCGATGCAAGCATTTTTTGGCCCTTCATTTTATAACTGATAAAACATTAGAAAAAAAGTCTGAACAAATTATATATTTCACAAGCAGCATCGGTGGTTCAGTGGTAGAATTCTCGCCTGCCACGCGGGAGGCCCGGGTTCGATTCCCGGCCGATGCAAGCATTTTTTGGCCCTTCATTTTATAACTGATAAATCATTGGAAAAAAAGTCTGAACAAATTATTCATTCCTGAGCAGCATCGGTGGTTCAGTGGTAGAATTCTCGCCTGCTACGCGGGAGGCGCGGGTTCGATTCGCAGCCGATGCAAGCTTTTTTTGGCCCTTCATTTCATAACTGATGAATCATTAGTAAAAGAAATCTGAAGAAATTATAGATTCCTAAGCAGCATCGGTGGTTCAGTGGTAGAATTCTCGCCTGCCACGCGGGAGGCCCGGGTTCGATTCCCGGCCGATGCAAGCATTTTTTGGCCCTTCATTTTATAACTGATAAAACATTAGAAAAAAAGTCTGAACAAATTATATATTTCACCAGCAGCATCGGTGGTTCAGTGGTAGAATTCTCGCCTACCACGCGGGAGGCCCGGGTTCGATTCCCGGCCGATGCAAGCATTTTTTGGCCCTTCATTTTATAACTGATAAATCATTGGAAAAAAAGTCTGAACAAATTATTCATTCCTGAGCAGCATCGGTGGTTCAGTGGTAGAATTCTCGCCTGCTACGCGGGAGGCCCGGGTTCGATTCCCGGCCGATGCAAGCATTTTTTGGCCCATCATTTTATAACTGATAAATCATTAGAAAAAAAGTCTGAACAAATTATATATTTCACAAGCAGCATCGGTGGTTCAGTGGTAGAATTCTCGCCTGCCACGCGGGAGGCCCGGGTTCGATTCCCGCTCGATGCAAGTTTTCTTTTGTCCCTTCATTTTATAACTGATGAATCATTAGTAAAAAAGTCTGAACAAATTATATATTTTCCAAGCAGCATCGGTGGTTCAGTGGTAGAATTCTCGCCTGCCACGCGGGAGGCCCGGGTTCGATTCCCGGCCGATGCAAACATTTTTTGGCCCTTCATTTTATAATTGATAAATCATTAGAAAAAAAGTCTGAACAAATTATTCATTCCTGACCAGCATCGGTGGTTCAGTGGTAGAATTCTCGCCTGCTACGCGGGAGGCCCGGGTTCGATTCCCGGCCGATGCAAGCATTTTTGGCCCTTCATTTTATAACTGATAAATCATTAGAAAAAAAGTCTGAACAAATTATATATTTCACAAGCAGCATCGGTGGTTCAATGGTAGAATTCTCGCCTGCCACGCGGGAGGCCCGGGTTCGATTCCCGGCCGATGCAAACATTTTTTGGCCCTTCATTTTATAATTGATAAATCATTAGAAAAAAAGTCTGAACAAATTATTCATTCCTGACCAGCATCGGTGGTTCAGTGGTAGAATTCTCGCCTGCTACGCGGTAGGCCCGGGTTCGATTCCCGGCCGATGCAAGCATTTTTTGGCCCTTCATTTTATAACTGATAAATCATTAGAAAAAAAGTCTGAACAAATTATATATTTTCCAAGCAGCATCGGTGGTTCAGTGGTAGAATTCTCGCCTGCCACGCGGGAGGCCCGGGTTCGATTCCCGGCCGATGCAAGTTTTCTTTTGTCCTTTCAGTTTATAACTGATGAATCATTAGAAAAAAGTCTGAAAAAATTAAATATTTCCCAAGCAGCATCGGTGGTTCAGTGGTAGAATTCTCGCCTGCCACGCGGGAGGCCCGGGTTCGATTCCCGGCCGATGCAAGTATTCTGTTGTCCCTTCAGTTTATAACTGATGAATCATTAGTAAAAAAGTCTGAACAAATTATATATTTTCCAAGCAGCATCGGTGGTTCAGTGGTAGAATTCTCGCCTGCCACGCGGGAGACCCGGGTTCGATTCCCGGCCGATGCAAGTTTTCTTTTGTCCCTTCATTTTATAACTGATGAATCATTAGTAAAAAAGTCTGAACAAATTATATATTTCCCAAGCAGCATCGGTGGTTCAGTGGTAGAATTCTCGCATGCCATGCGGGAGGCCCTGGTTCCATTCCTGGCCGATGCAAATTTTCTTTTGTCCCTTCATTTTGATCGGTGGTTCAGTGGTAGAATTCTCGCCTGCTACGCGGGAGGCCCGGGTTCGATTCCCGGCCGATGCAAGCATTTTTTGGCCCTTCATTTTATAACTGATAAATCATTAGAAAAAAAGTCTGAACAAATTATATATTTCACAAGCAGCATCGGTGGTTCAGTGGTAGAATTCTCGACTGCCACGCGGGAGGCCCGGGTTCGATTCCCGCTCGATGCAAGTTTTCTTTTGTCCCTTCATTTTATAACTGATGAATCATTAGTAAAAAAGTCTGAACAAATTATATATTTTCCAAGCAGCATCGGTGGTTCAATGGTAGAATTTTCGCCTGCCACGCGGGAGGCCCGGGTTCGATTCCCGGCCGATGCAAGTTTTCTTTTGTCCTTTCAGTTTATAACTGATGAATCATTAGAAAAAAATCTGAACAAATTAAATATTTCCCAAGCAGCATCGGTGGTTCAGTGGTAGAATTCTTGCCTGCCACGCGGGAGGCCCGGGTTCGATTCCCGGCCGATGCAAGCATTTTTTGGCCCTTCATTTTATAACTGATAAATCATTGGAAAAAAAGTCTGAACAAATTATTCATTCCTGAGCAGCATCGGTGGTTCAGTGGTAGAATTCTCGCCTGCTACGCGGGAGGCGCGGGTTCGATTCCCAGCCGATGCAAGCTTTTTTTGGCCCTCCATTTCATAACTGATGAATCATTAGTAAAAAAAATCTGAAGAAATTATAGATTCCTAAGCAGCATCGGTGGTTCAGTGGTAGAATTCTCGCCTGCCACGCGGGAGGCCCGGGTTCGATTCCCGGCCGATGCAAGCATTTTTTGGCCCTTCATTTTATAACTGATAAAACATTAGAAAAAAAGTCTGAACAAATTATATATTTCACAAGCAGCATCGGTGGTTCAGTGGTAGAATTCTCGCCTGCCACGCGGGATGCCCGGGTTCGATTCCCGGCCGATGCAAGCATTTTTTGGCCCTTCATTTTATAACTGATAAATCATTGGAAAACAAGTCTGAACAAATTATTCATTCCTGAGCAGCATCGGTGGTTCAGTGGTAGAATTCTCGCCTGCCACGCGGGAGGCGCGGGTTCGATTCGCAGCCGATGCAAGCTTTTTTTGGCCCTTCATTTCATAACTGATGAATCATTAGTAAAAAAAATCTGAAGAAATTATAGATTCCTAAGCAGCATCGGTGGTTCAGTGGTAGAATTCTCGCCTGCCACGCGGGAGGCCCGGGTTCGATTCCCGGCCAATGCAAGCATTTTTTGGCCCTTCATTTTATAACTGATAAAACATTAGAAAAAAAGTCTGAACAAATTATATATTTCACAAGCAGCATCGGTGGTTCAGTGGTAGAATTCTCGCCTGCCACGCGGGAGGCCCGGGTTCGATTCCCGGCCGATGCAAGCATTTTTTGGCCCTTCATTTTATAACTGATAAATCATTGGAAAAAAAGTCTGAACAAATTATTCATTCCTGAGCAGCATCGGTGGTTCAGTGGTAGAATTCTCGCCTGCTACGCGGGAGGCGCGGGTTCGATTCGCAGCCGATGCAAGCTTTTTTTGGCCCTTCATTTCATAACTGATGAATCATTAGTAAAAAAAATCTGAAGAAATTATAGATTCCTAAGCAGCATCGGTGGTTCAGTGGTAGAATTCTCGCCTGCCACGCGGGAGGCCCGGGTTCGATTCCCGGCCGATGCAAGCATTTTTTGGCCCTTCATTTTATAACTGATAAAACATTAGAAAAAAAGTCTGAACAAATTATATATTTCACAAGCAGCATCGGTGGTTCAGTGGTAGAATTCTCGCCTGCCACGCGGGAGGCCCGGGTTCGATTCCCGGCCGATGCAAGCATTTTTTGGCCCTTCATTTTATAACTGATAAATCATTGGAAAAAAAGTCTGAACAAATTATTCATTCCTGAGCAGCATCGGTGGTTCAGTGGTAGAATTCTCGCCTGCTACGCGGGAGGCGCGGGTTCGATTCGCAGCCGATGCAAGCTTTTTTTGGCCCTTCATTTCATAACTGATGAATCATTAGTAAAAGAAATCTGAAGAAATTATAGATTCCTAAGCAGCATCGGTGGTTCAGTGGTAGAATTCTCGCCTGCCACGCGGGAGGCCCTGGTTCGATTCCCGCCGATGCAAGCATTTTTTGGCCCTTCATTTTATAACTGATAAAACATTAGAAAAAAAGTCTGAACAAATTATATATTTCACAAGCAGCATCGGTGGTTCAGTGGTAGAATTCTCGCCTACCACGCGGGAGGCCCGGGTTCGATTCCCGGCCGATGCAAGCATTTTTTGGCCCTTCATTTTATAACTGATAAATCATTGGAAAAAAAGTCTGAACAAATTATTCATTCCTGAGCAGCATCGGTGGTTCAGTGGTAGAATTCTCGCCTGCTACGCGGGAGGCCCGGGTTCGATTCCCGGCCGATGCAAGCATTTTTTGGCCCATCATTTTATAACTGATAAATCATTAGAAAAAAAGTCTGAACAAATTATATATTTCCCAAGCAGCATCGGTGGTTCAGTGGTAGAATTCTTGCCTGCCACGCGGGAGGCCCGGGTTCGATTCCCGGCCGATGCAAGCATTTTTTGGCCCTTCATTTTATAACTGATAAATCATTGGAAAAAAAGTCTGAACAAATTATTCATTCCTGAGCAGTATCGGTGGTTCAGTGGTAGAATTCTCGCCTGCTACGCGGGAGGCGCGGGTTCGATTCCCAGCCGATGCAAGCTTTTTTTGGCCCTTCATTTCATAACTGATGAATCATTAGTAAAAAAAATCTGAAGAAATTATAGATTCCTAAGCAGCATCGGTGGTTCAGTGGTAGAATTCTCGCCTGCCACGCGGGAGGCCCGGGTTCGATTCCCGGCCGATGCAAGCATTTTTTGGCCCTTCATTTTATAACTGATAAAACATTAGAAAAAAAGTCTGAACAAATTATATATTTCACAAGCAGCATCGGTGGTTCAGTGGTAGAATTCTCGCCTGCCACGCGGGATGCCCGGGTTCGATTCCCGGCCGATGCAAGCATTTTTTGGCCCTTCATTTTATAACTGATAAATCATTGGAAAACAAGTCTGAACAAATTATTCATTCCTGAGCAGCATCGGTGGTTCAGTGGTAGAATTCTCGCCTGCTACGCGGGAGGCGCGGGTTCGATTCGCAGCCGATGCAAGCTTTTTTTGGCCCTTCATTTCATAACTGATGAATCATTAGTAAAAAAAATCTGAAGAAATTATAGATTCCTAAGCAGCATCGGTGGTTCAGTGGTAGAATTCTCGCCTGCCACGCGATAGGCCCGGGTTCGATTCCCGGCCAATGCAAGCATTTTTTGGCCCTTCATTTTATAACTGATAAAACATTAGAAAAAAAGTCTGAACAAATTATATATTTCACAAGCAGCATCGGTGGTTCAGTGGTACAATTCTCGCCTGCCACGCGGGAGGCCCGGGTTCGATTCCCGCTCGATGCAAGTTTTCTTTTGTCCCTTCATTTTATAACTGATGAATCATTAGTAAAAAAGTCTGAACAAATTATATATTTTCCAAGCAGCATCGGTGGTTCAGTGGTAGAATTCTCGCCTGCCACGCGGGAGGCCCGGGTTCGATTCCCGGCCGATGCAAACATTTTTTGGCCCTTCATTTTATAATTGATAAATCATTAGAAAAAAAGTCTGAACAAATTATTCATTCCTGACCAGCATCGGTGGTTCAGTGGTAGAATTCTCGCCTGCTACGCAGGAGGCCCGGGTTCGATTCCCGGCCGATGCAAGCATTTTTTGGCCCTTCATTTTATAACTGATAAATCATTAGAAAAAAAGTCTGAACAAATTATATATTTCACAAGCAGCATCGGTGGTTCAGTGGTAGAATTCTCGCCTGCCACGCGGGAGGCCCGGGTTCGATTCCCGGCCGATGCAAACATTTTTTGGCCCTTCATTTTATAATTGATAAATCATTAGAAAAAAAGTCTGAACAAATTATTCATTCCTGACCAGCATCGGTGGTTCAGTGGTAGAATTCTCGCCTGCTACGCGGGAGGCCCGGGTTCGATTCCCGGCCGATGCAAGCATTTTTTGGCCCTTCATTTTATAACTGATAAATCATTAGAAAAAAAGTCTGAACAAATTATATATTTTCCAAGCAGCATCGGTGGTTCAGTGGTAGAATTCTCGCCTGCCACGCGGGAGGCCCGGGTTCGATTCCCGGCCGATGCAAGTTTTCTTTTGTCCTTTCAGTTTATAACTGATGAATCATTAGAAAAAAGTCTGAAAAAATTAAATATTTCCCAAGCAGCATCGGTGGTTCAGTGGTAGAATTTTCGCCTGCCACGCGGGAGGCCCGGGTTCGATTCCCGGCCGATGCAAGTATTATGTTGTCCCTTCAGTTTATAACTGATGAATCATTAGTAAAAAAGTCTGAACAAATTATATATTTTCCAAGCAGCATCGGTGGTTCAGTGGTAGAATTCTCGCCTGCCACGCGGGAGACCCGGGTTCGATTCCCGGCCGATGCAAGTTTTCTTTTGTCCCTTCATTTTATAACTGATGAATCATTAGTAAAAAAGTCTGAACAAATTATATATTTCCCAAGCAGCATCGGTGGTTCAGTGGTAGAATTCTCGCATGCCATGCGGGAGGCCCTGGTTCCATTCCTGGCCGATGCAAATTTTCTTTTGTCCCTTCATTTTGATCGGTGGTTCAGTGGTAGAATTCTCGCCTGCTACGCGGGAGGCCCGGGTTCGATTCCCGGCCGATGCAAGCATTTTTTGGCCCTTCATTTTATAACTGATAAATCATTAGAAAAAAAGTCTGAACAAATTATATATTTAACAAGCAGCATCGGTGGTTCAGTGGTAGAATTCTCGACTGCCACGCGGGAGGCCCGGGTTCGATTCCCGCTCGATGCAAGTTTTCTTTTGTCCCTTCATTTTATAACTGATGAATCATTAGTAAAAAAGTCTGAACAAATTATATATTTTCCAAGCAGCATCGGTGGTTCAATGGTAGAATTTTCGCCTGCCACGCGGGAGGCCCGGGTTCGATTCCCGGCCGATGCAAGTTTTCTTTTGTCCTTTCAGTTTATAACTGATGAATCATTAGAAAAAAATCTGAACAAGTTAAATATTTCCCAAGCAGCATCGGTGGTTCAGTGGTAGAATTCTTGCCTGCCACGCGGGAGGCCCGGGTTCGATTCCCGGCCGATGCAAGCATTTTTTGGCCCTTCATTTTATAACTGATAAATCATTGGAAAAAAAGTCTGAACAAATTATTCATTCCTGAGCAGCATCGGTGGTTCAGTGGTAGAATTCTCGCCTGCTACGCGGGAGGCGCGGGTTCGATTCCCAGCCGATGCAAGCTTTTTTTGGCCCTTCATTTCATAACTGATGAATCATTAGTAAAAAAAATCTGAAGAAATTATAGATTCCTAAGCAGCATCGGTGGTTCAGTGGTAGAATTCTCGCCTGCCACGCGGGAGGCCCGGGTTCGATTCCCGGCCGATGCAAGCATTTTTTGGCCCTTCATTTTATAACTGATAAAACATTAGAAAAAAAGTCTGAACAAATTATATATTTCACAAGCAGCATCGGTGGTTCAGTGGTAGAATTCTCGCCTGCCACGCGGGATGCCCGGGTTCGATTCCCGGCCGATGCAAGCATTTTTTGGCCCTTCATTTTATAACTGATAAATCATTGGAAAACAAGTCTGAACAAATTATTCATTCCTGAGCAGCATCGGTGGTTCAGTGGTAGAATTCTCGCCTGCTACGCGGGAGGCGCGGGTTCGATTCGCAGCCGATGCAAGCCTTTTTTGGCCCTTCATTTCATAACTGATGAATCATTAGTAAAAAAAATCTGAAGAAATTATAGATTCCTAAGCAGCATCGGTGGTTCAGTGGTAGAATTCTCGCCTGCCACGCGGGAGGCCCGGGTTCGATTCCCGGCCGATGCAAGCATTTTTTGGCCCTTCATTTTATAACTGATAAAACATTAGAAAAAAAGTCTGAACAAATTATATATTTCACAAGCAGCATCGGTGGTTCAGTGGTAGAATTCTCGCCTGCCACGCGGGATGCCCGGGTTCGATTCCCGGCCGATGCAAGCATTTTTTGGCCCTTCATTTTATAACTGATAAATCATTGGAAAACAAGTCTGAACAAATTATTCATTCCTGAGCAGCATCGGTGGTTCAGTGGTAGAATTCTCGCCTGCTACGCGGGAGGCGCGGGTTCGATTCGCAGCCGATGCAAGCTTTTTTTGGCCCTTCATTTCATAACTGATGAATCATTAGTAAAAAAAATCTGAAGAAATTATAGATTCCTAAGCAGCATCGGTGGTTCAGTGGTAGAATTCTCGCCTGCCACGCGGGAGGCCCGGGTTCGATTCCCGGCCAATGCAAGCATTTTTTGGCCCTTCATTTTATAACTGATAAAACATTAGAAAAAAAGTCTGAACAAATTATATATTTCACAAGCAGCATCGGTGGTTCAGTGGTAGAATTCTCGCCTGCCACGCGGGAGGCCCGGGTTCGATTCCCGCTCGATGCAAGTTTTCTTTTGTCCCTTCATTTTATAACTGATGAATCATTAGTTAAAAAGTCTGAACAAATTATATATTTTCCAAGCAGCATCGGTGGTTCAGTGGTAGAATTCTCGCCTGCCACGCGGGAGGCCCGGGTTCGATTCCCGGCCGATGCAAACATTTTTTGGCCCTTCATTTTATAATTGATAAATCATTAGAAAAAAAGTCTGAACAAATTATTCATTCCTGACCAGCATCGGTGGTTCAGTGGTAGAATTCTCGCCTGCTACGCGGGAGGCCCGGGTTCGATTCCCGGCCGATGCAAGCATTTTTTGGCCCTTCATTTTATAACTGATAAATCATTAGAAAAAAAGTCTGAACAAATTATATATTTCACAAGCAGCATCGGTGGTTCAGTGGTAGAATTCTCGCCTGCCACGCGGGAGGCCCGGGTTCGATTCCCGGCCGATGCAAACATTTTTTGGCCCTTCATTTTATAATTGATAAATCATTAGAAAAAAAGTCTGAACAAATTTCATTCCTGACCAGCATCGGTGGTTCAGTGGTAGAATTCTCGCCTGCTACGCGGGAGGCCCGGGTTCGATTCCCGGCCGATGCAAGCATTTTTTGGCCCTTCATTTTATAACTGATAAATCATTAGAAAAAAAGTCTGAACAAATTATATATTTTCCAAGCAGCATCGGTGGTTCAGTGGTAGAATTCTCGCCTGCCACGCGGGAGGCCCGGGTTCGATTCCCGGCCGATGCAAGTTTTCTTTTGTCCTTTCAGTTTATAACTGATGAATCATTAGAAAAAAGTCTGAAAAAATTAAATATTTCCCAAGCAGCATCGGTGGTTCAGTGGTAGAATTCTCGCCTGCCACGCGGGAGGCCCGGGTTCGATTCCCGGCCGATGCAAGTATTATGTTGTCCCTTCAGTTTATAACTGATGAATCATTAGTAAAAAAGTCTGAACAAATTATATATTTTCCAAGCAGCATCGGTGGTTCAGTGGTTGAATTCTCGCCTGCCACGCGGGAGACCCGGGTTCGATTCCCGGCCGATGCAAGTTTTCTTTTGTCCCTTCATTTTATAACTGATGAATCATTAGTAAAAAAGTCTGAACAAATTATATATTTCCCAAGCAGCATCGGTGGTTCAGTGGTAGAATTCTCGCATGCCATGCGGGAGGCCCTGGTTCCATTCCTGGCCGATGCAAATTTTCTTTTGTCCCTTCATTTTGATCGGTGGTTCAGTGGTAGAATTCTCGCCTGCTACGCGGGAGGCCCGGGTTCGATTCCCGGCCGATGCAAGCATTTTTTGGCCCTTCATTTTATAACTGATAAATCATTAGAAAAAAAGTCTGAACAAATTATATATTTAACAAGCAGCATCGGTGGTTCAGTGGTAGAATTCTCGACTGCCACGCGGGAGGCCCGGGTTCGATTCCCGCTCGATGCAAGTTTTCTTTTGTCCCTTCATTTTATAACTGATGAATCATTAGTGAAAAAAAATCTGAAGAAATTATAGATTCCTTAGCAGCATCGGTGGTTCAGTGGTAGAATTCTCGCCTGCCACGCGGGAGGCCCGGGTTCGATTCCCGGCCGATGCAAGCATTTTTTGGCCCTTCATTTTATAACTGATAAAACATTAGAAAAAAAGTCTGAACAAATTATATATTTCACAAGCAGCATCGGTGGTTCAGTGGTAGAATTCTCGCCTGCCACGCGGGATGCCCGGGTTCGATTCCCGGCCGATGCAAACATTTTTTGGCCCTTCATTTTATAACTGATAAATCATTAGAAAAAAAGTCTGAACAAATTATTCATTCCTGACCAGCATCGGTGGTTCAGTGGTAGAATTCTCGCCTGCTACGCGGGAGGCGCGGGTTCGATTCGCAGCCGATGCAAGCTTTTTTTGGCCCTTCATTTCATAACTGATGAATCATTAGTAAAAAAAATCTGAAGAAATTATAGATTCCTAAGCAGCATCGGTGGTTCAGTGGTAGAATTCTCGCCTGCCACGAGGGAGGCCCGGGTTCGATTCCCGGCCAATGCAAGCATTTTTTGGCCCTTCATTTTATAACTGATAAAACATTAGAAAAAAAGTCTGAACAAATCATATATTTCACAAGCAGCATCGGTGGTTCAGTGGTAGAATTCTCGCCTGCCACGCGGGAGGCCCGGGTTCGATTCCCGGCCGATGCAAACATTTTTTGGCCCTTCATTTTATAACTGATAAATCATTAGAAAAAAAGTCTGAACAAATTATTCATTCCTGACCAGCATCGGTGGTTCAGTGGTAGAATTCTCGCCTGCTACGCGGGAGGCCCGGGTTCGATTCCCGGCCGATGCAAGCATTTTTTGGCCCTTCATTTTATAACTGATAAATCATTAGAAAAAAAGTCTGAACAAATTATATATTTCACAAGCAGCATCGGTGGTTCAGTGGTAGAATTCTCGCCTGCCTCGCGGGAGGCCCGGGTTCGATTCCCGCTCGATGCAAGTTTTCTTTTGTCCCTTCATTTTATAACTGATGAATCATTAGTAAAAAAGTCTGAACAAATTATATATTTTCCAAGCAGCATCGGTGGTTCAGTGGTAGAATTCTCGCCTGCCACGCGGGAGGCCCGGGTTCGATTCCCGGCCGATGCAAGTATTCTGTTGTCCCTTCAGTTTATAACTGATGAATCATTAGTAAAAAAGTCTGAACAAATTATATATTTTCCAAGCAGCATCGGTGGTTCAGTGGTAGAATTCTCGCCTGCCACGCGGGAGGCCCGGGTTCGATTCCCGGCCGTTGCAAGTTTTCTTTTGTCCCTTCATTTTATAACTGATGAATCATTAGTAAAAAAGTCTTAACAAATTATATATTTCCCAAGCAGCATCGGTGGTTCAGTGGTAGAATTCTCGCATGCCATGCGGGAGGCCCTGGTTCCATTCCTGGCCGATGCAAATTTTCTTTTGTCCCTTCATTTTGATCGGTGGTTCAGTGGTAGAATTCTCGCCTGCCACGCGGGAGGCCCGGGTTCGATTCCCGGTCGATGCAAGCATTTTTTGGCCCTGCATTTTATAACTGATAAATCATTAGAAAAAAAGTCTGAACAAATTATATATTTCACAAGCAGCATCGGTGGTTCAGTGGTAGAATTCTCGCCTGCCACGCGGGAGGCCCGGGTTCGATTTCCGGCCGATGCAAGCAATTTTTGGCCCTTCATTTTATAACTGATAAATCATTGGAAAAAAAGTCTGAACAAATTATTCATTCCTGAGCAGCATCGGTGGTTCAGTGGTAGAATTCTCGCCTGCTACGCGGGAGGCGCGGGTTCGATTCGCAGCCGATGCAAGCTTGTTTTGGCCCTTCAATTCATAACTGATGAATCATTAGTAAAAAAAATCTGAAGAAATTATAGATTCCTAAGCAGCATCGGTGGTTCAGTGGTAGAATTCTCGCCTGCCACGCGGGAGGCCCGGGTTCGATTCCCGCCCAATGCAAGCATTTTTTGGCCTTCATTTTATAACTGATAAAACATTAGAAAAAAAGTCTGAACAAATTATATATTTCACAAACAGCATCGGTGGTTCAGTGGTAGAATTCTCGCCTGCCACACGGGAGGCCCGGGTTCGATTCCCGGCCGATGCAAGCATTATTTGGCCCTTCATTTTATAACTGATAAATCATTAGAAAAAAAGTCTGAACAAATTATTCATTCCTGAGCAGCATCGGTGGTTCAGTGGTAGAATTCTCGCCTGCTACGCGGGAGGCGCGGGTTCGATTCCCAGCCGATGCAAGCTTTTTTTTGGCCCTTCATTTCATAACTGATGAATCATTAGTAAAAAAAAGTCTGAAGAAATTATAGATTCCTAAGCAGCATCGGTGGTTCAGTGGTAGAATTCTCGCCTGCCACGCGGGAGGCCCGGGTTCGATTCCCGGCCGATGCAAGCATTTTTTGGCCCTTCATTTTATAACTGATAAATCATTAGAAAAAAAGTCTGAACAAATTATATATTTCACAAGCAGCATCGGTGGTTCAGTGGTAGATTTCTCGCCTGCCACGCGGGAGGCCCGGGTTCGATTCCCGGCCGATGCAAACATTTTTTGGCCCTTCATTTCATAACTGATGAATCATTAGTAAAAAAAGTCTGAAGAAATTATAGATTCCTAAGCAGCATCGGTGGTTTAGTGGTAGAATTCTCGCCAGCCACGCGGGAGGCCCGGGTTCGATTCCCGGCCGATGCAAGCATTATTTGGCCCTTCATTTTATAACTGATAAATCATTAGAAAAAAAGTCTGAACAAATTATTCATTCCTGAGCAGCATCGGTGGTTCAGTGGTAGAATTCTCGACTGCCACGCGGGAGGCCCGGGTTCGATTCCCGCTCGATGCAAGTTTTCTTTTGTCCCTTCATTTTATAACTGATGAATCATTAGTAAAAAAGTCTGAACAAATTATATATTTTCCAAGCAGCATCGGTGGTTCAATGGTAGAATTTTCGCCTGCCACGCGGGAGGCCCGGGTTCGATTCCCGGCCGATGCAAGTTTTCTTTTGTCCTTTCAGTTTATAACTGATGAATCATTAGAAAAAAATCTGAACAAATTAAATATTTCCCAAGCAGCATCGGTGGTTCAGTGGTAGAATTCTCGCCTGCCACGCGGGAGGCCCGGGTTCGATTCCCGGCCGATGCAAGCATTTTTTGGCCCTTCATTTTATAACTGATAAATCATTGGAAAAAAAGTCTGAACAAATTATTCATTCCTGAGCAGCATCGGTGGTTCAGTGGTAGAATTCTCGCCTGCTACGCGGGAGGCGCGGGTTCGATTCCCAGCCGATGCAAGCTTTTTTTGGCCCTTCATTTCATAACTGATGAATCATTAGTAAAAAAGTCTGAACAAATTATATATTTTCCAAGCAGCATCGGTGGTTCAATGGTAGAATTTTCGCCTGCCACGCGGGAGGCCCGGGTTCGATTCCCGGCCGATGCAAGTTTTCTTTTGTCCTTTCAGTTTATAACTGATGAATCATTAGAAAAAAATCTGAAGAAATTATAGATTCCTAAGCAGCATCGGTGGTTCAGTGGTAGAATTCTCGCCTGCCACGCGGGAGGCCCGGGTTCGATTCCCGGCCGATGCAAGCATTTTTTGGCCCTTCATTTTATAACTGATAAAACATTAGAAAAAAAGTCTGAACAAATTATATATTTCACAAGCTGCATCGGTGGTTCAGTGGTAGAATTCTCGCCTGCCACGCGGGAGGCCCGGGTTCGATTCCCGGCCGATGCAAGCATTTTTTGGCCCTTCATTTTATAACTGATAAAACATTAGAAAAAAAGTCTGAACAAATTATATATTTCACAAGCAGCATCGGTGGTTCAGTGGTAGAATTCTCGCCTACCACGCGGGAGGCCCGGGTTCGATTCCCGGCCGATGCAAGCATTTTTTGGCCCTTCATTTTATAACTGATAAATCATTGGAAAAAAAGTCTGAACAAATTATTCATTCCTGAGCAGCATCGGTGGTTCAGTGGTAGAATTCTCGCCTGCTACGCGGGAGGCCCGGGTTCGATTCTCGGCCGATGCAAGCATTTTTTGGCCCTTCATTTTATAACTGATAAATCATTAGAAAAAAAGTCTGAACAAATTATATATTTCACAAGCAGCATCGGTGGTTCAGTGGTAGAATTCTCGCCTGCCACGCGGGAGGCCCGGGTTCGATTCCCGCTCGATGCAAGTTTTCTTTTGTCCCTTCATTTTATAACTGATGAATCATTAGTAAAAAAGTCTGAACAAATTATATATTTTACAAGCAGCATCGGTGGTTCAGTGGTAGAATTCTCGCCTGCCACGCGGGAGGCCCGGGTTCGATTCCCGGCCGATGCAAACATTTTTTGGCCCTTCATTTTATAATTGATAAATCATTAGAAAAAAAGTCTGAACAAATTATTCATTCCTGACCAGCATCGGTGGTTCAGTGGTAGAATTCTCGCCTGCTACGCGGGAGGCGCGGGTTCGATTCGCAGCCGATGCAAGCTTTTTTTGGCCCTTCATTTCATAACTGATGAATCATTAGTAAAAAAAATCTGAAGAAATTATAGATTCCTAAGCAGCATCGGTGGTTCAGTGGTAGAATTCTCGCCTGCCACGCGGGAGGCCCGGGTTCGATTCCGGGCCGATGCAAGCATTTGTTGGCCCTTCATTTTATAACTGATAAATCATTAGAAAAAAAGTCTGAACAAATTATATATTTCACAAGCAGCATCGGTGGTTCAGTGGTAGAATTCTCGCCTACCACGCGGGAGGCCCGGGTTCGATTCCCGGCCGATGCAAGCATTTTTTGGCCCTTCATTTTATAACTGATAAATCATTGGAAAAAAAGTCTGAACAAATTATTCATTCCTGAGCAGCATCGGTGGTTCAGTGGTAGAATTCTCGCCTGCTACGCGGGAGGCCCGGGTTCGATTCCCGGCCGATGCAAGCATTTTTTGGCCCTTCATTTTATAACTGATAAATCATTAGAAAAAAAGTCTGAACAAATTATATATTTCACAAGCAGCATCGGTGGTTCAGTGGTAGAATTCTCGCCTGCCACGCGGGAGGCCCGGGTTCGATTCCCGGCCGATGCAAGCATTTTTTGGCCCTTCATTTTATAACTGATAAATCATTGGAAAAAAAGTCTGAACAAATTATTCATTCCTGAGCAGCATCGGTGGTTCAGTGGTAGAATTCTCGCCTGCTACGCGGGAGGCGCGGGTTCGATTCCCAGCCGATGCAAGCTTTTTTTGGCCCTTCATTTCATAACTGATGAATCATTAGTAAAAAAAATCTGAAGAAATTATAGATTCCTAAGCAGCATCGGTGGTTCAGTGGTAGAATTCTCGCCTGCCACGCGGGAGGCCCGGGTTCGATTCCCGGCCAATGCAAGCATTTTTTGGCCTTCATTTTATAACTGATAAAACATTAGAAAAAAAGTCTGAACAAATTATATATTTCACAAACAGCATCGGTGGTTCAGTGGTAGAATTCTCGCCTGCCACACGGGAGGCCCGGGTTCGATTCCCGGCCGATGCAAGCATTATTTGGCCCTTCATTTTATAACTGATAAATCATTTGAAAAAAAGTCTGAACAAATTATTCATTCCTGAGCAGCATCGGTGGTTCAGTGGTAGAATTCTCGCCTGCTACGCGGGAGGCGCGGGTTCGATTCCCAGCCGATGCAAGCTTTTTTTTGGCCCTTCATTTCATAACTGATGAATCATTAGTGAAAAAAAGTCTGAAGAAATTATAGATTCCTAAGCAGCATCGGTGGTTCAGTGGTAGAATTCTCGCCTGCCACGCGGGAGGCCCGGGTTCGATTCCCGGCCGATGCAAGCATTTTTTGGCCCTTCATTTTATAACTGATAAATCATTAGAAAAAAAGTCTGAACAAATTATATATTTCACAAGCAGCATCGGTGGTTCAGTGGTAGATTTCTCGCCTGCCACGCGGGAGGCCCGGGTTCGATTCCCGGCCGATGCAAACATTTTTTGGCCCTTCATTTCATAACTGATGAATCATTAGTAAAAAAAGTCTGAAGAAATTATAGATTCCTAAGCAGCATCGGTGGTTCAGTGGTAGAATTCTCGCCAGCCACGCGTGAGGCCCGGGTTCGATTCCCGGCCGATGCAAGCATTATTTGGCCCTTCATTTTATAACTGATAAATCATTAGAAAAAAAGTCTGAACAAATTATTCATTCCTGAGCAGCATCGGTGGTTCAGTGGTAGAATTCTCGACTGCCACGCGGGAGGCCCGGGTTCGATTCCCGCTCGATGCAAGTTTTCTTTTGTCCCTTCATTTTATAACTGATGAATCATTAGTAAAAAAGTCTGAACAAATTATATATTTTCCAAGCAGCATCGGTGGTTCAATGGTAGAATTTTCGCCTGCCACGCGGGAGGCCCGGGTTCGATTCCCGGCCGATGCAAGTTTTCTTTTGTCCTTTCAGTTTATAACTGATGAATCATTAGAAAAAAATCTGAACAAATTAAATATTTCCCAAGCAGCATCGGTGGTTCAGTGGTAGAATTCTCGCCTGCCACGCGGGAGGCCCGGGTTCGATTCCCGGCCGATGCAAGCATTTTTTGGCCCTTCATTTTATAACTGATAAATCATTGGAAAAAAAGTCTGAACAAATTATTCATTCCTGAGCAGCATCGGTGGTTCAGTGGTAGAATTCTCGCCTGCTACGCGGGAGGCGCGGGTTCGATTCCCAGCCGATGCAAGCTTTTTTTGGCCCTTCATTTCATAACTGATGAATCATTAGTAAAAAAAATCTGAAGAAATTATAGATTCCTAAGCAGCATCGGTGGTTCAGTGGTAGAATTCTCGCCTGCCACGCGGGAGGCCCGGGTTCGATTCCCGGCCGATGCAAGCATTTTTTGGCCCTTCATTTTATAACTGATAAAACATTAGAAAAAAAGTCTGAACAAATTATATATTTCACAAGCAGCATCGGTGGTTCAGTGGTAGAATTCTCGCCTGCCACGCGGGAGGCCCGGGTTCGATTCCCGGCCGATGCAAGCATTTTTTGGCCCTTCATTTTATAACTGATAAATCATTGGAAAAAAAGTCTGAACAAATTATTCATTCCTGAGCAGCATCGGTATTTCAGTGGTAGAATTCTCGCCTGCTACGCGGGAGGCGCGGGTTCGATTCGCAGCCGATGCAAGCTTTTTTTGGCCCTTCATTTCATAACTGATGAATCATTAGTAAAAAAAATCTGAAGAAATTATAGATTCCTAAGCAGCATCGGTGGTTCACTGGTAGAATTCTCGCCTGCCACGCGGGAGGCCCGGGTTCGATTCCCGGCCGATGCAAGCATTTTTTGGCCCTTCATTTTATAACTGATAAAACATTAGAAAAAAAGTCTGAACAAATTATATATTTCACAAGCAGCATCGGTGGTTCAGTGGTAGAATTCTCGCCTACCACGCGGGAGGCCCGGGTTCGATTCCCGGCCGATGCAAGCATTTTTTGGCCCTTCATTTTATAACTGATAAATCATTGGAAAAAAAGTCTGAACAAATTATTCATTCCTGAGCAGCATCGGTGGTTCAGTGGTAGAATTCTCGCCTGCTACGCGGGAGGCCCGGGTTCGATTCCCGGCCGATGCAAGCATTTTTTGGCCCTTCATTTTATAACTGATAAATCATTAGAAAAAAAGTCTGAACAAATTATATATTTCACAAGCAGCATCGGTGGTTCAGTGGTAGAATTCTCGCCTGCCACGCGGGAGGCCCGGGTTCGATTCCCGCTCGATGCAAGTTTTCTTTTGTCCCTTCATTTTATAACTGATGAATCATTAGTAAAAAAGTCTGAACAAATTATATATTTTCCAAGCAGCATCGGTGGTTCAGTGGTAGAATTCTCGCCTGCCACGCGGGAGGCCCGGGTTCGATTCCCGGCCGATGCAAACATTTTTTGGCCCTTCATTTTATAATTGATAAATCATTAGAAAAAAAGTCTGAACAAATTATTCATTCCTGACCAGCATCGGTGGTTCAGTGGTAGAATTCTCGCCTGCTACGCGGGAGGCCCGGGTTCGATTCCCGGCCGATGCAAGCATCTTTTGGCCCTTCATTTTATAACTGATAAATCATTAGAAAAAAAGTCTGAACAAATTATATATTTCACAAGCAGCATCGGTGGTTCAGTGGTAGAATTCTCGCCTGCCACGCGGGAGGCCCGGGTTCGATTCCCGGCCGATGCAAGCATTTTTTGGCCCTTCATTTTATAACTGATAAATCATTGGAAAAAAAGTCTGAACAAATTATTCATTCCTGAGCAGCATCGGTGGTTCAGTGGTAGAATTCTCGCCTGCTACGCGGGAGGCGCGGGTTCGATTCGCAGCCGATGCAAGCTTTTTTTGGCCCTTCATTTCATAACTGATGAATCATTAGTAAAAAAAATCTGAAGAAATTATAGATTCCTAAGCAGCATCGGTGGTTCAGTGGTAGAATTCTCGCCTGCCACGCGGGAGGCCCGGGTTCGATTCCCGGCCAATGCAAGCATTTTTTTGGCCTTCATTTTATAACTGATAAAACATTAGAAAAAAAGTCTGAACAAATTATATATTTCACCAACAGCATCGGTGGTTCAGTGGTAGAATTCTCGCCTGCCACACGGGAGGCCCGGGTTCGATTCCCGGCCGATGCAAGCATTATTTGGCCCTTCATTTTATAACTGATAAATCATTAGGAAAAAAAGTCTGAACAAATTATTCATTCCTGAGCAGCATCGGTGGTTCAGTGGTAGAATTCTCGCCTGCTACGCGGGAGGCGCGGGTTCGATTCCCAGCCGATGCAAGCTTTTTTTTGGCCCTTCATTTCATAACTGATGAATCATTAGTGAAAAAAAGTCTGAAGAAATTATAGATTCCTAAGCAGCATCGGTGGTTCAGTGGTAGAATTCTCGCCTGCCACGCGGGAGGCCCGGGTTCGATTCCCGGCCGATGCAAGCATTTTTTGGCCCTTCATTTTATAACTGATAAATCATTAGAAAAAAAGTCTGAATAAATTATATATTTCACAAGCAGCATCGGTGGTTCAGTGGTAGATTTCTCGCCTGCCACGCGGGAGGCCCGGGTTCGATTCCCGGCCGATGCAAACATTTTTTGGCCCTTCATTTCATAACTGATGAATCATTAGTAAAAAAAGTCTGAAGAAATTATAGATTCCTAAGCAGCATCGGTGGTTCAGTGGTAGAATTCTCGCCAGCCACGCGGGAGGCCCGGGTTCGATTCCCGGCCGATGCAAGCATTATTTGGCCCTTCATTTTATAACTGATAAATCATTAGAAAAAAAGTCTGAACAAATTATTCATTCCTGAGCAGCATCGGTGGTTCAGTGGTAGAATTCTCGACTGCCACGCGGGAGGCCCGGGTTCGATTCCCGCTCGATGCAAGTTTTCTTTTGTCCTTTCAGTTTATAACTGATGAATCATTAGAAAAAAGTCTGAAAAAATTAAATATTTCCCAAGCAGCATCGGTGGTTCAGTGGTAGAATTCTCGCCTGCCACGCGGGAGGCCCGGGTTCGATTCCCGGCCGATGCAAGTATTCTGTTGTCCCTTCAGTTTATAACTGATGAATCATTAGTAAAAAAGTCTGAACAAATTATATATTTTCCAAGCAGCATCGGTGGTTCAGTGGTAGAATTCTCGCCTGCCACGCGGGAGACCCGGGTTCGATTCCCGGCCGATGCAAGTTTTCTTTTGTCCCTTCATTTTATAACTGATGAATCATTAGTAAAAAAGTCTGAACAAATTATATATTTCCCAAGCAGCATCGGTGGTTCAGTGGTAGAATTCTCGCATGCCATGCGGGAGGCCCTGGTTCCATTCCTGGCCGATGCAAATTTTCTTTTGTCCCTTCATTTTGATCGGTGGTTCAGTGGTAGAATTCTCGCCTGCTACGCGGGAGGCCCGGGTTCGATTCCCGGCCGATGCAAGCATTTTTTGGCCCTTCATTTTATAACTGATAAATCATTAGAAAAAAAGTCTGAACAAATTATATATTTCACAAGCAGCATCGGTGGTTCAGTGGTAGAATTCTCGACTGCCACGCGGGAGGCCCGGGTTCGATTCCCGCTCGATGCAAGTTTTCTTTTGTCCCTTCATTTTATAACTGATGAATCATTAGTAAAAAAGTCTGAACAAATTATATATTTTCCAAGCAGCATCGGTGGTTCAATGGTAGAATTTTCGCCTGCCACGCGGGAGGCCCGGGTTCGATTCCCGGCCGATGCAAGTTTTCTTTTGTCCTTTCAGTTTATAACTGATGAATCATTAGAAAAAAATCTGAACAAATTAAATATTTCCCAAGCAGCATCGGTGGTTCAGTGGTAGAATTCTTGCCTGCCACGCGGGAGGCCCGGGTTCGATTCCCGGCCGATGCAAGCATTTTTTGGCCCTTCATTTTATAACTGATAAATCATTGGAAAAAAAGTCTGAACAAATTATTCATTCCTGAGCAGCATCGGTGGTTCAGTGGTAGAATTCTCGCCTGCTACGCGGGAGGCGCGGGTTCGATTCCCAGCTGATGCAAGCTTTTTTTGGCCCTTCATTTCATAACTGATGAATCATTAGTAAAAAAAATCTGAAGAAATTATAGATTCCTAAGCAGCATCGGTGGTTCAGTGGTAGAATTCTCGCCTGCCACGCGGGAGGCCCGGGTTCGATTCCCGGCCGATGCAAGCATTTTTTGGCCCTTCATTTTATAACTGATAAAACATTAGAAAAAAAGTCTGAACAAATTATATATTTCACAAGCAGCATCGGTGGTTCAGTGGTAGAATTCTCGCCTGCCACGCGGGAGGCCCGGGTTCGATTCCCGGCCGATGCAAGCATTTTTTGGCCCTTCATTTTATAACTGATAAATCATTGGAAAAAAAGTCTGAACAAATTATTCATTCCTGAGCAGCATCGGTGGTTCAGTGGTAGAATTCTCGCCTGCTACGCGGGAGGCGCAGGTTCGATTCGCAGCCGATGCAAGCTTTTTTTGGCCCTTCATTTCATAACTGATGAATCATTAGTAAAAAAAATCTGAAGAAATTATAGATTCCTAAGCAGCATCGGTGGTTCAGTGGTAGAATTCTCGCCTGCCACGCGGGAGGCCCGGGTTCGATTCCCGGCCGATGCAAGCATTTTTTGGCCCTTCATTTTATAACTGATAAAGCATTAGAAAAAAAGTCTGAACAAATTATATATTTCACAAGCAGCATCGGTGGTTCAGTGGTAGAATTCTCGCCTACCACGCGGGAGGCCCGGGTTCGATTCCCGGCCGATGCAAGCATTTTTTTGGCCCTTCATTTTATAACTGATAAATCATTGGAAAAAAAGTCTGAACAAATTATTCATTCCTGAGCAGCATCGGTGGTTCAGTGGTAGAATTCTCGCCTGCTACGCGGGAGGCCCGGGTTCGATTCCCGGCCGATGCAAGCATTTTTTGGCCCTTCATTTTATAACTGATAAATCATTAGAAAAAAAGTCTGAACAAATTATATATTTCACAAGCAGCATCGGTGGTTCAGTGGTAGAATTCTCGCCTGCCACGCGGGAGGCCCGGGTTCGATTCCCGCTCGATGCAAGTTTTCTTTTGTCCCTTCATTTTATAACTGATGAATCATTAGTAAAAAAGTCTGAACAAATTATATATTTTCCAAGCAGCATCGGTGGTTCAGTGGTAGAATTCTCGCCTGCCACGCGGGAGGCCCGGGTTCGATTCCCGGCCGATGCAAACATTTTTTGGCCCTTCATTTTATAATTGATAAATCATTAGAAAAAAAGTCTGAACAAATTATTCATTCCTGACCAGCATCGGTGGTTCAGTGGTAGATTTCTCGCCTGCTACGCGGGAGGCCCGGGTTCGATTCCCGGCCGATGCAAGCATTTTTTGGCCCTTCATTTTATAACTGATAAATCATTAGAAAAAAAGTCTGAACAAATTATATATTTCACAAGCAGCATCGGTGGTTCAGTGGTAGAATTCTCGCCTGCCACGCGGGAGGCCCGGGTTCGATTCCCGGCCGATGCAAGCATTTTTTGGCCCTTCATTTTATAACTGATAAATCATTGGAAAAAAAGTGTGAACAAATTATTCATTCCTGAGCAGCATCGGTGGTTCAGTGGTAGAATTCTCGCCTGCTACGCGGGAGGCGCGGGTTCGATTCGCAGCCGATGCAAGCTTTTTTTGGCCCTTCATTTCATAACTGATGAATCATTAGTAAAACAAATCTGAAGAAATTATAGATTCCTAAGCAGCATCGGTGGTTCAGTGGTAGAATTCTCGCCTGCCACGCGGGAGGCCCGGGTTCGATTCCCGGCCAATGCAAGCATTTTTTGGCCTTCATTTTATAACTGATAAAACATTAGAAAAAAAGTCTGAACAAATTATATATTTCACCAACAGCATCGGTGGTTCAGTGGTAGAATTCTCGCCTGCCACACGGGAGGCCCGGGTTCGATTCCCGGCCGATGCAAGCATTATTTGGCCCTTCATTTTATAACTGATAAATCATTAGAAAAAAAGTCTGAACAAATTATTCATTCCTGAGCAGCATCGGTGGTTCAGTGGTAGAATTCTCGCCTGCTACGCGGGAGGCGCGGGTTCGATTCCCAGCCGATGCAAGCTTTTTTTTGGCCCTTCATTTCATAACTGATGAATCATTAGTAAAAAAAAGTCTGAAGAAATTATAGATTCCTAAGCAGCATCGGTGGTTCAGTGGTAGAATTCTCGCCTGCCACGCGGGAGGCCCGGGTTCGATTCCCGGCCGATGCAAGCATTTTTTGGCCCTTCATTTTATAACTGATAAATCATTAGAAAAAAAGTCTGAACAAATTATATATTTCACAAGCAGCATCGGTGGTTCAGTGGTAGATTTCTCGCCTGCCACGCGGGAGGCCCGGGTTCGATTCCCGGCCGATGCAAACATTTTTTGGCCCTTCATTTTATAACTGATAAATCATTGGAAAAAAAGTCTGAACAAATTATTCATTCCTGAGCAGCATCGGTGGTTCAGTGGTAGAATTCTCGCCTGCTACGCGGGAGGCGCGGGTTCGATTCGCAGCCGATGCAAGCTTTTTTTGGCCCTTCATTTCATAACTGATGAATCATTAGTAAAAAAGTCTGAACAAATTATATATTTCACAAGCAGCATCGGTGGTTCAGTGGTAGAATTCTCGCCTGCCACGCGGGAGGCCCGGGTTCGATTCCCGCTCGATGCAAGTTTTCTTTTGTCCCTTCATTTTATAACTGATGAATCATTAGTAAAAAAGTCTGAACAAATTATATATTTTCCAAGCAGCATCGGTGGTTCAGTGGTAGAATTCTCGCCTGCCACGCGGGAGGCCCGGGTTCGATTCCCGGCCGTTGCAAACATTTTTTGGCCCTTCATTTTATAATTGATAAATCATTAGAAAAAAAGTCTGAACAAATTATTCATTCCTGACCAGCATCGGTGGTTCAGTGGTAGAATTCTCGCCTGCTACGCGGGAGGCCCGGGTTCGATTCCCGGCCGATGCAAGCATTTTTTGGCCCTTCATTTTATAACTGATAAATCATTAGAAAAAAAGTCTGAACAAATTATATATTTCACAAGCAGCATCGGTGGTTCAGTGGTAGAATTCTCGCCTGCCACGCGGGAGGCCCGGGTTCGATTCCCGGCCGATGCAAGCATTTTTTGGCCCTTCATTTTATAACTGATAAATCATTGGAAAAAAAGTCTGAACAAATTATTCATTCCCGAGCAGCATCGGTGGTTCAGTGGTAGAATTCTCGCCTGCTACGCGGGAGGCGCGGGTTCGATTCGCAGCCGATGCAAGCTTTTTTTGGCCCTTCATTTCATAACTGATGAATCATTAGTAAAAAAAATCTGAAGAAATTATAGATTCCTAAGCAGCATCGGTGGTTCAGTGGTAGAATTCTCGCCTGCCACGCGGGAGGCCCGGGTTCGATTCCCGGCCAATGCAAGCATTTTTTGGCCTTCATTTTATAACTGATAAAACATTAGAAAAAAAGTCTGAACAAACTATATATTTCACCAACAGCATCGGTGGTTCAGTGGTAGAATTCTCGCCTGCCACACGGGAGGCCCGGGTTCGATTCCCGGCCGATGCAAACATTTTTTGGCCCTTCATTTCATAACTGATGAATCATTAGTAAAAAAAGTCTGAAGAAATTATAGATTCCTAAGCAGCATCGGTGGTTCAGTGGTAGAATTCTCGCCAGCCACGCGGGAGGCCCGGGTTCGATTCCCGGCCGATGCAAGCATTATTTGGCCCTTCATTTTATAACTGATAAATCATTAGAAAAAAAATCTGAACAAATTATTCATTCCTGAGCAGCATCGGTGGTTCAGTGGTAGAATTCTCGACTGCCACGCGGGAGGCCCGGGTTCGATTCCCGCTCGATGCAAGTTTTCTTTTGTCCTTTAAGTTTATAACTGATGAATCATTAGAAAAAAGTCTGAAAAAATTAAATATTTCCCAAGCAGCATCGGTGGTTCAGTGGTAGAATTCTCGCCTGCCACGCGGGAGGCCCGGGTTCGATTCCCGGCCGATGCAAGTTTTCTTTTGTCCTTTCAGTTTATAACTGATGAATCATTAGAAAAAAATCTGAACAAATTAAATATTTCCCAAGCAGCATCGGTGGTTCAGTGGTAGAATTCTTGCCTGCCACGCGGGAGGCCCGGGTTCGATTCCCGGCCGATGCAAGCATTTTTTGGCCCTTCATTTTATAACTGATAAATCATTGGAAAAAAAGTCTGAACAAATTATTCATTCCTGAGCAGCATCGGTGGTTCAGTGGTAGAATTCTCGCCTGCTACGCGGGAGGCCCGGGTTCGATTCCCGGCCGATGCAAGCATTTTTTGGCCCTTCATTTTATAACTGATAAATCATTAGAAAAAAAGTCTGAACAAATTATATATTTCACAAGCAGCATCGGTGGTTCAGTGGTAGAATTCTCGCCTGCCACGCGGGAGGCCCGGGTTCGATTCCCGGCCGATGCAAACATTTTTTGGCCCTTCATTTTATAATTGATAAATCATTAGAAAAAAAGTCTGAACAAATTATTTATTCCTGACCAGCATCGGTGGTTCAGTGGTAGAATTCTCGCCTGCTACGCGGGAGGCCCGGGTTCGATTCCCGGCCGATGCAAGCATTTTTTGGCCCTTCATTTTATAACTGATAAATCATTAGAAAAAAAGTCTGAACAAATTATATATTTTCCAAGCAGCATCGGTGGTTCAGTGGTAGAATTCTCGCCTGCCACGCGGGAGGCCCAGGTTCGATTCCCGGCCGATGCAAGTTTTCTTTTGTCCTTTCAGTTTATAACTGATGAATCATTAGAAAAAAGTCTGAAAAAATTAAATATTTCCCAAGCAGCATCGGTGGTTCAGTGGTAGAATTCTCGCCTGCCACGCGGGAGGCCCGGGTTCGATTCCCGGCCGATGCAAGTATTATGTTGTCCCTTCAGTTTATAACTGATGAATCATTAGTAAAAAAGTCTGAACAAATTATATATTTTCCAAGCAGCATTGGTGGTTCAGTGGTAGAATTCTCGCCTGCCACGCGGGAGACCCGGGTTCGATTCCCGGCCGATGCAAGTTTTCTTTTGTCCCTTCATTTTATAACTGATGAATCATTAGTTAAAAAGTCTGAACAAATTATATATTTCCCAAGCAGCATCGGTGGTTCAGTGGTAGAATTCTCGCATGCCATGCGGGAGGCCCTGGTTCCATTCCTGGCCGATGCAAATTTTCTTTTGTCCCTTCATTTTGATCGGTGGTTCAGTGGTAGAATTCTCGCCTGCTACGCGGGAGGCCCGGGTTCGATTCCCGGCCGATGCAAGCATTTTTTGGCCCTTCATTTTATAACTGATAAATCATTAGAAAAAAAGTCTGAACAAATTATATATTTAACAAGCAGCATCGGTGGTTCAGTGGTAGAATTCTCGACTGCCACGCGGGAGGCCCGGGTTCGATTCCCGCTCGATGCAAGTTTTCTTTTGTCCCTTCATTTTATAACTGATGAATCATTAGTAAAAAAGTCTGAACAAATTATATATTTTCCAAGCAGCATCGGTGGTTCAATGGTAGAATTTTCGCCTGCCACGCGGGAGGCCCGGGTTCGATTCCCGGCCGATGCAAGTTTTCTTTTGTCCTTTCAGTTTATAACTGATGAATCATTAGAAAAAAATCTGAACAAATTAAATATTTCCCAAGCAGCATCGGTGGTTCAGTGGTATCATTCTCGCCTGCCACGCGGGAGGCCCGGGTTCGATTCCCGGCCGATGCAAGCATTTTTTGGCCCTTCATTTTATAACTGATAAATCATTGGAAAAAAAGTCTGAACAAATTATTCATTCCTGAGCAGCATCGGTGGTTCAGTGGTAGAATTCTCGCCTGCTACGCGGGAGGCCCGGGTTCGATTCCCGCTCGATGCAAGTTTTCTTTTGTCCCATCATTTTATAACTGATGAATCATTAGTAAAAAAGTCTGAACAAATTATATATTTTCCAAGCAGCATCGGTGGTTCAGTGGTAGAATTCTCGCCTGCCACGCGGGAGACCCGGGTTCGATTCCCGGCCGATGCAAGTTTTCTTTTGTCCCTTCATTTTATAACTGATGAATCATTAGTAAAAAAGTCTGAACAAATTATATATTTCCCAAGCAGCATCGGTGGTTCAGTGGTAGAATTCTCGCATGCCATGCGGGAGGCCCTGGTTCCATTCCTGGCCGATGCAAATTTTCTTTTGTCCCTTCATTTTGATCGGTGGTTCAGTGGTAGAATTCTCGCCTGCTACGCGGGAGGCCCGGGTTCGATTCCCGGCCGATGCAAGCATTTTTTGGCCCTTCATTTTATAACTGATAAATCATTAGAAAAAAAGTCTGAACAAATTATATATTTAACAAGCAGCATCGGTGGTTCAGTGGTAGAATTCTCGACTGCCACGCGGGAGGCCCGGGTTCGATTCCCGCTCGATGCAAGTTTTCTTTTGTCCCTTCATTTTATAACTGATGAATCATTAGTAAAAAAGTCTGAACAAATTATATATTTTCCAAGCAGCATCGGTGGTTCAATGGTAGAATTTTCGCCTGCCACGCGGGAGGCCCGGGTTCGATTCCCGGCCGATGCAAGTTTTCTTTTGTCCTTTCAGTTTATAACTGATGAATCATTAGAAAAAAAGTCTGAACAAATCATATATTTCACAAGCAGCATCGGTGGTTCAGTGGTAGAATTCTCGCCTGCCACGCGGGAGGCCCGGGTTCGATTCCCGGCCGATGCAAACATTTTTTGGCCCTTCATTTTATAACTGATAAATCATTAGAAAAAAAGTCTGAACAAATTATTCATTCCTGACCAGCATCGGTGGTTCAGTGGTAGAATTCTCGCCTGCTACGCGGGAGGCCCGGGTTCGATTCCCGGCCGATGCAAGCATTTTTTGGCCCTTCATTTTATAACTGATAAATCATTAGAAAAAAAGTCTGAACAAATTATATATTTCACAAGCAGCATCGGTGGTTCAGTGGTAGAATTCTCACCTGCCACGCGGGAGGCCCGGGTTCGATTCCCGCTCGATGCAAGTTTTCTTTTGTCCCTTCATTTTATAACTGATGAATCATTAGTAAAAAAGTCTGAACAAATTATATATTTTCCAAGCAGCATCGGTGGTTCAGTGGTAGAATTCTCGCCTGCCACGCGGGAGGCCCGGGTTCGATTCCCGGCCGATGCAAGTATTCTGTTGTCCCTTCATTTTATAACTGATGAATCATTAGTAAAAAAGTCTTAACAAATTATATATTTCCCAAGCAGCATCGGTGGTTCAGTGGTAGAATTATCGCATGCCATGCGGGAGGCCCTGGTTCCATTCCTGGCCGATGCAAATTTTCTTTTGTCCCTTCATTTTGATCGGTGGTTCAGTGGTAGAATTCTCGCCTGCCACGCGGGAGGCCCGGGTTCGATTCCCGGCCGATGCAAGTTTTCTTTTGTCCTTTCAGTTTATAACTGATGAATCATTAGAAAAAAATCTGAACAAATTAAATATTTCCCAAGCAGCATCGGTGGTTCAGTGGTAGAATTCTCGCCTGCCACGCGGGAGGCCCGGGTTCGATTCCCGGCCGATGCAAGCATTTTTTGGCCCTTCATTTTATAACTGATAAATCATTGGAAAAAAAGTCTGAACAAATTATTCATTCCTGAGCAGCATCGGTGGTTCAGTGGTAGAATTCTCGCCTGCTACGCGGGAGGCGCGGGTTCGATTCCCAGCCGATGCAAGCTTTTTTTGGCCCTTCATTTCATAACTGATGAATCATTAGTAAAAAAAATCTGAAGAAATTATAGATTCCTAAGCAGCATCGGTGGTTCAGTGGTAGAATTCTCGCCTGCCACGCGGGAGGCCCGGGTTCGATTCCCGGCCGATGCAAGCATTTTTTTGGCCCTTCATTTTATAACTGATAAAACATTAGAAAAAAAGTCTGAACAAATTATATATTTCACAAGCAGCATCGGTGGTTCAGTGGTAGAATTCTCGCCTGCCACGCGGGATGCCCGGGTTCGATTCCCGGCCGATGCAAGCATTTTTTGGCCCTTCATTTTATAACTGATAAATCATTGGAAAAAAAGTCTGAACAAATTATTCATTCCTGAGCAGCATCGGTGGTTCAGTGGTAGAATTCTCGCCTGCTACGCGGGAGGCGCGGGTTCGATTCGCAGCCGATGCAAGCTTTTTTTGGCCCTTCATTTCATAACTGATGAATCATTAGTAAAAAAAATCTGAAGAAATTATAGATTCCTAAGCAGCATCGGTGGTTCAGTGGTAGAATTCTCGCCTGCCACGCGGGAGGCCCGGGTTCGATTCCCGGCCAATGCAAGCATTTTTTGGCCCTTCATTTTATAACTGATAAAACATTAGAAAAAAAGTCTGAACAAATCATATATTTCACAAGCAGCATCGGTGGTTCAGTGGTAGAATTCTCGCCTGCCACGCGGGAGGCCCGGGTTCGATTCCCGGCCGATGCAAACATTTTTTGGCCCTTCATTTTATAACTGATAAATCATTAGAAAAAAAGTCTGAACAAATTATTCATTCCTGACCAGCATCGGTGGTTCAGTGGTAGAATTCTCGCCTGCTACGCGGGAGGCCCGGGTTCGATTCCCGGCCGATGCAAGCATTTTTTGGCCCTTCATTTTATAACTGATAAATCATTAGAAAAAAAGTCTGAACAAATTATATATTTCACAAGCAGCATCGGTGGTTCAGTGGTAGAATTCTCACCTGCCACGCGGGAGGCCCGGGTTCGATTCCCGCTCGATGCAAGTTTTCTTTTGTCCCTTCATTTTATAACTGATGAATCATTAGTAAAAAAGTCTGAACAAATTATATATTTTCCAAGCAGCATCGGTGGTTCAGTGGTAGAATTCTCGCCTGCCACGCGGGAGGCCCGGGTTCGATTCCCGGCCGATGCAAGTATTCTGTTGTCCCTTCATTTTATAACTGATGAATCATTAGTAAAAAAGTCTTAACAAATTATATATTTCCCAAGCAGCATCGGTGGTTCAGTGGTAGAATTCTCGCATGCCATGCGGGAGGCCCTGGTTCCATTCCTGGCCGATGCAAATTTTCTTTTGTCCCTTCATTTTGATCGGTGGTTCAGTGGTAGAATTCTCGCCTGCCACGCGGGAGGCCCGGGTTCGATTCCCGGTCGATGCAAGCATTTTTTGGCCCTGCATTTTATAACTGATAAATCATTAGAAAAAAAGTCTGAACAAATTATATATTTCACAAGCAGCATCGGTGGTTCAGTGGTAGAATTCTCGCCTGCCACGCGGGAGGCCCGGGTTCGATTCCCGGCCGATGCAAGCATTTTTTGGCCCTTCATTTTATAACTGATAAATCATTTGAAAAAAAGTCTGAACAAATTATTCATTCCTGAGCAGCATCGGTGGTTCAGTGGTAGAATTCTCGCCTGCTACGCGGGAGGCGCGGGTTCGATTCGCAGCCGATGCAAGCTTTTTTTGGCCCTTCATTTCATAACTGATGAATCATTAGTAAAAAAAATCTGAAGAAATTATAGATTCCTAAGCAGCATCGGTGGTTCAGTGGTAGAATTCTCGCCTGCCACGCGGGAGGCCCGGGTTCGATTCCCGGCCAATGCAAGCATTTTTTGGCCTTCATTTTATAACTGATAAAACATTAGAAAAAAAGTCTGAACAAATTATATATTTCACAAACAGCATCGGTGGTTCAGTGGTAGAATTCTCGCCTGCCACACGGGAGGCCCGGGTTCGATTCCCGGCCGATGCAAGCATTATTTGGCCCTTCATTTTATAACTGATAAATCATTAGAAAAAAAGTCTGAACAAATTATTCATTCCTGAGCAGCATCGGTGGTTCAGTGGTAGAATTCTCGCCTGCTACGCGGGAGGCGCGGGTTCGATTCCCAGCCGATGCAAGCTTTTTTTGGCCCTTCATTTCATAACTGATGAATCATTAGTAAAAAAAAGTCTGAAGAAATTATAGATTCCTAAGCAGCATCGGTGGTTCAGTGGTAGAATTCTCGCCTGCCACGCGGGAGGCCCGGGTTCGATTCCCGGCCGATGCAAGCATTTTTTGGCCCTTCATTTTATAACTGATAAATCATTAGAAAAAAAGTCTGAACAAATTATATATTTCACAAGCAGCATCGGTGGTTCAGTGGTAGATTTCTCGCCTGCCACGCGGGAGGCCCGGGTTCGATTCCCGGCCGATGCAAACATTTTTTGGCCCTTCATTTCATAACTGATGAATCATTAGTAAAAAAAGTCTGAAGAAATTATAGATTCCTAAGCAGCATCGGTGGTTCAGTGGTAGAATTCTCGCCAGCCACGCGGGAGGCCCGGGTTCGATTCCCGGCCGATGCAAGCATTATTTGGCCCTTCATTTTATAACTGATAAATCATTAGAAAAAAAGTCTGAACAAATTATTCATTCCTGAGCAGCATCGGTGGTTCAGTGGTAGAATTCTCGCCTGCTACGCGGGAGGCGGGGGTTCGATTCCAAGCCGATGCAAGCTTTTTTTGGCCCTTCATTTCATAACTGATGAATCATTAGTTAAAAAAGAGTCTGAAGAAATTATAGATTCCTAAGCAGCATCGGTGCTTCAGTGGTAGAATTCTCGCCTGCCACGCGGGAGGCCCGGGTTCGATTCCCGGCCGATGCAAACATTTTTTGGCCCTTCATTTTATAACTGATAAATCATTAGAAAAAAAGTCTGAACAAATTATTCATTCCTGACCAGCATCGGTGGTTCAGTGGTAGAATTCTCGCCTGCTACGCGGGAGGCCCGGGTTCGATTCCCGGCCGATGCAAGCATTTTTTGGCCCTTCATTTTATAACTGATAAATCATTAGAAAAAAAGTCTGAACAAATAATATATTTCACAAGCAGCATCGGTGGTTCAGTGGTAGAATTCTCGCCTGCTACGCGGGAGGCCCGGGTTCGATTCCCGGCCGATGCAAGCATTTTTTGGCCCTTCATTTTATAACTGATAAATCATTAGAAAAAAAGTCTGAACAAATTATATATTTCACAAGCAGCATCGGTGGTTCAGTGGTAGAATTCTCGCCTGCCACGCGGGAAGCCCCGGTTCGATTCCCGGCCGATGCAAGTATTCTGTTGTCCCTTCAGTTTATAACTGATGAATCATTAGTAAAAAAGTCTGAACAAATTATATATTTCCCAAGCAGCATCGGTGGTTCAGTGGTAGAATTCTCGCATGCCATGCGGGAGGCCCTGGTTCCATTCCTGGCCGATGCAAATTTTCTTTTGTCCCTTCATTTTGATCGGTGGTTCAGTGGTAGAATTCTCGCCTGCCACGCGGGAGGCCCGGGTTCGATTCCCGGTCGATGCAAGCATTTTTTGGCCCTTCATTTCATAACTGATGAATCATTAGAAAAAAAGTCTGAACAAATTATATATTTCACAAGCAGCATCGGTGGTTCAGTGGTAGAATTCTCGCCTGCTACGCGGGAGGCCCGGGTTCGATTCCCGGCCGATGCAAGCATTTTTTGGCCCTTCATTTTATAACTGATAAATCATTAGAAAAAAAGTCTGAACAAATTATATATTTCACAAGCAGCATCGGTGGTTCAGTGGTAGAATTCTCGCCTGCCACGCGGGAAGCCCCGGTTCGATTCCCGGCCGATGCAAGTATTCTGTTGTCCCTTCAGTTTATAACTGATGAATCATTAGTAAAAAAGTCTGAACAAATTATATATTTCCCAAGCAGCATCGGTGGTTCAGTGGTAGAATTCTCGCATGCCATGCGGGAGGCCCTGGTTCCATTCCTGGCCGATGCAAATTTTCTTTTGTCCCTTCATTTTGATCGGTGGTTCAGTGGTAGAATTCTCGCCTGCCACGCGGGAGGCCCGGGTTCGATTCCCGGTCGATGCAAGCATTTTTTGGCCCTTCATTTTATAACTGATAAATCATTTGAAAAAAAGTCTGAACAAATTATATATTTCACAAGCAGCATCGGTGGTTCAGTGGTAGAATTCTCGCCTGCCACGCGGGAGGCCCGGGTTCGATTCCCGGCCGATGCAAACATTTTTTGGCCCTTCATTTTATAACTGATAAATCATTAGAAAAAAAGTCTGAACAAATTATTCATTCCTGACCAGCATCGGTGGTTCAGTGGTAGAATTCTCGCCTGCTACGCGGGACGCCCAAGTTCGATTCTCGGCCGATGCAAGCATTTTTTGGCCCTTCATTTCATAACTGATGAATCATTAGTAAAAAAAGTCTGAAGAAATAATAGATTCCTAAGCAGCATCGGTGGTTCAGTGGTAGAATTCTCGCCTGCCACGTGGGAGGCCCGGGTTCGATTCCCGGCCGATGCAAGCATTTTTTGGCCCTTCATTTTATAACTGATAAATCATTAGAAAAAAAGTCTGAACAAATTATATATTTCACAAGCAGCATCGGTGGTTCAGTGGTAGAATTCTCGCCTGCCACGCGGGAGGCCCGGGTTCGATTCCCGGCCGATGCAAGCATTTTTTGGCCCTTCATTTTATAACTGATAAATCATTAGAAAAAAAGTCTGAACAAATTATACATTTCACAAACAGCATCGGTGGTTCAGTGGTAGAATTCTCGCCTGCCACACGGGAGGCCCGGGTTCGATTCCCGGCCGATGCAAGCATTATTTGGCCCTTCATTTTATAACTGATAAATCATTAGAAAAAAAGTCTGAACAAATTATTCATTCCTGAGCAGCATCGGTGGTTCAGTGGTAGAATTCTCGCCTGCTACGCGGGAGGCGCGGGTTCGATTCCCAGCCGATGCAAGCTTTTTTTGGCCCTTCATTTCATAACTGATGAATCATTAGTGAAAAAAAGTCTGAAGAAATTATAGATTCCTAAGCAGCATCGGTGGTTCAGTGGTAGAATTCTCGCCTGCCACGCGGGAGGCCCGGGTTCGATTCCCGGCCGATGCAAGCATTTTTTGGCCCTTCATTTTATAACTGATAAATCATTAGAAAAAAAGTCTGAACAAATTATATATTTCACAAGCAGCATCGGTGGTTCAGTGGTAGATTTCTCGCCTGCCACGCGGGAGGCCCGGGTTCGATTCCCGGCCGATGCAAGCATTTTTTGGCCCTTCATTTTATAACTGATAAATCATTAGAAAAAAAGTCTGAACAAATTATATATTTCACAAACAGCATCGGTGGTTCAGTGGTAGAATTCTCGCCTGCCACACGGGAGGCCCGGGTTCGATTCCCGGCCGATGCAAGCATTATTTGGCCCTTCATTTTATAACTGATAAATCATTAGAAAAAAAGTCTGAAAAAATTATTCATTCCTGAGCAGCACCGGTGGTTCAGTGGTAGAATTCTCGCCTGCCACACGGGAGGCCCGGGTTCGATTCCCGGCCGATGCAAGCATTATTTGGCCCTTCATTTTATAACTGATAAATCATTAGAAAAAAAGTCTGAACAAATTATTCATTCCTGAGCAGCATCGGTGGTTCAGTGGTAGAATTCTCGCCTGCTACGCGGGATGCGCGGGTTCGATTCCCAGCCGATGCAAGCTTTTTTTGGCCCTTCATTTCATAACTGATGAATCATTAGTAAAAAAAAGTCTGAAGAAATTATAGATTCCTAAGCAGCATCGGTGGTTCAGTGGTAGAATTCTCGCCTGCCACGCGGGAGGCCCGGGTTCGATTCCCGGCCGATGCAAGCATTTTTTGGCCCTTCATTTTATAACTGATAAATCATTAGAAAAAAAGTCTGAACAAATTATACATTTCACAAACAGCATCGGTGGTTCAGTGGTAGAATTCTCGCCTGCCACACGGGAGGCCCGGGTTCGATTCCCGGCCGATGCAAGCATTATTTGGCCCTTCATTTTATAACTGATAAATCATTAGAAAAAAAGTCTGAACAAATTATTCATTCCTGAGCAGCATCGGTGGTTCAGTGGTAGAATTCTCGCCTGCCACACGGGAGGCCCGGGTTCGATTCCCGGCCGATGCAAACAATTTTTGGCCCTTCATTTTATAACTGATAAATCATTAGAAAAAAAGTCTGAACAAATTATTCATTCCTGACCAGCATCGGTGGTTCAGTGGTAGAATTCTCGCCTGCTACGCGGGACGCCCAAGTTCGATTCTCGGCCGATGCAAGCATTTTTTGGCCCTTCATTTCATAACTGATGAATCATTAGTAAAAAAAGTCTGAAGAAATAATAGATTCCTAAGCAGCATCGGTGGTTCAGTGGTAGAATTCTCGCCTGCCACGTGGGAGGCCCGGGTTCGATTCCCGGCCGATGCAAGCATTTTTTGGCCCTTCATTTTATAACTGATAAATCATTAGAAAAAAAGTCTGAACAAATTATATATTTCACAAGCAGCATCGGTGGTTCAGTTGTAGAATTCTCGCCTGCCACGCGGGAGGCCCGGGTTCGATTCCCGGCCGATGCAAGCATTTTTTGGCCCTTCATTTTATAACTGATAAATCATTAGAAAAAAATTCTGAACAAATTATACATTTCACAAACAGCATCGGTGGTTCAGTGGTAGAATTCTCGCCTGCCACACGGGAGGCCCGGGTTCGATTCCCGGCCGATGCAAGCATTATTTGGCCCTTCATTTTATAACTGATAAATCATTAGAAAAAAAGTCTGAACAAATTATTCATTCCTGAGCAGCATCGGTGGTTCAGTGGTAGAATTCTCGCCTGCTACGCGGGAGGCGCGGGTTCGATTCCCAGCCGATGCAAGCTTTTTTTGGCCCTTCATTTCATAACTGATGAATCATTAGTGAAAAAAAGTCTGAAGAAATTATAGATTCCTAAGCAGCATCGGTGGTTCAGTGGTAGAATTCTCGCCTGCCACGCGGGAGGCCCGGGTTCGATTCCCGGCCGATGCAAGCATTTTTTGGCCCTTCATTTTATAACTGATAAATCATTAGAAAAAAAGTCTGAACAAATTATATATTTCACAAGCAGCATCGGTGGTTCAGTGGTAGATTTCTCGCCTGCCACGCGGGAGGCCCGGGTTCGATTCCCGGCCGATGCAAGCATTTTTTGGCCCTTCATTTTATAACTGATAAATCATTAGAAAAAAAGTCTGAACAAATTATATATTTCACAAACAGCATCGGTGGTTCAGTGGTAGAATTCTCGCCTGCCACACGGGAGGCCCGGGTTCGATTCCCGGCCGATGCAAGCATTATTTGGCCCTTCATTTTATAACTGATAAATCATTAGAAAAAAAGTCTGAAAAAATTATTCATTCCTGAGCAGCACCGGTGGTTCAGTGGTAGAATTCTCGCCTGCCACACGGGAGGCCCGGGTTCGATTCCCGGCCGATGCAAGCATTATTTGGCCCTTCATTTTATAACTGATAAATCATTAGAAAAAAAGTCTGAACAAATTATTCATTCCTGAGCAGCATCGGTGGTTCAGTGGTAGAATTCTCGCCTGCTACGCGGGATGCGCGGGTTCGATTCCCAGCCGATGCAAGCTTTTTTTGGCCCTTCATTTCATAACTGATGAATCATTAGTAAAAAAAAGTCTGAAGAAATTATAGATTCCTAAGCAGCATCGGTGGTTCAGTGGTAGAATTCTCGCCTGCCACGCGGGAGGCCCGGGTTCGATTCCCGGCCGATGCAAGCATTTTTTGGCCCTTCATTTTATAACTGATAAATCATTAGAAAAAAAGTCTGAACAAATTATACATTTCACAAACAGCATCGGTGGTTCAGTGGTAGAATTCTCGCCTGCCACACGGGAGGCCCGGGTTCGATTCCCGGCCGATGCAAGCATTATTTGGCCCTTCATTTTATAACTGATAAATCATTAGAAAAAAAGTCTGAACAAATTATTCATTCCTGAGCAGCATCGGTGGTTCAGTGGTAGAATTCTCGCCTGCTACGCGGGAGGCGCGGGTTCGATTCCCAGCCGATGCAAGCTTTTTTTGGCCCTTCATTTCATAACTGATGAATCATTAGTGAAAAAAAGTCTGAAGAAATTATAGATTCCTAAGCAGCATCGGTGGTTCAGTGGTAGAATTCTCGCCTGCCACGCGGGAGGCCCGGGTTCGATTCCCGGCCGATGCAAGCATTTTTTGGCCCTTCATTTTATAACTGATAAATCATTAGAAAAAAAGTCTGAACAAATTATATATTTCACAAGCAGCATCGGTGGTTCAGTGGTAGATTTCTCGCCTGCCACGCGGGAGGCCCGGGTTCGATTCCCGGCCGATGCAAGCATTTTTTGGCCCTTCATTTTATAACTGATAAATCATTAGAAAAAAAGTCTGAACAAATTATATATTTCACAAACAGCATCGGTGGTTCAGTGGTAGAATTCTCGCCTGCCACACGGGAGGCCCGGGTTCGATTCCCGGCCGATGCAAGCATTATTTGGCCCTTCATTTTATAACTGATAAATCATTAGAAAAAAAGTCTGAACAAATTATTCATTCCTGAGCAGCATCGGTGGTTCAGTGGTAGAATTCTCGCCTGCCACACGGGAGGCCCGGGTTCGATTCCCGGCCGATGCAAGCATTATTTGGCCCTTCATTTTATAACTGATAAATCATTAGAAAAAAAGTCTGAACAAATTATTCATTCCTGAGCAGCATCGGTGGTTCAGTGGTAGAATTCTCGCCTGCTACGCGGGAGGCGCGGGTTCGATTCCCAGCCGATGCAAGCTTTTTTTGGCCCTTCATTTCATAACTGATGAATCATTAGTAAAAAAAAGTCTGAAGAAATTATAGATTCCTAAGCAGCATCGGTGGTTCAGTGGTAGAATTCTCGCCTGCCACGCGGGAGGCCCGGGTTCGATTCCCGGCCGATGCAAGCATATTTTGGCCCTTCATTTTATAACTGATAAATCATTAGTAAAAAAGTCTGAACAAATTATATATTTCACAAACAGCATCAGTGGTTCAGTGGTAGAATTCTCGCCTGCCACGCGGGAGGCCCGGGTTCGATTCCCGGCCGATGCAAGCATTATTTGGCCCTTCATTTTATAACTGATAAATCATTAGAAAAAAAGTCTGAACAAATTATTCATTCCTGAGCAGCATCGGTGGTTCAGTGGTAGAATTCTCGCCTGCTACGCGGGAGGCGCGGGTTCGATTCCCAGCCGATGCAAGCTTTTTTTGGCCCTTCATTTCATAACTGATGAATCATTAGTTAAAAAAAATCTGAAGAAATTATAGATTCCTAAGCAGCATCGGTGGTTCAGTGGTAGAATTCTCGCCTGCCACGCGGGAGGCCCGGGTTCGATTCCCGGCCGATGCAAACATTTTTTGGCCCTTCATTTTATAACTGATAAATCATTAGAAAAAAAGTCTGAACAAATTATATATTTCACAAGCAGCATCGGTGGTTCAGTGGTAGATTTCTCGCCTGCCACGCGGGAGGCCCGGGTTCGATTCCCGGCCGATGCAAACATTTTTTGACCCTTCATTTCATAACTGATGAATCATTAGTAAAAAAAGTCTGAAGAAATTATAGATTCCTAAGCAGCATCGGTGGTTCAGTGGTAGAATTCTCGCCTGCTACGCGGGAGGCCCGGGTTCGATTCCCGGCCGATGCAAGCATTTGTTGGCCCTTCATTTTATAACTGATAAATCATTAGAAAAAAAGTCTGAACAAATTATATATTTCACAAACAGCATCGGTGGTTCAGTGGTAGAATTCTTGCCTGCCACGCGGGAGGCCCGGGTTCGATTCCCGGCCGATGCAAGCATTATTTGGCCCTTCATTTTATAACTGATAAATCATTAGAAAAAAAGTCTGAACAAATTATTCATTCCTGAGCAGCATCGGTGGTTCAGTGGTAGAATTCTCGCCTGCTACGCGGGAGGCGCGGGTTCGATTCCCAGCCGATGCAAGCTTTTTTTGGCCCTTCATTTTATAACTGATAAATCATTAGAAAAAAAGTCTGAACAAATTATATATTTCACAAGCAGCATCGGTGGTTCAGTGGTAGATTTCTCGCCTGCCACGCGGGAGGCCCGGGTTCGATTCCCGGCCGATGCAAACATTTTTTGGCCCTTCATTTCATAACTGATGAATCATTAGTAAAAAAAGTCTGAAGAAATTATAGATTCCTAAGCAGCATCGGTGGTTCAGTGGTAGAATTCTCGCCTGCCACGCGGGAGGCCCGGGTTCGATTCCCGGCCGATGCAAGCATTTTTTGGCCCTTCATTTTATAACTGATAAATCATTAGAAAAAAAGTCTGAACAAATTATATTTTTCACAAACAGCATCGGTGGTTCAGTGGTAGAATTCTCGCCTGCCACGCGGGAGGCCCGGGTTCGATTCCCGGCCGATGCAAGCATTATTTGGCCCTTCATTTTATAACTGATAAATCATTAGAAAAAAAGTCTGAACAAATTATTCATTCCTGAGCAGCATCGGTGGTTCAGTGGTAGAATTCTCGCCTGCTACGCGGGAGGCGCGGGTTCGATTCCCAGCCGATGCAAGCTTTTTTTGGCCCTTCATTTCATAACTGATGAATCATTAGTAAAAAAAAGTCTGAAGAAATTATAGATTCCTAAGCAGCATCGGTGGTTCGGTGGTTCAGTGGTAGAATTCTCGCCTGCCACGCGGGAGGCCCGGGTTCGATTCCCGGCCGATGCAAGCATATTTTGGCCCTTCATTTTATAACTGATAAATCATTAGATAAAAAGTCTGAACAAATTATATATTTCACAAGCAGCATCGGTTGTTCAGTGGTAGATTTCTCGCCTGCCACGCGGGAGGCCCGGGTTCGATTCCCGGCCGATGCAAACATTTTTTGGCCCTTCATTTTATAACTGATAAATCATTAGAAAAAAAGTCTGAACAAATTATTCATTCCTGACCAGCATCGGTGGTTCAGTGGTAGAATTCTCGCCTGCTACGCGGGAGGCCCGGGTTCGATTCCCGGCCGATGCAAGCATTTGTTGGCCCTTCATTTTATAACTGATAAATCATTAGAAAAAAAGTCTGAACAAATAATATATTTCACAAGCAGCATCGGTGGTTCAGTGGTAGAATTCTCGCCTGCTACGCGGGAGGCCCGGGTTCGATTCCCGGCCGATGCAAGCATTTTTTGGCCCTTCATTTTATAACTGATAAATCATTAGAAAAAAAGTCTGAACAAATTATTCATTCCTGAGCAGCATCGGTGGTTCAGTGGTAGAATTCTCGCCTGCTACGCGGGAGGCGCGGGTTCGATTCCCAGCCGATGCAAGCTTTTTTTGGCCCTTCATTTCATAACTGATGAATCATTAGTAAAAAAAAGTCTGAAGAAATTATAGATTCCTAAGCAGCATCGGTGGTTCAGTGGTAGAATTCTCGCCTGCCACGCGGGAGGCCCGGGTTCGATTCCCGGCCGATGCAAGCATATTTTGGCCCTTCATTTTATAACTGATAAATCATTAGTAAAAAAGTCTGAACAAATTATATATTTCACAAACAGCATCGGTGGTTCAGTGGTAGAATTCTCGCCTGCCACGCGGGAGGCCCGGGTTCGATTCCCGGCCGATGCAAGCATATTTTGGCCCTTCATTTTATAACTGATAAATCATTAGTAAAAAAGTCTGAACAAATTATATATTTCACAAACAGCATCGGTGGTTCAGTGGTAGAATTCTCGCCTGCCACGCGGGAGGCCCGGGTTCGATTCCCGGCCGATGCAAGCATTATTTGGCCCTTCATTTTATAACTGATAAATCATTAGAAAAAAAGTCTGAACAAATTATTCATTCCTGAGCAGCATCGGTGGTTCAGTGGTAGAATTCTCGCCTGCTACGCGGGAGGCGCGGGTTCGATTCCCAGCCGATGCAAGCTTTTTTTGGCCCTTCATTTCATAACTGATGAATCATTAGTAAAAAAAAATCTGAAGAAATTATAGATTCCTAAGCAGCATCGGTGGTTCAGTGGTAGAATTCTCGCCTGCCACGCGGGAGGCCCGGGTTCGATTCCCGGCCGATGCAAGCATTTTTTGGCCCTTCATTTTATAACTGATAAATCATTAGAAAAAAAGTCTGAACAAATTATATATTTCACAAGCAGCATCGGTGGTTCAGTGGTAGATTTCTCGCCTGCCACGCGGGAGGCCCGGGTTCGATTCCCGGCCGATGCAAACATTTTTTGGCCCTTCATTTCATAACTGATGAATCATTAGTAAAAAAAGTCTGAAGAAATTATAGATTCCTAAGCAGCATCGGTGGTTCAGTGGTAGAATTCTCGCCTGCTACGCGGGAGGCCCGGGTTCGATTCCCGGCCGATGCAAGCATTTGTTGGCCCTTCATTTTATAACTGATAAATCATTAGAAAAAAAGTCTGAACAAATTATTCATTCCTGAGCAGCATCGGTGGTTCAGTGGTAGAATTCTCGCCTGCTACGCGGGAGGCGCGGGTTCGATTCCCAGCCGATGCAAGCTTTTTTTGGCCCTTCATTTCATAACTGATGAATCATTAGTAAAAAAAAGTCTGAAGAAATTTTAGATTCCTAAGCAGCATCGGTGGTTCAGTGGTAGAATTCTCGCCTGCCACGCGGGAGGCCCGGGTTCGATTCCCGGCCGATGCAAGCATATTTTGGCCCTTCATTTTATAACTGATAAATCATTAGTAAAAAAGTCTGAACAAATTATATATTTCACAAACAGCATCGGTGGTTCAGTGGTAGAATTCTCGCCTGCCACGCGGGAGGCCCGGGTTCGATTCCCGGCCGATGCAAGCATTATTTGGCCCTTCATTTTATAACTGATAAATCATTAGAAAAAAAGTCTGAACAAATTATTCATTCTTGAGCAGCATCGGTGGTTCAGTGGTAGAATTCTCGCCTGCTACGCGGGAGGCGCGGGTTCGATTCCCAGCCGATGCAAGCTTTTTTTGGCCCTTCATTTCATAACTGATGAATCATTAGTAAAAAAAAATCTGAAGAAATTATAGATTCCTAAGCAGCATCGGTGGTTCAGTGGTAGAATTCTCGCCTGCCACGCGTGAGGCCCGGTTTCGATTCCCGGCCGATGCAAGCATTTTTTGGCCCTTCATTTTATAACTGATAAATCATTAGAAAAAAAGTCTGAACAAATTATATATTTCACAAGCAGCATCGGTGGTTCAGTGGTAGATTTCTCGCCTGCCACGCGGGAGGCCCGGGTTCGATTCCCGGCCGATGCAAACATTTTTTGGCCCTTCATTTCATAACTGATGAATCATTAGTAAAAAAAGTCTGAAGAAATTATAGATTCCTAAGCAGCATCGGTGGTTCAGTGGTAGAATTCTCGCCTGCTACGCGGGAGGCCCGGGTTCGATTCCCGGCCGATGCAAGCATTTGTTGGCCCTTCATTTTATAACTGATAAATCATTAGAAAAAAAGTCTGAACAAATTATTCATTCCTGAGCAGCATCGGTGGTTCAGTGGTAGAATTCTCGCCTGCTACGCGGGAGGCGCGGGTTCGATTCCCAGCCGATGCAAGCTTTTTTTGGCCCTTCATTTCATAACTGATGAATCATTAGTAAAAAAAAGTCTGAAGAAATTTTAGATTCCTAAGCAGCATCGGTGGTTCAGTGGTAGAATTCTCGCCTGCCACGCGGGAGGCCCGGGTTCGATTCCCGGCCGATGCAAGCATATTTTGGCCCTTCATTTTATAACTGATAAATCATTAGTAAAAAAGTCTGAACAAATTATATATTTCACAAACAGCATCGGTGGTTCAGTGGTAGAATTCTCGCCTGCCACGCGGGAGGCCCGGGTTCGATTCCCGGCCGATGCAAGCATTATTTGGCCCTTCATTTTATAACTGATAAATCATTAGAAAAAAAGTCTGAACAAATTATTCATTCCTGAGCAGCATCGGTGGTTCAGTGGTAGAATTCTCGCCTGCTACGCGGGAGGCGCGGGTTCGATTCCCAGCCGATGCAAGCTTTTTTTGGCCCTTCATTTCATAACTGATGAATCATTAGTAAAAAAAAATCTGAAGAAATTATAGATTCCTAAGCAGCATCGGTGGTTCAGTGGTAGAATTCTCGCCTGCCACGCGGGAGGCTCGGGTTCGATTCCCGGCCGATGCAAACATTTTTTGGCCCTTCATTTTATAACTGATAAATCATTAGAAAAAAAGTCTGAACAAATTATATATTTCACAAGCAGCATCGGTGGTTCAGTGGTAGATTTCTCGCCTGCCACGCGGGAGGCCCGGGTTCGATTCCCGGCCGATGCAAACATTTTTTGGCCCTTCATTTCATAACTGATGAATCATTAGTAAAAAAAGTCTGAAGAAATTATAGATTCCTAAGCAGCATCGGTGGTTCAGTGGTAGAATTCTCGCCTGCTACGCGGGAGGCCCGGGTTCGATTCCCGGCCGATGCAAGCATTTGTTGGCCCTTCATTTTATAACTGATAAATCATTAGAAAAAAAGTCTGAACAAATTATATATTTCACAAACAGCATCGGTGGTTCAGTGGTAGAATTCTTGCCTGCCACGCGGGAGGCCCGGGTTCGATTCCCGGCCGATGCAAGCATTATTTGGCCCTTCATTTTATAACTGATAAATCATTAGAAAAAAAGTCTGAACAAATTATTCATTCCTGAGCAGCATCGGTGGTTCAGTGGTAGAATTCTCGCCTGCTACGCGGGAGGCGCGGGTTCGATTCCCAGCCGATGCAAGCTTTTTTTGGCCCTTCATTTCATAACTGATGAATCATTAGTAAAAAAAAGTCTGAAGAAATTATAGATTCCTAAGCAGCATCGGTGGTTCAGTGGTAGAATTCTCGCCTGGCACGCGGGAGGCCCGGGTTCGATTCCCGGCCGATGCAAGCATTTTTTGGCCCTTCATTTTATAACTGATAAATCATTAGAAAAAAAGTCTGAACAAATTATATATTTCACAAACAGCATCGGTGGTTCAGTGGTAGAATTCTCGCCTGCCACGCGGGAGGCCCGGGTTCGATTCCCGGCCGATGCAAGCATTATTTGGCCCTTCATTTTATAACTGATAAATCATTAGAAAAAAAGTCTGAACAAATTATTCATTCCTGAGCAGCATCGGTGGTTCAGTGGTAGAATTCTCGCCTGCCACGCGGGAGGCCCGGGTTCGATTCCCGGCCGATGCAAGCATTTTTTGGCCCTTCATTTTATAACTGATAAATCATTAGAAAAAAAGTCTGAACAAATTATTCATTCCTGAGCAGCATCGGTGGTTCAGTGGTAGAATTCTCGCCTGCTACGCGGGAGGCGCGGGTTCGATTCCCAGCCGATGCAAGCTTTTTTTGGCCCTTCATTTCATAACTGATGAATCATTAGTAAAAAAAAATCTGAAGAAATTATAGATTCCTAAGCAGCATCGGTGGTTCAGTGGTAGAATTCTCGCCTGCCACGCGGGAGGCCCGGGTTCGATTCCCGGCCGATGCAAGCATTTTTTGGCCCTTCATTTTATAACTGATAAATCATTAGAAAAAAGTCTGAACAAATTATATATTTCACAAGCAGCATCGGTGGTTCAGTGGTAGATTTCTCGCCTGCCACGCGGGAGGCCCGGGTTCGATTCCCGGCCGATGCAAACATTTTTTGGCCCTTCATTTCATAACTGATGAATCATTAGTAAAAAAAGTCTGAAGAAATTATAGATTCCTAAGCAGCATCGGTGGTTCAGTGGTAGAATTCTCGCCTGCTACGCGGGAGGCCCGGGTTCGATTCCCGGCCGATGCAAGCATTTGTTGGCCCTTCATTTTATAACTGATAAATCATTAGAAAAAAAGTCTGAACAAATTATTCATTCCTGAGCAGCATCGGTGGTTCAGTGGTAGAATTCTCGCCTGCTACGCGGGAGGCGCGGGTTCGATTCCCAGCCGATGCAAGCTTTTTTTGGCCCTTCATTTCATAACTGATGAATCATTAGTAAAAAAAAGTCTGAAGAAATTTTAGATTCCTAAGCAGCATCGGTGGTTCAGTGGTAGAATTCTCGCCTGCCACGCGGGAGGCCCGGGTTCGATTCCCGGCCGATGCAAGCATATTTTGGCCCTTCATTTTATAACTGATAAATCATTAGTAAAAAAGTCTGAACAAATTATATATTTCACAAACAGCAACGGTGGTTCAGTGGTAGAATTCTCGCCTGCCACGCGGGAGGCCCGGGTTCGATTCCCGGCCGATGCAAGCATTATTTGGCCCTTCATTTTATAACTGATAAATCATTAGAAAAAAAGTCTGAACAAATTATTCATTCCTGAGCAGCATCGGTGGTTCAGTGGTAGAATTCTCGCTTGCTACGCGGGAGGCGCGGGTTCGATTCCCAGCCGATGCAAGCTTTTTTTGGCCCTTCATTTCATAACTGATGAATCATTAGTAAAAAAAAATCTGAAGAAATTATAGATTCCTAAGCAGCATCGGTGGTTCAGTGGTAGAATTCTCGCCTGCCACGCGGGAGGCCCGGGTTCGATTCCCGGCCGATGCAAACATTTTTTGGCCCTTCATTTTATAACTGATAAATCATTAGAAAAAAAGTCTGAACAAATTATATATTTCACAAGCAGCATCGGTGGTTCAGTGGTAGATTTCTCGCCTGCCACGCGGGAGGCCCGGGTTCGATTCCCGGCCGTTGCAAAAATTTTTTGGCCCTTCATTTCATAACTGATGAATCATTAGTTAAAAAAGTCTGAAGAAATTATAGATTCCTAAGCAGCATCGGTGGTTCGGTGGTTCAGTGGTAGAATTCTCGCCTGCTACGCGGGAGGCCCGGGTTCGATTCCCGGCCGATGCAAGCATTTGTTGGCCCTTCATTTTATAACTGATAAATCATTAGAAAAAAAGTCTGAACAAATTATATATTTCACAAACAGCATCGGTGGTTCAGTGGTAGAATTCTTGCCTGCCACGCGGGAGGCCCGGGTTCGATTCCCGGCCGATGCAAGCATTATTTGGCCCTTCATTTTATAACTGATAAATCATTAGAAAAAAAGTCTGAACAAATTATTCATTCCTGAGCAGCATCGGTGGTTCAGTGGTAGAATTCTCGCCTGCTACGCGGGAGGCGCGGGTTCGATTCCCAGCCGATGCAAGCTTTTTTTGGCCCTTCATTTCATAACTGATGAATCATTAGTAAAAAAAAGTCTGAAGAAATTATAGATTCCTAAGCAGCATCGGTGGTTCAGTGGTAGAATTCTCGCCTGGCACGCGGGAGGCCCGGGTTCGATTCCCGGCCGATGCAAGCATTTTTTGGCCCTTCATTTTATAACTGATAAATCATTAGAAAAAAAGTCTGAACAAATTATATATTTCACAAACAGCATCGGTGGTTCAGTGGTAGAATTCTCGCCTGCCACGCGGGAGGCCCGGGTTCGATTCCCGGCCGATGCAAGCATTATTTGGCCCTTCATTTTATAACTGATAAATCATTAGAAAAAAAGTCTGAACAAATTATTCATTCCTGAGCAGCATCGGTGGTTCAGTGGTAGAATTCTCGCCTGCCACGCGGGAGGCCCGGGTTCGATTCCCGGCCGATGCAAGCATTTTTTTGGCCCTTCATTTTATAACTGATAAATCATTAGAAAAAAAGTCTGAACAAATTATATATTTCACAAGCAGCATCGGTGGTTCAGTGGTAGATTTCTCGCCTGCCACGCGGGAGGCCCGGGTTCGATTCCCGGCCGATGCAAACATTTTTTGGCCCTTCATTTCATAACTGATGAATCATTAGTAAAAAAAGTCTGAAGAAATTATAGATTCCTAAGCAGCATCGGTGGTTCAGTGGTAGAATTCTCGCCTGCCACGCGGGAGGCCCGGGTTCGATTCCCGGCCGATGCAAGCATTTTTTGGCCCTTCATTTTATAACTGATAAATCATTAGAAAAAAAGTCTGAACAAATTATATATTTCACAAACAGCATCGGTGGTTCAGTGGTAGAATTCTCGCCTGCCACGCGGGAGGCCCGGGTTCGATTCCCGGCCGATGCAAGCATTATTTGGCCCTTCATTTTATAACTGATAAATCATTAGAAAAAAAGTCTGAACAAATTATTCATTCCTGAGCAGCATCGGTGGTTCAGTGGTAGAATTCTCGCCTGCTACGCGGGAGGCGCGGGTTCGATTCCCAGCCGATGCAAGCTTTTTTTGGCCCTTCATTTCATAACTGATGAATCATTAGTAAAAAAAAGTCTGAAGAAATTATAGATTCCTAAGCAGCATCGGTGGTTCAGTGGTAGAATTCTCGCCTGCCACGCGGGAGGCCCGGGTTCGATTCCCGGCCGATGCAAGCATATTTTGGCCCTTCATTATATAACTGATAAATCATTAGATAAAAAGTCTGAACAAATTATATATTTCACAAGCAGCATCGGTTGTTCAGTGGTAGATTTCTCGCCTGCCACGCGGGAGGCCCGGGTTCGATTCCCGGCCGATGCAAGCATTTTTTGGCCCTTCATTTTATAACTGATAAATCATTAGAAAAAAAGTCTGAACAAATTATTCATTCCTGAGCAGCATCGGTGGTTCAGTGGTAGAATTCTCGCCTGCTACGCGGGAGGCGCGGGTTCGATTCCCAGCCGATGCAAGCTTTTTTTGGCCCTTCATTTCATAACTGATGAATCATTAGTAAAAAAAAGTCTGAAGAAATTATAGATTCCTAAGCAGCATCGGTGGTTCAGTGGTAGAATTCTCGCCTGCCACGCGGGAGGCCCGGGTTCGATTCCCGGCCGATGCAAGCATAGTTTGGCCCTTCATTTTATAACTGATAAATCATTAGTAAAAAAGTCTGAACAAATTATATATTTCACAAACAGCATCGGTGGTTCAGTGGTAGAATTCTCGCCTGCCACGCGAGAGGCCCGGGTTCGATTCCCGGCCGATGCAAGCATTATTTGGCCCTTCATTTTATAACTGATAAATCATTAGAAAAAAAGTCTGAACAAATTATTCATTCCTGAGCAGCATCGGTGGTTCAGTGGTAGAATTCTCGCCTGCTACGCGGGAGGCGCGGGTTCGATTCCCAGCCGATGCAAGCTTTTTTTGGCCCTTCATTTCATAACTGATGAATCATTAGTAAAAAAAAATCTGAAGAAATTATAGATTCCTAAGCAGCATCGGTGGTTCAGTGGTAGAATTCTCGCCTGCCACGCGGGAGGCCCGGGTTCGATTCCCGGCCGATGCAAGCATTTTTTGGCCCTTCATTTTATAACTGATAAATCATTAGAAAAAAAGTCTGAACAAATTATATATTTCACAAGCAGCATCGGTGGTTCAGTGGTAGATTTCTCGCCTGCCACGCGGGAGGCCCGGGTTCGATTCCCGGCCGATGCAAACATTTTTTGGCCCTTCATTTCATAACTGATGAATCATTAGTAAAAAAAGTCTGAAGAAATTATAGATTCCTAAGCAGCATCGGTGGTTCAGTGGTAGAATTCTCGCCTGCTACGCGGGAGGCCCGGGTTCGATTCCCGGCCGATGCAAGCATTTGTTGGCCCTTCATTTTATAACTGATAAATCATTAGAAAAAAAGTCTGAACAAATTATATATTTCACAAACAGCATCGGTGGTTCAGTGGTAGAATTCTTGCCTGCCACGCGGGAGGCCCGGGTTCGATTCCCGGCCGATGCAATCATTATTTGGCCCTTCATTTTATAACTGATAAATCATTAGAAAAAAAGTCTGAACAAATTATTCATTCCTGAGCAGCATCGGTGGTTCAGTGGTAGAATTCTCGCCTGCTACGCGGGAGGCGCGGGTTCGATTCCCAGCCGATGCAAGCTTTTTTTGGCCCTTCATTTCATAACTGATGAATCATTAGTAAAAAAAAGTCTGAAGAAATTATAGATTCCTAAGCAGCATCGGTGGTTCAGTGGTAGAATTCTCGCCTGGCACGCGGGAGGCCCGGGTTCGATTCCCGGCCGATGCAAGCATTTTTTGGCCCTTCATTTTATAACTGATAAATCATTAGAAAAAAAGTCTGAACAAATTATATATTTCACAAACAGCATCGGTGGTTCAGTGGTAGAATTCTCGCCTGCCACGCGGGAGGCCCGGGTTCGATTCCCGGCCGATGCAAGCATTATTTGGCCCTTCATTTTATAACTGATAAATCATTAGAAAAAAAGTCTGAACAAATTATTCATTCCTGAGCAGCATCGGTGGTTCAGTGGTAGAATTCTCGCCTGCTACGCGGGAGGCGCGGGTTCGATTCCCAGCCGATGCAAGCTTTTTTTGGCCCTTCATTTCATAACTGATGAATCATTAGTAAAAAAAAATCTGAAGAAATTATAGATTCCTAAGCAGCATCGGTGGTTCAGTGGTAGAATTCTCGCCTGCCACGCGGGAGGCCCGGGTTCGATTCCCGGCCGATGCAAGCATTTTTTGGCCCTTCATTTTATAACTGATAAATCATTAGAAAAAAAGTCTGAACAAATTATATATTTCACAAGCAGCATCGGTGGTTCAGTGGTAGATTTCTCGCCTGCCACGCGGGAGGCCCGGGTTCGATTCCCGGCCGATGCAAACATTTTTTGGCCCTTCATTTCATAACTGATGAATCATTAGTAAAAAAAGTCTGAAGAAATTATAGATTCCTAAGCAGCATCGGTGGTTCAGTGGTAGAATTCTCGCCTGCCACGCGGGAGGCCCGGGTTCGATTCCCGGCCGATGCAAGCATTTTTTGGCCCTTCATTTTATAACTGATAAATCATTAGAAAAAAGTCTGAACAAATTATATATTTCACAAACAGCATCGGTGGTTCAGTGGTAGAATTCTCGCCTGCCACGCGGGAGGCCCGGGTTCGATTCCCGGCCGATGCAAGCATTATTTGGCCCTTCATTTTATAACTTATAAATCATTAGAAAAAAAGTCTGAACAAATTATTCATTCCTGAGCAGCATCGGTGGTTCAGTGGTAGAATTCTCGCCTGCTACGCGGGAGGCGCGGGTTCGATTCCCAGCCGATGCAAGCTTTTTTTGGCCCTTCATTTCATAACTGATGAATCATTAGTAAAAAAAAGTCTGAAGAAATTATAGATTCCTAAGCAGCATCGGTGGTTCAGTGGTAGAATTCTCGCCTGCCACGCGGGAGGCCCGGGTTCGATTCCCGGCCGATGCAAGCATATTTTGGCCCTTCATTTTATAACTGATAAATCATTAGATAAAAAGTCTGAACAAATTATATATTTCACAAGCAGCATCGGTTGTTCAGTGGTAGATTTCTCGCCTGCCACGCGGGAGGCCCGGGTTCGATTCCCGGCCGATGCAAACATTTTTTGGCCCTTCATTTTATAACTGATAAATCATTAGAAAAAAAGTCTGAACAAATTATTCATTCCTGACCAGCATCGGTGGTTCAGTGGTAGAATTCTCGCCTGCTACGCGGGAGGCCCGGGTTCGATTCCCGGCCGATGCAAGCATTTGTTGGCCCTTCATTTTATAACTGATAAATCATTAGAAAAAAAGTCTGAACAAATAATATATTTCACAAGCAGCATCGGTGGTTCAGTGGTAGAATTCTCGCCTGCTACGCGGGAGGCCCGGGTACGATTCCCGGCCGATGCAAGCATTTTTTGGCCCTTCATTTTATAACTGATAAATCATTAGAAAAAAAGTCTGAACAAATTATTCATTCCTGAGCAGCATCGGTGGTTCAGTGGTAGAATTCTCGCCTACTACGCGGGAGGCGCGGGTTCGATTCCCAGCCGATGCAAGCTTTTTTTGGCCCTTCATTTCATAACTGATGAATCATTAGTAAAAAAAAGTCTGAAGAAATTATAGATTCCTAAGCAGCATCGGTGGTTCAGTGGTAGAATTCTCGCCTGCCACGCGGGAGGCCCGGGTTCGATTCCCGGCCGATGCAAGCATTTTTTGGCCCTTCATTTTATAACTGATAAATCATTAGAAAAAAAGTCTGAACAAATTATATATTTCACAAGCAGCATCGGTGGTTCAGTGGTAGATTTCTCGCCTGCCACGCGGGAGGCCCGGGTTCGATTCCCGGCCGATGCAAGCATATTTTGGCCCTTCATTTTATAACTGATAAATCATTAGATAAAAAGTCTGAACAAATTATATATTTCACAAGCAGCATCGGTTGTTCAGTGGTAGATTTCTCGCCTGCCACGCGGGAGGCCCGGGTTCGATTCCCGGCCGATGCAAACATTTTTTGGCCCTTCATTTTATAACTGATAAATCATTAGAAAAAAAGTCTGAACAAATTATTCATTCCTGACCAGCATCGGTGGTTCAGTGGTAGAATTCTCGCCTGCTACGCGGGAGGCCCGGGTTCGATTCCCGGCCGATGCAAGCATTTGTTGGCCCTTCATTTTATAACTGATAAATCATTAGAAAAAAAGTCTGAACAAATAATATATTTCACAAGCAGCATCGGTGGTTCAGTGGTAGAATTCTCGCCTGCTACGCGGGAGGCCCGGGTACGATTCCCGGCCGATGCAAGCATTTTTTGGCCCTTCATTTTATAACTGATAAATCATTAGAAAAAAAGTCTGAACAAATTATTCATTCCTGAGCAGCATCGGTGGTTCAGTGGTAGAATTCTCGCCTACTACGCGGGAGGCGCGGGTTCGATTCCCAGCCGATGCAAGCTTTTTTTGGCCCTTCATTTCATAACTGATGAATCATTAGTAAAAAAAAGTCTGAAGAAATTATAGATTCCTAAGCAGCATCGGTGGTTCAGTGGTAGAATTCTCGCCTGCCACGCGGGAGGCCCGGGTTCGATTCCCGGCCGATGCAAGCATTTTTTGGCCCTTCATTTTATAACTGATAAATCATTAGAAAAAAAGTCTGAACAAATTATATATTTCACAAGCAGCATCGGTGGTTCAGTGGTAGATTTCTCGCCTGCCACGCGGGAGGCCCGGGTTCGATTCCCGGCCGATGCAAGCATTTTTTGGCCCTTCATTTTATAACTGATAAATCATTAGAAAAAAAGTCTGAACAAATTATATATTTCACAAACAGCATCGGTGGTTCAGTGGTAGAATTCTCGCCTGCCACACGGGAGGCCCGGGTTCGATTCCCGGCCGATGCAAGCATTATTTGGCCCTTCATTTTATAACTGATAAATCATTAGAAAAAAAGTCTGAACAAATTATTCATTCCTGAGCAGCATCGGTGGTTCAGTGGTAGAATTCTCGCCTGCTACGCGGGAGGCGCGGGTTCGATTCCCAGCCGATGCAAGCTTTTTTTGGCCCTTCATTTCATAACTGATGAATCATTAGTGAAAAAAAAGTTTGAAGAAATTATAGATTCCTAAGCAGCATCGGTGGTTCAGTGGTAGAATTCTCGCCTGCCACGCGAGAGGCCCGGGTTCGATTCCCGGCCGATGCAAGCATTTTTTGGCCCTTCATTTTATAACTGATAAATCATTAGAAAAAAAGTCTGAACAAATTATATATTTCACAAGCAGCATCGGTTGTTCAGTGGTAGATTTCTCGCCTGCCACGCGGGAGGCCCGGGTTCGATTCCCGGCCGATGCAAACATTTTTTGGCCCTTCATTTTATAACTGATAAATCATTAGAAAAAAAGTCTGAACAAATTATTCATTCCTGACCAGCATCGGTGGTTCAGTGGTAGAATTCTCGCCTGCTACGCGGGAGGCCCGGGTTCGATTCCCGGCCGATGCAAGCATTTGTTGGCCCTTCATTTTATAACTGATAAATCATTAGAAAAAAAGTCTGAACAAATAATATATTTCACAAGCAGCATCGGTGGTTCAGTGGTAGAATTCTCGCCTGCTACGCGGGAGGCCCGGGTACGATTCCCGGCCGATGCAAGCATTTTTTGGCCCTTCATTTTATAACTGATAAATCATTAGAAAAAAAGTCTGAACAAATTATTCATTCCTGAGCAGCATCGGTGGTTCAGTGGTAGAATTCTCGCCTACTACGCGGGAGGCGCGGGTTCGATTCCCAGCCGATGCAAGCTTTTTTTGGCCCTTCATTTCATAACTGATGAATCATTAGTAAAAAAAAGTCTGAAGAAATTATAGATTCCTAAGCAGCATCGGTGGTTCAGTGGTAGAATTCTCGCCTGCCACGCGGGAGGCCCGGGTTCGATTCCCGGCCGATGCAAGCATTTTTTGGCCCTTCATTTTATAACTGATAAATCATTAGAAAAAAAGTCTGAACAAATTATATATTTCACAAGCAGCATCGGTGGTTCAGTGGTAGATTTCTCGCCTGCCACGCGGGAGGCCCGGGTTCGATTCCCGGCCGATGCAAGCATTTTTTGGCCCTTCATTTTATAACTGATAAATCATTAGAAAAAAAGTCTGAACAAATTATATATTTCACAAACAGCATCGGTGGTTCAGTGGTAGAATTCTCGCCTGCCACACGGGAGGCCCGGGTTCGATTCCCGGCCGATGCAAGCATTATTTGGCCCTTCATTTTATAACTGATAAATCATTAGAAAAAAAGTCTGAACAAATTATTCATTCCTGAGCAGCATCGGTGGTTCAGTGGTAGAATTCTCGCCTGCTACGCGGGAGGCGCGGGTTCGATTCCCAGCCGATGCAAGCTTTTTTTGGCCCTTCATTTCATAACTGATGAATCATTAGTGAAAAAAAAGTTTGAAGAAATTATAGATTCCTAAGCAGCATCGGTGGTTCAGTGGTAGAATTCTCGCCTGCCACGCGGGAGGCCCGGGTTCGATTCCCGGCCGATGCAAGCATTTTTTGGCCCTTCATTTTATAACTGATAAATCATTAGAAAAAAAGTCTGAACAAATTATATATTTCACAAGCAGCATCGGTTGTTCAGTGGTAGATTTCTCGCCTGCCACGCGGGAGGCCCGGGTTCGATTCCCGGCCGATGCAAACATTTTTTGGCCCTTCATTTTATAACTGATAAATCATTAGAAAAAAAGTCTGAACAAATTATTCATTCCTGACCAGCATCGGTGGTTCAGTGGTAGAATTCTCGCCTGCTACGCGGGAGGCCCGGGTTCGATTCCCGGCCGATGCAAGCATTTTTTGGCCCTTCATTTTATAACTGATAAATCATTAGAAAAAAAGTCTGAACTAATTATATATTTCACAAGCAGCATCGGTGGTTCAGTGGTAGAATTCTCGCCTGCCACGCGGGAGGCCCGGGTTCGATTCCCGGCCGATGCAAAAATTTTTTGGCCCTTCATTTTATAACTGATAAATCATTAGAAAAAAAGTCTGAACAAATTATTCATTCCTGACCAGCATCGGTGGTTCAGTGGTAGAATTCTCGCCTGCTACGCGGGAGGCCCAAGTTCGATTCTCGGCCGATGCAAGTATTCTGTTGTCCCTTCAGTTTATAACTGATGAATCATTAGTAAAAAAGTCTGAACAAATTATATATTTTCCAAGCAGCATCGGTGGTTCAGTGGTAGAATTCTCGCCTGCCACGCGGGAGGCCCGGGTTCGATTCCCGGCCGATGCAAGTTTTCTTTTGTCCCTTCATTTTATAACTGATGAATCATTAGTAAAAAAGTCTGAACAAATTATATATTTCCCAAGCAGCATTGGTGGTTCAGTGGTAGAATTCTCGCATGCCATGCGGGAGGCCCTGGTTCCATTCCTGGCCGATGCAAATTTTCTTTTGTCCCTTCATTTTGATCGGTGGTTCAGTGGTAGAATCCTAAAATTAAACGAGTCTAATTTATTAGGCGAAGTTTGATTGAGATTCTACCGATCCATTATGACGAACGAAAGAGATTACGTGAGATAGCGCTTACCAGCCAGCTACAATCAATCTTTAAAGCACAAGTCAAAAAGTTCGACAATGACGAAAAAGGGAGGTCATTATAACTTTAAGAACGGGTGGGCACGTAATCTCTTTCGTTCGTCATAATGGATCGGTAGAATCTCAATCAAACTTCGCCTAATAAATTAGACTCGTTTAATTTTAGGATTCTACCTCACCATTATGACGTCACTCCAGAGACCACGTGAGATGTTTAGAGCAAGAACATTTTGACTTGTTAAACATAGATAAGGACTCACAAAAAGGAGTACCAAGAGAACAATACTTACGTCTGGTTCAACTATTTTAATGTAACTCATAGAAAATACACCTCCTTACTAAAATAAGGAGTGAACAAAGGCTACATGACAGTTTTCACTTCTTGTTTATAATTGAAGTAGAAAATGCAGGGTCTCTAATCCATCTGCTTATACTGTCTGTAGATAAAGCCTTGAACGGCTTTTGAAAACTTACAAACAAACGTTTCTCATCACCACGAACATTCTTTGTTCGTTTTAAATATTCTGATAAATTGGTAACAACGCAAAGATCAAGATTTTCTGAAGAATGGGTAAAACAAAATCGGCTTGATGTACTCCTGGTCTACTTTGTTTTAATAAATTTCCCGCTGTAATACGACACTCTGTGTCAGATATTGATACATCATCAATGCATATTAGATGCAGTGTTTGGGTTCGTTGGGCTGTAACTAGAGCCAACAACGTTACTACTTTCTTACTGAGCACCTTCAAAGAAAGTTCATTTGTATTACCTAACGACTTCAGGAAATTAAACAAAATACCAACATCCCATATAGCTTTATATCTTGGGAACGATGGTCTAGAATTAAACACTCCTTTCATAAATCTTGTGGTTAGAACATGACTACCAAAAGTAACACCATCTATGGGCAAAGTAATTGACGAAATTGCCGACCTGGCACAATATGGAACTATAACCGAGTCCTTCGTCAAATAATTCTGTTAAAAATTGTAACGCAATGCCTATATTTGGCTTGATAGGATTTATGCTGTGTCTGCCGCAAAAAGATTCCCATCTTCTGATATACGAAGCATACTGTTTTTGTGTGGAGTTTCTCCACGAAGCCACAATTATTTCAGTTGTCCGAACTGAAATACCTGTTCTTGCAAGTCGCTCCCGGATACATGGCATGCCAGTATAGTGACAGCTTCGATTGAAGTGGGTGCACCGCTGATTTGTTCTGCGGTAGCTGTAATGGGTGCAGAGATGCCGAGATGAGTATTGGCTCTGCTTTCAGCATATGTATCAATTTCGTTGTGTATCTTTTGAAGAACTCTGCCGATAAGGCTAAAAGGTGGGAAAGCATAAAAACTGTAATTGTTCCAAGACAACATAAATGCATCTATCTCAATAGCCTCTGGGTCATGTTTCCACGACACATACGGCTTGACCTGATAGTTTAATCTAGAGGCAAATAGATCAATATTCGGTTCTATAAACCTAGCACTTATTTGGCCAAAAATGTGTGGCTTAAGCATCCATTCCCCATCGACATTCTTTCTTCTTGATTCAATGTCTGCCACTACGTTTTGTTTGCCTGGAATGTGAGCTGCACTAAGCCAAATATTATTGCCTTTAGCCCATTGCCACATCTGGCGTGTGACTTTGTCACACTCTATCGATTTTATTCCGCCCATGTTATTGATGTATGCAATCGCTGTTGTATTATCAATATACAATCGCACATGTGAGTTCATGCATTTCTTCGAAAAGGACTTCAATGCAAAGAAAGAGGCAAGAATTTCAAGAATATTTATGTGAGCATGTGCTTCTTGATGTGTCCAATGACCCCCTGTGCGGTTGTCATTACAAACAGCACCCCATCCTGTAAGGGATGCATCTGAAGTAATAATAACACTTGGTTTTGAGTGTATTATACTTAAATGTCTTGTGGCTTCAGTGGATTTAATATTTGTAATCCACCAATTGAGGTCATTTAACGCCTCTTCTGACAAATTCATTTGAGAATCAAAGTCTCCGTCATTTTGTTGCAGTGCTCTTATTTTGTCTCTTTCGACTTGTCGGTAAAACAGTTGGCCAAACATTACGCCTGGAAAAATTGACACCAGTATGCCAATAACCTGAGCCCTTCTCGTATAAGCACAGATTCTTATATAAACAAGTTTTGACATTTTTCTTTTAGCTTTTTAGCTTTTCAGCTTTCTGTGATGTCGGGGAAATTGACATATCATTCGAGTTAAACACAAAGCCAAGGAAAGTTATTTCCTGTACTGGAATAAAAACCGACTTTGTGTCGTGAATTATGAAGCCTGCTTCGGCCATAAGTTGTTTTGTCGCCACCGTATTATTGTAACATTCCTCGTAAGTTTTTCCCAACAATAAGGAATCATCAATGTATGCAACTGATTGAAACCCTTGGCTTCTGAGAGCCGAGTATATAGGTTCCATTAATTTTGTGAATAAACGTGGAGCGGAAGCAAGCCCATTTGGGAGACAGGTGTACTGATAAAGGGTATCACCAAACTGGAATTTCAGATACTTTTTATGTTCATTTGCAATCGGCACTGAATAATAGGCGTCTCTTAGGTCGATAGATGACATGAAACAACCTTTTGTCATTAAATGTGTTGCAGACTGTAAAGTCTCCATCTTAAAATGATGGTATTTCACATTTTTATTTAACGACTTTAAATTCAATATCGTTCGGTATGTACCGTCTTTCTTCGGCCGCAAAAATATATTTGACAAGAATTCTTCTGGTTCATGTGAAGTTTTCTCAATAACTCCTTTTGCAAGGAGCTTATCAACTTCCTTGTGAACAATTTGTTGTTCAATGTCATTCAAGGCATGTTGCTTTGGTATGAACATTTGTCTCGGTGTGGATTCGAACTCAATTTTGAGTCCTTTTACTATGCTCAAAATAGATTGGTCTGAAGTAATATTACTCCATGATGAAGAATAATTGTGTATTCTTCCTGCAATAAATGAGCTTGCTTTAGCTTCACTGATTTCAGCAATAAATGTGCTAACCTGTGCTATTCTGGAAGAACTTGGCGCATTTACGGGCCTGTCACTGTGCTTTGGCTCCGCCTGTATCCTCGTCCCCGGCTGTGGCTGCTTTTTGCCGATCGATTCCCTTGGTAGGGATGGGAGTAGGACTGGTTGTACTTTTTTGCCGACATTGAACGGCCTGAGTAATGTCTATACCCAAAGTTTTTATTACGTCCATCAGCCTGATGACCAAGTTTATTTCCAACTTTGTTGGTTGTTTTTATGTCATGAACTGCTTTGGTCAATTCATCCCCAAAAAGAAGTTTGGTAATTGGGACCGAAGGAGCGCAGAGGCGCTGGTACTGTGTATTGAGATCGGGACGCATTAGTTCCCTACGTCTCAAGTTTAGCTCAATGTTGGCATTAGCCATTAAAGTTATAGTGTCCGTAGCTAGTTTTACCTCTTCTTTGACACCTTGCTTTGCTAACAACTTCTGTTAGTTGCAGTAGAGGAACAAATGCTGAAACAAGCAATTTTTGAACTCTCAAGAACTTTAAGTTCCGTGTCCGAGTACTAGGCTTGAGTAGCGCCCATATTTCTGGGTTCACTTTCGTTTTTATTAGATTGGTACAATTTTGGGGTCTGCTGTAAGCTTTTTGCTTTTCAGACAGTTTATCATCAGACAACTTTGTCATGAGGATTTTGTCAGTCAAGGTAGCAAGCTTGTCTTTAATTTTGGGTCCAATCTTATCATCTGCTTCATACTCCTGTTGGACATCGCCCAAAAGATCGTCACTTGACGAGCCATTTTGTTCATCCTCAGAGAACAGGCGTCTTAGTTCAGCTTCTGTGTCATCAGAATCTGCTTGGTTTGAAACAACCACGACTGATTTCAGCCGTTTGGCTTTCTGCTCGGGCACATTGGTGCTCGAGGAGCTACGCTTGCATTCCTTTCCTTTGTTATTAGTCGCCTCAATGAATTCACTCGTGAATTGGGCAAAGCCCTCTTTCATTGCTTGCATTAAGGTGTTGTTTAACCCTTGCCACGGTTCATTGGGCGTGGACGTAGTGGCAACGCCCTGGAATGGCGTACTGACTGTATTCGGGATAATGTGTAGAGTTTTTGACAATTTTGTCTTACCTTTACACTTCAAAGTCCCTTTTCCCATAACTTCTGCTGGTTGTTTAACTTCCGTTTCGGAAATTTCGGAAAGGTTGGCTATTGAGCCATCTTCCATGGGTAAACCAGAACCCCGTCTCAGAGGTGTCGTTTGCGGAGATAAATCTGAGAAATCCCCGATGTCCAAAAACTATCCATAGCTTGGTTTGTTACACCTAAAGAACTAGGCCTATCATGTAAAGGCTAAAACAATTTAGTGCTATAACTCAGTATAATACATAAGCATTGGCCTATGCAACACGGTGTTGGTGAGAACGGAGCAGGAGCGTCCGTTCATCAGCTGGCTAGATTACACAATGATTGTAGCTGGCTGGTAAGCGCTATCTCACGTGGTCTCTGGAGTGACGTCATAATGGTGAGGTAGAATTCTCGCCTGCCACGCGGGAGGCCCGGGTTCGATTCCCGGTCGATGCAAGCATTTTTTGGCCCTTCATTTCATAACTGATGAATCATTAGTGAAAAAAGTCTGAAGAAATTATAGATTCCTAAGCAGCATCGGTGGTTCAGTGGTAGAATTCTCGCCTGCCACGCGGGAGGCCCGGGTTCGATTCCCGGCCGATGCAAGCATTTTTTGGCCCTTCATTTTATAACTGATAAATCATTTGAAAAAAAGTCTGAACAAATTATATATTTCACAAGCAGCATCGGTGGTTCAGTGGTAGAATTCTCGCCTGCCACGCGGGAGGCCCGGGTTCGATTCCCGGCCGATGCAAACATTTTTTGGCCCTTCATTTTATAACTGATAAATCATTAGAAAAAAAGTCTGAACAAATTATTCATTCCTGACCAGCATCGGTGGTTCAGTGGTAGAATTCTCGCCTGCTACGCGGGACGCCCAAGTTCGATTCTCGGCCGATGCAAGCATTTTTGGGCCCTTCATTTCATAACTGATGAATCATTAGTAAAAAAAGTCTGAAGAAATTATAGATTCCTAAGCAGCATCGGTGGTTCAGTGGTAGAATTCTCGCCTGCCACGTGGGAGGCCCGGGTTCGATTCCCGGCCGATGCAAGCATTATTTGGCCCTTCATTTTATAACTGATAAATCATTAGAAAAAAAGTCTGAACAAATTATTCATTCCTGAGCAGCATCGGTGGTTCAGTGGTAGAATTCTCGCCTGCTACGCGGGAGGCGCGGGTTCGATTCCCAGCCGATGCAAGCTTTTTTTGGCCCTTCATTTCATAACTGATGAATCATTAGTAAAAAAAAGTCTGAAGAAATTATAGATTCCTAAGCAGCATCGGTGGTTCAGTGGTAGAATTCTCGCCTGCCACGCGGGAGGCCCGGGTTCGATTCCCGGCCGATGCAAGCATATTTTGGCCCTTCATTTTATAACTGTTAAATCATTAGATAAAAAGTCTGAACAAATTATATATTTCACAACCAGCATCGGTTGTTCAGTGGTAGATTTCTCGCCTGCCACGCGGGAGGCCCGGGTTCGATTCCCGGCCGATGCAAACATTTTTTGGCCCTTCATTTTATAACTGATAAATCATTAGAAAAAAAGTCTGAACAAATTATTCATTCCTGACCAGCATCGGTGGTTCAGTGGTAGAATTCTCGCCTGCTACGCGGGAGGCCCGGGTTCGATTCCCGGCCGATGCAAACATTTTTTGGCCCTTCATTTTATAACTGATAAATCATTAGAAAAAAAGTCTCATGAAATTATTCATTCCTGACCAGCATCGGTGGTTCAGTGGTAGAATTCTCGCCTGCTACGCGGGAGGCCCAAGTTCGATTCTCGGCCGATGCAAGTATTCTGTTGTCCTTTCAGTTTATAACTGATGAATCATTAGTAAAAAAGTCTGAACAAATTATATATTTTCCAAGCAGCATCGGTGGTTCAGTGGTAGAATTCTCGCCTGCCACGCGGGAGGCCCGGGTTCGATTCCCGGCCGATGCAAGTTTTCTTTTGTCCCTTCATTTTATAACTGATGAATCATTAGTAAAAAAGTCTGAACAAATTATATATTTCCCAAGCAGCATTGGTGGTTCAGTGGTAGAATTCTCGCATGCCATGCGGGAGGCCCTAGTTCCATTCCTGGCCGATGCAAATTTTCTTTTGTCCCTTCATTTTGATCGGTGGTTCAGTGGTAGAATTCTCGCCTGCCACGCGGGAGGCCCGGGTTCGATTCCCGGTCGATGCAAGCATTTTTTGGCCCTTCATTTCATAACTGATGAATCATTAGTGAAAAAAGTCTGAAGAAATTATAGATTCCTAAGCAGCATCGGTGGTTCAGTGGTAGAATTCTCGCCTGCCACGCGGGAGGCCCGGGTTCGATTCCCGGCCGATGCAAGCATTTTTTGGCCCTTCATTTTATAACTGATAAATCATTTGAAAAAAAGTCTGAACAAATTATATATTTCACAAGCAGCATCGGTGGTTCAGTGGTAGAATTCTCGCCTGCCACGCGGGAGGCCCGGGTTCGATTCCCGGCCGATGCAAACATTTTTTGGCCCTTCATTTTATAACTGATAAATCATTAGAAAAAAAGTCTGAACAAATTATTCATTCCTGACCAGCATCGGTGGTTCAGTGGTAGAATTCTCGCCTGCTACGCGGGACGCCCAAGTTCGATTCTCGGCCGATGCAAGCATTTTTGGGCCCTTCATTTCATAACTGATGAATCATTAGTAAAAAAAGTCTGAAGAAATTATAGATTCCTAAGCAGCATCGGTGGTTCAGTGGTAGAATTCTCGCCTGCCACGTGGGAGGCCCGGGTTCGATTCCCGGCCGATGCAAGCATTATTTGGCCCTTCATTTTATAACTGATAAATCATTAGAAAAAAAGTCTGAACAAATTATTCATTCCTGAGCAGCATCGGTGGTTCAGTGGTAGAATTCTCGCCTGCTACGCGGGAGGCCCGGGTTCGATTCCCGGCCGATGCAAACATTTTTTGGCCCTTCATTTTATAACTGATAAATCATTAGAAAAAAAGTCTGAACAAATTATATATTTCACAACCAGCATCGGTTGTTCAGTGGTAGATTTCTCGCCTGCCACGCGGGAGGCCCGGGTTCGATTCCCAGCCGATGCAAGCTTTTTTTGGCCCTTCATTTCATAACTGATGAATCATTAGAAAAAAAGTCTGAACAAATTATATATTTCACAACCAGCATCGGTTGTTCAGTGGTAGATTTCTCGCCTGCCACGCGGGAGGCCCGGGTTCGATTCCCGGCCGATGCAAACATTTTTTGGCCCTTCATTTTATAACTGATAAATCATTAGAAAAAAAGTCTGAACAAATTATTCATTCCTGACCAGCATCGGTGGTTCAGTGGTAGAATTCTCGCCTGCTACGCGGGAGGCCCGGGTTCGATTCCCGGCCGATGCAAACATTTTTTGGCCCTTCATTTTATAACTGATAAATCATTAGAAAAAAAGTCTCATGAAATTATTCATTCCTGACCAGCATCGGTGGTTCAGTGGTAGAATTCTCGCCTGCTACGCGGGAGGCCCAAGTTCGATTCTCGGCCGATGCAAGTATTCTGTTGTCCCTTCAGTTTATAACTGATGAATCATTAGTAAAAAAGTCTGAACAAATTATATATTTTCCAAGCAGCATCGGTGGTTCAGTGGTAGAATTCTCGCCTGCCACGCGGGAGGCCCGGGTTCGATTCCCGGCCGATGCAAGTTTTCTTTTGTCCCTTCATTTTATAACTGATGAATCATTAGTAAAAAAGTCTGAACAAATTATATATTTCCCAAGCAGCATTGGTGGTTCAGTGGTAGAATTCTCGCATGCCATGCGGGAGGCCCTGGTTCCATTCCTGGCCGATGCAAATTTTCTTTTGTCCCTTCATTTTGATCGGTGGTTCAGTGGTAGAATTCTCGCCTGCCACGCGGGAGGCCCGGGTTCGATTCCCGGTCGATGCAAGCATTTTTTGGCCCTTCATTTCATAACTGATGAATCATTAGTGAAAAAAGTCTGAAGAAATTATAGATTCCTAAGCAGCATCGGTGGTTCAGTGGTAGAATTCTCGCCTGCCACGCGGGAGGCCCGGGTTCGATTCCCGGCCGATGCAAGCATTTTTTGGCCCTTCATTTTATAACTGATAAATCATTTGAAAAAAAGTCTGAACAAATTATATATTTCACAAGCAGCATCGGTGGTTCAGTGGTAGAATTCTCGCCTGCCACGCGGGAGGCCCGGGTTCGATTCCCGGCCGATGCAAACATTTTTTGGCCCTTCATTTTATAACTGATAAATCATTAGAAAAAAAGTCTGAACAAATTATTCATTCCTGACCAGCATCGGTGGTTCAGTGGTAGAATTCTCGCCTGCTACGCGGGACGCCCAAGTTCGATTCTCGGCCGATGCAAGCATTTTTGGGCCCTTCATTTCATAACTGATGAATCATTAGTAAAAAAAGTCTGAAGAAATTATAGATTCCTAAGCAGCATCGGTGGTTCAGTGGTAGAATTCTCGCCTGCCACGTGGGAGGCCCGGGTTCGATTCCCGGCCGATGCAAGCATTATTTGGCCCTTCATTTTATAACTGATAAATCATTAGAAAAAAAGTCTGAACAAAATATTCATTCCTGAGCAGCATCGGTGGTTCAGTGGTAGAATTCTCGCCTGCTACGCGGGAGGCGCGGGTTCGATTCCCAGCCGATGCAAGCTTTTTTTGGCCCTTCATTTCATAACTGATGAATCATTAGTAAAAAAAAGTCTGAAGAAATTATAGATTCCTAAGCAGCATCGGTGGTTCAGTGGTAGAATTCTCGCCTGCCACGCGGGAGGCCCGGGTTCGATTCCCGGCCGATGCAAGCATATTTTGGCCCTTCATTTTATAACTGTTAAATCATTAGATAAAAAGTCTGAACAAATTATATATTTCACAACCAGCATCGGTTGTTCAGTGGTAGATTTCTCGCCTGCCACGCGGGAGGCCCGGGTTCGATTCCCGGCCGATGCAAACATTTTTTGGCCCTTCATTTTATAACTGATAAATCATTAGAAAAAAAGTCTGAACAAATTATTCATTCCTGACCAGCATCGGTGGTTCAGTGGTAGAATTCTCGCCTGCTACGCGGGAGGCCCGGGTTCGATTCCCGGCCGATGCAAACATTTTTTGGCCCTTCATTTTATAACTGATAAATCATTAGAAAAAAAGTCTCATGAAATTATTCATTCCTGACCAGCATCGGTGGTTCAGTGGTAGAATTCTCGCCTGCTACGCAGGAGGCCCAAGTTCGATTCTCGGCCGATGCAAGTATTCTGTTGTCCCTTCAGTTTATAACTGATGAATCATTAGTAAAAAAGTCTGAACAAATTATATATTTTCCAAGCAGCATCGGTGGTTCAGTGGTAGAATTCTCGCCTGCCACGCGGGAGGCCCGGGTTCGATTCCCGGCCGATGCAAGTTTTCTTTTGTCCCTTCATTTTATAACTGATGAATCATTAGTAAAAAAGTCTGAACAAATTATATATTTCCCAAGCAGCATTGGTGGTTCAGTGGTAGAATTCTCGCATGCCATGCGGGAGGCCCTGGTTCCATTCCTGGCCGATGCAAATTTTCTTTTGTCCCTTCATTTTGATCGGTGGTTCAGTGGTAGAATTCTCGCCTGCCACGCGGGAGGCCCGGGTTCGATTCCCGGTCGATGCAAGCATTTTTTGGCCCTTCATTTCATAACTGATGAATCATTAGTGAAAAAAGTCTGAAGAAATTATAGATTCCTAAGCAGCATCGGTGGTTCAGTGGTAGAATTCTCGCCTGCCACGCGGGAGGCCCGGGTTCGATTCCCGGCCGATGCAAGTATTTTTTGGCCCTTCATTTTATAACTGATAAATCATTTGAAAAAAAGTCTGAACAAATTATATATTTCACAAGCAGCATCGGTGGTTCAGTGGTAGAATTCTCGCCTGCCACGCGGGAGGCCCGGGTTCGATTCCCGGCCGATGCAAACATTTTTTGGCCCTTCATTTTATAACTGATAAATCATTAGAAAAAAAGTCTGAACAAATTATTCATTCCTGACCAGCATCGGTGGTTCAGTGGTAGAATTCTCGCCTGCTACGCGGGACGCCCAAGTTCGATTCTCGGCCGATGCAAGCATTTTTGGGCCCTTCATTTCATAACTGATGAATCATTAGTAAAAAAAGTCTGAAGAAATTATAGATTCCTAAGCAGCATCGGTGGTTCAGTGGTAGAATTCTCGCCTGCCACGTGGGAGGCCCGGGTTCGATTCCCGGCCGATGCAAGCATTATTTGGCCCTTCATTTTATAACTGATAAATCATTAGAAAAAAAGTCTGAACAAATTATTCATTCCTGAGCAGCATCGGTGGTTCAGTGGTAGAATTCTCGCCTGCTACGCGGGAGGCGCGGGTTCGATTCCCAGCCGATGCAAGCTTTTTTTGGCCCTTCATTTCATAACTGATGAATCATTAGTAAAAAAAAAGTCTGAAGAAATTATAGATTCCTAAGCAGCATCGGTGGTTCAGTGGTAGAATTCTCGCCTGCCACGCGGGAGGCCCGGGTTCGATTCCCGGCCGATGCAAGCATATTTTGGCCCTTCATTTTATAACTGTTAAATCATTAGATAAAAAGTCTGAACAAATTATATATTTCACAACCAGCATCGGTTGTTCAGTGGTAGATTTCTCGCCTGCCACGCGGGAGGCCCGGGTTCGATTCCCGGCCGATGCAAACATTTTTTGGCCCTTCATTTTATAACTGATAAATCATTAGAAAAAAAGTCTGAACAAATTATTCATTCCTGACCAGCATCGGTGGTTCAGTGGTAGAATTCTCGCCTGCTACGCGGGAGGCCCGGGTTCGATTCCCGGCCGATGCAAACATTTTTTGGCCCTTCATTTTATAACTGATAAATCATTAGAAAAAAAGTCTCATGAAATTATTCATTCCTGACCAGCATCGGTGGTTCAGTGGTAGAATTCTCGCCTGCTACGCGGGAGGCCCAAGTTCGATTCTCGGCCGATGCAAGTATTCTGTTGTCCCTTCAGTTTATAACTGATGAATCATTAGTAAAAAAGTCTGAACAAATTATATATTTTCCAAGCAGCATCGGTGGTTCAGTGGTAGAATTCTCGCCTTCCACGCGGGAGGCCCGGGTTCGATTCCCGGCCGATGCAAGTTTTCTTTTGTCCCTTCATTTTATAACTGATGAATCATTAGTAAAAAAGTCTGAACAAATTATATATTTCCCAAGCAGCATTGGTGGTTCAGTGGTAGAATTCTCGCATGCCATGCGGGAGGCCCTGGTTCCATTCCTGGCCGATGCAAATTTTCTTTTGTCCCTTCATTTTGATCGGTGGTTCAGTGGTAGAATTCTCGCCTGCCACGCGGGAGGCCCGGGTTCGATTCCCGGTCGATGCAAGCATTTTTTGGCCCTTCATTTCATAACTGATGAATCATTAGTGAAAAAAGTCTGAAGAAATTATAGATTCCTAAGCAGCATCGGTGGTTCAGTGGTAGAATTCTCGCCTGCCACGCGGGAGGCCCGGGTTCGATTCCCGGCCGATGCAAGCATTTTTTGGCCCTTCATTTTATAACTGATAAATCATTTGAAAAAAAGTCTGAACAAATTATATATTTCACAAGCAGCATCGGTGGTTCAGTGGTAGAATTCTCGCCTGCCACGCGGGAGGCCCGGGTTCGATTCCCGGCCGATGCAAACATTTTTTGGCCCTTCATTTTATAACTGATAAATCATTAGAAAAAAAGTCTGAACAAATTATTCATTCCTGACCAGCATCGGTGGTTCAGTGGTAGAATTCTCGCCTGCTACGCGGGACGCCCAAGTTCGATTCTCGGCCGATGCAAGCATTTTTGGGCCCTTCATTTCATAACTGATGAATCATTAGTAAAAAAAGTCTGAAGAAATTATAGATTCCTAAGCAGCATCGGTGGTTCAGTGGTAGAATTCTCGCCTGCCACGTGGGAGGCCCGGGTTCGATTCCCGGCCGATGCAAGCATTATTTGGCCCTTCATTTTATAACTGATAAATCATTAGAAAAAAAGTCTGAACAAATTATTCATTCCTGAGCAGCATCGGTGGTTCAGTGGTAGAATTCTCGCCTGCTACGCGGGAGGCGCGGGTTCGATTCCCAGCCGATGCAAGCTTTTTTTGGCCCTTCATTTCATAACTGATGAATCATTAGTAAAAAAAAGTCTGAAGAAATTATAGATTCCTAAGCAGCATCGGTGGTTCAGTGGTAGAATTCTCGCCTGCCACGCGGGAGGCCCGGGTTCGATTCCCGGCCGATGCAAGCATATTTTGGCCCTTCATTTTATAACTGTTAAATCATTAGATAAAAAGTCTGAACAAATTATATATTTCACAACCAGCATCGGTTGTTCAGTGGTAGATTTCTCGCCTGCCACGCGGGAGGCCCGGGTTCGATTCCCGGCCGATGCAAACATTTTTTGGCCCTTCATTTTATAACTGATAAATCATTAGAAAAAAAGTCTGAACAAATTATTCATTCCTGACCAGCATCGGTGGTTCAGTGGTAGAATTCTCGCCTGCTACGCGGGAGGCCCGGGTTCGATTCCCGGCCGATGCAAGCATTTTTTGGCCCTTCATTTTATAACTGATAAATCATTAGAAAAAAAGTCTGAACTAATTATATATTTCACAAGCAGCATCGGTGGTTCAGTGGTAGAATTCTCGCCTGCCACGCGGGAGGCCCGGGTTCGATTCCCGGCCGATGCAAGCATTTTTTGGCCCTTCATTTTATAACTGATAAATCATTAGAAAAAAAGTCTGAACAAATTATATATTTCACAAACAGCATCGGTGGTTCAGTGGTAGAATTCTCGCCTGCCACACGGGAGGCCCGGGTTCGATTCCCGGCCGATGCAAGCATTATTTGGCCCTTCATTTTATAACTGATAAATCATTAGAAAAAAAGTCTGAACAAATTATTCATTCCTGAGCAGCATCGGTGGTTCAGTGGTAGAATTCTCGCCTGCTACGCGGGAGGCGCGGGTTCGATTCCCAGCCGATGCAAGCTTTTTTTGGCCCTTCATTTCATAACTGATGAATCATTAGTTAAAAAAAGTCTGAAGAAATTATAGATTCCTAAGCAGCATCGGTGGTTCAGTGGTAGAATTCTCGCCTGCCACGCGGGAGGCCCGGGTTCGATTCCCGGCCGATGCAAGCATTTTTTGGCCCTTCATTTTATAACTGATAAATCATTAGAAAAAAAGTCTGAACAAATTATATATTTCACAAGCAGCATCGGTGGTTCAGTGGTAGAATTCTCGCCTGCCACGCGGGAGGCCCGGGTTCGATTCCCGGCCGATGCAAGCATTTTTTGGCCCTTCATTTTATAACTGATAAATCATTAGAAAAAAAGTCTGAACTAATTATATATTTCACAAGCAGCATCGGTGGTTCAGTGGTAGAATTCTCGCCTGCCACGCGGGAGGCCCGGGTTCGATTCCCAGCCGATGCAAACATTTTTTGGCCCTTCATTTTATAACTGATAAATCATTAGAAAAAAAGTCTGAACAAATTATTCATTCCTGACCAGCATCGGTGGTTCAGTGGTAGAATTCTCGCATGCCATGCGGGAGGCCCTGGTTCCATTCCTGGCCGATGCAAATTTTCTTTTGTCCCTTCATTTTGATCGGTGGTTCAGTGGTAGAATTCTCGCCTGCCACGCGGGAGGCCCGGGTTCGATTCCCGGTCGATGCAAACATTTTTTGGCCCTTCATTTTATAACTGATAAATCATTAGAAAAAAAGTCTGAACAAATTATTCATTCCTGACCAGCATCGGTGGTTCAGTGGTAGAATTCTCGCCTGCCACGCGGGAGGCCCGGGTTCGATTCCCGGCCGATGCAAGCATTTTTTGGCCCTTCATTTTATAACTGATAAATCATTAGAAAAAAAGTCTGAACAAATTATATATTTCACAAACAGCATCGGTGGTTCAGTGGTAGAATTCTCGCCTGCCACGCGGGAGGCCCGGGTTCGATTCCCGGCCGATGCAAGCATTATTTGGCCCTTCATTTTATAACTGATAAATCATTAGAAAAAAAGTCTGAACAAATTATTCATTCCTGAGCAGCATCGGTGGTTCAGTGGTAGAATTCTCGCCTGCTACGCGGGAGGCGCGGGTTCGATTCCCAGCCGATGCAAGCTTTTTTTGGCCCTTCATTTCATAACTGATGAATCATTAGTAAAAAAAATTCTGAAGAAATTATAGATTCCTAAGCAGCATCGGTGGTTCAGTGGTAGAATTCTCGCCTGCCACGCGGGAGGCCCGGGTTCGATTCCCGGCCGATGCAAGCATATTTTGGCCCTTCATTTTATAACTGATAAATCATTAGATAAAAAGTCTGAACAAATTATATATTTCACAAGCAGCATCGGTTGTTCAGTGGTAGATTTCTCGCCTGCCACGCGGGAGGCCCGGGTTCGATTCCCGGCCGATGCAAACTTTTTTTGGCCCTTCATTTTATAACTGATAAATCATTAGAAAAAAAGTCTGAACAAATTATTCATTCCTGACCAGCATCGGTGGTTCAGTGGTAGAATTCTCGCCTGCTACGCGGGAGGCCCGGGTTCGATTCCCGGCCGATGCAAGCATTTTTTGGCCCTTCATTTTATAACTGATAAATCATTAGAAAAAAAGTCTGAACTAATTATATATTTCACAAGCAGCATCAGTGGTTCAGTGGTAGAATTCTCGCCTGCCACGCGGGAGGCCCGGGTTCGATTCCCAGCCGATGCAAACATTTTTTGGCCCTTCATTTTATAACTGATAAATCATTAGAAAAAAAGTCTGAACAAATTATTCATTCCTGACCAGCATCGGTGGTTCAGTGGTAGAATTCTCGCATGCCATGCGGGAGGCCCTGGTTCCATTCCTGGCCGATGCAAATTTTCTTTTGTCCCTTCATTTTGATCGGTGGTTCAGTGGTAGAATTCTCGCCTGCCACGCGGGAGGCCCGGGTTCGATTCCCGGTCGATGCAAGCATTTTTTGGCCCTTCATTTTATAACTGATAAATCATTAGTAAAAAAGTCTGAACAAATTTTAGATTCCTAAGCAGCATCGGTGGTTCAGTGGTAGAATTCTCGCTTGCCACGCGGGAGGTCCGGGTTCGATTCCCGGCCGATGCAAACATTTTTTGGCCCTTCATTTTATAACTGATAAATCATTAGAAAAAAAGTCTGAACAAATTATTCATTCCTGACCAGCATCGGTGGTTCAGTGGTAGAATTCTCGCCTGCCACGCGGGAGGCCCAAGTTCGATTCTCGGCCGATGCAAGCATTTTTTGGCCCTTCATTTTATAACTGATAAATCATTAGAAAAAAATCTGAACAAATTATATATTTCACAAGCAGCATCGGTGGTTCAGTGGTAGAATTCTCGCCTGCCACGCGGGAGGCCCGGGTTCGATTCCCGGCCGATGCAAGTATTCTGTTGTCCCTTCAGTTTATAACTGATGAATCATTAGTAAAAAAGTCTGAACAAATTATATATTTTCCAAGCAGCATCGGTGGTTCAGTGGTAGAATTCTCGCCTGCCACGCGGGAGGCCCGGGTTCGATTCCCGGCCGATGCAAGTTTTCTTTTGTCCCTTCATTTTATAACTGATGAATCATTAGAAAACAAGTCTGAACAAATTATTCATTCCTGAGCAGCATCGGTGGTTCAGTGGTAGAATTCTCGCCTGCTACGCGGGAGGCGCGGGTTCGATTCCCAGCCGATGCAAGCTTTTTTTGGCCCTTCATTTCATAACTGATGAATCATTAGTAAAAAAAAGTCTGAAGAAATTATAGATTTCACAAACAGCATCGGTGGTTCAGTGGTAGAATTCTCGCCTGCCACACGGGAGGCCCGGGTTCGATTCCCGGCCGATGCAAGCATTATTTGGCCCTTCATTTTATAACTGATAAATCATTAGAAAACAAGTCTGAACAAATTATTCATTCCTGAGCAGCATCGGTGGTTCAGTGGTAGAATTCTCGCCTGCTACGCGGGAGGCGTGGGTTCGATTCCCAGCCGATGCAAGCTTTTTTTGGCCCTTCATTTCATAACTGATGAATCATTAGTAAAAAAAAGTCTGAAGAAATTATAGATTCCTAAGCAGCATCGGTGGTTCAGTGGTAGAATTCTCGCCTGCCACGCGGGAGGCCCGGGTTCGATTCCCGGCCGATGCAAGCATTTTTTGGCCCTTCATTTTATAACTGATAAATCATTAGAAAAAAAGTCTGAACAAATTATATATTTCACAAGCAGCATCGGTGGTTCAGTGGTAGATTTCTCGCCTGCCACGCGGGAGGCCCGGGTTCGATTCCCGGCCGATGCAAGCATTTTTTGGCCCTTCATTTTATAACTGATAAATCATTAGAAAAAAAGTCTGAACAAATTATATATTTCACAAACAGCATCGGTGGTTCAGTGGTAGAATTCTCGCCTGCCACACGGGAGGCCCGGGTTCGATTCCCGGCCGATGCAAGCATTATTTGGCCCTTCATTTTATAACTGATAAATCATTAGAAAAAAAGTCTGAACAAATTATTCATTCCTGAGCAGCATCGGTGGTTCAGTGGTAGAATTCTCGCCTGCTACGCGGGAGGCGCGGGTTCGATTCCCAGCCGATGCAAGCTTTTTTTGGCCCTTCATTTCATAACTGATGAATCATTAGTGAAAAAAAAGTCTGAAGAAATTATAGATTCCTAAGCAGCATCGGTGGTTCAGTGGTAGAATTCTCGCCTGCCACGCGGGAGGCCCGGGTTCGATTCCCGGCCGATGCAAGCATTTTTTGGCCCTTCATTTTATAACTGATAAATCATTAGAAAAAAAGTCTGAACAAATTATATATTTCACAAGCAGCATCGGTGGTTCACTGGTAGAATTCTCGCCTGCCACGCGGGAGGCCCGGGTTCGATTCCCGGCCGATGCAAGCATTTTTTGGCCCTTCATTTTATAACTGATAAATCATTAGAAAAAAAGTCTGAACAAATTATATATTTCACAAACAGCATCGGTGGTTCAGTGGTAGAATTCTTGCCTGCCACGCGGGAGGCCCGGGTTCGATTCCCGGCCGATGCAAGCATTATTTGGCCCTTCATTTTATAACTGATAAATCATTAGAAAAAAAGTCTGAACAAATTATTCATTCCTGAGCAGCATCGGTGGTTCAGTGGTAGAATTCTCGCCTGCTACGCGGGAGGCGCGGGTTCGATTCCCAGCCGATGCAAGCTTTTTTTGGCCCTTCATTTCATAACTGATGAATCATTAGTTAAAAAAAGTCTGAAGAAATTATAGATTCCTAAGCAGCATCGGTGGTTCAGTGGTAGAATTCTCGCCTGCCACGCGGGAGGCCCGGGTTCGATTCCCGGCCGATGCAAGCATATTTTGGCCCTTCATTTTATAACTGATAAATCATTAGATAAAAAGTCTGAACAAATTATATATTTCACAAGCAGCATCGGTTGTTCAGTGGTAGATTTCTCGCCTGCCACGCGGGAGGCCCGGGTTCGATTCCCGGCCGATGCAAACATTTTTTGGCCCTTCATTTTATAACTGATAAATCATTAGAAAAAAAGTCTGAACAAATTATTCATTCCTGACCAGCATCGGTGGTTCAGTGGTAGAATTCTCGCCTGCTTCGCGGGAGGCCCGGGTTCGATTCCCGGCCGATGCAAGCATTTTTTTGCCCTTCATTTTATAACTGATAAATCATTAGAAAAAAAGTCTGAACTAATTATATATTTCACAAGCAGCATCGGTGGTTCAGTGGTAGAATTCTCGCCTGCCACGCGGGAGGCCCGGGTTCGATTCCCGGCCGATGCAAACATTTTTTGGCCCTTCATTTTATAACTGATAAATCATTAGAAAAAAAGTCTGAACAAATTATTCATTCCTGAGCATCATCGGTGGTTCAGTGGTAGAATTCGCGCCTGTTACGCGGGAGGCCCGGGTTCGATTCCCGGCCGATGCAAGCATTTTTTGGCCCTTCATTTTACAACTGATAAATCATTAGAAAAAAAGTCTGAACAAATTATATATTTCACAAGCAGCATCGGTGGTTCAGTGGTAGAATTCTCGCCTGCCACGCGGGAGGCCCGGGTTCGATTCCCGGCCGATGCAAACATTGTTTGGCTCTTCATTTTATAACTGATAAATCATTAGTAAAAAAGTCTGAACAAATTTTAGATTCCTAAGCAGCATCGGTGGTTCAGTGGTAGAATTCTCGCCCGCCACGCGGGAGGCCCGTGTTCGATTCCCGGCCGATGCAAGCATTTTTTGGCCCTTCATTTCATAACTGATGAATCATTAGAAAAAAAGTCTGAACAAATTATATATTTCACAAGCAGCATCGGTGGTTCAGTGGTAGAATTCTCGCCTGCCACGCGGAGGCCCGGGTTCGATTCCCGGCCGATGCAAGTTTTTTTTTTTCCCTTCATTTTATAACTGATGAATCATTAGTAAAAAAGTCTGAACAAATTATATATTTCCCAAGCAGCATTGGTGGTTCAGTGGTAGAATTCTCGCATGCCATGCGGGAGGCCCTGGTTCCATTCCTGGCCGATGCAAATTTTCTTTTGTCCCTTCATTTTGATCGGTGGTTCAGTGGTAGAATTCTCGCCTGCCACGCGGGAGGCCCGGGTTCGATTCCCGGTCGATGCAAGCATTTTTTGGCCCTTCATTTTATAACTGATAAATCATTAGTACAAAAGTCTGAACAAATTTTAGATTCCTAAGCAGCATCGGTGGTTCAGTGGTAGAATTCTCGCCCGCCACGCGGGAGGCCCGTGTTCGATTCCCGGCCGATGCAAGCATTTTTTGGCCCTTCATTTCATAACTGATGAATCATTAGAAAAAAAGTCTGAACAAATTATATATTTCACAAGCAGCATCGGTGGTTCAGTGGTAGAATTCTCGCCTGCCACGCGGGAGGCCCGGGTTCGATTCCCGGCCGATGCAAGTTTTTTGTTGTCCCTTCATTTTATAACTGATGAATCATTAGTAAAAAAGTCTGAACAAATTATATATTTTCCAAGCAGCATCGGTGGTTCAGTGGTAGAATTCTCGCCTGCCACGCGGGAGGCCCGTGTTCGATTCCCGGCCGATTCCCGGGTTCGATTCCCGGCCGATGCAAGCATTTTTTGGCCCTTCATTTTATAACTGATAAATCATTAGAAAAAAAGTATGAACAAATTATATATTTCACAAGCAGCATCGGTGGTTCAGTGGTAGATTTCTCGCCTGCCACGCGGGAGGCCCGGGTTCGATTCTCGGCCGATGCAAGTTTTTTTTTGTCCCTTCATTTTATAACTGATGAATCATTAGTAAAAAAAGTCTGAACAAATTATATATTTTCCAAGCAGCATCGGTGGTTCAGTGGTAGAATTCTCGCCTGCCACGCGGGAGGCCCGGGTTCGATTCCCGGCCGATGCAAGTTTTCTTTTGTCCCTTCATTTTATAACTGATGAATCATTAGTAAAAAAGTCTGAACAAATTATATATTTCCCAAGCAGCATTGGTGGTTCAGTGGTAGAATTCTCGCATGCCATGCGGGAGGCCCTGGTTCCATTCCTGGCCGATGCAAATTTTCTTTTGTCCCTTCATTTTGATCGGTGGTTCAGTGGTAGAATTCTCGCCTGCCACGCGGGAGGCCCGGGTTCGATTCCCGGTCGATGCAAGCATTTTTTGGCCCTTCATTTTATAACTGATAAATCATTAGTACAAAAGTCTGAACAAATTTTAGATTCCTAAGCAGCATCGGTGGTTCAGTGGTAGAATTCTCGCCCGCCACGCGGGAGGCCCGTGTTCGATTCCCGGCCGATGCAAGCATTTTTTGGCCCTTCATTTCATAACTGATGAATCATTAGAAAAAAAGTCTGAACAAATTATATATTTCACAAGCAGCATCGGTGGTTCAGTGGTAGAATTCTCGCCTGCCACGCGGGAGGCCCGGGTTCGATTCCCGGCCGATGCAAGTTTTTTGTTGTCCCTTCATTTTATAACTGATGAATCATTAGTAAAAAAGTCTGAACAAATTATATATTTTCCAAGCAGCATCGGTGGTTCAGTGGTAGAATTCTCGCCTGCCACGCGGGAGGCCCGTGTTCGATTCCCGGCCGATTCCCGGGTTCGATTCCCGGCCGATGCAAGCATTTTTTGGCCCTTCATTTTATAACTGATAAATCATTAGAAAAAAAGTATGAACAAATTATATATTTCACAAGCAGCATCGGTGGTTCAGTGGTAGATTTCTCGCCTGCCACGCGGGAGGCCCGGGTTCGATTCTCGGCCGATGCAAGTTTTTTTTTGTCCCTTCATTTTATAACTGATGAATCATTAGTAAAAAAAGTCTGAACAAATTATATATTTTCCAAGCAGCATCGGTGGTTCAGTGGTAGAATTCTCGCCTGCCACGCGGGAGGCCCGTGTTCGATTCCCGGCCGATGCAAGTTTTCTTTTGTCCTTTCAGTTTATAACTGATGAATCATTAGAAAAAAGTCTGAACAAATTAAATATTTCCCAAGCAGCATCGGTGGTTCAGTGGTAGAATTCTCGCCTGCCACGCGGGAGGCCCGGGTTCGATTCCCGGCCGATGCAAGTTTTCTTTTGTCCCTTTATTTTATAACTGATGAATCATTAGTAAAAAAGTCTGAACAAATTATATATTTCCCAAGCAGCATTGGTGGTTCAGTGGTAGAATTCTCGCATGCCATGCGGGAGGCCCTGGTTCCATTCCTGGCCGATGCAAATTTTCTTTTGTCCCTTCATTTTGATCGGTGGTTCAGTGGTCGAATTCTCGCCTGCCACGCGGGAGGCCCGGGTTCGATTCCCGGTCGATGCAAGCATTTTTTGGCCCTTCATTTTATAACTGATAAATCATTAGTAAAAAAGTCTGAACAAATTTTAGATTCCTAAGCAGCATCGGTGGTTCAGTGGTAGAATTCTCGCCTGCCACGCGGGAGGCCCGGGTTCGATTCCCGGCCGATGCAAGCATTTTTTGGCCCTTCATTTCATAACTGATGAATCATTAGTAAAAAAAGTCTGAAGAAATTATAGATTCCTAAGCAGCATCGGTGGTTCAGTGGTAGAATTCTCGCCTGCCACGCGGGAGGCCCGGGTTCGATTCCCGGCCGATGCAAACATTTTTTGGCCCTTCATTTTATAACTGATAAATCATTAGAAAAAAAGTCTGAACAAATTATTCATTCCTGACCAGCATCGGTGGTTCAGTGGTAGAATTCTCGCCTGCTACGCGGGAGGCCCAAGTTCGATTCTCGGCCGATGCAAGCATTTTTTGGCCCTTCATTTTATAACTGATAAATCATTAGAAAAAAAATCTGAACAAATTATATATTTCACAAGCAGCATCGGTGGTTCAGTGGTAGAATTCTCGCCTGCCACGCGGGAGGCCCGGGTTCGATTCCCGGCCGATGCAAGTATTCTGTTGTCCCTTCAGTTTATAACTGATGAATCATTAGTAAAAAAGTCTGAACCAATTATATATTTTCCAAGCAGCATCGGTGGTTCAGTGGTAGAATTCTCGCCTGCCACGCGGGAGGCCCGGGTTCGATTCCCGGCCGATGCAAGTTTTCTTTTGTCCCTTCATTTTATAACTGATGAATCATTAGTAAAAAAGTCTGAACAAATTATATATTTCCCAAGCAGCATTGGTGGTTCAGTGGTAGAATTCTCGCATGCCATGCGGGAGGCCCTGGTTCCATTCCTGGCCGATGCAAATTTTCTTTTGTCCCTTCATTTTGATCGGTGGTTCAGTGGTAGAATTCTCGCCTGCCACGCGGGAGGCCCGGGTTCGATTCCCGGTTGATGCAAGCATTTTTTGGCCCTTCATTTTATAACTGATAAATCATTAGTAAAAAAGTCTGAACAAATTTTAGATTCCTAAGCAGCATCGGTGGTTCAGTGGTAGAATTCTCGCCTGCCACGCGGGAGGCCGGGGTTCGATTACCGGCCGATGCAAGCATTTTTTGGCCCTTCATTTCATAACTGATGAATCATTAGTAAAAAAAGTCTGAAGAAATTATAGATTCCTAAGGAGCATCGGTGGTTCAGTGGTAGAATTCTCGACTGCCACGCGGGAGGCCCGGGTTCGATTCCCGACCGATGCAAACATTTTTTGGCCCTTCATTTTATAACTGATAAATCATTAGAAAAAAAGTCTGAACAAATTATTCATTCCTGACCAGCATCGGTGGTTCAGTGGTAGAATTCTCGCCTGCTACGCGGGAGGCCCAAGTTCGATTCTCGGCCGATGCAAGCATTTTTTGGCCCTTCATTTTATAACTGATAAATCATTAGAAAAAAAATCTGAACAAATTATATATTTCACAAGCAGCATCGGTGGTTCAGTGGTAGAATTCTCGCATGCCATGCGGGAGGCCCGGGTTCGATTCCCGGCCGATGCAAGTATACTGTTGTCCCTTCAGTTTATAACTGATGAATCATTAGTAAAAAAGTCTGAACAAATTATATATTTTCCAAGCAGCATCGGTGGTTCAGTGGTAGAATTCTCGCCTGCCACGCGGGAGGCCCGGGTTCGATTCCCGGCCGATGCAAGTTTTCTTTTGTCCCTTCATTTTATAACTGATGAATCATTAGTAAAAAAGTCTGAACAAATTATATATTTCCCAAGCAGCGTCGGTGGTTCAGTGGTAGAATTCTCGCTTGCCATACGGGAGGCCCTGGTTCCATTCCTGGCCGATGCATGCATTTTTTGGCCCTTCATTTTATAATTGATAAATCATTAGTAACAAAATATGAACAAATTATATATTTCACAAGCAGCATCGGTGGTTCAGTGGTAGAATTCTCGCCTGCCACGCGGGAGGCCCGGGTTCGATTCCCGGCCGATGCAAGTATTCTGTTGTCCCTTCAGTTTATAACTGATGAATCATTAGTAAAAAAGTCTGAACAAATTATATATTTTCCAAGCAGCATCGGTGGTTCAGTGGTAGAATTCTCGCCTGCCACGCGGGAGGCCCGGGTTCGATTCCCGGCCGATGCAAGTTTTCTTTTGTCCCTTCATTTTATAACTGATGAATCATTAGTAAAAAAGTCTGAACAAATTATATATTTCCCAAGCAGCGTCGGTGGTTCAGTGGTAGAATTCTCGCATGCCATGCGGGAGGCCCTGGTTCCATTCCTGGCCGATGCAAATTTTCTTTTGTCCCTTCATTTTGATCGGTGGTTCAGTGGTAGAATTCTCGCCTGCCACGCGGGAGGCCCGGGTTCGATTCCCGGTCGATGCAAGCATTTTTTGGCCCTTCATTTCATAACTGATGAATCATTAGAAAAAAAGTCTGAACAAATTATATATTTCACAAGCAGCATCGGTGGTTCAGTGGTAGAATTCTCGCCTGCCACGCGGGAGGCCCGGGTTCGATTCCCGGCCGATGCAAGTTTTTTTTTGTCCCTTCATTTTATAACTGATGAATCATTAGTAAAAAAGTCTGAACAAATTATATATTTTCCAAGCAGCATCGGTGGTTCAGTGGTAGAATTCTCGCCTGCCACGCGGGAGGCCCGTGTTCGATTCCCGGCCGATTCCCGGGTTCGATTCTCGGCCGATGCAAGTTTTTTTTTGTCCCTTCATTTTATAACTGATGAATCATTAGTAAAAAAAGTCTGAACAAATTATATATTTTCCAAGCAGCATCGGTGGTTCAGTGGTAGAATTCTCGCCTGCCACGCGGGAGGCCCGTGTTCGATTCCCGGCCGATGCAAGTTTTCTTTTGTCCTTTCAGTTTATAACTGATGAATCATTAGAAAAAAGTCTGAACAAATTAAATATTTCCCAAGCAGCATCGGTGGTTCAGTGGTAGAATTCTCGCCTGCCACGCGGGAGGCCCGGGTTCGATTCCCGGCCGATGCAAGTTTTCTTTTGTCCCTTCATTTTATAACTGATGAATCATTAGTAAAAAAGTCTGAACAAATTATATATTTCCCAAGCAGCATTGGTGGTTCAGTGGTAGAATTCTCGCATGCCATGCGGGAGGCCCTGGTTCCATTCCTGGCCGATGCAAATTTTCTTTTGTCCCTTCATTTTGATCGGTGGTTCAGTGGTCGAATTCTCGCCTGCCACGCGGGAGGCCCGGGTTCGATTCCCGGTCGATGCAAGCATTTTTTGGCCCTTCATTTTATAACTGATAAATCATTAGTAAAAAAGTCTGAACAAATTTTAGATTCCTAAGCAGCATCGGTGGTTCAGTGGTAGAATTCTCGCCTGCCACGCGGGAGGCCCGGGTTCGATTCCCGGCCGATGCAAGCATTTTTTGGCCCTTCATTTCATAACTGATGAATCATTAGTAAAAAAAGTCTGAAGAAATTATAGATTCCTAAGCAGCATCGGTGGTTCAGTGGTAGAATTCTCGCCTGCCACGCGGGAGGCCCGGGTTCGATTCCCGGCCGATGCAAACATTTTTTGGCCCTTCATTTTATAACTGATAAATCATTAGAAAAAAAGTCTGAACAAATTATTCATTCCTGACCAGCATCGGTGGTTCAGTGGTAGAATTCTCGCCTGCTACGCGGGAGGCCCAAGTTCGATTCTCGGCCGATGCAAGCATTTTTTGGCCCTTCATTTTATAACTGATAAATCATTAGAAAAAAAATCTGAACAAATTATATATTTCACAAGCAGCATCGGTGGTTCAGTGGTAGAATTCTCGCCTGCCACGCGGGAGGCCCGGGTTCGATTCCCGGCCGATGCAAGTATTCTGTTGTCCCTTCAGTTTATAACTGATGAATCATTAGTAAAAAAGTCTGAACCAATTATATATTTTCCAAGCAGCATCGGTGGTTCAGTGGTAGAATTCTCGCCTGCCACGCGGGAGGCCCGGGTTCGATTCCCGGCCGATGCAAGTTTTCTTTTGTCCCTTCATTTTATAACTGATGAATCATTAGTAAAAAAGTCTGAACAAATTATATATTTCCCAAGCAGCATTGGTGGTTCAGTGGTAGAATTCTCGCATGCCATGCGGGAGGCCCTGGTTCCATTCCTGGCCGATGCAAATTTTCTTTTGTCCCTTCATTTTGATCGGTGGTTCAGTGGTAGAATTCTCGCCTGCCACGCGGGAGGCCCGGGTTCGATTCCCGGTTGATGCAAGCATTTTTTGGCCCTTCATTTTATAACTGATAAATCATTAGTAAAAAAGTCTGAACAAATTTTAGATTCCTAAGCAGCATCGGTGGTTCAGTGGTAGAATTCTCGCCTGCCACGCGGGAGGCCGGGGTTCGATTACCGGCCGATGCAAGCATTTTTTGGCCCTTCATTTCATAACTGATGAATCATTAGTAAAAAAAGTCTGAAGAAATTATAGATTCCTAAGGAGCATCGGTGGTTCAGTGGTAGAATTCTCGACTGCCACGCGGGAGGCCCGGGTTCGATTCCCGACCGATGCAAACATTTTTTGGCCCTTCATTTTATAACTGATAAATCATTAGAAAAAAAGTCTGAACAAAATATTCATTCCTGACCAGCATCGGTGGTTCAGTGGTAGAATTCTCGCCTGCTACGCGGGAGGCCCAAGTTCGATTCTCGGCCGATGCAAGCATTTTTTGGCCCTTCATTTTATAACTGATAAATCATTAGAAAAAAAATCTGAACAAATTATATATTTCACAAGCAGCATCGGTGGTTCAGTGGTAGAATTCTCGCATGCCATGCGGGAGGCCCGGGTTCGATTCCCGGCCGATGCAAGTATACTGTTGTCCCTTCAGTTTATAACTGATGAATCATTAGTAAAAAAGTCTGAACAAATTATATATTTTCCAAGCAGCATCGGTGGTTCAGTGGTAGAATTCTCGCCTGCCACGCGGGAGGCCCGGGTTCGATTCCCGGCCGATGCAAGTTTTCTTTTGTCCCTTCATTTTATAACTGATGAATCATTAGTAAAAAAGTCTGAACAAATTATATATTTCCCAAGCAGCGTCGGTGGTTCAGTGGTAGAATTCTCGCTTGCCATACGGGAGGCCCTGGTTCCATTCCTGGCCGATGCATGCATTTTTTGGCCCTTCATTTTATAATTGATAAATCATTAGTAACAAAATATGAACAAATTATATATTTCACAAGCAGCATCGGTGGTTCAGTGGTAGAATTCTCGCCTGCCACGCGGGAGGCCCGGGTTCGATTCCCGGCCGATGCAAGTATTCTGTTGTCCCTTCAGTTTATAACTGATGAATCATTAGTAAAAAAGTCTGAACAAATTATATATTTTCCAAGCAGCATCGGTGGTTCAGTGGTAGAATTCTCGCCTGCCACGCGGGAGGCCCGGGTTCGATTCCCGGCCGATGCAAGTTTTCTTTTGTCCCTTCATTTTATAACTGATGAATCATTAGTAAAAAAGTCTGAACAAATTATATATTTCCCAAGCAGCGTCGGTGGTTCAGTGGTAGAATTCTCGCATGCCATGCGGGAGGCCCTGGTTCCATTCCTGGCCGATGCAAATTTTCTTTTGTCCCTTCATTTTGATCGGTGGTTCAGTGGTAGAATTCTCGCCTGCCACGCGGGAGGCCCGGGTTCGATTCCCGGTCGATGCAAGCATTTTTTGGCCCTTCATTTCATAACTGATGAATCATTAGAAAAAAAGTCTGAACAAATTATATATTTCACAAGCAGCATCGGTGGTTCAGTGGTAGAATTCTCGCCTGCCACGCGGGAGGCCCGGGTTCGATTCCCGGCCGATGCAAGTTTTTTTTTGTCCCTTCATTTTATAACTGATGAATCATTAGTAAAAAAGTCTGAACAAATTATATATTTTCCAAGCAGCATCGGTGGTTCAGTGGTAGAATTCTCGCCTGCCACGCGGGAGGCCCGTGTTCGATTCCCGGCCGATTCCCGGGTTCGATTCCCGGCCGATGCAAGAATTTTTTGGCCCTTCATTTTATAACTGATAAATCATTAGAAAAAAAGTCTGAACAAATTATATATTTCACAAGCAGCATCGGTGGTTCAGTGGTAGATTTCTCGCCTGCCACGCGGGAGGCCCGGGTTCGATTCCTGGCCGATGCAAGTATGTTTTTCCCTTCATTTAATAACTGATGAATCAATAGTAAAAAAGTCTGAACAAATTATATATTCCTAAGCAACATCGGTGGTTCAGTGGTAGAACTCTCGACTGCCACGACGGAGGCCCGGGTTCGATTCCTGGCCGATGCAAGTATTTTTTTTGTCCCTTCATTTTATAACTGATGAATCAATAGTAAAAAAGTCTGAACAAATTATATATTCCTGAGCAGCATCGGTGGTAGAATTCACGCCTGCCACGCGGAAGGCCCCGTGTTCGATTCCCGGCCGATGCAAGTTTTTGTTGTCCCTTCATTTTATAACTGATGAATCAATAGTAAAAAAGTCTGAACAAATTATATATTCCTAAGCAGTATCGGTTGTTCAGTGGTAGAACTCTCGCCTGCCACGATGGAGGCCCGGGTTCGATTCCTGGCCGATGCAGGTATTTTTTCCCCCTTCATTTTATAACTGATGAATCAATAGTTAAAAAGTCTGAACAAATTATATATTCCTGAGCAGCATCGGTGGTTCATGGGTAGAATTCTCGCCTGCCACGCGGGAGGCCCGGTTCGATTCCTGGCCGATGCAAGTATGTTTTTCCCTTCATTTTATAACTGATGAATCAATAGTAAAAAAATCTGAACAAATTATATATTCCTAAGCAGCATCGGTGGTTCAGTGGTAGATGCAAGTATGTTTTTCCCTTCATTTTATAACTGATGAATCAATAGAAAAAAGTCTGAACAAATTATATATTTCACAAGCAGCATCGGTGGTTCAGTGGTAGAATTCTCGCCTGCCACGCGGGTGGCCCGGTTCGATTCCCGGCCGATGCAAGTTTTTGTTTGTCCCTGCATTTTATAACTGATGAATCAATAGTGAAAAAGTCTGAACATATTATATTTTCCTAAGCAGCATCGGTGGTTCAGTTGTAGAATTCTCGCCTGCCACGCCTGAGGCCCGTGTTCGATTCCCGGCCGATGCAAGTATTTGTTGTCCCTTCATTTTATAACTGATGAATCATAAATTGGAAAATCTCAACATATTATGTATTTCACAAGCAGAATCTGTAGTTCAGTGGTAGAATTTTCGTCTGCCAAGCAGACTCGTAGGTCGAATCACGTCGGCTCTAATCGGATTGTGTTTTCAGTCCCTACCTGACTTGCGTGGGTTTTCCCCGAAACAATTTTCTGGGGTTCCCCTCACACTATTAAAACTGAAACTTCCTTCCTCGTCGGCTCCCCAGTGAGTTCTTTGCTGGTACATATTGTAATTTAGTTTGCGTTACTGAGAATATCTTACTTAAATTTGAACTTGACATTTCAAACAAACAAACAAACAAACAAACAAACAAACAACATTAGGTACACAAAATTAGCCCCATAGTAAATACGGTTCCGCAACTAAAGGGACATGTAGGGATATTACATTTTGAGAGCGAGCCGTTAAACTCGTCAAGCAAACAATTCAAGATGAAAAGTTTTGATAATAACTAGACCTTGGGCGTTTGTCCTCAGGACAAACACAACTCTTTTTCCAATAATTTGGATACCTAGTGACGTCATGGCGACTACAATAGTTTCACTGAAGAGGTTTCATTGGTACTCACCTACATTGATATACACTATATGACATGGTATAATAATGTCAAGTTCAAATTTAAGTCAGATACTTTTTACTATTGTTACTAGGGGCGCTTTGCGTGAGATTACCTCCACACATGTGTTTAAATGCTTGAATCGCACTGATGATTAAGGCCTATATATAAAGAAGATCAAAGTGCTTCAAATTTTGATTTTAAGCCAGTCTTTTAAAATTAGGTGAACATCTTTTTGGAATCGGAAGTCCCCGTTTGGACAAGAAGGAACACTCGGATCGCGTGGGTAAATACATTATTCACTTGGGTTAGGGGCTAGAAGATGGCACACGCTGCCGTCAAAGTATGCTGTAGCTGGTTGCAACACTACTTAAGACTGCCCAGACCTCCACGTTACCCACCAGATCAAATTTACCGAAGAAGTGTTGGTGGATGGTTGCAGTAAAACATACCAGATTGTCAGTAATGTGCATTGTCAAAACATGTGCATTGACATTCGGTGCCTAGGTCTAGATCTACGTCACGGAAGCCCGCCACCATAAGGTGATACCAAAATTGATAAATTAAATTTAGGGCGTCGGAAATTTGAAAAGGCAATTACATACACATAGTTTGTATTATGTTTTATTATAATGAAATAATTTAATAAACCCCAGAAATGTAAACAGAAAAAATATTACTTCGAAGCATAAGAGAATAAGAGAATACAAGAGTGGTGACGAGGTCTTAACGGCAACACGCTGAAGGTGAATGGACTGAGTTCAGAATAAGTCTACTTTGACGGTCGGAAAGATGGGCATTAGACAAATACAATGGGAATCAGAGTCAGAGCTATCAAATTATTCTACGGATGTAAATTTGGCATCGAGGATAAAGAACATTATTTGGTTTTTACCCTTACACCGATGTGTATTAAGCACTGTTTACTCAGTATTATAGCCTACTTTTCCAGAGTCCTGTCGGATATGCATGTGGAAATTTTTCATAGAACTCGCGAAAGTATTTGAGAGTACAGTGCTTAATACACATCGGTGTATTAATTAAAGGGCACAAACCAAATAATGGCAACTTGATTTACTTATAACGATTTCAAATCTGACATGAATTATGACCTCAGATTGTTCTCTCCCTTGAACGGACAAACTTTTTTTTGTCAGACTTGTGCAAACAACGTAACAATGTAGGCCTAAGCGTTGCGAATGATGTAACTTTCCCCCATAATGGATTACGAAATTGAATGGCCTTTTTATGGCTAATTATTCTTATAACCCGCTATGTACTGTGACTCTAGCCTTATTTCTGGAGTTTGAATTTTACGGAAACTGAGTAATGATCGATTTAAAATCGCAGTGCGTTGTTCGGGAAAGATAGGCCTACTTAATATTAGCAACTGTCCTTATCCCAGTTTGTCAGGGAATCGTCGAATGAATTTTCGGCGAAGCACTTTGCCGCAACTCGGTCGCATTCACAAATGGCTTCGGCGCATTTAGTCCACAGACGAAATCGCCCATAGTCCTTGGCCTTCACTGAAAGATACAAGAATGATGCAATGTTTAGCTGAAGCAGTGAGCAAATAAATAAATTCCCAATATAAAATATAGGGAATGATATGTTTTTGCACGACAAATAATGCGTTTGAATCTCCGTCCCACAAATAATTGTTTCAGTTTTTGTGGAGTTGGGAAGGCTGGGGTGGTCAATAAAGAACTGAAGAAATTGTTATGGTGTGTGATGAACCCCCCCCCCCCCCCCAACACCCTCCAATTCAGAACAAAAATAAATCAATATTTCTAAAGCTATTGCTAAACTCCCCTATCCACGCAAATAGAATGGCATTAGTATCACAACACTTCACACATACCTTTGAACCCAACACTCGAAAATGTAAAAAAGAAAATACAGATTTAATAAGTATTTTTATCAGTAAACCTGCTCTGTGCTGCTGCAAGTGGACTGAGATTATTCAAGTTGTGTTAATCATGAATCTTCTTGAGAAGGAAAGTGTTGTATTGAATATTTAAAGCGCAACTCGTTCACCACCAGCAAATAACTTAATCATTTATGAATTAATAAGAGATTACATTTTCTTTACAAAAGTGCATCATCAGGAGAAGTTGCTTTTAGTGAAGTCGAGATAATTTAGATTTTTCTTGCATTTTTTTATTTAAATTTGCTCATACTGTAGTTTTGAAAATATCGGAAAACACAAATGACCCCTTTGGTTCTGTGATGCTCCACCACCACCATAGTTCATCGGGTTATGACGACTTACAACGTAGTGCGCCACAAATATATTGTCCCAGAATGGTCGTTTTTCACGGTAAAGTTGACGATGCCAGTTTTTATGCTTGTTCTGATTTTATGCGATGCATTGGAATGTTTGTGGGTTTTGTTTTAGCGCGAAGTTAAATTTTTGGCGTGCAGTCTTTTTTTATATTATTTTTTTGAAATAAGTGTTCTCTCAGTCAGGGGGCAATGGCGCAGTGTATAGTAAGTCTCTTACTATGTTTTTGATGGGAAAGTTTTATACAATCTTTTATGACAATAACGCATGTTATAACTTACAACATGTAGCACGGGCATTCGGTGTTCCGCAGTCAAATGTGGAAGAAATGTACAAAACAACGTACACGTACTCATCGAATGGACAGATCCCACTTGCTATCGCTGTATCATAGCATTTGTCGTGAACCATACAGCATCTACGAATAAAACACAACATTTTGAAAAGTTCTCCTGTTGAAATGTAGGTTTACTGAACCAATTCATCTGACGTTCATCACAATAATTCTGGTTGCGCCATTTGGAACTCAATGTCCCCGTGTGTTAGACAGAGTAGTGCGTAGTGTTTAGGTGATCCGGCAATTAAACGATATTTTTACGTGCAATTTGACCCCCAAAATGGCGTGCTTTGCAGACAGTAGCCGCATGTGATGTTCATTATGGGAAAGCTCCATTAAATAAATAAACTGAAAAACACATCCTTTTCGTCTGGTAACATAAACCAGTTATCTCCATGTAATTCTTTTTCCAGACAGTGGAGTTAACTTAATTAATGCACAAAGCATGGCCCAATTTCATAGAGCTTCATAACGGACGATTCTGTATACGAGTTTCTATTTCATAGCGCTGCTAACCGTTAGCACACGAACAGGCATGCTAACCTTCCGGTGCTTACTGCACGAAATGACTGACGTAACAGCGATGAACGCGCAAGATGGCCGCCTTATTTTCTTGCTAACCTGTGAAATACACTTATGCTTAAGCAAATCGTTCTGCTACAGTTAGCACGAAAATGTGCTTACCGGTAAGCAGCTCTATGAAATTGGTCCCAGTAGTGCTGCTAACTTTATTTATGTCATTTTCTATATAAATATTTTGTCTCTCTCTGCATATGTTGTGTTTATATATATGCCCAGTAGAGTATATTCATATAGGTTTGCACAATATAAATGTCCGTTGTTGTTGTTATTATTATTATTATTATTATTTAAAAGCCGTAACGACAGTAACATTGTAACGACAACATTAGTCTCCGTACTCATCGGTTCCATCTCGCGGAGTTCCTTTCCCACCGAGTCCGCACCAGCATCCATACCCTTCATAGTCCAAAAAGGAGGTGATGATGCTTCGATCCGTGAGGCATTGTATCATGTCACCAAACTGGACCACATTATTCGTCTGCATGGATGCCACTATAGTTACAAATATAGAGCAAAAGGGGAAAGTACCAATGAATGTAAAATGTTGTTCTTTAATTTATTACTTTTTAGCAGGACTCTATAAAATCTGGTCTCTTCGATCGCTACTTCATCCCCTTTTAAAAGGGAAGGTGTACGTTTGGTAATCACTGTTAAAATTATTGGCAATAAAAACTTACTTGGTTAGAAGTACAGCAGCTTTCCATAGTTTAAAGCAATCAATATACTGTAACGAAATTGGCCTGAGTGCTTGTTGCTTTTGCGCGTCATAGCGCTAAGGCGTGCTATACCTGCTGAGCATGCGCAGTAAGCTGCTTAGGTGATTATTAGCGGGCGCCTCGTGCGTGCGACACGAGTTGCTGTTGAGCTATCAGACAGGACAGACGTGTGGGACAGGAGCTCCGACAAAGTAGTGGTTTGGTGCTAGACGTTTGAGGCGGCGTTGTTGCTGGTGTAGTGGGAGTAGGAAGCAGTTGGAGAGGCGGCACGGTAGAGCGACCGACCGCCGAGTCCCAGAGCAGCGGCCGGAGGAGTGAGTGGTTGGAGTGTCCGTGACAGCGGGGTTGTCAGAGCCTGTCAGAGCCTGTCAGAGATCGTCCGTGGAGGCGGCAGCGGTGTGTCCGAATCTAGCGGCAGCAGCTCAGCTCAAGGCACTGGTCAAAGCGCTGGGTATGTCGTGCATAATTGTTTATCAAAGTTAATTACGAACACTGTTCAGGACCTATTTGGTTGAACTTCCCCACGAGTTAACACCATCTTTAATTATAATTATTATAAGTGCTTTCGGTAATAAGCCTCTCAATCAGTAATTCTTAGTCACAGTAGGAATCTCAATTACAATCCCTTAAGGATACAGAAAACCCTTGAGGAAAGTCAAGGCTACCTTAAGGAAACAATTACATCCCTTAAGGAAACAATTACATCCCTTAAGGAAACAATTACATCCCTTAAGGAAACAATTACATCCCTTAAGGAAACAATTACATCCCTTAAGGAAACAATTACATCCGTTAAGGAAACAATTACATCCCTTAAGGAAACAATTACATCCCTTAAGGAAACAATCGCATCCCTTAAGGAACTAGAAATCCCTTAAGGAAGCATTTGCGTAACTAATTAAGTCAATGATGTGTTTGAGTTACAATAAAGGGTAAAACCCGTGGCTCTTGACTGATCTCTCTTAGTCCGATTATTGGGTCCATGTGCTGCTCTATTTAGTTAAGCTCCCGTCCATAGAGTTCCCAGGAAGAAGTGTTGCGTGCGGCGATATACGGTTGCCAAACGACCTCCCCCACAGTACTGTAGGGCTGCCGCTCGCCTGTGCAGTACCGAGTCAGAATTGACCCGGACGGGTTTCGCCACAATACCTTACAACCTGCCATCGTTTTCACGAAGAGCCACATACGTCAAAATGCGCGATAATTGAGCTATATAGTTTACACTTTGCTGATCAAAATACTGCAAATCTGCAGTAGGCCTATCTCAAGCCACAGTTTGCAGTATTTAAGGTCTCTAATTGATTATGTAGGGGAGCTGAAGGTAGGAATTGATATTCCTCTTAAAAACAGGCTCAGTGGTAGACTGGAAGAAAACATGCACGAGGCAGGAAGTTCCAAAAAGATGCAGTTCGTGGGAAAAGCCATTTAAGGGCGTTCGGGTTGGCGTAGTTGTATCTTTCCTCGCCTCCTACCCATAGGACCCGTATGTCGAATCACGTGGGCACTAAGTGGATTTGGTTTTCAGTCCCTACCTGATTACGTGGATTTTTGAACAATTTGCTGGGATTTTCCTCCCACATCTAAAACTGAAACTTCTTTCCTCGTCGGCGCTCCATTGAGTTTTTTGCTAGTACTTATTGTAATTAAGTTTGCTTTGCTGAGAATCCTTGACTTCACAGCCGGAATCAGTTAATAAATAAATAATTCTCGTCATATCTAGAGTGTATTGAGAACTGCAAATATACCTGTCTCTCCATAACACTAACGTTGTCAATAAAGACGGTATAGCGTGAAAGAACGAGAAAGATTAATAATGACAGATAAATGTATTTTACTTACCTGCGCAGGCGACAGTAGCAAACAGGCACAAATTTCGAAAAGCTGCCATTTTCACGCTGGCTGGAGAAACAAGCAGATCTGAAATGACATGTAACACTAACAGTCGAGTATTTTGTGAGCAGTGGATGTTGTTTTCCTATGATTTTATAAAAACATTTATGCACTCTCGCAGCGCTTAAGTAAGTCAAGTATACCCTCACATTTCGTTTACAGGATGTGATCTTGGCCTTGTCTGGGTAAAATGAACCTCGTTATAATGTTTATACACCACTGGTACAAACAATCCAAGGTCAGTGCATTGATCAAACGGCTGGTATAATTGCGTGTGTGCCTTTGGAACCAAGGGACCCCGTAAACGGTTCGTGATTTCTGCAATTGTGACTTCCGCCGATACAGAATTTAAGCGTTCAACGAAGTCGTTGCAACATTGCGCATGTCTGTGTAACCAAAAAAGTTGAGAAAGAAAACAATCGATACAACTTGGGTCATCACCATACACCAAGAACATTTCTTTAGTTCTTAATGGACCACTCCAACCTTCTCAACACCGTGTTGATTGTTATCACTGCATGTCGACCTCATTCTTTGAAAGTTAACTCTTAGTGGAAAACTTTTGGTGGCAGCAATTAGCCTAGAATATTTAAAGCTCTTGAGTCACAATAGAGTGGGGCCATACTCTGAATCAGTGTGAAATTGAAGCTTAAAGGGATAAATACGTTTGGTAATCACTCTTAAAATTACTGGCAATAAAACTATTGGTAAGAAGCCTACAGCAGCTTTCGATAGTATAAAGCAGTTTGAAAAACATTTTGTGGTGACGTAAAAACTCATCAGTTTTTATGCTCACAAATTTGAATCTCAGATACTTTTCTGTCAGAAACGCTTCTCAGATTGTGATTTCCTAGAAGGGAATTCTTCCTTCGTGGACATATTTATTCGCTCCGAATTTTCGGCGATTTCAAAAAAACGCGACCACCTTTTGAAATGAAATTTTCACAGTTTAGCTTTCTTGTGTATATCAACCTCTAAGGATCAAAACAATCGAACGCTTCCAAAAAACAAGGGTATTCTTTGCCGTTAATAACAAACACAATTAATTGATTTGCTGGCTCTGATTCTTATATGTCTTTGGACATCTTTCTCGCAGACAAAGTCAACTCCCTAAGGAGGATAGATTCAATTAGTGAACACTTTATTTATTCACAAACAACAGCGAACAAATGATAGGCCTTATCAGTAGTTCCTACTGTTTCATTTCGAACCATAATGTCGCACATTAATTGTTGACCCAAATTTGAAAAATGCTGGTTACTTTTGACCTATATTTACTAAAGGTTATTTTTGTGCTGTCAAATCAAGCGGGGATTTCTTGTTTTGGTGCGATTTTTATTGTTTTCTTTTCTTGTACTGTTGTGGCTTTGTGGTTATATTTTGTTTAATTTTATTTATTTATGTATTTTGTTGTCTATCTGCATTTGGAAAACAATCGGACAGTAGTTTTCTTTACTTGGTGTTTACCCTTAAGGTGTGCCATTATCCCGTCTTTGGAATATTTTCATACATGTGGCTTTGGCATTTTATGTATATTTTTGTAATGTGTATGATGTTTTTGCCTGCGAAAGTAATAAATAAACTAAAATGAGATCCGAGTTCATCACTGAATATCAATTTACATCGGCTACTCTTATTTTCCAAAATGTTTATGATTTTTGGCAACCACAATGTATACTATACAAATTCGAGTCACATCTCTACGACCTGGGCCCAATTTCATAGAGCTGCTTAAGCAGAACATTTTGCTTAACAGTTGTCTGCTAAGCAGAAATGAGCAGGATACCTGTCACAAATTGTACATGAGACATGGTAGTTTGGCTGGTAACCTTATTCTGGTAAGCGAAATTTTGTTGTGCTTAGCTACGTTTGTGCTTGAGCAGCTCTATGAAATTGGGCCCTGTGTAGTATTGCCTGCCAGGAAATGTCTTGGAATGTATAAAGTCGTTAGTTTTTGTAAACTAGGGTTACGTGGTCTACGGTGAATTCATTATCGAGTCATATTTGGTTGACTATGTCACTGTTATTAAGAAGGGGGTATTATAAAGACAATAAGCCAGTGTATTATTAAAAAGTTACAAGGACAGACCAATTGTTGGATTTATTGTATTCCAAATGCATTTTCTTTTCCTGGACGCTAATGGACAGGCTCGAGTCTTCAATTGAAGCGTCACATCGAGCTTTCCTGCTGATACTCTCTGACTGTAAGATACCCTGAGCTGAATTTTATTGCTACAGCAATAACCCACCTATATCACCAACACTTCGCAAACAGCACCTACAACTTATTGGGCACGCAACCAAACAGACGTTCCACTCGCCTGAACATCTGACGTCACACTTCGAGGCTCATGAATAACGCCAGCCAGCCTTGAGCGCCTGGCGGGTACCCGCCGGATTTACATTGAACTTCGCATTCATTTCACATGGATATTCGTGTTCAATTCACACCCACTCGGTACATCGAACAACACTACATGTGTAAACGTTATGAACAAGCTACGTGCAGACGACCGATCACCTCGGACCAATCATAACACAGATGTGGAAAGCTTACGTCACTGCACATTTATCCAATGAAATTATTGTATCCAATGAAATAATTGGGCCTGTAATAAAACGGGTACCTGTATTTACCCCTGCGGATAAAGACAGGGGACCAGTCTAACGTTCCATTCACACTTTTCTTGCATAACCAACACAGTAGAACCGTAACGTACAGGCGGTGCACTTACGCGAACCTATACCAACAACAACTTTCTGATTCCCTGAGGATAATTGGTATTAGACTGGTCCCCTATCTTTATACGCAAGAATAAAATATAGGCACTGGTCTTACACGCCCGATGATTTCATCGAATACAATGATTTCATTTGATAAAATGTGCTTTCCATATCAGTGTTATGATTGCTCCGAGGTGATGTAATTTGTCAGCTTGTACTTGCGGGCGTCTGACAAATGTACATCTTGCAACATCTGGTCAGGCTGGTATCTGGCGTTATTCATGAGCCTTGAAGTGTGACGTCAGATGTTCAGGCTAAATTGGGGTGCGTTTTCGCGGTCGTCTGTTTCGGTCATTGGGCAGTGATTTACCAATGGCAAGTTCAACCGAACAGTTATTGGTTACGACCGCGAAAAAAATCCCCTGGTATTTGCTTGAATCAGCAAAACCAAACCACTCAGTAGTACAATGGTGAAACAAACCACCACATTATAGGGAAGTCGTCGAGTAAAAGCCCTGTGCGCTATAGACCTGTCCATATAAACAAAATATGCTGGTTGGCATGGACGAACGAATAATTTGGTAAAACATTCAATCGTGTTAATAGATTTGTTAACCAAATTCAAAATTTTCTGCAAACTTTCAATAAAATAAAATACCTCCCATGATTGGTTGCTTTGTTCACTATTTTTGATTATGTGTGTAACATTGTTAAAAACTGTGGCAAAATGTTTGTGTTTTGCATGTATAGCTTAGTTTTAAAACCTCAGATGGCAAAAATCGGGCTGTGACATCTTAATAGAAAGGTCTTTACGGGCACAGACGTCACCATTACGATGATGACGTCTCCCGTCGTAAGAAAGAGGACTGGATCAATTATTACTGAACCAAGACACTCAGACCCCTTGTATGGGCAACGCTGCCATAGCTGATGTCAAACAACAGAGACGTGCATGCAAGCGCCACACACACCTCTCAACCAAAGATAGGTCTTCATTGGACCTTGGAAAATGCGCTGCTTGAGCTTGTGACGTCATGCAAGGGGCTATTATTTCCACTCTTGATATTCAACCCCCTCTATGATGTAGCAAGGCCTGGTTATGTGGGTGCTTGGAACTACACGTGAACTTGAATGTGAACGTTGCTGCGCATGCGCGTACACGGGCGGGTCGGTTGCAGTTAGACATACTATCAGTCCGCTGTCCACACACATGACGTTAGTGTGGACACGTTGCCTTGGATTTGGCGATTTGGGCTATGAAAATCGATTGAAACCGTTTGTTATGAAATGCATATGGTTGGAAAGATGTTTTAAAAGTATAATAATAATAATAATAATAATAACGAAGACTTATAAAGCGCACATATCCACCAAAGGTGCTCAAGGCGCTGTAACAAAGGAAGCGAAAAAACAAAAAGGGGAAGGGACCAACAGAAAAACTAAGTTAGGAGGAACTAAATGCTTTAGACATGAGGTGTGTTTTGAGAGACTTTTTGAATGAGTGAATAGTATTGGAGGTTTAATGTGAAGAGGAAGCTGATTCCAGAGATGTGGTGCCGCGACGGAGAATGATCTGTCCCCCAGGTACGATGAGATTTGACTTCTTGAAGAAGATATTTATTTCCTGATCGAAGGTTGCGGGATGGCTTATAGATGCTGAGCATGTCTAGGATGTACGTTGGTGCTTGCCCATTGAGTGCTTTGAAAACAATCAGCATCAGCTTGTAAATGATTGTGGATGATATTGGGAGCCAGTGTAGATTGAGAAGGACAGGTGTTATATGAGAGTGTTTTTTCGTTAAAGTGACCACACGGGCAGCGGTATTTTGTAGGCGTTGAAGACGAGAAAGTTGGACATCTGGAAGGCCAAAGAAAAGTGAATTACCCATGTCAAGACGAGACGTAACAAATGAGTGGACAAGCTGTTCTGTTGAAGTGCGGTCAAGATATTTTCGGATCTTTCCTATGTTGCGGATATGAAATGAGGCAGAACGAACTGTGTGGGAAATGTGATTCTTGAAACACATTGAAGAGTCAACAATAACACCAATGTTACGAGCGTGGTTAACCGGCTGGATTCGAGAGTCACCTACAGAAATAAACGGAATAGAGACTTTGGAAAGTTGTGGTGGAGAGCCTATTAACATGAATTCAGTTTTGCTGTCATTAATTTTCAGGAAGTTGTTGTTCAACCACTGACGAATTTCACGGATACAGGCCTCAATGCGAGCGATACCAGATTCAGCATGTTGTTGCGATGGATTAAAGGAGACATATAATTGCAAGTCATCAGCATACGAGTGATATTGGAGGGTGTGATTCTGAATTATTTCCTTAAGAGGAAAAATGTATAATACAATGATCCACACAAATAAGCCTCGACATTGCGCGGTTTTCCTTTTACTTCGTGAACTATAAAAAGCGGCCCGCCATTTTGTAGAGCCAAATTTTTGACTCCACAAAATGGCGGACCGTGTTAGTTCGCAAAGTAAAATGAAAACCACGCAATTTCGAGGCATATTTGTGTGGATCATTGTATTCTACTTTTAAAACATCTTTCTAACCATATGATTTTTTTAACAAACGGTTTCAAACGCTTTTCATAGCCCAAATCGCCCAATCCAAGGCAACGTGTCCCTTTGGCACTGGACACGTTTGGTAATTACTCAAAATATATATTAGCATAAAAACTTACTTGGAAACGAGCAACGGAGAGCTGTTGATAGTATGAAACATTTTGAGAAACCACTTCCTCTGAAGTAACGTAGTTTTTGAGACAGGTTATTTCTCACTAAAATATTTGAATCTGAAAAAGACTTCAGGGCTGAAGCCCTTTTTAGGCATCTGAAAGCACATACATTTGTGCAACAAGGGTGTTTTTCTTTCATTATTTTCTTGCAACGTCGATGACCAATTGAGCCCAAATTTCCACAGGTATGTTATTTTGTGCATATGTTCGGATACACGAGGTGAGAATACTGGTATTTGACAATTACCAAACGTGTCAAGTGCCTTTCTTGCAATATCAAAATGCCTACATGTATTTTGTACAAAATCTAAAATATCACGGTCTATTTTCTTCTCCCTCTTAAGTTGCAGATCTTTATTACTTTCTGATCTCTTAGAATATTTCTGTATAAGATTATATCGGGTAAACGACACTCAAACATTAAAAGTTATCGGTTGAGTTTGATCATACTTAACTTGTACTTTCCTCACATAGGGTGTGCCACCAAGAGAGTTTTCCGCCAAGATGTGTTTTTTTAGGCTAGACAATCGATGCAGAGGCATTCACAATAGTTAAAACAGAATGGTAAGTTTTGCGTCAAGATGCACCCTGAACCTTTGCATAATAATACCGTAACGCACACGCCACGAATTACCTGCACACGCTCCTTCATTTTTATCGTGAACTGCATTTTAACGTTGGCTTTGTTTACGCTGTGTATAGTAATAAACTATTATCCATGGAGATATGAAACTTCAAGTATTTGACGGTAATTATTTCGTAATGGCCATTTGTCAAGTGAATGTATATGGTTCTCCGGGTTCTATTTCTATGATCCTTCCCTCAACTTGAGGAATGGAGGGCGTCCGCCAACCAAGAGTGGAGAGGGGACGGCTTGGGCTGGTCGGATCTTTGAGAGCAGGGAGGAAGCAACGTCGGCCGTCGCTCGTCGCTCAGGCCACACAGAGTACATGGTCCACCTGCTTTGACACCGGCGGGAGTACTGGCAACCCATGTAACTTTTAATGGCTGGTGAACGATATTATCGGCGGATCGGCCTGATAAGGTCGCGGTGGGTAGACGTACTCCATCGAGAGTTCCAATCCCGGTTTCTGGATGTCTTGGTGGACTACCATCACCACCTCGGCATGGTTCTCCGCAAAATGGGTCAGGTGTAGTTTAAACTTCGCCTATGATATACTTTCGGAGAGAACCGTACCGGGAGTGCCACCTAGGCTGTGGCCAAGACATTCAGAAATTGGTGAGTAGGTACTGATCTACAAACCGGCTCTTTATATTCCAAAAAGAGATTATATCTAAGTTTGTTAATGTCTATTCGAAACGAAAACAAAAAATTACTACTATCATATTGTTGATTTGTTATTACCATTATCAATTGTTAAACAATATTATTTATAATTCCTATTACTTCACAGCGATGTCTCCTCTGGTTCTTTCGTGCCTTTAACATTCAATGACTTTTGCGCCCCTCGATTATATCCACTTCTATTTACCCATTTATTTTTTATTTTTTACTTGCTTATCTTGTTGGATCTAGACTTTAATGTCCTCCTTTGTTCTCCACATTCATTCATCTCCTACTTATGACAGATCAAGATTTCTAGGTCCTTTTGTCCTGTACGGTCATCCCCTTATCAGCTGTTGGATCAATTATTCCAGACCCCCTTTGTCCAACCCAGTATTCCTGTGAATTGTCGGCTGGAGTTTTTTTTTAGATTTTTGCGTGCCTTTGTATAATCACCCCCACTTCATTTAATGATCACTTTTCCTTTGTATTATTTCTTCCCTTTTGTTTTAATCTATTGAAATGTCGGCTAAAGGCCCAGATAACTACGAACGTCGCACATTATTTGTTGACCCAAATTAAAAAATTCTTGCAACATCAACACAGCTGTAATGCCTGTACATGTATGTGTTTGTACAAAATATAAAATATCACTGTCTATTTTCTTCTCCCTCTTAAATTGCAGATCTTTATTACTTTCTGACCTCTTAGAATATTTAACTGGATAAGATTATATTGGATAAACGACATTACAAAGATTAAAAGTTATTTGTTGAGTTTGTTAATACTCAACTTGTACTATATTCACATAAGGATTACCAATAAAGTGCGCCACCAAGAGAGTTTGTCTTCAAGATGTGTTTTTTAGGCTAGACAATCGATGCAGAGGCATTCACAATAGTTAAAACAGAATGGTAAGTTTTGTATCCTAATGCACCCTGAACCTTTGCATAATAATACCGTAGCGCACACGCCGGGAATTACTTGAACACGCTCCTTTATTTTTCGGTGAACTGCATTTGTGTAACTTGCTTACAGGTTAGATAGTAGTGTTGTATTTGGTGGCCTATACTTATAGTTACCTACGCAGGCCTATGGCTCATAGGTGGGAGTCCGTCGAAGTCCAATGGTCCAAACAAACAGTACAGAATGTGACACGTCTAACATTGCAGTTGGCTGGATTCGGACTGCCCGTCAGCCAGGCTGCGTGGTGCAGCAAGACCGCGGTCACGTCCGACTGGTTTATTGCGTAATACAGTCGTTACACTACAGTAGTTCAACTAACGTTGGCTTTGTTTACCCTGTGTAGAAAGAAAATATTATCCATGGAGATAATGTCTTATGCAACTTCAAGCCCAAACATCTGACTGTAGTTAATGATAGCAACCATTGACCATCAACTGCACAAGTTCACATGTACTTCACGTACAGCAAAGCGCGAGCTTCGGTAATACTAATAGTCCGGTCTTCGTCCATCTGGATAAGGACAGTGTACCAGTCTAATACAGTGTATACTGTACAAAGTTACCCGTCTCTCTTGGTGGCGCTCAATGTAAGTCATTCCCAGAGCTGTGTGTTGAAAGAGTTGCTGCGACAACTCTGAATTAGAAGCCATTTTCGGTCCGAAAACACATGTTGGCACTTAAGGTGCCTGTACAATTTAAGTTAGCTACATTTGTACTGAAAATGGCGTCCAGCAACCACGTGACCCAAGAAAAGTGGTCCATCTATGTCGCAACTCTTTCAATACAAAGTTCTGAGTCATTGAAATTGGAATTATCTTACATCATGGGTATAATACTTACTATATAAAAAATAATATATTCGCTTTACAACACTAGGCCAAAGGTTCGGTTGGGGAGGTAGATAAAGGGTTCTATTATTATCTTACTCCTAGAACTACGAGTTTCGTTCCGCTATCGTCTCCACGAACCTCACAGAGTGACATGTACACAATCATATTCGAAACTTTTTGCCCTTAACGTTTACATGCCTGTATACAGTTCTTTGCTGAAATCAGATCTTGCCAAAATTAGGCTCTATGTGTTCTTTGTACTCTCATTGAGCGTTGCGCTAGTCCAGATACGCAACAGATTTTTGCAAAAGTTGATGAATTCTCACCGTTTTTCAGAATGCTCGTTACGGTAACAAGTAGCTGCTTCCGTTGTTTGTAAATAGTATGCTGCGCGCAACGCAAATTTTGCGGAGTGGATATTCTGGACCCGGCGCAACGCTCAATGAGGGTACATATACAAAGTACACATAAACCCTTATTTTGGCAAGATCTGATTTTAAAAAGGGATTTATTCATGTAAAGGTTAAGGGCAAAAGGTTTTGAATAGGATTTTGTACATGTCACTCTTTGATGTTTGCGGAGACAAAAGCGGAACGAAACTCGTAGTTCTTGGAGTAGGATTATCTAGCACAAATATGTTGGAAACATTTTAATCAGCTACACAAAATGTTTATGGCAACTAAAGGCCTTTTCTAAAAGTTTGCTGCTTACCACAATCCTTTTACGTAGCAGGCAAATAAGTTTACTTAAATTTTTAAGACTTGATAAAAGAATATTTAATGGAGTTAATATGTGTGCTACCATCGTGTTGACAAACAAATGTCTTTGAAGTATGGATAACAATTATCTTATGAAGCTTAACATCACCATTACCTTTACACTACCATTATATACTGGGTATATTAAGTGATATGTTATACACTACCAGTAAAATATAATATGTATATGATATCACTAAAACTGTATGTATAAATAGCTGGCGGTGAACCATATAAAAGTATTTCTTGAGACTATACTTATTAAACAACATAAATAAGGACACTACAAAATTGCACATATATTTAGTATTAAGTACATACATAGTACAGTTTTATCCTACACCAAATATAGTTCTTTATATACATTTATCATTTTGTTCGGAATATATCTATGGAACTATGGTTTACAGCAACCAAGTCAACTGCATGGCCAAGTTAGCCGTCAATGAATGCAAGATGATATTGTAATACATAGGGCAAATAATTTGCTAATGCGAGTTTTTTTTGAGAATGTATTTCTAAGCAGAAATAGGAGGTAAAGAAATGTTGTCTACGAAGAAATGTGTGTGTTGTCATCTATCGTTTGAGTCTGTCTTTGTAAACAACGTGGGTTTTGAGGCAGTGTATGGTAAGGCGCGTCATGGCCAAGCAGTCTAGAACACAGGACTCAAGCTCTGGTGTTGTCAGAAGCAGAGTTTTGGTTCGATACCCGGACATGACACTTACTTCTGCCCTTGACCATAATTGCTTCGTAAAAAGTTTGGAAGTTAGTGTATTCTGCTCAACCAACCAGGCTCCTAGTGGGGATACCATGACTACATCCTTTATACGGCTGTGAAAGGGGGTAACCCTTTTTCAGCCCCAGGTGTAGGTGGCAACATGCCACTGGTGGCAGTTGATTTGGGTTGATAGCCCAAATCAGTTAAGTGTAGCCCTCACCTTGAAGTGGCCATCCTTGGCCTTGTAATAGTAGGCAACGTCTCATAAAAAACCTTTAAAAACCCAAAAGGGAATCAATTGCATGGTGAGGTGTCAATGTATATATATCCAGTTTGCAGTAACACCTTGTGTATATATCTACTTAGTTTTGTTCATGTTCGCTGTGAACTTGTCTTGCTTCTTATTCTAGTGCCGCGGAGCAGATTTGGGAATTCAGGAGATTACTAAGAACTCACTTTGCTGCAGTGAAGTTAGTGACGAGAAGTCAGGTCTTAGCAAAAGTAGTAGTCCTGGCAGTTTTTCTATCTCCAATCCAAGCAGTGAAGTTCTTTTCAGAACCAAGTAGTCTCCCAAATTATGCAGTGCCAATAGAATAACAAGCAAGAAAAGCTCTCAAAGAACAAATGCACACAGCTAAAAAGTAAAAAATATAGGCAGTAATGTCAAAGTCAGACGAACACCTCCTTTTCGGGGCCACAGCGCATGCGCGACAATGGTACGCAGCAGTATGTGGGGCCGAAAGCGAGCCATGCAGTGGTGAGCCGTTCGGCCAACGGCAGTGTACCGGAGGCCCGAAGGGCCTGTGTATGGGAGTATGGCATCATGATGGGCGGTGTCTGAAAGATACCGCAAAACGTTGTCTCACGACAGTGTTACTGAGGGCAAAACGTTATCGTTTGCACTAAGTTCTTCTCATGCGGGAGTGAATTTATAAAATCACGAAGCGCCGCAAAACAAACAAGATGCGTATGCCTCTTGTATTTTCACGAAGTGAATACAAAGTGGTTGATTCCACGTCGTCTCAAGGAAGAATGAAAACAGTGGGTCGAGTATTAATAGTATTGTAACGAAATTGGCCTGAGTGCTTGTTGCTTTTGCGCGTCATGGCGCTAAGGCGTGCTATACCTGCTGAGCATGCGCAGTAAGCTGCTTAGGTGATATTAGCGGGCGCCTCGTGCGTGCGACACGAGTTGCTGTGGAGCTATCAGACAGACAGGACAGACGTGTGGGACAGGAGCTCCGACAAAGTAGTGGTTTGGTGCTAGTTGTTTGAGGCGGCGTTGTTGCTGGTGTAGCGGGAGGAGGACTGAGTGGTTGGAGTGTCCGTGACAGCGGGGTCGTTAGAGCCTGTCAGAGCCTGTCAGAGATCGTCCGTGGAGGCGGCGGCGGTGTGTCCGAATCTAGCGGCAGCAGCTCAGCTCAAGGCACTGGTCAAAGCGCTGGGTATGTCGTACATAATTGTTTAATCAAAGTTAATTACGAGCACTGTTCAGGACCTATTTGGTTGAACTTCCCCACGAGTCAACACCATCTTTAATTATAGTTATTATAAGTGCTTTCGGTATTAAGCCTCTCAATCAGTAATTCGGAATCTCAATTACAATCCCTTAAGGATACAGAAAACCCTTGAGGAAAGTCAAGGCTACCTTAAGGAAACAATTACATCCCTTAAGGAAACAATTACATCCCTTAAGGAAACAATCACATCCCTTAAGGAACTAGAAATCCCTTAAGGAAGCATTTGCGTAACTAATTAAGTCAATGATGTGTTTGAGTTACAATAAAGGGTAAAACCCGTGGCTCTTGAATGATCTCTCTTAGTCCGATTATTGGGTCCATGTGCTGCTCTATTTAGTTAAGCTCCCGTCCATAGAGTTCCCAGGAAGAAGTGTTGCGTGCGGCGATATACGGTTGCCAAACGACCTCCCCCACAGTACTGTAGGGCTGCCGCTCGCCTGTGCAGTACCGAGTCAGAATTGACCCGGACGGGTTTCGCCACATTGGTGTCAGAAGTGGGATAAGGCGTAACACTTTCAGGAGACTGCATCTGCAGTGATGGATTCTAAATGGATGGAGGAGGAGCTTGAGGTGCTCAGGGTGGAGGCACACCATGCCGAAAGCATGTACGAGGATGCACTCAAGGAAAAGCGAGAACTTGAGGAACAATTACAGAAAATGAAATCAATGATCCAGGATCAGGGAGTAGGACGGACCGAAACACCGGAACTGTTTATGGACACCCCAACCCCTGCAATCTCAAGCACTTTTCGTTCAACCTTAGGTGTACCAGGCACACCTGCAAACACTAGACAAACGGAGGAGACAACATCCTTGGTAGAGGCTAAGGAAACTAAGAAAAGTGAGGACAGAATTAGGAAACCGAATATTTGTCCTGACCGGTTCAATGGAAAGGTGCCATGGAAGGACTATAAGGCACATTTTCAGGCTTGCTGCGTAGCAAATGGATGGAAAGACAGCCAGGCTGCTGTATTCTTGGCGGCCAGCCTTCAGGGACAAGCATTGAAGGTGCTGGGATGCCAACCGGAGGGAAAGGAACTTTTACTTAAGGATCTTTTGGACAGACTAGACCAACGTTTTGGACCAGGACAACAGGCAGATTTCCATCTGATGGAGCTGCGTCATCGTCGTCAGGGAGAGACTGAAACCCTGCAGGAACTCGGAGCCAGTGTGAGAGAGCTTGCAGCACTGGCATACCCGGAGTTCTCAGATGGGAGTAGAGAGAGACTAGCAAAGGGACATTTCATGGACGCCTTGAAAGACAGAGAAATCAGGGAGGGTATTTTCCGTGCAAAGCCTGCCACCCTTGATGATTCGATCAAGGCAGCGTTGCAAACGCAGAGTTTCCTACGTACAGAGGATCGTAGGACTAGCGAGAAGGCTAGGAAGTTTGCTAGGGTACTGGAAGGCACGGACGAAATTACGATGAAAGAACTTAAGGGAGAGATAAGAGAAACACAGGAGTCCATGGGCCAAGCCTTGGGAAAAATCCAGGTGATGCTACAGGATATCAGTAGGGGTAGCCAGGAAAAACAAGTGAGGTATGATAACGGACCGAGACCTGAAAAGAGATGGAAAGGGAGAGGACAGGACGTCTGTTACAACTGCAAAGGCTCAGGACATTTTGCTAGGAACTGTCCTGCACCAAGGAACGACGAGTGTTACAGTTGTAATGAAAAGGGACACATTGCACGGGACTGCAAATCACCAAAACATGGGCAAAATGGAGAGTCGGGAAACGACGAACAGCCTTCCCTGGGGTCCAAGGGTGGGCTGGTGATTCGAAGGGACCAAAAACAGTAGGAGGAATCCTTCAGGGGATTACGCTTCCCTCAAGGGACCAGAAGAAGGGGGGACTTTATGTGAGTGCCCGTATAAGGGGAGAAGAGACACTTATGCTAATCGATACAGGGGCGACAGACACCATAATTTCCATGGCGGTATACTACCGGATACCAAAGGAACGGAGGCCAACGTTAAGTATGGACGGAGTAGGGCTGTATGGAGCTGACGGTCACCCAATAGAGACAATAGGTGGAGCGCGGTTAGAGGTTCAAGTTGGGAACACTACCTCTCAAGTACGGGCAATTTTTGCCAAATTGGAGATGGATGGAATCCTGGGGATGGACTTCCTTCTACCGACGAGGGGACGGTTGGATTTTCGGGAGTTAGTCCTTGCCCTGAATGGACAGAACATTAAGTGCGTGAACAAAAAGGGAAATAATTTCTGTGCCCGGGTGGTTGTAGGAGAGACCATGTCGGTGCCTCCCGGGCATGAAGCACTTATATCAGGGAGAGTGACTCAGGAGTTTACTGGGCTTGGAATAATGGAACCTGCAGAGAGTACGGAGTTGGCGGCTAAGGGGCTGATTGTTGCAAGGCTTTTGGTAAAGCCCGAGGAAGAACAATTGCCAATAAGGGTGTTCAACCCAGGAAAGAGGGTGTGTATCGTGAAGGCCGGCAGTATGGCTGGGACACTGACTCAGGTGTCGGAAGGGGACGTGCAATCACATCAACCCATACAAGGAGGACTACCTGGGCAGTTGCCTGAACATTTGCAGGACTTGTACAACCGGAGTATCCAGGGAGTGAATTCCAAGTATCATGCAGAGGTGGCAGGGTTACTTACTGAGTTCCGGGATGTATTCTCAAAGGGCAGTGAAGACATTGGACGCACGGAATGCGTAAAACATCATATTGCGACAGAGGGCACAAGGCCAGTACGAGAAAGACCTAGGAGATTTCCGGCAGTGGAGCAGGACGAAATCAATCGGCAAGTCCATGACTTGCTTAAGGACGGAAGGATTGTACCCTCAAGTAGCCCATGGGCGTCAAATGTAGTGCTCGTTAAAAAGAAGGACGGAAGCAAGCGGTTCTGTGTGGACTACCGGAGACTTAACTCCGTAACTATAAAGGATGCCTATCCGATCCCCAGGATCGATGATTCCCTTGATGCGCTGTCGGGATCGCAGTGGTTCTCCACATTGGACCTTGCCTCCGGTTATTGGCAAGTGGCATTAGATGAGGAGGCACAGGAGAAATCAGCCTTTGTAGTCAGGGGCGGGCTTTACAGTTGGCGTGTGATGCCTTTTGGGCTATGTAATGCGCCTTCGACCTTCGAGAGACTCATGGAACGGGTATTGAGTGGTCTTCACTGGGAAACACTTTTGGTCTATTTGGACGATGTCATAGTGTTCGGCAAGACTATCCCGGAGGAACTCAGTCGACTTAAGGTGGTATTTCAGCGCCTGAGGGACGCAGGGTTGAAGTTAAAGCCTGCTAAGTGTGATCTGTTCAAACAGAAAGTTCGCTACCTCGGACATATCGTGACTCCGGAGGGGATAAGCACGGATCCTGATAAGATCAAGGTGGTCAAGGATTGGCCAATCCCCAAGACAGTAAAGGAAGTTCGCAGTTTTGTAGGACTTGCGTCCTACTACAGGAGATTTATAGAAGGGTTTTCAGGGGTGGCGAAGCCTTTGCACAGGCTTACGGAAAAACACAGGGATTTCCAGTGGACAAGTGAATGTCAGGCATCTTTCGAGGAATTGAAGAGGCGCCTCAAGGAGTCGCCTGTCCTCACCTACCCGGAACCAGATGGAGAGCTGATACTTGACACAGACGCCAGCGATGCAGGGATAGGAGGGGTTCTATCACAGAAAAAGGATGGTCAGGAGAGGGTCATAGGCTTTGCTAGTAAAGTGTTGAAAAAGGCAGAACAAAATTACTGCGTAACGAGAAGAGAGTTGCTGGCTGTGGTGACATTCTTAAAACACTTCCGACCGTATATCTATGGACAAAGGATCACTGTGAGGACAGACCATGGAGCCTTAAGGTGGCTCATCAACTTCAAGGAACCTGCAGGCCAGGTAGCACGATGGTTACAGTTAATCGGAGAGTATGATTTTGAAATCATTCATCGAGCGGGAAAGGCTCATCAGAACGCGGACAGTCTGTCCCGTCGGCCCTGCTCACAGTGCGGGATGGACGAGTGGAACACCATAGGTAAGGAAGAAAGTGGAGCTCCTTTGACATCAGGGAAGGGAGGAGAAACCACCTTAAGGGATGAAGGCGCTCAGGCAGACGTTGAGGAGGACCCGGCACAGGTATATGCGATTGGAGTGATGCCCGAGGTAACGTTGGCAGATTGGAGGAAAGCCCAACTTGGAGAATGCTCTATGGAGTGGGTTATCAGAACTAAGGAGGCAGAAGGACCTCGTCCGGGTTGGGAGACGCTGTCCGCAACATCTAGTTCAGATAAGAACTATTGGTTGCAATGGGATCAGATATCCGTTCGGGACGGCATATTACAGCGCCGCTGGGAGTCGGAAAATGGCAAGGAGGTTCAGTGGCAAACATTAGTACCACAGGAGTTCCGTCAGAAGATACTGCAGGAGCTTCACGCAGGAAGACTGAGTGGACACTTAGGCACCAAGCGGACAATGGCGAAGGTGCGCACCAAGTTCTATTGGAAGGGGATGACTGCAGACATAAGGTCTTTCCTTCGGGAGTGTGATGTTTGCGCTAGGAGGAAGTCGCCCAACAAGAGGAGAAGGGCACCCTTACAGCAACACCTAGTTGGAATTCCAATGGAGCGAGTGGCAATGGACATTACGGGACCCTTCCCAGTGACATCAAATGGCAACAAATATATACTAGTGATTGGGGACTATTTCAGTAAGTGGTTTGAGGCCTACCCCATTCCTGATGAGAAGGCAGAAACTGTAGCAGACAGGTTCGTCAAGGAATTTGTGTGCAGGTACGGCGTCCCAAAAACACTACATACTGACCAGGGGAGAAATTTCGAGTCAAGGCTGATGGCTGAGGTGTGTAGGAATCTCGGGGTTGAAAAGACAAGGACCACTCCCTACAACCCCAAGTCCGACGGAATGGTCGAGAGATTTAATCGGACCCTGGTTAGTATCGTGGCCATGCTTATGAAGGAGCACGAGAATAACAAAGATTGGGACGAGGAGTTGCCTTATGCAACGGCTGCGTATCGAAGCACACCACAGGAATCCACGGGGGAAACCCCAAATATGTTAATGCTCGGAAGAGAAGTCTCTCTGCCCATTGATTTAACTATGGAGGATCCTCTTGCACTGGATGCGGAAGAGATGGAGGGACAGGACTATGCCCAAGTGGTGCGTAGGCGGATGCAGGGCGCACATGACAGGGCTAGGGAACACTTAAAGAAAAGTGCAAGACGTCAGAAACACAACTATGACAGGGGTACTATCCAGGGCAACTTTGCTGAAGGCATGTTTGCCTGGTTGTTCAACCCGGTGAAGAAAAAGGGAGTGTCGCCAAAGTTGATGTGTAGGTGGGAGGGACCCTACCTTATAGTGAACAGGCTGTCAGATGTAACCTTAAGGATACAGCGGAAGCCAGGAGGCAGAATGAAGGTTGTTCACTGTGACCGCCTTAAGCCGTACCAAGGCACGCCTTTGGAGCCTTGGATTTCAGGGACGGACGGCAGGAGACATGAAACGCAGGAGCCACTTGCAGGGGTCATTCCCGAGGGAAATGCAGCTCAAATGGAACTGAGCCAGACTTCAGAACCAGAGACACAGAGGGATCAGGGATCACCTGAAGGTGCAGGTCAGGCAGGTTTCGATCTAGAACCCGCACCCCTGAACGTGACACCTTTGCCTGCACAGGCGAGGAGGAATCCCTTGCGCCAGCGAAGGCGGCCACAACGCTATACGTAAATAGCTTAGGAATCTCAAGGAGATCAATTAGTTTTAGGATTACTTAGCAGTTTGGGTAAACTACAGTGAAGTAACTGTTGCTTTGTTTTGTTTCTTTTGCTTTCTTTAAAGGAGGATGGAGGGTCACGAGTCAGGATGGAAGAAACCGAAGGACTGGGATACTGTGAAGGTGTATGCTTGTTCTGAGTGTGAGGACACCTTCCTCAGCAAGAAGAGCCTGGAAAACCATCTTGGTTCTCATGCCGGGAAGAAGAAGATTCTTTACTTCTGTAAGAGATGCACCCGGAAATATACCAGGAAGGACAACCTGAGAGTGCACTATCAAAACCACCACACCGCAGAAATGGACGACCTGAACGGCCTGTACCCAGAGACAGAGGAGGAGAGAAAGGTAGCGAAGCGGCCTTCTTACTCGGATGAGGTGCCGAGCACTTCTTCTGCATCTTCAGGACAGAAGAGAAAGATAAAGCCAACCGTCGACAGGCCGGCAAAGGAAGGACGAAAGGAGATTGGGTTGGAACCGGAGAGAGTTGTTAAGCCATCGAGGGAATTGCAGAAGGAGGAGGAAATTCAGGTTCCCTTGACACTTGGCAGGGAGTTGGAGATTGACGATGCAGCGGAGATTTCTTTGTCACCAGTTTCCTTATCTCTGCTCGACAGTATTGAGCCGCAACGCCAGATCGTTTTTGGAGGTAAACCACGGGGGATGTTGTCGATGCTTCAGGATGTCCAGGAACAGGCTAGCGACGGGGAGGGGATCGATATCAATGAAGATGCCTCTCTCTCTGTTAACCTTGGACGAGCACTTAAGGGGAGCACTCTACGATACCAAGAGGGAGATCGGCGACAACGCACCTTTCCACCTGCCAGTGAAATTCAGCATGGGCAGGCCAAGACATCTACATTGGAGGAACCACCGAGGGCCAGAGTATGCCGGGTCAGTAGTGGCAACCCTGGGTGGCGACGGGCAATCCCAATCGATACTGCTGATGTGGAGGTCATGATGGCCGGGAATGTGCGCCAAGTGAAGGAGGTCAGTACCAGGAGCCAGTTCCAGAATGGATTGAAGGTATCCGAAGAAGTCGTCGAGAGGACCTACGACGTAGAGTTTACGGCAGGTTTCATCCTCAAATAGAGATTAGGTTTTCATCAAGGTTTACTTTATTGGTTCTACTGTACTTAAGTTAAAGCAGTACTTGTTTCTGACTTGTTCTTGTTTCAGTGTAAAGGTTGTATAAGAAAGTATTTATTGTTAAATACCGATTTTTGCCTTATATATCTACCTCATTCCCTTAAGGAATACTGTCATTACTAATGATCATTGTGTAAGCTCAGGGAGCAGGGTAGTTCCTTTGGATTGTATAAACGACATTGATGGGTGCTGTGATTGTATTTGATTTGTATAAACTCCCTTAAGGAGAAAGAAGAACGTTGTCTATTTTTTGATAAAACTGTATCAGGTGTGATTTGCTCTGGACAATCCCTTAAGGAGACGTTTGTATGGAGTAGCTGGAGCTCCCTTAAGGAACCTCAGGACCTGGACTTTCTTTAAATCTCCCTTAAGGAGACCCCTAGTACTTAAGGAAACAACCTTCAAGGTGCTTTACTTTTGTATAAGTGAAATTTAGATTTTCTTTGTATAAGATTGCACCTCAGTTAATTTCGTTTTGATGGTTTTCAGTTTAGCGGACCGGGACGGTCCGAACTTAAGAGTGGGGCTGTGTAACGAAATTGGCCTGAGTGCTTGTTGCTTTTGCGCGTCATGGCGCTAAGGCGTGCTATACCTGCTGAGCATGCGCAGTAAGCTGCTTAGGTGATATTAGCGGGCGCCTCGTGCGTGCGACACGAGTTGCTGTGGAGCTATCAGACAGACAGGACAGACGTGTGGGACAGGAGCTCCGACAAAGTAGTGGTTTGGTGCTAGTTGTTTGAGGCGGCGTTGTTGCTGGTGTAGCGGGAGGAGGACTGAGTGGTTGGAGTGTCCGTGACAGCGGGGTCGTTAGAGCCTGTCAGAGCCTGTCAGAGATCGTCCGTGGAGGCGGCGGCGGTGTGTCCGAATCTAGCGGCAGCAGCTCAGCTCAAGGCACTGGTCAAAGCGCTGGGTATGTCGTACATAATTGTTTAATCAAAGTTAATTACGAGCACTGTTCAGGACCTATTTGGTTGAACTTCCCCACGAGTCAACACCATCTTTAATTATAGTTATTATAAGTGCTTTCGGTATTAAGCCTCTCAATCAGTAATTCGGAATCTCAATTACAATCTCTTAAGGATACAGAAAACCCTTGAGGAAAGTCAAGGCTACCTTAAGGAAACAATTACATCCCTTAAGGAAACAATTACATCCCTTAAGGAAACAATCACATCCCTTAAGGAACTAGAAATCCCTTAAGGAAGCATTTGCGTAACTAATTAAGTCAATGATGTGTTTGAGTTACAATAAAGGGTAAAACCCGTGGCTCTTGAATGATCTCTCTTAGTCCGATTATTGGGTCCATGTGCTGCTCTATTTAGTTAAGCTCCCGTCCATAGAGTTCCCAGGAAGAAGTGTTGCGTGCGGCGATATACGGTTGCCAAACGACCTCCCCCACAGTACTGTAGGGCTGCCGCTCGCCTGTGCAGTACCGAGTCAGAATTGACCCGGACGGGTTTCGCCACAGTATGTATTTATTTATGTGTACTTAAATGCACACAGTGTTTTTTTTACCGCAAACTGAATATACATTTTGGGGTTTTTGGTTTTTGGTTTGCCGTAACACCATGTGTACATCTACTTGCTGAGTGGACAAGTTCTCAAAAGAACAAAATATACACAGCAAGTAGATATACACATGAAGTTACCGCAGACCAAATATACATAGACTTGACTCAAGTCCCAATACCGTGCAAGGCCCTTCCTTGCCTCATCGTCAGAAAACTATTGTTTTGCGCTCTGCATTCCCCAACCTGTTCCGCGCGCGGGACAGGGACTTGACGATCCCGCAGTTGCCTGATATGTAAATTTATTCACTTACGAATATGCAAAGTTACGGCGCATTACTTGTTGTCCAATCAAACGCGTTCAAAAAGAAGACTCGTTGATTTTTTTATTTGCGGGGGGGGGGGGGGGGGGGGGGGTAAAGTACTTAGTCGAGGATCGAAATTCATTAATATATATAAAAACTACAATTTTTTTTGAATTCAAGTTAATATTACGTATACATTGGGATTGGTATTATTTGCAAATGCATACTTTGAATTGTTGACAAATGCAATTCAGCGACTTAAAACACCCACCCCCCTCTTCCGCCCGGCAGCCATTCTGGAGATGCCTACGTCCGTAGATACATGATACAAATGTCACAGAGTAAGATGAATACTAAATGAAAGGGGCGGCACTTCCACGCTCCAATTGGTTTTGTATATCTCCCCATTCGGGGAGATTTGTCTATTCAATGCGTGGAGTAGGAAACGACCCCGTCAAGTCCCTTGATGATCGCCACCACAATAGCTACATTTTGTCGGTGAGGGCGCACTGGTATTATATGTCTCAGATATGTCTGTACTGTGGCTGCATGCTGGCGCGTTACATGTGTGTTAGGGACCTCGCACGAGAAAGGGACTTGAATCAAGTCTAAATATACATTGATACCTCACCATGCAATGCCTCAAATCCAACAGGAATATACATTGTGTACTAGCTTTATACGCAAGCTGCCAAGCATCACCACATCACTTATAGAGCACTCATGATGCCGTTATAAATAACTTGATCTAAATCGCATATCACAGTGGATACTCTATAATGATTAACATGATAGTATCGTGAGTATTTTATAGAATGCCTATTGATTATCAGTAAGGGATAATATTTGGTCTTGCTGGAAGTGGTGGTGGTTCCACAGCAGGTCCTTCTAAGCTCCCAACTAAAGGATTCCCTGTAACACCTTGAGGTACCTCAGCGGTAGTGGGACGGCAAGGTCTAGTTGGTGGCACAGGAGGAGGAGCAACCATTGGCATTTGGGGCTCCTCATCCAAATTCATTAAAGACACGTTCAGCCCAAGAGCGCTTGGACGAGATGCTGGAACTGGTGGTGCCCTCCTTGCAGGGACACTCGGAATCCTTGGTCTGTCATCGTCGGTAATATCACCTGTGGAAGAACTGTTGTTGCTGTTAGTAGGATTAGGATGAACGGGTTGAAAGTTCTCGCCCGTTGTTGTGAATGCTGGGTTACTAAGCATTTCTTGTGTATTCCATGTTGACGACTTTTCAAGGCTCAGATTAGTGTCAGATAGATCTTCAGATGGACGTTGAGGACGAGATGGAAGAATAGGTGGTGGAAGAGCTGGCATGGATGGTCGAAGATCAGAAGGGACTGCTTCTGAAATAACCTTCCTTGGGCGTGTCTTGGGAACTGGAGGAGGTGGCATGGAGGGCTCTGGCATACCTACTTCAACACCATCTGAATTAAGACAGGCTGGAGGAGTCTCCTTTACAGGAAGATGCTGAGGCCTTGATATGGGCACAGGAGGAGGCATTCTTCCGATAGCTCCATCCCCTTTTGACTCCTCTTGCAGTGAATCAGCATCTATGACTTCTGTCCCTTCAATGACAGCAGTTGGCAAGACTACACTCCGTGGCCTTGGCACAGGCCGTCGAGGAACTGGAACCGGGACTCCAAGAGCAGAGCTCTGCTGAAGTTCCTCATTTATATCATTATCAATGAGTTCCAAGTTGCCTTCGCTGACATTTCTCCTCATGATATCTTCCGAATCACTCAAATCAAACTTGCCTGATTGTAAGTCTCCAGAGCTTTGGACCTGACGCATTGTTGACCCAGATGAGGGATGGGCTTTGAAGCGGGTTGCAGGCGTCTTAAGATCCATTCCTAGGTCCTGGAGAAGCTTCAAGGCTTCATCTTCTGACGAGGCATGTGCTTTGTGACTAACCTCAAAAGGTTTGCTGATCCCACTTGACTGAAAACAAAGAAGGTAAAGATGATGACAAGAATTGGAAGGACTGCTACATGTACACAACATGACAGGTTTGCTCCAATAGAAAATCTGGGCTGTTGTATACTGCAGCACTTTTACTTATCAAGTCTTACCCGGGGCAATGATAGGTAAACAAACCCCCTACTCCGTTAATCCTAATAAGACATTTAGAGATTAACCTCCACTGGGCCAGAAAGTGATAATGTCCATTGTCCTGATCTGATACACAGCAAGGAAGAGGGTAACAGGGGAATTGGGGTTGGTGCAAAAAGGGTGTCTAAGCTTTTTCTTTATCGAGTTTTGTCAGTTCAAAAAGGTATCAACTTTACATTGCATATGCATTAATCTTCCTCAGTCTTTAATAAACACATGTTGTCCATTAATACTAATAAGCAAGGTTCATTCAGGCAGCCCAACAGTGCCACATTAAGGTCATTTTTATCAGGTTGTTTGTATGATTTGTGCTGATAAGGATCTGTATCTCTTGGGGTACTCAGACTTGAAACTGCAGAGTGCCACCCCCAAGTGGGCGCATGCTTGATTCAAGTTGCTGGTTAACAAGAAAAAAACCTGTAATGTGTATATCTTTCACAAGTTAACTAAACATTTAATTGGCCCAATAAATTTAAATTGGTTAAATTACAAATGTATATGATTTGTTTTATAAACAAGGGGGATTTATTCTTACCTGCACCAAAGTTGATGACTTTGTGGTCCCCTGGCTAAGTGCTGGACGTGGTGGTACTGGATTTGGTCTAAGAGGTGGTGCACCTGGCCTTGAGGGTGGGGCACCTGGTCTAGGGGGAGGGGCTGCAAATGTCAAATCAGCCGCTTCCTTCGATACAACATCTAAGCCTGCTTCATCCCTTGTCGGAGGTGCAACATTTGGCCTACTAGGGGGTGGTTTCACAGGCTGTGTTGATGGCCTAGGGGGTGGGTTAACTTGGCGAGAGAGGGGTGGGGGTCGAGAGGGTCTGGAAGGTTTTGGCTGAGTTGACTCAGAGGATGGTTCAGAGGATTCATTGATTGGAGTGGTTGGACGGGAGGTAACAAGTTGGGGTACAAGTGGGGCAGGGAGGACAGGGGTATCCTCGCTGTCTTCAATTGATTCACAATCTCCATCTACAAGAAAAATGAGTCCATAACACTTAAAACTATTTACAGATAATTCAAGACTACTCATATCTTTAAGTTAGATAATTAATTCATCATCTGTAGCAAACATAATAATAATAACGAAGTCTTATAAAGCGCACATATCCACCAAAGGTGCTCGAGGCGCTGTAACAAAGGAAGCGAAAAAACAAAAAGGGGAAGGGACCAACAGAAAACTTACTTAGCAAACAACGCTATTAACAAATAATGCTCAGCTAAGGAGTTAACGGAAAAACAAATTGGAATGTACACCAAGATTGCACAGAACAAATTTGAGCTGTAAAGGAAAAAACAATGAAATAAAAAAGTAGAGTAAATAGTGAAAATAGTTTGAATCACAATATTAAAAACATCAATAACTCGTTTATGTGAAGGGAATAAAACAACAGAACATCGATTGTAAATTTACAAAACAATGAAACCAATCGATAAAAACCATTACGGACAAAGCTCTAGTAAAGAATTTTCGAGTTTGGCAAAAACAAACTTGGAAACTATATATCCTTTTGAGTGAGTGAGTGTGTGCTCATTGTTATTACTTGGGTCATTAAACTTAATGTATGAACCGTTATTCTGCCAGGGGCAGTCAGCAGCACTATTGGTTTGTTCATGATCCAATTAAAAGATCAAAGTCAATTGCTTAGAAAAAGAGGTAACAAGTGTGAATTAGTGAAACTAAATTCAGTTATACTTTTAGTGAAATCATTATGCCTTTGCAGCAAAGATACTGGGTGGGCCTTCTGGTTTTGGTGCAAAATGTCTGCAGCCTGTATTGTGTGCAGATTTCATTAATATTGAGAGCTGGGGGCTGGGGTTGAACAAAGACAAACTGACTAGAACCAACAATCTCTGGTTTAACTTGCAGGTGCTCTAGCAACTGAGCTATCTAACACTATGCTTATTATGTCAATATCTTTGTTCAGGAGGTGCCAGTCAGAAGCCATTCAACCGTTCGACGGGGAGCCAGGGATCACAACCAAGTTTACGATACAAACTGGAAAGCGGCAGCCAGGGGATCACATTAAGGGGATGCAACTTTTTTATTTAAAATATCAAGTTATAAAACCTTGGTGGTTTATAACTTGAAATTACTCAGAGCAGCAAATGTTTCTCACCGTCCATGTCGAAGCTCATTGAGGGAATATCAAAGCTCTCTCCTAACAGGCTGTTGCTGACTGGGTTAAACAGTCTCTCTGTGTTAGGGGCACACATCGCTAGTTCCTTCTCCAGTTGGTTCACCCAATCCTCAGTCTTAAGGTTGACATGCAACTCCTTCCCAACAACCTACAAACAACAACAAAAAGTGAGACAGTAATCAAAACATTCCCTAATTTGTAACTAATAGTATCTCTGACGGTTGGCAGCCAGGTCGGCTATTAGTGGTTTCTTCCTTGCCTTTAATCTCTGAAGAACCAGGTTGAAATGACTGTTCCGCACCGGAGCCTTGCATGTGGATTTAAAATCTCACTTTTTTCAAATAAGCAGACTCACACAATCCACAGGCCTAATTTGTCTTTCCTCCTCAAGTGCCATGCACGCCTTTTTTAGGCAGATACCTGCGCTATACTAACTTTTCTTTATTGTTATTAATTACAATCTTTACCCCATTGTCAAGGTTTTCCCTGTTGCTTTTGTCACCCGAATCTAAAACTGAGAACTTTTCAACAACTTCAAAATGACAGAAAAAGAGAAAAATAAAAAAAGCGGGAGGAAAATCCATGTAAAACACTTAACCCAAAATATTCCTGCCTAATGTTTTGTTCAGCACATTAAAACTGTTTTTCAACTCTAAAGCCACGTAACTTTTGTTCAAGACATGGAGAAAAAACATAACAAAAATAGAATACAAAATTGTAAAAAGACAAGTTGTCGACTACAGCACATGAGACAAAAAACCCAGAAAAACAGGAACATGTAATACATGGTTCCCGATAAACACCATCTTTATGGGCAATTTGGAATTTGACTTTGAGCGGCCATACATTCTCCAATTTGTCAAGATACAAATTTTTTAAACAGACTTTGATTTTTGTGTAATTTGACAACCGATGACGTGACACCTACATTTTTATCTGGGCATTGAGATTTAAAAATGTGCTCAGTTTTAAACTATTTTGAACAGGCACCAGGTTTTTATCAAAATGGTCCATTTTAAAACTAGGCACAAAGGGCGCTTTTGAAGATCAGAGAGTTATGCTGACATCATTACAGTTCGTGAGCTGAAATAAAAAAAATTGGGATGCATAAAGATGGCAACCATTTTTGGACGCCTTTTGAAATCGGACGCCTTCTGAAATCGGTTGTGCCTATTTCTCGGTTTGTGAGACTAATAGAGACTTGTAAATGGTCGCCATATTTATGCATCCAAATTTGTTTTACTGGTACATGTAACAACAACATAACTCAGACGGGTCTCAAGAACAAAATGATACCACCCGCGGAGGATGGGGGGGGGGGGGGAATGCATGGTGAGTTATTCCAGCCCACGGACTATGTAGTTGAAAATTCATATGGGCCATTGGTTAATTCATGCACAGAATCCATGTCCAATTCCCATTGTAGACCTCAAAACTAGGCTTGTGAATATTGTATCACTTCAACTTCCGGTTTGAACTGGAAGACAAGGTCAAACAGGGTTTATGTTAGTGCAACTTTTAATGATTCACACAAGTATCCCTCGAAATTGTGGGGTTTAATCGGCCACAATGAACTAACACAGTAATTTTGTTGAGACAAAAATTTTGTTGAGACAAACATTTTTTTAACCAGTTCGTTGCGGGATTAATTTTCACCGAATTAACCCCCCACGCGGTATTAATTTGTGAATTTTGTTGGAAAAAAAAATATTGCAAGTGCTGTCATAATTTTATTCTTTTTGACAATTTTCTGAAATAAAAAGCTCTGTGATTTGACAAAAATGTCACAGTAGGGGAAAACACCTTTAATTACAACTCTCTTTTTACTATACTCACATCTCACCATCTCCAGAGATGCATCCAGAGATGCATCCCACAGAAATATTCATCAGTTAGGGTCAAAGTTAGTAATTCTTCTTCGTATGAAAGTCAGAACTAACTGCGCTAACCATGCTTACTTCCGAGTCCTTGCTGTTTTCACTATTATTTTCATAGTTGTCTTCTTCGTATGAAAGTCAGAACTAACTGCACTAACCATGCTTACTTCCGAGTCCTTGCTGTTTTCACTATTATTTTCATAGTTGGAATCCAAAGTGTTACTTGAACTTGCCTTGGAACTGGATGAATCTGATGAATTTGAAGAGCCTGACGACACACAAAAGCCGATAATCTCCGTGTCATTGAATACGCGTTTTTTCCTGGAGGCCGCCATCTTGATTTTGTCAACATGTCATCGCGATCGTTGTGTTTATCTCGGCTGGTTTGTGTCCACAAAAGTTCAATAGCGCCACCAACCGCTAGTAAATTACTCTAGAGATAGCCTGGTACCCCGGTATGCAAATACAACTGAATCCCATACACAATACGCACGCTGAGGGTAACGGCGATTCATATGTAAATTTGGCAAGTTAACTCGTCCTCCTAGTGTTGGTAACGGTTTTATCTCGCGAGTTAACTCATCCTGCGCACCGAACTGGTTAAACTAAAAGGCGGAACGCGTTCGTTCACAAAGTAAAAAGAAAACCACACAATTTGGGGTATATTTGTGTGAATCATTATATTCTACTTTTCATTCTAAGCCTTTTCATATGAAGAATAGATTGTGAAAGAAGTTAGTAGTTCTTGAGATTTTTTTTTTCGAAACATTAAAAAAAGATTTGACCCTTTCACACTCGCACACAAGTAAACATGTTTTAGGGAGAAATAGTGACAAATAATAAATGTTAGCTGCGTTCAAAATGTGTTGACATTCCCTTTTTTTTTTTTCAAACAAAAACAAGAGGTTTTTGAGCAGCATACAAACACCTAAATTTATATTTTTTCAAAAAGCAATTGGTGCGCCGAGCATTGCTCGCATGCGTTGCTTGAACACCAACAAAAACAAAAAGACAAACCCAAGAGGTGTTCTGGGCAGTATTACTGAAAACCTAAAAAGTTGAGAGCCTACAAAACGTACCTGGGATCCTTCAAGGTCTCTTGCTGTCAACGCACTCACTGCATCCTTGAATGTAACCAACATACACATCTCAACAAACCTGCAGGAACAACCGATACAAAAGGTGGTTATGTTTACCCTTCTTGTTCTGTCCTAGCTCGTTTGGTACCGTTTGTTTGTCCTGTTTCGTCCCTGTCTGTATGTTTATTTGTAATTTAAGTTCCGTTCAGAAATCCATTCTTTTGTTGTACATGGTGTATAAGGCATTTCTATACAAGACTTTGTCTTTTGAATATGCCTCCATATTTGCCTCTGCTTCAATGTGTCTCTTATTGTTATTATAGAAGTTCTTTATACATCTCTTTATTATTAATTGTGTACGTTTTGCAATATGGAAATAAATGTTGAGTTGAATTGAATTGAATTAAAAATTGGATTGTACGAATAAATACAAATATCCTGAAGTGAAATCTTGTCTTGACCATTCCATTGTATTGTATTGTATTGTATTGTATTGTATTGTATTTATTGTCCAAACCAACAGCGGACGAGCCGCCAATTACAGGAAAGGGAAAATATAAAATCTTGAAATATAAATAACTTAAATTTGAAAATAGAAATTAAATGTTTTTTAAACTAGAACAAATAAACAAATAATTTTTAAACACATACATACATACATAGGTACAAAAAAAAAGCAAAAAAAAAAAAAAGCAAAAGAACAACAACATGAAAACAGATACATGTAAATATAAATATAATCTAAATAATAGTAATATAATTAATGCCCAAATACATAAAGTAATTTATATATAAATAAATTAATAAACGAATCAACAAATAATAATAATAATGACATCATCATATACTGGTACTAGGCTTGCTAAAGCACGTGAAATCTGATTACGGAATGAGTTGAGTGAAGGTGCCCCAAAAACATCACAAGTTTCATGGAACCCGTTGTAGGTGGATGAAATCCTGGATATAAATCCACGTTTTGTCACCTCAACGCGATTCCATGGAACATGTAGGATGTGTTTGGTGGCTTGCCTTGTACGACGATTAGGAACATGTAAACTAAATGGGTTGAAGTCAGTGTTGTTATAACGATTATGGAATAATTTATAGATAAATAGACAGTCATTATGTCTGAGTGGCGGAAGCCTGTACATTTCACATAAATCAAGATAATCCAAATTACAATTATAAAAGGGACATGTGAAATGTACAGGCTTCCGCCACTCAGACATAGAAGAATTATTAATGACTGTCTAAAGGGACACATTGATTTTGGATTGGGCGCTTAGGGCTATAAAAAACGTTTCGTAATTCATTGAATAAGAATGGAAAGGTATTTTTAAAGTAGAATATAATGATTCACACAAGTATCCCTCGAAATTATGGGGTTTAATCGGCCACAATGAACTAACACGGTAATTTTGTTGAGACAAAAATTTGATTAAACTAAAAGGCGGAACGCGTTCGTTCACAAAGTAAAAAGAAAACCACACAATTTGGGGTATATTTGTGTGAATCATTATATTCTACTTTTAAAACATCTTGGAGTTGATATGCAAAGTTAATATGGGAAGTCCTTGAGTAAAAAACAACGTTTTAATAAATAATTTACTCATGTCAAGAGTAGTTTGATTTGATTGTGTTACTTGTACCTCTGCAGCAGGGGTGTTCATTTGGGTCGGGTTTGAGTGCCTGAAAGTTTTATTGGATCACCGACTGTAAAGTTTGCAAACTGCTGCTGAAGGGTACAATCTTCAAGACTTACCTCACCAGAATAGCATCTCCAATACCCGCCAGTAACTCTAAGACGTGATCCACCGCCTCGTCATCAAACTCATGAGCATCGTCTCTGCCGGGGGAAGTGAGCGACAAGATGATGGTGCCATTGGGTGGGCCCTGCTCAAATACAATATCATGGTAAACGCTGGAACGTTTCTTGTCATTGACTTGAAGGATCTCAATCTCAATAACTGCCACCACAGGTCTGTAAAAAAAAAAGGAGTTATGAGTATACATTCCTGGTAATGAATGCAAGGATGCCTTATAATAATAATAATATAATAGTGGCTTCTTATATAGCGCTCATATCTGTCACTCAGTGATGCTCAAGGCGCTTCAACAGTCAGTATTTTCCTGCAATGTATATATATGTGGAGCTACGTTTTTGAAGTATGAGACCTATTCCTTTACATAGCACCATGTAATGGTTTACAAGGTGCTGTGGCGCAATACATGTGTATGCAGCCAATCAAACCAGGAACACCGAGGCGAACCCCTTCTCTTTACGATAAGTGCACGTGCATTACACAACACACAGGACCAACGGCTTTACGTCCCATCCGAAGGACGAAGCAATAATGGTTAAGTGTCTTGCTTAAAGGGTGTGTACAACATTGGTAAGGTTGAAAATAGAAATGTTCACAGATTTGCACATAACTTACATGGTATAAAGATGGTCATGGTGGAAAACTTCCCTTGAAATAGTTTTGCTTGAAATGCCATAATTTTTAGGAAATGAGTAAAACAATAGTCTTTATCCTGCAGGATAAAATCCGATGCTTGAAAAAAAGTTTAAACACATTTTCACTGTTTTCTCATGACTCTGAAGACAATTGAGCTTAAACTTTCGTAGGTTTGTTATTTCATGTATATGTTGGGTCACATTAAGTGTGGATACTGGTCTTTGACAATTACCAATGTTGTACACACCCTTTAAGGACACAAGTGTCACGACCGGGACTCGAACCTTAATGGAAAATGATAACATACCGACAGTTTCTTCGCAAAATATAAGTGTAATATTGCTGTAGCAGATGTATACAGTCCATCAGCGAATTGTTTTTAAGATCCTCACCATTGTATATAAATGTCTCCACAATACCGCTCCTGCATATCTCACCAGGCTCATCAAGGTTTACCATCCCGGACGACCTGGCCTTTGCTTTGGTTCAGACAGTACACTCTTGGCTGTTCCAAAGGTGCATTCTGCTGCTGGGGATCGTGCATTCTACGCACATGCCCAGCGCCTTTGGAACAATCTCCCTCATTAAGTTTGTTCTGCTGTGTCACTTGAAGTTTTAAAGAAACGTCTAAAAACTTTCCTGTTCAATGGTTGATTTCCATGGACCAACTTTCCCATTTGAGTGCCTTTATTTATCCGCTTATTGTTTAGTTTCTTGTTAAGCGCTGTGGGACCCAGTGTAAGAGCGCTCTATAAATGCCCGTTATTATTATTATTATTATACAAGGGAAGTGGGATTGGGAAATATTGGACAACATTCAATGTAGTCTTGGCACAAGACCTTTTTCATTTGTATCGACACAAAACTCCTCTTGTGGGATACAATTGAAAGGGTCTTACACCTAGACTACATCCAATGAGACCCTATACAAGAGTCCATGGCCTTTTCCCAAACCTCGCCTTGGGCTCCGGCTCCATTGTCACTTTTGGAGCAGGTACTTTTGAGTACATTTTGTACGGTGTTTCCAACGTCAATAGAAGCCTAGAGTTGGAGCACAAGCCTAGGTTTCAGAAAAGTCCCTGTACTGGGAGCGTTTTTTTTCTTCCAAGGACAGATGAGGCCACTTAGCATAAATGGGCGTGTTTTCAACTGAAATCAGTCTACGGGGGTGCCCATTTTGCACACGCCTGTTTATGTTTAGTTGCCTCATCTGTCCTGGAAAAAAAAAAATGCATACTGGGACCTCACACCAAAAAGGAGGGAAGGACAAAGGGAAATATTGAGAAACAAAAGAGCAAAATTAAGGAAAAAGACTTGGCTGTTAGATTGTTCAAACTGATGCAGCAATACCTGTGATCAGAAACCTTGAGTTCTGCTCTCCCATAATGCAGTATTCTTCCCGGATCAAAGTATTCCTGCGACTCCTGACCTTCTGATCTCTTTCTGAATCGCTGCTTGCGGCGCCTCCACAAGATCCGATCTGTCCAGGCTGGGCTGCGATTCTTCTCGCTTGTATCGTAGTCATCGGAGAAGAGGTCATACTTGTAGGTCGGTGCGAACTGGATAGCGCCCTCATGGAAACCTTGAAATGTCTGCAAATATCGAGCAACCAAAAGGGTGTTTACTTAGTTGCCATGGTTAACAATCAACAAGCCTTGAGTAAAATGGTAAACATAACTGGTCCAAACTATAGTGCTTACAAGAAAAGGGGCTACATTGACCTTTTAAATTCATAGCAGAGTTGGTTTTTTCACTCTTGTTATGAAACTTACTTGACAGACTTTATCAGATCTTATCACACATCAGTGATAAATAACAATATATGTATTTGTGCTCATCGGGCTTGAGTGCTTACTTGTGTGTGATCTTGGCAGACTAAAATTGGCCATAAAACCCTTGCACAACGCGGAACGGCACCTCCGCACCTAATGCGCGCCCTTCCATTTTGGGAATCAACTCTTTGATTCTTGAGTACAGTTTGATTCCTAAAATGGCGAACAGGACAGGCGTGTATACCTGTGTTGTGCAAGTTCCCTACAAGACGAGGTGGTTAAATGAGTTCAGTCCACCAAAGTCGACTAAAGAGGTCTATGCTCGCTTCAATCCTTTAAAAGATTGTCGCAGATCACAAAATAAAACTTTTGATAAAACACACTTGCAATTCTGTCAGGAATGCCAGAATAACGAAACACAAGATACAGGGGAATATAAAAATTGTCAACAAAAAGACGAAAGGTTGAAGAGCAGTGCATTGCCAAACCTTGTTCGTGATTTTAATAACAATTGACTTAGTTATGGCCCCTTCTTACCTCCTATTTCTCTGTTGTTGTACAGTTATCAATGTTTTTGTAACAGTAGGCCTACATTGTTTATATTTGTAACTTGTAAGTTAATTTGACTGAAACCTTTGTTCCTTGTGCCACTTCAGTAGCTTTGTTTGTGTACATGTAACTTGTTATTTTAGTTCTTATGTTGTTACATTCTTATGTTTCCTTAAATGTGTGTACATTTATTGTAAATTTACTTGCAATTCGGCTGATAAATATTTAATGAACCACTCCTGCAAGTAATTTTATTTAATTATTTATAATAATTAGTTCGGGTTGTGAAGCCAAGGACTCTCAGAAAAGCGAACTTAATCACTGTACTAGCCAAGAACCCAATGGAGAGAAGACAAAGGAGGAATACCCCAGATAAATATTCCCAGGAAAACCTAAGCAATCACAGACGGACTGATAAGCTCCCAGCTGGTTTTGAACCCGAGTCCCAGCGGTGGAAGGCCAGGAAAAAACCACTCTGCCAACCTGAACACCCCATGATACTAATAACGCTTACATTTCCCTCCTTTTTCTGCTGTAGTAACTGATCGGAACTCTTCAATGCCTCGTAGTTTTCTTGAGCGATGAACTCCTTGAGTTGCTCCTTCTCCATGTCAATGCGGTAGTTGAAATCACCGCACCAGAAGACGTAATCATGAGTTGCCAATGTCCGTCCCTAGTAGAGAGTGAGATATAATTACGTTATTTGCTTGGTAATGACTAACACTTTACAAACCTATATTCTGAAAACCCTATGTTTGCCAATTCTACAATGTATGTTCATGTACATGTGTATCCACTTGTGATATAAATGTTTGGGTTAGGGTTAGGATTAGGATTTTGTCCAGGAAATTACATTAAGATTGTCAGAACAAGACATGTCAGAACATAATCATGAGTTGCCAACGTCCGTCCCTAACCCTTTGCGTGCTAAGGGCGCAAATTTGCGCCCGCAACGTTTATTCCCTCACTGCTGTGGGCGCATATTTGCGCCCAACAAAACTTGCTACTTGTTTGCATACAACCAAGTTTTCTTTTGACCCCTGACATGCATCCGGGTACTTTTTGTACACTTCGATACATAGAAGCCATGTTACGAACGAATACGCGACAATTTTTCATGAACAAATCCTGTAATTTCCGAGTTTTTCCGTGACTGTTATCACCTTAAAACAAAAGGCAGTAACAATGGACGCTGCAGCAGCATTCTGGAAGATTTTTGCGGATTCTAACTCAGGAAAATCAGGGTTTGAGGATGTTTTGGGAGACGATAGCGACGATAATGCTTCAGTTGGGTTATGTCTATTGACATCGGGCCAGATATCGGATACATATCTATCAACGATGGGGCCGAATCCGACGACGACGATGGCATCGTTCCTATGCAAGGAGGGGAACAGGGTAGAACAGTCCAAGGTGTTGGGGATGCCGTTCGGTGTGCTTTGGAAATGTGTATTTATTCTAAATTCTGCAATCGAAATCAATTCTGTTTGAACTACCTGGTTGCCAGTATTATACTCAACATTTGTCTTATTTTGCGTTTTGCAATAAAACAATTCCTTCACACAGAAAAAAACTCATAGTACAACCATGTGTTATTTTAATGATTGTGCAAAAAGATTCCAGTGGGCAGGGAATAGTGTGTGTAGGGAATGGTAGCATGCAAAGGGCTAAGAGAGAGTGAGATATGATTATAGTTATACAAATTTCTGAGATAGCTGAGAAGCTAAATTTGCAAAGGATGCGGCCTACAATGGCTTGCAAACAGGCCTTTGGTAACCAGCCACATCGACCCATAAATACATGTACACAGGTATGACCACGGAGCACAGCCAAGATCGAAAGTATTTGATTTTTCCAGAGGGTGGAAAACTGGAGTAGAGAACCAACACACAACTCTACTCACATAATGACCTTTTGCCAGAAATCAGACGAGGGCCAAAGTGGAGAGAAACGAGTGCTTTAAGCACAAGCCACACATGCCACTTTATAAATTAATTGAGTTTTATAATTTGGTTTCATCTACCATGGACAATTAGAGGGAGGAAAACTGGAGTAGAGAACCAACACACAACTCTACTCACATAATGGCCTTTTGCCAGAAATCAGACGAGGCAGGGCTCAAATTTGACACTGGACCGATGGCCTGAGGACAGTGATTTTAGCCTCGGGCCAGTAATCTCATGACTGGACAAGTCCAGCGGTCTTGTGTTTGTGTTCAAATGTTGACTTTCAGTCTGATAAATATAATTCTGATGATTATCGAAGACTACTTACCCATAATACACAAATGAGATCAATCTTCTCTAAGTGCTTTTTCAAATTCAAACAGTTCAATTATTAACCTGTGTAGACATTTTTTCTTCTCACTTCAATTCTGGTCTTGTACACAAAATTCTGGTCCAGTAAATATTTTGAGCTACATGTACAAGCCCTGCGGTCTTGTGGGTTTTTCCCCCAAATTCTAGCCCTGCGAGGGCCAAAGTGGAGAGAGGCGAGTGCTTTAAGCACAAGCCACACATGCCACTTAAATTAATTGAGTTTTATAATTTGGTTTCATCTACCAGTGACAATTTATCTGCTCAGAACTACAGTCAAGTTGTATGGGTTTCATGCAATTGCTTTTGCATATTTTAGAGCTCATGGTAAATAGGGTTTATTGATCAAGAGTGGTATTCAAAGTATTTGGCAACAAGAAACATTCATTTTCTAATTAAAAAATTAATTTGTTGAATTTGATTTATTTTCTTCAAGCTTATACGAATTAGTAATTTTTAATGACCTTTTGATCATTACCAACTGAAATTGCAATTAATAACCTGGCTTGTGTGAACAATGTGGTTATGGCCATGTAAATATTAAAATATGTCAGCATGTGCTGACAATGTACCTTTTTGAAAGGTTTGAAAAACAACTTACCATGGGGAACATAACTTTGCGTGATATCTCGGCGTAGTCGTCATTGCGATCTTTGACCTGGGACTGGCCGGCGGCAAAATGGCCGCAGATGAAACACAGCGATGTGCTGTGGAAGAGAAATCTGATGGCCACAGCTCCCTTGTTACCCGCTGCTCCCTTCATTCCAGTTTTGACAGTTTCCAAACCAACATCCCTTGAAAAACAAAATCAAATCAAGTGCTTTTATGTTAATTGTTCCAGCTGCCGAGCTGTTTGACGAGGTTGACCTAATGATCACGTTAAGCTAATGAAAGAAGTGGTGCAGTAAGGCTGGGTTCATACTTCCTGCGAATGCGAATGTGAATGCGGTACAAATTTTGACGTCACAAATTCGCAACGAATAATTCGGAAGAGTTGACTTGTGCTTAACCCCTGCGAAGCATTCGCAGCGAAAACAGCCCTGTGACGTCAAAATTTGCTTAGCATTCGCAGGAAGTATGAACCGGGCTTAAGGGAGAGTCTTAAAAGTCTTGATGGTAGGAACCTTCTGATTGGACCAGATAAGTGCTCATGGACTATTGGTTGGACTGCTAGAACAGCCTGTTAGGACGTTCACAATACTAATCTGCGTATTCACTTGTGTAAAATTGCTCCCAAATGTCGGCACATTGACGCGGTCAAGCCGAACATTCAGGCAATCCAATGGATTGCGGGGGTGTGCCAACGAGAAAATTCTTTTGCACACAGAAAATGCCTGACTACTAGAGTTCTCCCTATATCAAAACAATGAGCCCCTTACAGGGTTCGAACTGTCCTCTCATCAGCATGCTCAGTGGTCAGTCATTTCGATTCAGAGGGAAAAAGTTGTTCCAGCATGAACCTTATAATTAGTAGGCTTTCAGAGTTTACAATGTTTTTATCCTTAACCCTTTGAACCCGAAAGGCCGCAAAACCGGCCGCACACACAAAGTACAATAACCCGAAAGGCCGGTTTTCCGGCCTCGGAACAGGTGACTAGTGGATCATGTGACTTTACGCGGTCATGTGACCACTTTGCGATGACATCACGTATGCCAGCGTTTGTAACGTGTCGGATAATGGTTCAATGTTATTTTTCGTGAAATTTCTCCATGAAAATTGGCCAAAATGGCAGGAAATACGATGGATACGGATGAGGCACTGCAAAAGGTACTCGATGAAGATTCACAGGAGGACATGGATGTTTCAGATTACGGAAATAATAGTGATTTTGAGGACGAAACTGACGATGAAAGTGACACACTTGTAAAGCTATGATTCTGAAGCTTTGCAGGCAAGTAGGCATACATGTATGCATTCAGTGTCCGATAGTGACATGAGTGGAGATAATTAATACTAATTATTACGCATTCTATTGAATGTCATTCAAATTTCATGCAAATAACTCAGGGTGGAGGTACCGTACCTATATAATAGGTCAGGGTTCAAAGGGTTAACAAACCTGTATAATACCTTTATAAGAGGAAGGGAAGTGACTGATTCAATTTTGTAATGTACTCATTTTAGGGAAAAAGTTACAAGCCTCTAACCTCACGTTGAAATGGTGTAAATTGCCATTGCATTTGATACCCTTCCAGTGCAAAAATTGTCAACATCAAAAACATCCGATAACATCATTCTGAGAAAAATGGGTCACTATATTTTTGTACAGGGATTTTTTGGTTCATAACTGACTTTTTCTGAGCGAAATTTGAAACATGATGTCAGTGTAATTCAACAACTAACGGATCTTTACATTCCAAGGAGGAATTTTTTCGACAGTCAAAATGTCACATTCAAGGCCGCTTTGATTTAATTTGATTGAAAGTCAGGGCTGAACATCCCTGTTCAACAATTTTGATGTTACTTTTTCCCAGAATGATATCATCAGATGTTTTGGATGTTGACAAATCTTTGCTCTGGAAGGATATTGAATAAAATGGCAATTTACATGTACACCCTTTTAGCGTGAGGTTAGCGACTTGTATTTTTTCCCCACTCACATGAGGACTCTATCTATGAGAAAATGAGAACAAAACAAAATTGAACTGGTCGCTCCCCTTCCTTTTTAACAAAAAGGTTTATGATTACTAATCCTGTCTTTACATTATGACTGAATAATTACAGACGACAAAATTGATTGTCCATGTACTAAGCAACACTGACTGCATCATCAAGATTTATGTTCTTACCTGATGTAGGGAGCATGGTGTGGACGTATGAAGATGTACAGACACACACCAACGAGTTGTTCACATGTGAGCAGAATGTACTTATGATCCCGTGAGAGTGTCTTCTGTAGCTCCATACTCCACTTCTTCAGGTTATTAGCACTGATACAAAAACATAAAGATAATTTGGGGTTGAACGCAAAAATGGTTACTGGAGCAAGCAGGATTTGAACCAACGACCTCCGGATTAATGTGCCGGCGCTCTACCAACTGAGCTTTCTAGCCCTACATCATGTACGTTGGGGATCTCCTTAATTTTGTCAATATATTGTTTGGTGGGTGCCAGTCAGAAACCATGCAGCCTGTAACTGCCGTGTAGCTAGGGATCACACCCAGGTTTTCTATACAACCTGGGAAGCGGCAGCCAAGGGACTACATTAAGGGGATGCAACTGAATGTTTATTATTTGAACCACATAATACATACACCTGCTAACACAAAATTCGTGCAACAACAAACTTGAAAAGTAATAAAGTTTCACAGATGTCAAAAAGTTTGAAAAAAGATGCAGTACGTGGAATAAAGCTGTTGGAATGGCTCTTTGTTCTTCACCTCACCAAAGCCAGAGAGTATGGGTGAGAAAAAACAGAAAGCCTGGTTTCACGCTAAAAAATCCTGATAGGAGGAACCAGATCGGACAAACTGGTGGCACATTTACCAAGAAAATATCTGTAGAAAAGACAGAGACTGGCTAGAGACCTACGGTGGGAAAGAGCTTGTAATTTTGATAACAACCCTTCAACAACAAGATTAAAAATAAAGACAGGCAGAAGCTTCGACCCAAATGTAACAACAGTACTCCAGTAGGGGATGTATAGATGTCGTATACAGGTAGAGAGTAGCATCAGGATATGGGTTACCAGGCAAGAATACAGTATGATGCACACTGCTCTCGACTGGTTTCCTGCCGAGTTCTGATACACATATGTTTTCAAGGTTTCAAGGTTTATTTCCACAGTATCAAATCTTATACAGGCAACAGTATGTAATGTTTCAATAATAATACAGTTAAGCTACATTGTAGGTTGATATAAATACACTTTGGGGATACTGCAGAGTGCAGGGGAGCTCACTAAGAAGCAAAGCTTATAAGCGTGAGCCCCAAACTGGTACGCTCATTGAGCCCAAACCAAAGACCCATGTAACTTCGAATACATAGGTTGAATAATTAGTTAAAATAGCATAAGGTACACATGTATGGCTAAAGGAGTGCCTGTATTACATTAGCACAAATCGTATGAAACTACAAAACAGTAGACATTAGCAAGTGACTGAAGTTTGTTCAATGAAATCGTGCCTTACCTGGTGCTGATAATATTCCCAGCGTTGAGGTCCACCATTTCTTCAAACCCTATGGCGTAAATGTCCACCGGCTGACTGAAGTCAACACCTTCTTCAGAGCATCCTGTGAAACAATCAAGGATGTGGTTGGGAAAAAGGTAAACAAAATTCCTCGCAAAATGTGTGCCTCGGTCTTGAAAGACCCTTAAGAGTCTTCAGGAATGGTCCAGAAGATACAGCAGGGCTCGAATTTGGGGAGAAAATCCACAAGACTACAGGGCTTGTAGCTCAAAATCTTTACTGGACCAGACATTTTTTTACAAGACCTGATTCAAAATGTGAAAAAAAAAAAAAAAACTTGCTGCCACAGTTTAACATGCATTTGACTGCTTTTACATGTACATGTATATGAAGTCGAACTGAGACAAGTAAAGAGAAGAGTATACTTGATTACTCATAGAATTGAAAGATAATTTATCAGACCCAAAGTCCACACTTGAACAATTTGTTACTGTTATTCAATTGAAAAACAAAAGACCATCGGACTTGTTAGGTCATAAGTTTACTGGCCCAACACTAAAATTACTGGCCTCGGGCCTGTGGTCCAGTGTTAAATTCGAGCCCTGTACAGCCTCTAAACCTTCTGGGTGTTACAAGTTTAGGTAAACAGGTAGTGGGTAAGCTCGGGCGGTTCCAAATTGAAAAAGTAGTTATAAGATAAACACTACACCCTAGCACCTTCATTTCCCAAAGGCCAGTGACCATGAGCCATTAGTAGATGCCATTTCAATTACACCGATCCATTAAGCCACGCCCATTTCTCATTGACCAATCACAGCCGCGAAATCTGATCACCATTTGAGCCGTTTGGTGATCTTTGCACTAATGGTGATCGAGTTTCGCGGCTGTGATTGGTCAACTCGTAAGGAGGCGGGGCTTAATGGATCGATCTATTACATGTACATTGGTACTCTGTAAAGACATGAAAGAGATCTATGGGACCAGCTGCTGGTGTCAAATCTCAGAAACGTTGAAGAATATGGATGAAGTCTGACTGTTTCTTATTCAATTTCTTGAGACATATCTGTTCAATTTTTATGATTCAAAGTTGCTTGCATAATAACTTTAGACACTTTTCCCAATAAAAACATGATTCTACAAATCACCAATGTAATTGATAGGGCATTAACCTGCTCATGGTCCCTGTCATTTGGGAAGTGAAGGTGCCAGGGTACAGTGTTTATCTTATCATTACTTCACTGATAACAGTTTGTAAGATGAAACCAGTGAGTAGAATTCAAACCTTTTGGTTAATACACCAATATAGTAAGCCACGCCCACCATAGCAACTTCCTAGCAACGACCAAACGTGTCGCGTGTCTGGCACGTTGTACACAGCCAGATGAGTATTCGGCCCACCGCATGCACGCACTAACCCAGTGGATACACTTTTCTCTGTTTGACCTCGGCTTTGGAAATGGCAAAAAATATACATTCCCTCTCTTGTCAGGGTATCAAGTTTATAAGGAATTGCCTTGAACAAATGACAAAAAAGCAAATTCAACGAAACGTGTGTAGTAAACAATACAAACAAATCAGAATTTTGCCGGACAAAATGGCGGCAATTTGTGGGACCTTAAATCACGTGTTGTGATTGGTCAATTTGTCAGGGGGCGTGGCCTACTGGATCGTTGTATTGGAGTTTCGCATAATGAAGGCCCTTGACCCTTGACCCTATCACCAACCCACCTTGACTGGTAGTCTGTATCACCTTTGGGTTATCTAGCAGCCAGTCTGTCATAGACTGATTCTTGTACGCGATACTCCTGAAATGGCGCCCTCCGTTGACGTTCCACGTCCCGACGCATACTCGCAGACTTACAGAGTCGGTAATGTCGTCTTCACGTTCACACACTGCACGTAGAATGCTGGGAGAGGCTAAGGGAAAGAAAATGTACAAATAGATTTGAAACGACAAACTAGGGAAACCCGTCTGGTATCACGTGCACAGTAGTAATCATGAATAGCTAATTTCTTCATAAAAAAGGGGTCCAGCCTATTTTACTACAAAACCTTGGTCTGGTTGAACACAAAAGCAGGTCTGGTTGAACACAAAAGCAGATCTACAGTGTACAACCAGGGTAGCATTTTGGTCATACTGGTTGTGAACAACAGGCTTGCGTTAGAACCATATAATATTTTATTGAAGTTCCACACAGAACCATAACAGTTAAAAAGAGCAATCTTTGGAAGTTTTAGAGCACCAAAGTTGATTCAACTTTTATGAAGTAGATTTGGTGCCTAGATGGATAAGTGAAACCTTTGTATTGGTTAAATATACTTAACATATTTGTTAAGGAAGAAAAACACCACTGTTTAATTTCAGTCTGAAAGCTTACTGACTATAAAATTCATACTAGAACATGTGTTTCTGTAAATATTTCCCTCTGAAATTAAAGTCACCTGAAAATAGAATTTTTTTTTTTTTTAAATACAAGAGTATATGTATATTAACAATAAAACAATTTTTTGAGTAATTGTTTGTCAGTATTTATATGTTAACAAAATGTATAAAGTTGTTTGGGGGCGACTCCGCCCATCCCTTTTTGTGACGTCAATCGAGGAAGACTTCGCCTCGATTGAACATCGACCCCACTCGAACTTGCCTGCATTTACGTTGTATATACACGTGCAAGTAGTGAGATACAATTGTACGTTTCGTTTGGTTATCCAAAAGGGGGTTTTTTCTTGCATTTTTCCAGCGAAAATTGCTGCTGGATGCAGCAAAACGACTAAAGATGGGGTCAGCCAGCATTTTTTTCCTGCAGATCCCAAATATAGGCAGTTACGGGCATCAAAAGTTAGGCTAACGAGGGCAAAGTGGTCCGGTCCGACGTCGTTTTCAGCGCTAGGCAGCAAACACTTGGATAGCCCGGGGATTTTTTCGTTGGTAGTAGTGTGCAAGGGAAGTTGCAGTGAAGCTTAGGTTACCAGCGAAATGTTTCTGGTGGAAAAACAATACCTCGTATTATCTGTGTTCTCGTTATGACCATGCTCGTATCTTCTGTTTTTAAGACATAGAAACGCGCATGGGACAGTTCGGGACCGGTGAAAAACCTCGTATAAACTGGCGTCTCGTATTGGTCGACTGTACACTGTCCTAGGATTGCATTGGGTGGTGACGTCCGAATACGAAAACGCATCATACTGATCAGGTACCCAGACGTAATGTACGGGGCCAGACTACACATTTTCTCCTGCCTCGATTGACGTCACAAACAGCGCCTTGTAAAGGGGGGCCTATTTTTTAATTTGTAATTAAAAGAAAAATACAATTTTTTAACCTTAGTAAATTGTTTATTCACATTCCACTCATAAAAATGTATATATTAATGACAAAAGCTTTATTTTGAAAAAATACCACTGCCAGGTGCCTTTAAGTCATACTCAAGGCAACAAACATGTGGCCGAGCAGTAACGAGCACCGGCTCAAGCTCTGGTGTTTCTGATCAGCAGAGTGTGGGTTTGAGTCGCGGTCTTGACATTTGTGTCCTTAAGCAAGACACTTAACCATTATTGCTTCGTCCTTCGGATGAGATGTAAAGTCGTTGGTCCCGTGCGTTGTGTAATGCACGTAATACCCACTGCACTTATCGTAAAGAGAAGGGAAATGTTCCGGTGTTCCTGATTTGATTGGCTGCATATTGCGACACAGCACCTTGTAAACCATTACATGGTGCTAAGAAAAGGTCTCATACTTCAAAAACGTAGCTCCACATACCTTGCAGGAAAAAATACTGAGCGCTTTGAGACGGGTGTGAAAAAACGCTTTATAAGAATGTATGCTTGAGAGTTTGGACAGATGAACCTTGAGCCTTGAACAAATTGTCTCAAAGATAATAAATGGCGTGGCGTGCCGTGGCCGAGCGGATAAGAGCACCGGACTCAAGCTCTGGTGTTTCTGTTCAGCAGAGTGTGGGTTTGAGTCGCGGTCGTGACACTTGTGTCCTTAAGCAAGACACTTTAAAAACCATTATTGCTTCGTCCTTCGGATGGGACGTAAAGCCGTTGGTCCCATGTGTTGTGTAATGCACGTAAAAGAACCCAGTGCACTTATCGAAAAGAGAAGGGGTTCGCCCTGGTGTTCCTGGTTTGATTGGCTGCATATTGCACCACAGCACCTTGTAAACCATTACATGGTGCTATATGTATGTAAAAGGAAAAGGTCTCAAACTTCAAAAAGTAGCTCCACATATAAACCTTGCAGGAAAATACTGACTGTTGAAGCGCCTTGAGCGTCACTGAGTGACGGATATGAGCGCTATATAAGAAGCCACTATTATTATTATTATTATTATTATTAATAAATAAATTTATTTTTCCACTCACCATGGAGATGACTTTTTGGTAGAAGCGCCCCTGCTTTGTCAGCGAGTTCGCCGACGAGGGAGTTGCCTAGCAACAAGATATCAATGGCTTCTTGCTTGCTGCCATCGAAAAAATTATTCTGGATGGTGCGAGTTACGGATCGTGCGCCATCACGCAGCTTCCCAGCCTAACAGAGAAACAAAAGGAGAGAGTATGAAGCAGTGACCAGTCTTGTTTATTTTTTGTATTGTTCCATTTGCTGCAATTTATAATGTGTTATACATGTATGCTTTTGGTATAGTTCTTTTGTAAGGGGCGCAACATAAACCTTTATTGTAGGGAACCCAAATGCGCCCTCAGTGTTTATATTATGAAGTTAACTTTGGGGTTGCGACCTGTAGATTTACGCTCTTTTCTTTTGGTAGCTTTTAGCACGAGAGAGCACATTATAATTGGTCTGTATTTCTCTCCATTTTGGCCATGGCCATGCTCCACAAACTATTAATTTGGGAGAGATAGTTTCGTAGAACTCTCTGTGAGTATTATATTATCTTAAATTACCTTTTGATTCAAGAAATATTGTGATTTATAGGGCTGTTTCAATCGGTATAAATTATATTGTATACTTGTATGTGTGTAGCCAGCCTCGTGTTGTGCTGACCTTTTGCCCTTTAACTGTACATAAGTGACTGTGTGCATTTGTATTGTATGCTATTTTGAGTTCGATGTGCTGTATTGCATTGAAGAATTAAAATCAGTATGGGAGATCATTATTATATTTAACACGTCATCTATAGAATTTGTTTGTTACTGCTCTCTTGGTGATACTCGTCCTTTTTAAATAGAGGACCGGTCTCCTTCCCGTGTCTCTACATTATCATTACTACTATTATTATGATTATGTACATTGCATGTTAGCACAACAATGGTGTTGTGTGTCGTGGCCAAGAAGTTAAGAACACCACACTCAAGCTCTGGTGTTTCTGATCAGCAGAGTGTGGGTTCGAGACCCGGTCATGGCACTTGTGTCCTTGAGCACGATACTTAACCATTATTGCTTTGTCCTTCGGATGGCACATTAAGTCATAGGTCCCGTGTACTTGGATTGGTAGTGAAAACTTTTCATGGAAGAGTATTGGTTCACCCCAGTGTTTCTGGTACACATAGCAAGCACCCTTGTTTACAGGTTTCCTCAGTCTTGCGAGCTACAGTGACTAAGTTCACTTTGAGGCATCCTTGGTTTCAATACTAATAACAATTCTGGACAGGATCAAAACCCTATCTTAAAGGCAAAGCATACCTGTGGTTTTTGGAACCTTTAAATTGTTTTAATCCTATAAATGTATACAATAAAACTAATCTGCGAACATTTCATCTCAAAAGTTGGAAGCGTTTTTGAGATATCGCCAAAAATCCGGAGCGAATATGTCCACGCAGGAAGAATAATCCCTAATAGCAATGTAGGATTACACAATCTGAGAAACGTTTCTGACAGAACATTTCTCAGATTCAAATTTTGCGGCATAAAAAACTTATATCCTACGTATACATGTACATAACCTTATTACTTCGAAGTGAAATATTTCTCAAGATGCTTTATACTATCGAAAGCTGCTGTACATGTACATGTACTTCTAACAATACGTTTTGATTGCCATTAATTTTAAGAGTGATTATCAACCATAAACTTTCCATTTAAAAAGGAAGGGAAGTGACCAATTCAATTTTGTTTTGTACTCATTTTCTCATAGATAGAGTCCTCATGTGAGTGGGGAAAAAATATAAAGTCTCTAACCTTACGCTAAAGCAATAGTGGATTGTATTGACTTGTCACACAGTGAGAGGGTTGACTTTTTATCACACAGCCACAACCCTGCTGGTTTTAAATGGCCAATTAAGACTTCGTTGCCAGTCTTTTATTCCCTTATTCAAATTAAAAAGGAAACAAATATTGTGCCTGTAATACTTAAAGAGGAGGGGAAATGGCCAATTACATTTTTGTGATGTACTTATTTTCCCATAGATAGAGTCCTCATGTGAGTGTGGTAAAAATTACAAATCTCCACCATCTTGTTAAAATGGTGTAAATTGCCATTTTATTCAATATCCTTCCAGAGCAAAGATTTGTCAACATCCCAAACATCTGATGACATCATTCTGAGAAAAATGGACCTCAACATTCAGTCCTGACTTTCAATAACATTTAACCAAAACAGCCTTGAATGTGACATTTTGACTATCAAAAAATTCCTCCTTTGGAATGTAAAGATTTGTTATTTGTTGAATTACAATGACATCATGTTTAAAATTTGGCTCATAAAAAGTCAGTTATGAACCGAAACATCCCTGAACAAAAATGTAGTGACCCATTTTTCTCAGAATGATGTCATCAGATGTTTTGGATGATGACAAATTTTGCACTGGGCAGGTATCAAATGCAATGGCAATTTACACCATTTTGATGTGAAGTTAGAAACTTGAATTATTTTTCCCCGCTCACATGAGGACTGTATCTATTTGAAAATGGGTCCATCACAAAATTTAATCGGTCACTTCCCTTCCACCTTTAAAGGGTCTGTATACGTTTGGTAATGACTCTGAAAATTAATGGCAATAAAAACTTACATGGTAATAAGTACAGCAGCTTTAGATAGTATCATGCATTTTGAGAAACTTTTCACTTTGAAGTACTGCGGTTATGGAATAATATCACTTTTTATCCCATAAAAATTTGAATCTGAGAGGCCGTAACGCTTCTCAGAATGTGTATTCCTATAGGGAATATTCTTCCTGCGTGGAAATATTCGCTCCGGATTTTCGGTGATATCTCAAAAACGCGACCACCTTTTGAAGTGAAATTTTCACAGGTTAGTTTTATTGGATACCTACATTTATATGGTATTAACACAATCAGTAGGCTCCAATTACCAAACGTATGCAGCACCTTTAAGTGATAACACTTACCCTGGTCCTACCCTCTAGTGCCCCAGTACCAGCATAGATTCGACTGACGTGATCCCCGTTCAGCGCCCAGATGGTCCTGTAGACCTCCTCAAATCGAGACAGCATCTGGGGCTTGTTAGCTAGACCAAAAGCTTCTAGCTGCTTTGGAATCATCTACATAAAACGGTACATTCAGAGGAAAATGTTAAAGAGGGGGGGGCGCCAAATTTAAGGACAAACTCAGTTTTGTGACTTTCAGGTAGGGTCTTAGATTGGTTTTATGTCAACATAGTTCAGATTTATAAGAAAAATATGAGCAAAGATACAATACAAGTCACATGTAAAAGTTTCAGCTGAATTAAGTGTCTACTTGCTGAGAAAACAGCAAAACAAAAATTGAGGTACATGTATTTTCACCTGAATGTTGAATCTATCCATGTTTTAACAGTTTAATAGCGAGGTGACAGTGGGTACCAACTGCATCTCTTGACACAGCATTTATGAATGGACACCAACTCTCAGAAATTTGAGAAATGATTCATGCATGCATCTTTTCTCAGATTCAAATGTTTTGGGATGAAAACTATAGATAGGTTGCAGTATGACGTAAGTCGGCCATCTTTACGGGCAATTTGGAACACACAGTCATGCGTTACGCGTGAGAACAACGTGCAGCACGCGCACATTTCACAAAACTCATTGCGTGATTGGTTAGTAAACGACGCGGCTGCGTTAATAATTTGAGCGCTTGACGCGCCTGCAAGCCAAAATGCGATTTGCCCGTAAAGATGGCGTCTACTGGGAACTATCTATTAAAACCAAATTACTTCTCAAGGAAACCTTTCTAAAAATAGTTTATACTATCAACAGCTGCAGTGCTTCTCACCAGGTTAAGTCTTTTAAAAATAGTTTATACTATCAACAGCTGCAGTGCTTCTCACCAGGTTAAGTCTTTTAAATTTCAGACAGGTTGATTTCAGTAAAGTTTACTTGAAGTTGAAATCTGGTAAGGGTAAAGATTACGAGGCTACTTCTCTACCCGTGCAACACACACGATACAGGCACCCCATATGCTTAATATGCAAATTAGCACTCCGATGTTCATAGAGTGCTGTGGGTATTAAGTCTATTACCTATTAATTTCAGGTGTTTCTTTAAATAAATATTCACTATTGTATACACGTCAATCAAGTTGAAATGGTGGAGTGTTGATAAAACTTCTTACCAGCAGGCCAAAGAATGCTTGGACAGCATTGGTGCGATCTAAACAGTCCAGGCAGTTTGTTCGTATCGTTCCAGTCTGCACTCTGCATCAGAAAATACCACAAAACACGCATATTAGTTTTGAGCCACTACATCCTACCTTTATCATACATGTACATCGGATTTTATCCTGCAGGATAAAGACTATTGTTTTTCTCATTTCCTAAAAACTATGGCATTTCAAGCAAAACTATTTCTAGGGAAGTTTTCCACCATGACCATCTTTATACCATATAAGTTATGTGCACTGTGCAGGGCTCGCTTTTTTTTTGGAGACCACAATCCTTGTTACTCAAAATGTTTACTGGACCAGAAGTGTTTGTACAAGACCGGAATCAAAATGAGAAAAAATTTGCTGACACAGTTTAATGCATTTTACTGATTTTCTGAACAAGCAGTGAGACATGTTAAAGAAGATTTATCTCATTTGTCTTTATGGGTATTAAGTATACTTCATTGCTGAAAAGAGTTGAAAGGTATTTTATCAGACTCAAAGTCAACAATTGAACATCATTTGTGAGTAATATTCAATTGAAAAACACAATACAGCCAGACTTGTCCTCTCTTCAACTTACTGGACCGACACTAAAACTACTGGTCGCTCCTGTAGTCCAGTAATGATGTCATCAGATGTTTTGGATGTTGACAAATTTTGCACAAGGCGGGTGTCGAATGCAATGGCAAATTACACCATTTTAATGTGAGGTTAGAAACTTGTAGTTTTTTCCCCCACTCACATGAGGACTACCGCTGTATGTCTATTTGAAAATGAGTACATTACAAAATCGAATCGGTCACTTCCCTTCCTCTTTAAGGGAAAATGCTGTAGTCGAGTCTGAAAAGGAGAACGCTGCCAAACAAACCCTTCTCAGCAATGATCTGTTTCTACTCACTTCCTAATCTTGTCCCCCTCGTCAGGATGGAAGAACTCAAAGGCGTCCAGGAACTTTTGGATCTTGGACTGCAGCACCCTTAGGTAATCCTTCTGGCGAGACATCTGGTGGTAGTCAAAGAGGATATGGGGGATGTCTTGGGAATGCGGGGAATTCTTGTGATGGTTCTGATGAGGCAGAAAATACAAAGAGAAGAGATTTTAAACCTAAATTCGCCCGAATGGTCACAGTACATAACCACTATATGGGATTTGAGGCATTGCTTGGTGTGGTATCAATGTATGCGGTAACACCATGTGTTTATCTACTTGCTGGGTAGATTTATTCTACTGCCGCGGAGTAGATTTTTCAGAATTCGGGAGACTTGGGGAGACTTCTCAATTCTGAAAAGAACTGTCCTGCTTATTAACTACTACCTGGACAGTCCCGGCCGATTTCCTACCTCCGCCCAGGTAGTAGTTAATAAGCAGATTGACAGTTCTTTTCAGAACTGAGAACAGTTCTTTTCAGAACTGAGAAGTCTCCCGAATTCCAAATAATCTACTCCGCGGCAGTAGAACAAATGGCAAGACAGTTCTCAAATAACAAAATCTACCTAGCATGTAGACATACACATGGTGTTACCGCAAACCAAATATACATACACTGTACATGTACATAAACACTGTTCCTGTCTACATTACAGGAAAGCTCCATTAAATAAAGAGGCTAAAATAACCCATTCTTTTTGCCTGGCAGCTAACACCTGTTTTCTCCATGTAATACCTTTTCCAAACAGTGGAGCTAGTAGTTGGATCGTGCACAAACCAGTAGTGCTGCTGACTGTCCCAGGCGAAGTAAATGCTCATCCATTAAGTGTAATGACCTACATGTACATGTAAGTAATTAAAGTTTTTGTGGCCATCTTTACTTGCATTGATAGTAATTTTTTGATTGGATAACGATGCATAAAAATTGCCTGCAGCATGTGAGACTTCTGTCAAACTCCTTGTATGATTAATCGGTGAACCACTTGGCTGTGTTAGAGAATGCTTGATGCAGCTCAAAGTTGCCGGTAAAGATGGCATCTATAAGGAAATATCTATAGACCTTTCTATTGCAACGTCACAGCCCGAGTTTTTGCCAAACGAGGTTGGAAAACTATGGAAAGCCATAACTTCAAATCAAAAACAGATAGCCAAATTTGTAGCAATGTTACACAAATATGCAAAAATTGAATTTGTTGGAAACAAATCAACCAATCATGGGAGGCATTTCAGTTCATGAATCTTTACAGAAAATAATGAATTTTGGTCACAATTTTTGTTAACACGATTGATTGTTTTGCTAACATTTGGCCGTCCATGCCTGGGCGCACTTTGTTGATCAACAATGGAAAGGTCTATAGCAACACTTTGAATCGGTGAACTGTTTCTTCACCACAATTTCATAAAACATGTTAAAAGCAGATTGTTTTGTGCTTCGGGAGAGGCCCTGTGTTTTGTTTGATTGTGGTTGCCTCATTAGAATGAAACTGTCTTTCATGCGGATGAGCGATGCGTAGGTGTATGAAATACAAATGCTGAACATTGCCTGGGGGTTGGTCAGGGATAATTGTCAGAGATTTACCTGGAATGCCTTGCTCAGAAGATCTTCCCCTTCTTTGCTTCCAAGGAGGTTGACGATAGCCTGGTCTCCATACTGAGTCTTTATCATGGACATATGCCTACACATGATAGTAAAAAGAACATGTGAATTATCAACAACTGAATTACATGTATGATAGCCTGGTTTCCATACTGCACGTATTGAGTCTTAATCATGGACAAATGCCTAGTGAAAAGAACATGCAAATCATAACAAATTAATGTTGATAACCGTTTGCAAAGCTAATGAACGCAAAGTATACAAAAAATAATTGTAGCCTGTTGTCGATACAAATGGATGCATTAAGGATAGCCCACACTGAGGTGTGAGAAGCAGAATTTGGGATTGAAAATTAAAAATATTGGAAATTTGGAATTCAGATTTAAAATCGGATATTTTCACGGTTTAATCATGAGACCACTGAGCAGGCGCGATGACGAGAGGACAGTTCAAATCCTTTTTTTAGCTGCAGTTACTCCAAACAATTTTATAAGAGTCTTGCAGGAAAAAAAAAACATTTATCAGCAGGCAAACAACTTAGGTGGGATTCCAACCTTTAACCCCTGCATTCTAGAGCAGATATTGTAACCACTAGACCACCGAGCATGCCCAATGATGAGAGGCCAATATGAATCCTGTAAGTAGCTGCAGTTACCGCAAACAATTTAATAGCTGATTGTATCGGGGATAAACAATAATAATTTTGGTTAAACCCGACAACAGTGTGTGAAAAGCACTAACTATAAATGTAAGTGCTGCCCCCCCCCCCCCCCCCCCCCCAGTCCTGCAGAAAAAGAAATCCACCCAGGTGGGATTTAAAGCCACGACTGGCAGTTTTTTGGTATGCCGATGGGCACATAATATTAATATTTTTGGGATGAACAAAGAAAAATTGATTAGAACGGGACTTGAACCTTAGACCTCTGGATGAACGTGCCGAGGCTCGACCGACTGAGCTATCTAGCCCTATGCTGGTGGTCTCCCTATTTTGTCAATATCTTTGCTCGGGGGTGCCAGTCAGAAGCCATACAACTGTTAGCTGCCGTGTAGCCAGGGATCACATTCCAGTTTACGATACAGCCTGGGAAGTGGCAGCAGAGGAATAACAAGGGTATGAGACATATATGGGATTTGAGGCATTGCATGGCGAGGCATCAATGTACATAATATATTTGGTTTGCGGTAACATACATGTACATACATGTACATACATACAACATAATTTTATATACCGCCATTCCATCAAGATCACAGCGGTTTGTGATGATACAAAGAGCGATACAAATCAATATGAAAATAAATACTTTTCAACGGCAAACAATCAATATGGGAAAAGGTATGTTTTCAAGTTTTTCTTAAAAACGTTCAACGATTTTGCAGAACGGAGTGTAGGTGGGAGATTGTTCCATAATGTTTGGTGCAACAAAGGAAAATGATCTGTCGGCGGCTGATTTGAGAGTCTTAGGACGAATTTTGTGTTCCACAAGCCAAGTAGAGTCTGATGATGAGCGTAGACCAGCCCGTGCTGGAGTGTAAAATGACAATGCAGATGTAAGGTATGATGGGCCAATGTCATTAACACATTTGTATACAAAGAGCATGCCATGTATATATCTACTTGCTAGGTAGATTTTGTTTTTTGAGAACTTATCTTGCTATTATTCTACTGCTGCGGAGTAGATTATTCGGAATTCGGGAGACTTCTCAGTCCTGAAAAGAACTGTCCTGCTTATTAACTACCTGGGCGGAAGGTAAGAAATCGGCCGGGACTACTACTTTCGCTTAGTGGATCGAGTTTTTTAACTTCACTGCCGCGGAGTGAGTTCTTTTTGGTCTAGCTTGCTCTAGTCATCGTCAGGAGACTGAAGAGTGTAATACATTGTTTGTCCATTTATTGGGGTTCAGAGGTTTCAGTGTAAAGTCAGTCACTGCTCTGATTGGTTCTTCTGAAAGGAGAACTGTGGTTGGTTGGCCCAGGGCTATTGTGTGTGTTGCCCATTGTGTGAGAAAGCCCATTGTGTGAGAAAGCCCTGTGTAGTGGGGCATGTCAGTAGACTGTGGGATGCCAGTGGAGTAGGGTGGTAGGGTGGTAGGATAGTATGCTAAATACAAAACATATTTTCTTTCTTCAATATAAAACAAATTATTAGACTTACCGATCAAAAGCGGGTGCCGAGGCTTCGTATCCACGTGCCATTTTCACTCTGTGTGACCCGACTTGCAGCCCCGGCTGCTCCCAGAACAGAGGGACAGATCCACGAGTTTGAACAAATGAAGACATGTTGACATCGTCAAGGAAAATCAGCTATAAAGGAAGAACAAGATTGTCCTCCTAAGTTAATTTTCTCAGGAGTGAACTGGTTGAAGAACTGGGGCGGATTGCAATAAAACAGTCTTAGTCAGCAGTCTGAGACCAGTCAGTTATAGCCAGCTATCTGCCTTAGACGGTCTTAGCTTAGTCAGTTGTTAAGCCTGTTGCAATAAGCCAGTCTTAGATAAGTCAGTGAGAAGTAATGAAACACATGTACAAACAAGAATTCCTTATAAAGCTTTAGGCGACCAGCCTGCAGTAAAACAAAGTAGTTGGCACATTTAGAGGGTGACATGAACTGCAGAGAGATTCTGCAGTCATAACTAAGCAATTTGGATTTTGGTGACAATGGCAGAGATGCCAACATTGAATTCTGAAAAAGAGTAGCACCGCCGAGCAAGTTTAGGTCAGGCATACAAGTTACAACTCACCGAGCTGTAAAAAGAGGAAAATTGTGACATTTATGATAAAAACTAATGTTTTCATCGAAAATTGCTTAATGCAAAGTGGCCTTGCTATATAAAGGCCAAACAATTATGAATTTTATTTAGGCTTGATTTAAAAAATAAATAAAATAAATTATTGATTTTATTTTTTATTTTTTTATCGGACCGCAATTTGCACTAGCTTGTGCATGAAGAGAACCATACTGCAATTCTTCCAACTAAATTCAACAAAAATGCTTTGGTTTTTGTCCCATTGTTTATTGAGAAATTAATGCTCACGGTTGTACAGACACACCACACCACAGCAGGCCATTCAAGTCTTCAATTCAAACGACTTCAGCCAGAGGAATTTTGTCAACTTGCCTTTCCAACCAATTCCATTACCACCAACTGCATTCTTTACAACTTTTTTATTAACAGTTTCCATCAGATCTTGGCCTCGATTGCGATCGATGAAATCTTTTCTTTTCGTCACTTTGAATTTAGTTGATCGATGCATGCAGCGATCGCGATGTTTCAAACAAACTCCACAACGACGTGCGCTTGCATTGCTGACAGATAAAAGTTATCACAGTGTCTGTTTGCCGCCGCATCCCACACACATGAAGCGTTAGAAAAACTGCGGAACCAGTCTCTACAAAAGCAACTGTAGAATGTATGCTGTACAAGGTGCATTGTGTCTCTGTGCTACGCGTGTCAGTGTAGGCAAATCCTGAGTGCGATAGTTTATGGGATCGGTACCTAAATTATAAGAACAAAACGGGTGTGAATTCGGTTCTGCTATCATCACTTTTAACCACGCGGCAGACAACATTTAAAGTTTTTTATTTTATTTTATCATGATACATTGTTTGTAACTACATTTACACTGGGCGGCTTGTTTATCGTATTTAATTGAAGTATTATCGTAGCGGCGTATTCACGGCTCAAAATCGTAATTTCTACGCCCAAATCGTGTATGTTGGCATCTCTGCAATGGAGGGGAAAAAAGCCTGGGACGAAATTACAGATTGAGTTAACGTTATCAATATAATAGTCTTGCCTTAGGGCTCTTAGCATGAAATCATTAACAACTAAACAGATGTAGCGCCATGTTTAAAAACAACACAAAGACCCATTATAGCCAGCTCAGCACAGGCTTAAGATTTGAGACTGGCTTAAAATATAGACCGCGGTATTGCAATCGGTCTATAATTAACCCTAACTCCCAAAGCGTTTTTACTAGAATCCATCCCTAACCCAACACATTCCAACAGCTTATACTACCATGAGATGGGAACTGTACCCAATCTTAGGGGGACGATACACAACCTAACAAACTCCAACAGGCCTTTTTTGTTTGATTTTGTTGGAGTGTGTACACTTGGCATGTGCAAAATTTGATCAGTGAAATCACACAGTACCCAACATAACATAATCCAACAACTATCTCATTAGACCATGGAGGAAAGAGCAATGCCAGACATGTACATTTCACACATCCACCATACCCACTCAATCAAATTCAAACACCATTACTTGTCAGCAAGGATACACAATCCCACAGAATCAAACACCCAATCCTAACTTCACTGTACTTAACCTAACAAAATTAAACACTTTGCCCTGTTTGAATTTGTAGGGTTAGGGATTGTTAGGGTTAAAGACTGTCTAAGCCTGTCTCAAGTTAGTCAGCTATAGAGTAGACCAGTTTAAGACCACTTGGTGCAATCCACTCCTGGTGTACGAAGTAACTATAAATAGTAAACTTAGGGGTAAACCATGTGTAAATCTCCTTTGGGAGGAGTGTTGGTATGGTCTCAACAGTTTAAACAGGTAAACTCTGATAATCTTTTCAGAGGCAACACTCCTCCTAAAACATGACTTACAGTTACACATGGTTGTACCCGCAAGTTTACTAGTTAAAGTTTCATATTTTCAAAACCATACAAAGCTCAGGCATGAGAATAGGCGATGAAAAAAAATCCGGAAAAATCTAACGCTAAAAATGCATGTCCGGATTTTGGGCAATCTCCGAATTTGTGCATGTCCGGAAATTGGGCAACTTTACTCGGGCGTCAGCGCCGCACTCGGTGAACCCCTCGGGCGTTATATGGGACCATATATGGGACCATAGATGGGACCGGGGACGAGTTAATAGGAGGAAAATACTTTTTAAAAAAAATTAAATCAGACGTATGTTGTCTAAAAAAGCAAATAAATGATCTTCCGAAATAATCCACGAAAATATGAACGGAGCAGTAATGTTCGGAAATTTAGATTTTTGGGGTCTTTAGCTGTGTTTGTGCATCATTGGGGTAAGTGTTGTCCCCTTTTGGACATTGAAAATTGTTCTTCAAACACCTTTTAGTATCTCCAAGATTATCCTGACAGTTTACAAACCGCAGCATTTTTGAAAAATAATGTGAGACGTCAACTCAAACGTCGACGATTCTCCTCACACACGTGTATGACGCACACTCATTGCAGTTTCTTCCAGGTCATACATGTGTAGTTCAATGCGTAAAAATATCTCCAGCCATAAAACACATTAAACAAATCGAAGAACTGGCGCTTTTGCCTATGAACGTGCGTGATGACGACTGGTAAAAAAGTCTAACGATTCGCGGGCATCCACACAAAACACCGTGCGCTGTCGTCAGTAGACTTTTCAATGTCTCCACACATGTTCCTTTGCAACAGTAAAAATACATGTACATGTATTACGGTCAAACCGTACCGCGAATGAAGCGGGGAATGAGGAAAGTCTACACATATCAATAGATCTAGCTGCATAATACGCGACGCAGTGCACATGGAAGAAACAAATCACCGCATATTGGTCCGGCCGCCGCCGGGACGCAATTTATTTTCGAACGGTGTAAAAATCACTGTAAAGGTAAAATTAACTAACAGTTTCTGATCGTATTAGAGAGATTAGTGAAATTTACATGTATACACCCACACCCTACCCCCCGAATTTTATATCAAATTCACACTGAACTCGGAGACCACATAATTTCAAGTGAAAAATCCGGAATTCCGGAAAAATCCGGAAGATTCTCATGCCTGAAAGCTTCAAACATCACATTTACACAGCTACAAAGTAGCGTCCCAGCAATGGCAGAAACAGCGACCAGGAAAAGGATACAACAATGGCACAGATTACTGAAGTCATGAATGGAAGATCAAGCTTCTTCTTTTTTTTTTAGAAGAGAGTGATCAATCCAATGCAAACACAACACTGTTTTTGCAAAAAAAAAACATGAGAACAAAAAGTGGAAACTGCCTAGCACACACAACTTTGTATAAAAATGGTGCAGTGTTCTCCACAGACTTTTTCTTTGGGAGGGCGGCATGACGTAATCAAAATGGCGCCCGTCGATATGACGTCATCAAAATGGCGCCCGTTGGTTTATGACGTCATCGCACGTGAAAGGAAAAAAACACCTGAGATAATCCTTTTCTTAAAAATAATCTTATTAACCCCCGGGCCCTGACACTAAGGAGAATGATTGACATCCATTTCATTCTGTCGAAACAACCTTGTTGTAAAACTAATTCAAAACCTACAATTTGTTATACATTTTGCTTTGTGCACCGCGCCAAAAACATCAGAGGGATATGCCGCTCAGTGTTGGATTTTAGAAAGCTGGATTTATATGCGTTGGTGGTGATCGGATAAGCCCACACGTGCAATTTTCGAAACGGGAAAAAAAAAAAAAATTACAAAAAAACATTTTGTTGACGATCTTATCCCCTAATTTCTGCCCTCAATAATACATTTTTCATCAACAACCATTGTCATGGATTTGTGATTAGAGGTTCCGTTGTTTAGAACTTTGTTTTCAATAAAATCGTCGAGATTCAATGAGCGGTAAACAACGCACGGTACGCACATTGAGAACAAATTCAATGAACTTTGCCCCGCAACGCCCTCTATCAGCAAAAGTTGTCAATGTTTGAATATCCTTCAAGGCTGTACATTGTACCAATCTGCAGGCGTGCGGCACACTGTGTTGCAATTCTTTATCGGCTCGTGAACGTGTACTGCGTTGGAGTCTAGAAAGCTCTCTTATGAATATGGTAATCAACGGCCAATCACAGCGTGCGGAATGTTGGTTAGCTTGGACTTTGGACCATGTGTGTTGTGTATGCGCTATGCATGGACTACCGACCGAACGTTGTTGGGCCAATGCACGTGCAGCGGTGGATACTCAGCAGTCAAAACCATGTGATTGTGTGTGCATCGTGTTTTAACGTTTGTATACTAAAATGAACGATCGCAATTCCAATGCTGCCGCTTAGAAGTCGGGCTTGGCTCGTCGGCTACTCGTTTGATCGTATTAAGTGCATGCTAAAAATAGTCTGTTTGTCATTTTTTTGGCAGGGCGGCCAATTATTTTAGCAGGGCGGCCAATTCTTTGGCAGGGCGGCCTTAAACTTTGGCAATCAGCTGAGAAATCGCATGCCCCAATACTATTACTATACTTAAAAGCAAATTATTTAAAAGCCTTAAAGGTTTTATACAGGATTGGTAGAGCCACGAGAGATAACAAAATAGTCGCAGACAGTGTTCATGTTTTGTGTGATCAACTATACATGAGATAACAAACAGGCCCTGTGAAAATTTGGACTTAATCTGTTGTGTTAGTCTTGTATAAAAATGGTGAAAAACTCATGCACAATGTTCAGGAAGAACGCACTGTCCTTAATCTTAATTTTTGTTTGTAGTTCAACCTAAATGCGCCGTATTTTTGACCGCGTGAGGGCGCTCTCAAAAATATTTTTATCACTTCCGGGGGTATAAGCGATTATCGTCTGCATGCTCAGCTGTGTACAGTTTTAACGTCGGCTTCACTTCTGTGCGCGGTATAGTTTTTAGTTGCTTCTAAGGTGGGTTATAACGGCTCCTTTAAAGGTCTTATTGTTCGTAATGGATATGATGTCTGGTGGTAACGTGTTCCAGTCTTTTTAATAACTGTTAGGGGGAAGTATTTGAAGCAGTCTAAATTTACTCTTTGTTTGCGGAGAACAGTTGGTAATGTAGGCCTTGCACTTTGCTGTGAATGTGATTGTGTCTGGATTGGCGTGTGACAAAAAGACATCCCAGAACTTGATGACCCCACTGCAGCATCAGTTATTCAGCTCAAACGTTGGTTAGCAAGCAGAAGAGGAGCATCAACTTCTGGCAATGAAACGGAGCTTGTAAAAAGGTAAACGAACAGTTCACGTTCATTGACTGTCCATCCATGCCTCTATCTTGGATGATCCTAAACTACATCGTGTAGACAGTTAAGGACTGGAACACGTTACCACCAGACATCATATCCATCACGTATAATAAGACCTTTAAAGGAGCCGTTATAACCCACCTTAGAAGCAACTAAAAACTATACCGCGCACAGAAGTGACAGAACGCCGATGTTAAAACTGTACACAGAGCTGAGCAGACGATAATCGCTTATACCCCCGGAAGTGATAGAAATATTTTTGAGAGCGCCCTCACGCGGTCAAAAATACGGAGCATTGGCTGTTGTTAATTTATTTTTTTTTTTTTTTTTAGGTTTTCAGTTACAGTTTTTTTTATATATTATCACTCCATTTTAAGGAAAACATTTCACACACACAAAATGGTTATAATAGTAACTTCATAACCAGTAAGCTTTCAGACAAAAATAACAATGATTTTTAATATTCAAACCAGTGATTTCATGCCCCTGTTATTATTATTGTTGTTATTATTTATTCGGCCAAAACATTCAAAATACAAACTTTTTTATACAAAGTAAGAAATGTCATTCATACATCAAGGACAGTCAAGATGAAAGATAAATTGCATAACAAATACCAATCAAAAAGAGTAGTATCCAGTAGGTAAGAATGAGATGGGGAAGAGATGGGAGTGGGGATGAGGGAGCGGATTGGGGAAGAGGGGAAGTGGGAGGGAGTACAACAAGCAGAGTAAAGACAATCCAATCTAAGATGGCCTGGATTAACAAAACTGAAAACACTGTGCCTAAAAAGCCTGTTCATTCAAGCATGTTCTCCTCACCTGCTCAGTTTCACAGAAGTTAGCCACCTGTCCGTCATCGTTGGTCCCCCGGACGTTAAACCTCGTTCCAGCTCTCTCACAGCTCAGTCGTGATATGAGGCAGGCCTTGGCCTGCTTTGTACCACAGTAGATTGTACGTATCTCTACGCCGCCACACATGACAACCAGCAGCCAATCAGAGCAGTTCACATTGAAGCGTTGGAGATGTAAGTGTAGTGTGCGGTTCCTATAGGAGACAAAAAGTGAAAACTGTGAAGTATGGTGGCCCTTAGTCTTTATCAGACTAACATGGCTATTTTCATTATTACTGCACCTGTAAGTAACAGTTCAATTCATATTCATTATCCCCGATGTAAAATTAACATTAAATTGATGCGGTACCGGCTGCTAATGATTCGAACTGCCTCTAGCTCGGTGGTCTAGTAGTAAGACATTTGCTCTAGCAATGCAAAGGTCGTTGTTTTGAATCCCACGCTAGTGATTTGCCTGTGAATTATTTTCACAGGACTCTGGAAAGTACTGAGTACATACAGTGCTTAACACAAATCGGTGTAAGGGTAAAAGGCTCTTTCTGCAGTAAGGTGTCCATTTGACAGACAGATTTATTGACTATGATAAAAAAATATCTGCCCAGATTAAATTTAAGATTGTTGATTTATGTTAAATATGTACTAAAGACATAGTGAAAATAAAACTAACTTAATGGAATATTGCATTTTGCTTTTATGTTACACTGATAATTGATACAACCCCCCCAAAAAGGTGAAATATAAGGAAAAAATTAAGTGTATACATTTGATGCAATTAATTCTGGTAATCATGAATAAAATAAATAAATCCCATTGTTCCTTTAACCCTCTTGCTGTCTGACCATTCAATACCATTCACTGTGGTTTTGAATGATAGATAAGCTATGCCAGCCTTGCAATATGATACCATGAGGGAATGCATACACAGTACACAGTTAGTTCTGTGCACAGTTGTGCCACCATACACAACTTTGGCAGTTGAATGGTTTCAAATGGTTGGTCAACTCACTTGAAAATGTTGCGAACAGTAGGAGGGTTAACTACTCTAATACTTGTTGTTACTATTGGTACCCAAATAAAAAAAATATTGGCTTTCCTTATTTAAAAAAAAAAAAATTGAAAAAGGTATTACCCACGTAACTACATGTACGTCTGTCAAAATGTTACGTGGGTAAGTAGGTAAGGCCCTAGGTAAACTAAATTAGTAACAGTTCACAATTATACACGAAAGGATGACTTGGTACATCAGAGAATTACTGTAACAAAATGTTTCAAAAAATATTTTACTTAACGGGCGTGACCCGTGACTGAAAATTGGGAAGTCATTTTCTGTCAAACAGTTACGAGGGTAATTGTTTACAGTAAGTTCCAGACGGGGGTTCATGGCCAACTGAGTTGTTGATGTTGTATAGTGCTCAGGTACATCTAGTAACTAAACCCATTCACTTCTGGCAACAGGTTGAACACAACCTTTAAAAAACCCAGAACGTGTGTCCGTATCACGAGTGATATTGTTACGAGGGTAATAAAGTTACGAGGGTAATCAGAAACAGACGGAAAATGACGACAATTCATCTTCATTTTTGTCATTGTTTAACCTTAAGTCTTATTATAAGTAACTAATGGCCTGTTTTACTGTAATTAGAATTAGTTTTAACTTCTTCACCATGAGCAAATAAAGTTACCTTATTGTCCGTCAATGTTACGTGGGTAACTTTACCTTTAAAAGAGTAACCAGATAATGGTCATCATTTGTCATGTCAGTCAGAGAAATAGCTGAATATTATTTCATTATCTAACTAGTGTAAATCTCACCATTTGAGGACTTAAGTATTTAGTTCTACAAACTGATGTTTGTAGAACTAAATACTTAAGTCCTAAAGTCCTAAAGGTCCTAAAGGTCCTAAAGGTCCTAAAGAAAAAAATATATGTGTCTTTCATTGCTAAAATTCACGCTATAGCAATTTCACGTTTTTATCTTTCTGAGCATAGCGGCTGGTTTTCTAAAGTAAGTTTTTATGTGATCTTGATATTAAAGCCTTGCAAGATTATGTTTTGTGCAGTATCAAGTCCTTTGCAAAGTTCATTTTATTTACCTAAATGTCTGTCCCTGTTACAGGGGTAACTACTGTCTACTAAGCTTGGGCGATACCACGATATTATCGAAAATCGCGATACTATTTTTTTAAACGATTACGATATCGTGTCTGTTTTTTTAAATCGCAATATCGGCAAATCGCGGTTTCGATGAAGTATCGCGATGCATTTCCTAATCGAGATGATATGAGCTGTTTAAAAACATAAAAAGGCACCGACCGCAACCACAAGATTCCCTACTATTGATCCCCGACTGGGATTCTTCGAAAAGACCGACATCAAACAGAGTCCTCATACAGACCAACATCAAACAAACGAAAACTGTGCGGTATTGCTCACGCACGTACATGTATAAAAACGTTCCTCGGACGTTTCCCGACCACGAGGCGATTTCTCACAAAGGGAATTTCCCTTGCCTTTTCGTTCCCACAGCTACACGCCATTCCTTCACCCCCTAACTATAACGTTTACCACGTTAGGAGCATGCAAGCACATCTGCGGGATTGAGGTGATGACTACTATGGCAGTGCTGTGAGAAGCACTACGTCATAATTATTCACGCGATTGGCCAATCGGAAAGCTGTGAGAAGCACTATGTCATAATTATTCACGCGATCGGCCAATCGGAAAGCTGTGAGAAGCATACGTCATAATTATTCACGCGATCGGCCAATCGGAAAGCGGCCGGTCAGGAATCAGCCAATCAGCCTGTGCCAATTGCGTTCGTGGTGCTTCGGGTAACATGAAGAATAAAACCATGGCTAGAATGGAGAGCCTTACAGCCTTTATGAAATTTCCTTACATCAATAACCAATTCGCGGCACTTCAGTTTTAACACTATTTTAAAATCTGAAGTGGGTTCCCTCATCAACACACGTCACAAATTAACCGCGATATCATCGAATATCGCGATATATTTTTGACGATGTATCGTGAATGAAAAAAAGCAATATCGCCCAAGCCTTACTGTCTACACATTACGTATCTAGACGTATACCCATAATGCAACAAAAAGTTATTGTTATTATTTTTTTTATATAAAGGACAATATCTGTTCATTACATGCTTGACCTTAAATAATGTCAGAATTCAATTTGAATTTTAGGGTACATAGTCACATTTTGTACACCTTACTGTGGAAATAGCCAAAACCTAATTATATTCATTACATGTATCTCCGATGCAAAATTAACATCTATTCAGTGTATGGGTAAAACCATATCATACGGGAGTTACAAATTGCAATGAGGTTCTGGAAAAAGCATCCTTAACACTATAAGAAGTAGATCAAAGAGCAGGATTTAAATTTTATTTTTATTTTTTATTTTAATTCTTTGGACAATACAAGCAGAGGTCGTCCAGGGAAAGGCAAAAGTGAAAAAACTTTCATCAAAAAATTGCAGTGAAAAGTAAACAAAAGATGGCAAGCAAAAGAAGTATTAAAATGCAAATATACAAAAACCACCGTAACTAAGACCCCGATAGTCAAGAAAACACATGCCAGACAAACTGAATTGTAAACAAATATATATTTATAGAGAAAAAAAAACGAAAAAAATATTACAATGAAAAAACCCCAACGACACCGCCCAACTGCTCGACCACCCCACCGCTCGACCCCCGCATGAATGGCGCGACGGCAACAATGAGCGCCACAGCCACAATGAGCCACAAAATACATCTGACGAAAACATTTCGTAATGTAAATAACCCTTACCAGAAGAACCTGTTATCCGTGGTATGGTCCTGGTTCTGTCTCTGAGCGCATAAGCTCAGGTCAAACTGAGGCTGCTGAGCGGAGCTCGACCAGACAAAGTAGAACGTTCCCGAGCTGAGCAACTTCCTGACCTCTGAGATGCGTTCCTCGTCACCGGGGTCATGTCTCAGGGAGATGAAGGAGGTTGCAGTGATGCGGAAGATTTCGGAGGAGCCGATCTTGCCGATGGAGACACAACCGGTGACAATGACTAGGTAGAGAATTGTTTGCTCTCCTGTTGGTAATAGGGAAGGTATTTAGAAAAGAAAAAACAAACATAAACACTTTGTAGTCTTGGTATATAAAATACATTTTCAACAAAAATGTCACATTATGATTGTTTGATAGTGTAAGGGCCCATTCAGAATTTCCACTAAAGTAAACAGCAAGTCATAAAACAATGGCTTTGGCAAATATGATACACAGACATTGAGCAGAGGGCACATCTTTAAAAAAAAGTATGTTTCTAATTTCATAACAAATCTTAAGAGAAAAAAACCATACTATAGAATTATCCAGAGATTGCACAGTAGGGCTTTTAAAACCAAGATTAAACACCAAGTATACACATTCAGACAACCTATTTCAATTCAGCGTGCTTCAGCAAAAAAAATAAAAATAAAAATGTCCAGAATGCCCCATACATTGTGTATCTTTATTAAATCCTGGGTAGAACCTTGCTATGCAAAACTAGAAATGAAAGAAATATTTTGTTTTTGTATGCTTTTCGGAGACAGCAAAAAGGAAAAGAGTGAAAAATGATACATTGGATGAACATGAGGAACACTAGGCCGACGACCCCCAATCAATCATTGGCAATAATAAATGTTTAAACATTTCTATACTTATAAGACGTACATATCAACCCTTCTCAGATGTCACTTTGTTACTGCTCGCCATTTCATTTTTCATTTCACTTCATTTGAATTGAAGACAAGGTCTCTCATAAAAGCAAACTTAATCACTGTACACATGTACTAGCCAAGAACCCAATTGAGAAAAGATAAAGAAGGATGCTTCAGTTTTAGATGTGGGAAAAAAAACAGAGAATTATTCTAGGGAAAATCCACGCAGAGAGGTAGAGATTGAAAACCCAATGTGTCCCCAGCGTGATTCAAACCAGGATCCAAGAGGTGGAAGGTGAGGAAAGATACACCACTACACCAACCTGACCACGCCATTCTGGAGTACGTACAAGTGTAGAACTGCACTTGAACAAGTGGGCTACCAAATGCAACGCTGGATGACAACGTAATTTCTTTCGGTTGAGTGGCGAATTAGAAAGAAATTATGTTCTTACTGGTGTAAATCACTCCGCGCTGTGCGGAGCAATGAGGAGTGATGTGGGCACTGAGGTATAAAAGGCAAGGTGTGGCCTTAAGGGCGCCATCTGCGTACCGACAGGCAACACACACATTTTTGTTAATATGTTTTATCAGTAGTGTCAATAAGTTCTTGTTATTATTAGCAGATATGATCAACAGGTTGGCATGTCGATAGTTAGCATGGAGCCAAACTACGTTCTCACTTTCCCCCCCAAAAGGGGGTTTTTGAGTTAGCGTAGCCGGCTACTATCACGATCAGAATGGGTGGGTAGCAATGACTCCAAAAGAGTAGCTACAATTGGGACCAAAAAATGGTCAAATGCAAGTAATGTGGTGTAGTCTTCGTCAGGAAATACACACATTCAAGCAAAAGTTGGGTTTTCCTCCAGTATATCGTTTTCCTTGTTTTGAAAAAAAAAAAAAAAAAAAAAAAAAAAAAAGTTGTTTGGTTAATAAATGGGTCAGCAACCGGTTTGTTCCGTATATGTCTGTCGGTTAGCCTCCCAAAGTTGTAAATCACTGGTGTGAGTTCGTATAATTAAGAACTACGTTTATGTATTGCTCAGGTGTGTAGTACTCCAGCATGACAGACCTACATGTACCACATTGCGCTATATGTATAGAAATGTGAGGCAGGCTTATTGGAGGACTGTGGGCAAAAAGGCCTTGAGAGTAAGGGTTTTTTAAAAGAAGTTTGTGCTTGGAGTGATATGGCCGGCTGGTCTAGTTCACCGAACCCAAGCTCTGGTGTTGTCTGCAGCAGAGTGTGGGTTCGAATCCTGGTCATGAAACTTATGCGGGCTGAGCAAGGCACTTAACCATAATTGCTTTGTAAAAAGTTGGGAAGGTACGAGTAGTGCATTCTGCTCTACCAGCCAGGCTCCTATACCTAGTGGTTGATACCCATGCCTACATCCTTAAGGACTGTGAAGGGAGTTACCCTGTCTCAGCTACAGGTGTACAGGTGTAGGTGGCAATCCTGGTGAAAGTTGATTTGGGTTGACAGCCCAAGTCAGTTAAGTGTAGCCCTCACCTTGAAGTGGACGTTTGGCCTTGTGATATTAGGCGATTTGTCATTGAAAAAGATTTATAAATAAATAAATAAATCATTTTTAAGGGAAGATGCCTCACCAATGTTGAGTTTTAACACACCAAGGCATCCATAGCCGTCCATCAACTTCTGATACTGCTTTTTTAGTGTCTCTGTCTCGGCCTGACCTATGATGAAAAACATTTACAAGGAAGAAGTTAAATAGGCCCTAAATGAATGAACAGACAAACAAAATAAAGAAAACCATCCTTTTTCTTTTCAATAACCTTGACTGAGGCACAGTTGACATTAGCCCTGGTACATTTGTGTAGGACGTCAGTCAGTGCCACTGCACTGATGTCCTGGGTATAAAGATCCTGTACGATACAAACACAATTTTAGGTACACATTTTTCATATTTTTACCAGATTTGAGAAGCTGAAACTCCATTCATTATATTCTTGGTGTCCATAACTACACTTTTTATGAATTCACAACTAACAAATACATCCATGGATGACATTATTTCCGAAAATAGTACCAATTGACTGTTAAGGCTCATGTGCGCATGCGTGATATGCATAGCATCTACAAAGAACGCGCATGCGCGTAAGCATTCTCAAGCGGTTTACAAGCTGTCAGTTTAGGCTGTCGCAGCAAATGCGTCAATTTCCATTTTATTTTCACAATAATGTCATCCAAGGATAAAATTAACAATTCTGAATAGAGCAGGCGTAAAGTTCAGGACACAAAGAATATGTGAGTCAAGTTTCAGCTTCCTCAAAAAGGTAAAAATATGAAAAAATTTTGTCATAAATTTTTTCGCAATGGCAGAGCACCTTTATACCCTGGACTCCGTCGCTTTGTATGCAACGGAGGAGTCCAACCTGGGCTAAGTTGACAAGTGCTTAGATTGTCTTGCCAAGTTGTCCTATCACTGAATGTTTGTTCGACTGACGATTGATAAAACAATGATATAACCACTTGCCATTAAAAGCTTGGCAACTACATGTATTACAAGTTTCAAAAAGCATTTAAAGGAGCACATTTCCAGTTCAAAATAGTTACATGTATGTTGCATATTTAGTCTTTTTGTTTTTAACATCTTTTGCTTCCTTTTGATTTCTATATTGTCTTTCATTCTTCAATTCTTTGTAAAATTTTGCTTTTATAGCGGGAGACAATGGTGTCTTTCTCTTTGAACAATTATGATGGTGTAATACAGGGTTCTGCCCACGGTGGTCGGTGCCGGAAAACCCGACCGGCACTCATGATTCCCCGACCGGCACTCGCAGAATTTTTTCTTTTTCCGACCACCACACATTTTCCCTTTTTTTTGCCCATTTCCTTCAAAATATATTGAACAATGTGTAAAACAAATTATTTACCAGTAAACAGTTTTATCCAAAGTTTCGAGTAGCCTACATGTACTTCTTTGGTTTGAGTCTATTTTAATGATCCAGGATCGAGCATTCCTCCCGCCTGTACAATGTACAATCCAACGCACGAAACCCGCATTGATTTTGCAATGGTTTCCAGTCACGCTGATTATAGCTTTACGCTTGGAATAACATGATACCAGTTTCATCATGTTGCGAACCCTATTATACAGCGTTTAATACAACGGAAATGAACTGCAGAGTAAGCACCATGCTATAGATGCTGTAAATTGTTTTCCCATGGCGGCAAAGGCGTGCGCGCACTGAGGGCCTACATTCAAGGCACAGCTGCAGGGCGCACGTGTGTAACCACTCCGTGCACGATCGAAAGGAAATTGACTTGACTGTACTAGGGAAAAAAAATGTCCAGCACTAAACAAATCCTGGGCAGAACCCTGGTAATAATATGCTTAGCTAACATTCTATACCCTGCCACCACTTTACCTCACTTAATTTACCGGTTGGTCAAATGTCCAGAAGGGTTGACAGAATATATACAGAGAGGCACTGTGGCACTTCAAACTTTTTTTTATTTTTACAAAACATTAAATGCGTGAAAAATAAGCCATTTAACCCTTTTACTTTTAGGGTGTGTGCTGGTCTTGACATTGCTGCCGAAAGTGCTAGCTACACTGCATTTAGTTCCTTCGAGCATGAGTGCACGAGAGCTTCGGCTGCGTGATGAAATGTTGGCTTGAATTTTCCTTTTTAAAGCCAACAAAGGTCAAAATATAGCGTTTTAGTTTAGCTACCACCTGACCACAACACTGAACACCAATTCCTCACTTGTTATGATTGAATGCAAGTAGTGTCAATCAATACCGAGTGAGGGCGCTGTTCACCGCGCAGCCACTTTTTGTTAATGGGAAACTGTGACCACCTCAACGTGTACAACGCTATAGAGAGATCGGTGGTGCGGAGGGATATAGATTTAACCCATGTTAATCGTTTTATTCATAAAAATAAACGGAACTACTTTCAAGATGGAGTTTTTCTCTCGCGATTGATATGCAATTTGGCGTCCATTTTGTTGGAGTATTTGTGAAAAACTTTCTGTAAAATCACAAGAAATCTTGTTTTCTGCGCTCAAATTCATTGTGAACTGTAAGTAGTTATCCTCTTAGGGCCCATAATGAACCAAAAAAGACAGTTAGTTGAGTATTTAATTATGTAATTATTTTTTGAATTAAAACTATTAGTTGTCGCGCTTTTTCGCGCTTGATTGTCAAACACGTTGATACGGCCCTTGGGAAATGTTCAATTACGCAAGGGGAACAAAAATTGTAAGGCCACATAAAAAAAAAAAATTGTTGATCGTCCCTGCCCGACCGTTCAAAACCCCCCGACCCCATTTTTTTATTTTTTTTTAATCATAAAAACGGCATTTTCAATGATATTTTCAGTCAAATTTGGCTCTGACATTGTGTTGATCTATTTTTCCCATGTGTGGATATCTCTTTGTACTTTTACTGCCCAGATTTTTCAGCTGATATTTTTTCAAAATCTATAGGTTTGAAAAGATGTTTGAAGAAGGTTTTTATTCATGTTGGCAAAGCAAGAACAATTCTTCAAATATTTACTGCGTTTTAGTTTTTTGATTTTTTTTTATAGAAAATGTCATCTAGGAGTTAAATGGGTTTAACAAAACAATCAAAAACACACAAACCCTCTGTTTTATAGAGATTGTGATGATTTCTTTATTCTTTATTTCATATTTGGCCATGTCAACAAAAATAAATAAAAAATAAAAAATAAAAATAAAAACCGCCCTCCCTCCCCCACCCCCAGAAAAAAAAGGACGATCAACAATTTTCTTTTTTATGTGGCCTAATGTAAACAAGGTCAAATATTTTTAACTTTGACCTTCCATTAGTCCGGTTTTCATGAACCGATCCCCACAAGTAAAGTATCAAAATGAATGTCTCAAAGAGCTCTATCCAACTAGACTACTTACAACTCAATCAGATCAAATCTCAAATTTTGTGCTTTCCACTAATGTAAGGAAATGAAGTCGATAATTTATTTTAAAATCTAAAAAAAATCTCTTATAAAGTAGTGGCAGGATACAGAAATGTTTGCATCCCTTTATTTATTTAAATTAAAAGAAAAAACATAAACCCGTGAAAACTGGTCACAGTTATACAGCCACGCCTCCCCCCTAAATCCAGCCCTTTCAGTCAGTGCGCAGGGTGCATGATAATGAGGTCAAAAGCCAGATTTCATTTGCAGCCGAAAGGTGGTTTCGGACGGTCTCGGACCCCTTCGAGATTTCGCGTGAAAGTGCGAGCGTTCCGACACGGCCTCTTAAAACCGATGGGAAACCACATCGAGGTCAGTGCTAGGCCAACATGGAGTGGTAAGTAGATTTCTTGACATTTAACGTAGTATAAAAACCCATTCCCCCCTCAATTTAACCACTCAAAGACATTTAAATTTTCGCCTAAAGTGTACTTAGGTTTTCACACTTTTCGTTGAACAGCTTCATACTTTTGGTGAACCCGACTGTTTCGAGCAGGAAGGAGACATTTGAGGTCGATTTTACGTTAGACGAAGGATGCTCGGTGCCATTGATACCACATTCACTTCTGCCCGTTAAACCGTTGTCGTTTTTTTCGGTCTCAAAAAATCAGGAAAAATCAGAAATTTCGCCGCTGCGTGGCACTCATTGTTGCGTGGGTGTCATAACAACACTACGGCCAATACGTTCGTTGTAAACACAATCCTGTGACTGCTTTTTAATCGTTTGTCTCGGTTTGTTCATGCTGAATTTTGTCATAATACATTAAAATATGAACAAGAGACAAAACTACGTTTTATTAGTCCAGAGTTAGTAAAACATTTCCTTTATCAGAATGGCATGAAGCACTAGTGCAGCAAAGAAGTTCACTAATCATTCGTCCTTGCTTTATACATGATGTAAATTTGATTTAGCCTTCTTTTATCTTTTTATTTTTAAATTTAGGTATGATACATGTATGTGCACTACAACAAGTCTTTTTATTCCAACTTGCACTTTGTTTTATTGCATTTAAATAATAGTACATTTTGGTCTTGAGTTGTCCCATTTAGGTTGCTGTACTCTGTTTTTTTAAATATTTGCTATCTGCGCAGATGTCAAAATTTAGTCTTTAAAACTTGACCGTTTCTGTTCAGATTACGACATTTCTGTGGACAGTATTTGAGTCCCTTTTTAGTAACCGATGGAATCTGGTTGAACAAGACAAAGTAATTTGGTACAATTAAAATATTATGTTACCTGGTACTTTTTTTTACCCCAAATTTCAGGCTTAACACTCTCTGTGACCTACCGTTGTTTCAAGTTAAAGCTTTGGAGCATTCCATCAGGAGGTACTTGCCTGGACTGCGGAGAACTTGAACAGTGACTGGTATCTTCCTTATGTCGTAACGCGGCCAGATTTCTGTGGGTTGGTGTAATGGTGTCCCGTTCAAGAATGCCGCAGCCAGAGATGCGGTCTATCTGTCACTTCGCTAAACGTGGATGGATTCGGCGTTCTTGTTAAAATACCGTGACAGTTTTTTGCTGTTTTCTCAGCATATAGACACTGCATTCAGCTGGAACTTTCACATGTGACTTTATAATTGTATCTTTCTTTATAATGTGTGTAGGGGAAAAGCGAATCAAACGTGTAACCTTGTGCAAGCAGACTAAAAGACGAGACTAAAGTGGCCACAAACAACATTTTGATAGTTTTGTATATATAAGCATCATATAGAGTGTTTTTTTTGGGAGGACAAGCACCAAAAATAGTATTACCGGAACGCACTCACAATGTTCAAGAAAGCTTTAGTTATAGTATTTATAAAGTTCTTGGAAATTAAAGCTTTAAAGAACGTATGAGGCGATATGTGGATAGTTCTTAATAGGGAAAAAAAAGGGGGGGGGGAAAATTGGGGTTAAGTGAAAAGGCAAAATTAGATGGGGAACATGTGTTGGTGGGGGGTGGGGTTTGGAGAGGATGGTCTCTGGTAGTAAAACATTCCTGACTGTCTAACCATGGAGGTAATAAACACTCTTGGCAGACCTCCCGCCTCCCTGCACCAAGGCATGGTGCCCCCCAAGAAACCGCACGCCTCATTATATATGCAGCAACTTAGGGGATTAAATGTTTAAACAATGGCCAGTACTACACTGCACCATGGGCATCCACACAAGACTCCTATCTGCATGGTCTAATTTAATTACTGTGTTTTTGGGTGGGAGACAAGTGTCTCTGTATTTTAATACACAGGCAATGGTTACAACAGAGCTAATGTTGATGTTTTTATGAAACTCCATGAAGGATTGAGGGGAGTGGGTTTTTGGAAGAAGGGGGGGGGGGGGGTTTTCAAGGGAAGGGGTTGTTAGAATTTGTGTATTTTTTTATATTTTTTTTTAATAATGGGCTTGGGCGGTACATGGAGGAAGGAAAAGATAGGCCTCTTCTTTCTTTAGACAAACGCATTTGGAGAGCCAAACGTGAGGAAGCCAAAGTGAAACGTTTCTAAGACCAAAAATAGTATAAATGTTGGTTTTTCCCTCTCAGTAATCTAGATGACTTTTGAAAGGTTTGTCAAACAAAATAACGAATCCTTGAAACGATGAAATAATTTATTGTACATCGTGAGTGTTCTCACAAGATAGTCGGGCACCTCAATGTTTACCCAACACCGCATTCAGTTCTATGTAGTATAAGTAAGGAGCCATACAAGCCTAGCGTTTCCTTACGCAGCAGCTGATTGGTTACATAGCAAGATAGCACTATCAGTTTGGTTCACAGTTTGACCAATGAAGTTGGGGCTCTCATTGTACAAACGAGATATGGTGGACATTTAGATTCTGAACGGTAACGCTGACGAAGACGGATTCTTAAAGTGTTCTTGACTGTTTCGAGAATCCTCAGAAATAAAGAATACAGCGAAAGACTAGATCAATAGTGTAGCTAACATTCCATTAGTAAAAATCTTCTGCCCAATTCCGTTAACTATTAAGCAAATGACTTTTCCGGAGACCCTTATTATTTCTGCACATGGATGCTTATGTTTTTGGTCTCATATTTCTTTATTTTGATCACAGAAAATTATGTCATAGTTTTTGTAGGTACAATGAAACATTATTACTTCGTTATGTGATGTTTTTGTTTTGTTACAATTAATCATTTTCCCGAAATGAATTTTTGAAAAAGTGTCCTCCAAGCTCATTATTTATGCAAAACCGCGACGGTCATGCATACGCTGCAAATGAAAGGAAGCTCTTTTCGGACCCCTGCGCACTGACTGCCTTTCCCACAGTCCGACACCGCCATGCCCACACCCAGTCATAAACATCAAACAGTCAGCACTCCCGATATGCTGCAGCCTGAAATAGTCAAATATTACTTACATAAAACTGCCACTGCATCGGATTCGAAAAGCAGGGTTTCTTGTCTCTTTCTGGTCTCTAAGATGACAGAATATGGGGGCTCTAATTTGTGATAAACTCGGAAAGATTTACCGAAAGTAAGAGCCATTTTCTACCGATTTGACATCGCCGGCTGCCGGATGCAAACATGAAGTCTTGTTCCTGCCTTCAAAGTTATCGTTACATCAGGCATGAACCGGTGAACCGGTCTCCAGACTTTATCGCCTACGTTTTGAGGTCAAAGATCAATCCTAGTAAAACGTTTAACCCGGTGTTAAGTTGACCCGCTAACTAAAACCAGATTGCGGGAATTTCTCATCGGCATTCGAGCTGATGAAACTTCGATGATAATTTTCTCGAGAACAAGAGTGTTTCTTCCAACATTAAGCAAAAGAAACATAGGATTTGGTGAGTTAACTACAACTTGTAAGTTGTATTCACAGTTGATCGGATTGGGTTCGTTAATAAAAGACACCGTGTGGAGTTTGTATTTTCAATTTTGTGCCCAATATATAATACCCGGACCCGCATGACAATTTTGAATGATGAGAGTGACGTAAACACGTGTGTCTAGTCGTCTTCTCTTTCTAATTCTCACAAACACACTCATAAAATGAGACTGAGCTGAGGAGACAGTGAGAGCACAAGTTAACAGCAACAACGTTACAAACGTGGCTTCCTCACGCATAGCCCCATTTATAGTGCCAATACATACTCTGGACTTCCTCCGATCCTTGGCCCTACGCCCATGATGATCCATGACCATGTGTGTATGTACCTCCAGGAGGTGGGATAATTTTTCGAATATAAACTCACGTTTTTATGCCGAGATTTTTTCCCCAGTTGTCACTCATTGTATCCGATTTGTGGACAGCACATTAAAACGCCATTGTGCGCGCTCGTTTTGGTGTAATTTTGAAGAATTTCTGAGGCGTTACTCCCACCGATTTGACTGCGCATGCCCGGCATCCATGTTGTTTGCTAATGCGCATGCAGGCGGCGTTCACGCATTGCGCAAAAATTAAGACAGCGCGGTGTGCGCGGAGCCTAAAGATAGCGCAGTGTGCGCTGGAAGCTATGCGGAAGGCTCCGCGCACACCGCGCTGTCTTAAGTTTTGCGCAATGCCTGGCTGGCGGCGTTCACGCATTGCGCAAAATTAAGACAGCGCGGTGTGCGCGTAGCCTAAAGACAGAGCAGTGTGCGCTGGAAGCAAGGCAAAAGGCTCTGCGCACACCGCGCTGTCTTAATTTTGCGCAATTCGTGAACGCAGCCTGCAAGCGTATTAGCAAACATCATGGATGCCGGGCAGTCAAATAAGGGGCAGTAACGCCTCAGAATTTCTTCAAAATTACATCAAAACGAGCGCGCACAATGGCGTTTTAATGTGCTGTCCACAAATCAGATACAATGAGTGACAACTGGGGAAAAAATCTCGGCATAAAAACGTGAGTTTATATTCGAAAAATTATCCCACCTCCTGGAGGTACATGGGCGTAGGGCCAAGGATCGGAGGAAGTCCAGAGTATTGGCACTATAAATGGGGCTACCTCACGCGCACAGACACGCATCGCGCGGAGTTTCCCTCAAAATCGAATGACGTGTGCTAAAGCCTAATAAATCAATTCATTTGGGTTTTTCAAAAAAGTAAAAATTTAAATAAAAACTAAAAAAGGTCCATTACATGATTCACTTCCTTTTAAAATTTAAATTGATATCTCTACCTCCATGCTCTATCTCACAATCTATTTTGAACAAAATACATTAAATTTATTTAGGGTTGTTTATTAATCAGTATCAAATCAATGTAAACACTTGTAAAACCAAGATTAAGAAAAGTAACACTACACTACACGTCACTAGTGGAGTGTATTGTAAATAGTGAAAATTACTAATAGTAATACTAAACTATTAATACGTATTAATTGTTAAATTTAACTTAAAGAAAGTGAGAAAATATAAGTTTATACCTGTTGCAAATAACTGAAGAATTACAATTAATTACAAACCAAAACAAAACTAAGTAAAAGGACCGATTTACTATTACTAGTTACTAGTTACTAGTATTACTAAAGTACTCTACTAGTACTACACTAAAACGACGGGTTCAATATCCATTTCTTCTATATGAAGATTTTGTTAGAATTTAGATTTTGGGAGTTAGTTGATGGAATAATATGGAATCACACACATACTGATCTTACCATAGGCTTTATTAAGCAATGAAATAATTCTAGTAGGCAATTGTATACAAGGGAAAGCACAGAGACATGTGTCTCATTTGGTGGTTGGAAATCGAGTGAGTGAAGAAACTAATATTAAAAGTATTGTGGGTCAGACTATCCAATTTAAGAGCAATCATAAACCAAAGACAAGAAGAATGTTAATGGGCTTTTTACCTAGGTGATGACATGTGGTAGGAAGGACAAGGTAATACACTTGAGCCAAGGACGGCATACACTTGAGCCTTGGTACAGTGAGTAGTAAATAATCCCTCAGGGAGGTTGTTCTAAGGTCAAATATTTAAGCTACTGGACTGTTGCTGGGGCATTGTACAGGGGTTTAAAGTGAACAAAATGTATTTGTAATATGTGGAAGAAAACGCTACAAGATCACTCATATTAAAGTCATAATGCTTCACCCATTGACAAAGTACAAACATTGAAAAAACTTACCCCCCCCCAAAAAAAAATAAATAACTAACATTAACTTTTACTTATAAGTAGCCCCATTTATTCCAATACGTTGATGCTGCGTCATACGGAGGGAGAGCGTGTGTGTGCAGTAACCGGTTGAGAGTTCATCATTTTATGTACATGTACAGCCACGGGCCAACGGGCCTGCTTTGATGAAGACGACATTACCCCTTCAAATGTGATTTTTTTTGTATTATTCAAATTTAATTAAGTCGCCCTCAGGCGGGACATCCTTCGACGAATCCAATCTTCTCTGTTCCATATGCAGGCAGACAGCTCTGCTGTGGTCTCCGCACCAGCATCACTCCTGAGGACATCGACATAGCTCGTTCTCTGTCTGCCCCTCAGCCTCACCCCATGAGTTGGTTCCCACAGAACCAGTCGGCTTGCAGGTAGTTCTGGATGTCTGTAACAGTGTCCCGCAAGGCCCATCCGTCTGTATGCAATCTTTTGTGAGATCCGTGGTAACATGCCATACAGGGATTTATTGGACACATGATCTCTCCAGTTGATATTGAGCACCATTCTTAGCATTCTGGTGTAACTTCCATCGAGGAACTTCTGAAGGGTCCGGGTTAAGGTCCAGCACTCACAGCCATATAGCAGAATGGACTCTACTGTGGCCTGGAAGAAACTAATCTTGACCTTCCTTGACATGTTTGAACTCCACACTCCTTTCAATCCATTTAGAGCTTATTATAAAAATTATATATTATGCTTCCATTAAATTCTCATTGTTAGGACTTTGTATCAATGTTGTCAGCTTTTTTGTGTATTTTGGGCATGTTGGGTGGACATGACCAGGGCTCGAATTTGGGGAAAAAAACCACAAGACCGCAGGGCTTGTTGCTCAGAATTTTTACTGGACCGGAACATTTTTTACAAGACCGAAGTCATATGAGAAGAAAAAATCCAAAACGCAACAAAAACACACCAAAAGTTAACTTTTTTTTTCATACTTCTGCGCCTGTGCAAGTTTTTCACTTGCAGTTCGCTTAACAGGCAGTTTGGGCTTTGAAACCCCTTCAAGAAATTTCCACATACCTTCTTTTTACACGACGTTTGCTGCCATAGAAAAAATGAAATCAGTTTTGACGATCGTTTTGACAGGACAACATTGTCAAAATTTAACATACGAAGCTAGCATGCAAGACGTGTGGAAACAAGACGTTACTTTTACTCCATGCAACACAGGGATGTGTGGAGTTGAAAGAATACAACCTATACGTCATTAATACGATTTCAACACTGTATAATTCGATGGTAAGGTATCAGACTTTAAAGTGACTATATCCAATGTGTTGCACCCAACACATCATGATATGCACATGGTCAGTGTGAACGAACGAAGCGCTGTACTGTGGTGTTTCGCCGGGCACCAGTACAATCACGCATGCATGGAATGGAGGGTGCCGTTCGCTCATCCCCCCGGGTGCCTAAAGCCTATGGTTTGAGCCCAGTGCAGTGGTCGTGGGCCATGAGCAAACTGGATAGGGAACTTGCAGCACGAAGAACGGTCGGCGGGGTTGGATGTGTTCCGCGCTCGGAAATAATTTGACGACAACAAGTAAAACAAAAACTTTTCAAACTGAGATTTAAATACATTTATTTAATGAAAGATAATACTTTTATTATGTTAAAAAACACAAGACCGCCGGACTTGTTCGGTATACAGTTTACTGGGCCGACGCTAAAATCACTGGCCTCGGGCCTGTGGTCCAGTGTTAATTTCGAGCCCTGATGACCGGAGGCAAGTTATTCTATCACTCTCAGCTGATTTATTTATTATTATTATTTTTTTTTCCCAGTAATTTCCACCTTCTACAATCGGCTGACGGCACGAGTGACTAACAGCAAAGACATGGCAGAAACAAAACGTCAGTGCACCAAGAAGATCATTGGTACCCATAACGGATCCTTCCATTGTGACGAGGCCCTCGCTTGTTTCTTACTCCGCAGATTGCCAGAGTATAAAGATGCAGGTAAACAAGTTCAACTGAATTTAGTGGGGATAGTGAGTGATTTAATGACTGAGTGATTGAGTGATTGATTAATTGATTGATTGATTGAGTGAGTGATTTGAGTATTCACGTGAGTTTACTGGGAAAAATAAAACACAGGGAAAACCACTGAAAAACTACAAAAAAATAAAGAAACAGAGGATTCGGTTTTCTTTATCTTAAACATTCAGGCTTGTCGCGTTTAATGCAATAAGCAGGGCTCGAATTTTACACTGGACCACAGGCCCGAGGCCAGTAATTTTGGTGTTGGGCCAGTAAACTTATGAACTAACAAGTCCGATGGTCTTGTGTTTTTCAATTGAATAACAGAAACACATTATGTTCAAGTGTTGACTTTGGGTCTAATAAATTATTTTTCAATTCTATGAGTAATCAAGTATACTCTTCCCTTACTTGTCTCAGTTCTGGTTCATATAAAAGCAGTCAAATGCATGTTAAACTGTGGCAGCAAGTTTTTTTCTTTTCACATTTTGAATCAGGTCTTGTAAAAAAATGTCTGGTCCAGTAAAGATTTTGAGCTACAAGCCCTGTAGTCTTGTGGATTTTCTCCCCAAATTCGAGCCCTGCAATAAGTTTCTGAAGTAAGAAAACCGAGCGAGTTTGCATTGTGTTGAACTCATCCAAGTCATCTCTTTACCCACTTCTTGTTGGTGGGCAGGTGGGGGAGTGGGGCAAGTGTTCAGAGCGAAAGGACACAGTTCCAAACCAAAGCCCTGGGAGACTTTTGTGAAACATTCTTCTATACTAGGGCGAAAACATCTTTCCAATTATAATTCATTTCATAGCAAATGCTTTTTTATAGCCCAAATCCAAAGGCACTGTGTCTCTGATTAAGATTTCTAATAGATTAGGTTTCAAAAGGCCACTGACAAACTTCAAATTTCATTTTTGATTTGTACTTGTTTTGTTTTTCTCTTCAAGAAATCCTCAGAACCAGAGACCAGAATAAACTTGATGGCTGTGACATCGTCGTTGATGTAGGAGGAAAATTTGACCCCAGCGTCCACAGATACGACCATCACCAACGGTGATTTGCATACCTTCAAAATACTGACAACATTGCCTGCTGGAAACAGCCTCAATCCTCCAACATCCACCAACCCTATGAGTTTATACTTAGAGAGTGCCTACTGCCTTAATCCTCCCAAATCAACCAATATGAGTTGTGTAGGACTCCTGTTGCCTCAATCCTCCAACATCCACCAACCCTATGAGTTTATACTTAGAGAGTGCCTACTGCCTTAATCCACCCAAATCAACCAATATGAGTTGTGTAGGACTCCTGTTGCCTCAATCCTCCAACATCCACCAACCCTATGAGTTTATACTTAGAGAGTGCCTACTGCCTTAATCCACCCAAATCAACCAATATGAGTTGTGTAGGACTCCTGTTGCCTCAATCCTCCAACATCCACCAACCCTATGAGTTTATACTTAGAGAGTGCCTACTGCCTTAATCCACCCAAATCAACCAATATGAGTTGTGTAGGACTCCTGTTGCCTCAAACCTCCAAAATTGTGAATCCTTCATATTGACTAATCCTCCAAAATCGACAACCCCCCCAAAAAACAATCCTCCAAAATCAATATGAGTGTATGTAGGGTGTCGTCAGTCTGAATCCTACAAATACCACTTAATTTTGTGTGGGATGCCTACTGCCTCTATCCGCCGAAATCGACCATTTTAGTAATAACATTTTCTCATAAAAAAAACAACAACAATTAAACCAGAATTCTGATGCTTGTATGGGAAGAATGCAAAGTTAAACAAGGCAGTAAATCCAAGTTAGCCTCAAGGATTTTGTTAGGCTTTCTGGGGTTATCCGGGGTTTAACCTTCAGTAACCTTGAGTTACCGCTTGTTTGATTCTGCAATTCTTCCTAATGCAAGTAAGGTAGAAGTTCCCTACATATGAAGCTGGGTTACCTTATCTGTCTATACAGTTTACTACACAAAAATCTGGTTTGATGAGTCCAGGGGTCGATTTCACAAAACTCTTCCTAACTTAGGACTAGTCCTAGGCAATGCTAAGAGATAGGACTAGTCTTAAGTTACTCGTCCTAACTTAAGACTAGTCCTATCTCTTAGCATTGCCTAGGACTAGTCCTAGGTAAGGAAGAGTTTTGTGAAATCGACCCCAGGGATGTGATTTCTCTGTTATTTAACTGAAAATTCTTGGTTCCCCCCCCCCCCCCCCACAAAAAACCCTAAAATATAATGAAATATATGATTATTAAAAAAAAAAAAAATTATACTACATATCAAATTCATAAAAAAAATAAAAATAAAACCATATACATTGTACATGTAGAACGCCCCCAGATTGCAGAGTAGGGCTATTAAAACAAAAGACCAATGTCTAATAGAAAGGTTTCATGCTCGCAAGCTTTCGAGCTCAGGTTTTTTTTCAACAGCCTATCACATCCATGTGAGAAGAAATCTTGAATTTATTTGTTTTCTCTTTTGAAATAGTTCATTTTCGCATTCCATGAACTCTCTGGAGTCGAGTAAACCCTGGACGACAAAGTTGAGTAGCGCAGGCCTGGTCTATCTCTACTTCGGCAGACGAGTCCTCCGAACCGCAAAGGGTCTGATGGATGCAGATGAGCAGAAGGTGGAGGCGCTGTTCGACAAAGTGTACGAGAACTTCATGGAGGAGATTGACGCGATTGATAACGGGATCTCACAGACCGAAGAAAAACCAAGGTTAGGGAAGGCATATTATTGAAGGCATGCAAAGATAGACTCAATAGTGTCCATTGTTAAATAGCGGCTGGCTGGCCATTGACCAACGAAAAAGCGCTTATCATCATTTATTTCCCGACGGGTTTTGAAGTTTTTGAATTATGAAACTCATAGTACGTAACACCTTGTACATGTTGTATAGGGTTTACAAGATGCTTTGGCGCATTCAGCAGCCACTGCCAGAAACACCGGGCCAAACCCTTTCTCTAAGCAGTAACTAATTGTAACTGGATTTTTTTTTTTTGCGCATTACAAAACACACTGAAGGATGAAACAATGATGGTCAAGTGTCTTGCTTAAGGACACCAAGTGTCATGACCGAGACTCGATACCACACTCTGGTGATCAGAAACACCAGAACTTGAGTCCGGTGCTCCTATCCGCTCGGCTACGACATGCCACTCTTAAAACTTTCCTTTTACATGAATAGTGTACATTTAAACGCTGATTAAGATTCATTCTATCAAGTTATAAAGCACCAGGGAAACTGACTGGGTACATTTTTAATCAGGTTAAGAACAAAGACAACTTTACTAGAGCGGGATTTGAACCTGCGACCTCTTGATTTAACTTGCCGGCGCTCTACCAACTAAGCTATCAAGCCCTATGTTGGCGGTCTCCCCATTTTGTCAATATTTTTGTTCAGGGGTGCCAGTCAGAAGCCATTCAACCTTAACTGCCTTGTAGCCATGGACCACACCCAAGTTTACGACACAACCTGGGAAGTGGCCGCAGAGGGATTCACAACTTTTTATATTAAATATAACTAAGATTGATTCTGTTTTACACAGGTATCAAATCACGACTAACTTAAGCTCAAGAGTGAAGCATCTCAACCAAGACTGGATGGACAAGAATCCTGATGAGGAAGTATGTACATCATTGACTTTTTTAACCGCTGTTACTTCACCATGTTTGAAATTGGGGGTCGGAGAATCACAGTGCCTGGGGTTATTTTAACAAACAGTGCTGAGTTGATTACAAACCATAGAGACTTAGATCGCTATCCACTGGGGACAGCAAGCAGGAGGGTCTGTACATGGCTCACACAAATCAACTCCTCATACAATGACCTCTATACCTTCCAGATCACTCCAAAACTGCAAGTTTGTTTATACTCCATTTGTGACCCGCTCTATCGAATTGAGGAATGTCTCGGAAATTTTGAAAATTGAGTTATGCATACCATGTTAACAAGTAACTCACTGGCTTTCCGGCAGTACCATTATTATTTCCGTAGCTTATTCCAGTCCGAAGTTCTCGGGCAATGAAGAAAGTCTATAAGACAAGGCCACTTCCATTCTTTTACGACGTGTTTATTTAGATAATCGGTTTTAACATCAGCTAGCTATTGTAGCTAAGCGTACAAACATGCTCAAGAAAACGTACTTTTTGTGGATTTATTCATCTTTTCAATTAAAGACAAGAAAGATCAAGTTTTATTAAACCTAATACCACCGAAATCGCGGAATCGGTTTTTGTAGTGTTTTTTTCATGCTTTTCAATTGTCAACAAGTTTTGTAAGGCGAACTAAATGTAAACGTGATTTCCGAGACATTCCTCATTTCAATAGAGCGGGTCACATTTAATCAGCCAGTCGAATTGCGGAGCGCTCAACCAGGGTGCTTTTGGCATAGGGTTGTCATATAGCGATGCAGTCCGATGGAAATCCAACAAAAATTTGACATCAGAGAATTGTTATCCTATTACCTGGTTTAGATTAATTTTAACAGGATCTCTCATTTAAACCCTCCTACTGATACACCATTCAAAACCATTCAAAATTCACTAACGTTTACAACCCAATTGTTTTTGTACACACATGGCAGTACCATTTGACCTGTATTGATGATAAGCTGTGTCACCATTCACAACCATTCAAATGGTTTTGAGTGGTGGATACACTGCACTGTGGTATGCCCCAAGGCTAAATGGTTTTGAATGGTGAATGTACTGCACAGTAATTGTGCACTCCTACTATTATTTTCTTTATAATATTATGTAATGAGTTATATAATACTTATGAATAATATCAAAACAATTAAAAACATACAATAACATACAAATTTTAACCTCTGTAAAAATGGAACAAGCCCAGAAGTCTGGTATATGTTTACCCCAAGTGTAATGCACCCAGCTTCCAGCCTTGTGTTTATCAGTTCAGGGGAAAACACTGGCACTGTGTTTACAAAAACATTGTAACCCTAATTGAGTTCACAATGCACTCAAAATCACCACTCCAAGGGCAAACCATTCCACCACTTGAAAGTATCCATACTGGGCTATAGATAAGCTGACATACCATTTGAAACCATTCAGGGGGTCTACTCTATACACAGTTAGCTCACCACTCAAAACCATTCGACCAAATGGTTTTGAATGGTCAGTCAACTCAATAACAAATTGTGTTGGCAGTAGGAGGGTTATGGGCAAAGTTATAAAGAAATATACAATAAAAGTCAACCCTCAGAAATCTGAAAAACTGATTCATGCATGAATCGTTTTTCAGATTCAAATGTTTTTATTGATTGCATTTCAGACAAAATATATTCGCAGGGTGCTTATTGCCATTACCATCTTTACAACAAGTAAGCATTTGAATAGAAATCACACAATTTTCTCCGGGGTCATTACCAAACGATGACCCTACCTTTAAATGCCCCTGAGTTTTGACTTTCCCTGCATGTGACTTTTATTGAATCTTTCTTTATAGTTTTGCTGTAAATAATAATAATAATAATATATTCGATTACAAAGTAAATTAAATAAACTAAAATTATTTACAATTGACATAAAGGCACTGGACACCTTTGGTAATTGTCAAAGACCAGTATTCTCACTTGGTGTATCCAAATGCATAAAATAACAAACCTGTGAAAATTTGGACTCAATTGGTCATCGAAGTTGCAAGAGAATAATGAAAGAAAAAGCACCCTTGTTGTACAAATTTGTGTGCTTTCAGATGCCTATAATAAAAGGCTTCACTGAAGTCTTTTATTATTTTAGTGAGAAATTACCTCTTTCTCAAAAACTACGTTACTTCAGAGGGAGTCGTTTCTCACAATGTTTTATACTATCAACAGCTCTCTGTTGCTCGTTGCCAAGTAAGGTTTTATGCTAACAATTATTTTGAGTAATTACCAATAGTGTCCAGTGCCTTTAATGATCTTATTCTAAGATCAACACAAAAGCTAGGTACAAAATCAGTTCAAATTGTCAACTAGAGATTACATTAACTATGAACACAATTTACATATCAGCAAATAAGCATTGCATTGACAAAAACCAACCAATAATAATAATAATAATAACTAGTTCTTATATAGGGCATTTTACAATGATGTCTCAATGCGCTTTACATTAGTGCCCTGGTCATTGGGCCAATAACATTCCTTTAATCTTTCTCAGCTCCCTGGGGAGTATACAGCCTGAGCTGCCGTGACGCTCTGAAGCTTTTTCATACACAATATCAACCTCTACCCTCACAGGTACCCATTTATTTCCCCTGGGTGAAGAGAAGCAAGTATAGTAAAGCATCTCGCTCAAGGACACAAGTGTCACGACCGGGACTCGAACCCACATTCTGATGACTTAACCACCAGGGCCCAATTTCATAGAGCTGCTTAAAGCAAAAAAAAGTAGCTAAGCACTACAAAATAGTGCTTACCAGAATAAGGTTACCAGCCAAACTACCATGTCACATGTACAATTTGTGACTGGTATCCTGCTCATTTCTGCTTAGCAGAAAATTGTTAACCAATATTTTCGGCTTAAAGCAGCTCTATGAAATTGGGCCCAGAACTTGAATTTGATGCTCTAAACCGCTCGGCCATGAAACCTATGACCCTACATTGTACCTTTAAGCAATCCCTTCAATTTTTGACTTTCCTTTCTGTTCCATGAAGGCTGGATTTCAGAAGGCAATGCAACTGACTGGGGAAGAATTTCTAGACAAGGTCGACTACTACACCAACAGCTGGTGGCCCGCTAGAGAACTAGTGGAGACCACCCTCAAGGAACGATATGAGGTCAGTTGAATTCACTACAGTCTTGGACAACAGTTTTAATCTTTTTGACAAACATTAAAGAGTTGTTTGTAACTTATTCTTCTTTTAACGGTTAAGCAGTTAAGTTTCTCGTTCATATTTTTGGTTCTCCATTCATCCATGCATAAGACAGGCATGATATTCCTCCTACTTTAGTCTGATTTCCGATTTTTTTTTGCCCTTGGAAAAATCAGGAAAATGGTGATTAAATAGCCTGAAAAATATACTAAACCATGCACCTTATGAACAGTAGATCAGCCCTTGTGCTCAAACATTATTTTCCTACCTTTTTCCAATGACCAAATATCATGCCTGATAAGAACACCATTTAGATTAGTTTGTTATGGTTTAGTATTAGTTTGGGCATTCAGCATAATTCAACTCCATCCCTTTCTGCTCAGTATACCTTTGGTTTTTAGAACCGTTCGTTTGATAAGACGCATAAAGACCACTCAGCCCAATGGTTTGAATATCCAAGAAGGAAATGACTAATAACTTTTTGTCTTTGCCTTCTCCTTTTCCCACACAGATATCCACTTTATTAGTCTGCCCTACATTGTATTAACTAATTATTTAATTATTTACCTCTCTTCTAACCTTCCATTTTGTCCTTTGTGTTCCCAACCTAGTGGTCAAGCTATCCCCTTCCCTTTATAACCCCCCCCCCCCTTTGTCTTCATAATCCTTGCTTACCCCCTGCCTTCTCTGAATGCATTCTGCTTTTCTCCCTCCACTTGACTACTCTTGCAACTCTTGTATGTTTGTTGTGTTGTCATTTAGCCTTCGAGAAAGACTATGCTAGGGTCGAAACGTCATAGGCCACTAACTTATTTTTTGCGTTTGTTTAAATCCTGTATAAATGTAGATATATACAATAAAACTAACCTGTGAAAATTTCACTTCAAAAGGGGGTCATGTTTGTGAGGTATCGCCCCAAAAACAGGAGCAAAACATATCCATACAAAACCAGAGCGAATATGTCCACACAGGAAGAATATTCCCTATAGGAATACACAATCTGAGAAACGTTTCTGACAGAAGCGTTTCTCAGATTTTAATTTGAGGCATAAAACCTGATTTATATTTTCCATAACCACATTACTTCGAAGTGAAATGATTCTCAAAAGTGCTTTATGCTATCGAAAGCTGCTGTACTTCTTACAACGTAAGTTTTAATTGGCATTAATTTTCAAAGGTCATCACCAAACGTATACAGACCATTTAAACCGCTGATATCTGACACCCTTTTATTCAGGTTGACAAGAGTGGTGAAATAATCCTCTTTAAGCAAGGGGGTTGCCCATGGAATGAGCACCTCTTCTCCCTGGAGAAATCGTTGAGTATTGAGACGCCGATCAAGTACGTCTTGTACACGGACTCCAATGGCAAGTGGAGAATTCAATGCGTGTCAGTCTCCAGTCGTTCCTTCAGTAACAGGTAAGGTCTTGTTTTTTGTTTGTCTCACCCCCCCTGTCTCACCCCCCCACCCCCCCTTCTCAAAATCCAATGGCAGTCACCTTCAGTTTGATGAATGTTTTGGTAAAGGTGCTCATAAATGTAGCTAGAACATTGATTTTGTCCATACTGTTCACGTAAAAGAATCTGAGATGCTTATTGTGAAAGAGTAGGTGTTAACCCCGATGTTTCTGGTACACATAGCAAGCACCCTTGTTTACAGGTTTCCTCAGGTTTGCTGATCAGGGCCCCACTTCATTGAGTTGCTTGAACGCACAATATTACTACTGTTTTTACATAATTTCCGGTCATGAAACAAAGGATGCCTCATAAGTGAACTTAATCACTGTAGCTTGCAAGGCTCGTGGGAAATTCATGCACTGTTTGCTGATCAGGGCCTTGATAAATTTTAACGAAAAATTTCTTAAATTTTGTTTCTCAGACTCTCTCTCCCGGAAAAATGGTGCGGTATCAGAAACGAGGAACTGTCTGATCTGTCTGGCATCCCGGGGTGTATATTCGTTCACGCCAACGGTTTCATCGGTGGAAACGAGACATACGAGGGCGCTTTACAGATGGCAAGAACGTCATTGGCCCAAGCTAGCTAGGTGTTTATTTTTATAATCCTAGTTGCTAATTGACTTTGAGCTGATACTTCAACGGTGGCAAGTGCCCCCCTTTGCCCCTGGTCATTGCCTTTGTGCCCCTAGAAATGTTCAAATAGAAATTTACAATTTCTCATAGGGGTGCCCTTTACCTAGGAGAAAAGGCCCTGGTGCCCTTGGATGTTCCAAAACGAAACATGATGCCTGCTTTGAGCTTACTATTATTATCAACATCATTTATCAGATGAGACCGAAACATTTGCAAGCAACCTACACAAGGTCGTTATATTGATCATTAGGATTGGCTGATCTGATAATTCTGAACCCAAAGGCTTGGGTTTTGCTTGCCGTGTGGTCGTTTTTTTAATGCATGTTTGCCCCAAACAAGGCTAAAAGCCGCTCTTGGTATTTAGGGGTTACAAGAAGAAAATATTTAAGATGAAAATAACTCGGGGGGAGCTGAAGGTAGAAATGAAAAAATCGCCCTATTTGTTTTGACCCACATGGATTAAGTATAGACCCAGTGAGCGATTTCCCTTGTACAGCAGAGTAAATTGCTACACAAAATGCATGAGTTGCTACTCAAAAATCAGGAGTTGCTACTCAATATTAGCATTCAGTGTGCACAACAATATTAAGTCTAAATATTTTGCTATGCAAAACTGCTGGATGAAATGTTAAACGCATGTAAAGGAAGTTTCCAACAAGCATGGCGAAATAGAGACCATATTTACACTGTATTTTTCAACACATTTCTATCTATATCATGTATGACACTATTAGTGTATAAAAAGCAATGTAGGAGTAGGGTGCCATGGCCAAGCAGTTAAGAGCATTGCATTCACGTTCTGGTGGTTTAGTCATCAGGGTGTGGGTTCGAATCCCGGTCATGACACTTGTGTCCTTGAGCAAGATGCTTTACTATAATTGTTTCTCTTCACCCATAGGCATAAATGGGTACCTGCGAGGGTAGGGGTTGATATTGTGTTTGAAAAGGCTTCAATCAGCAGCCCAGGGCTGTATACTCCCCAGGGAGATTGTTATTGGCCCAATGACCAGGACACTAATGTAATGTGCATTGATACGGTATTGTATATAAATGCGCTATATAACACTTGTTTTTATTATTATTAAAAATTCAGTGTGAATTAATGTTAAACTGGTTACAAATAAGAACTAAAATCTGCAAAACGGTATATATATGTTTGTTCATGCAAAATATGGACGCCGTGATTACACGTCACCTGAACTCAACACATCCTTCAAACCTATTACATGTGTCCGTAGACTTGGCCAAATACCCAAAATGGCGCAACCAAGACTATTGTGATGATGATGCAAGAGAATTTGCTCAATACACATGAAGTACCATGTATCATTTATCAGTTTCTGACCCATTCAATTCACCGTTGCAAAGCTGCCAACTTTCTCTGAGCAGAGTGTTCCCAATCTTTCCACGTTCTGAATTTTTTATTATTTTTTTTAAATCTCCCCGATTGTGGAAAATTTGTTTCTCCATTAGGTTGAATGTAGTTCTAAATATCTCCCTAATTGTGATACAAAATCTCCCTGATTGCAAGATGCAAATATTTGCAAACTGGCTGTTGATGGGAAGAAGTGGAATTTATAACGTTTAAAATACAACCCCATCCCGTTGTTTCTCAATCTGAGTGATGGAAATCCCCAACAAATTTTTAACTGGCCTATTTACAAATAATGTTTTGGGGCTGTCAGAAGTAATGTATGCATTTTGAATAAAAAAATATGAAACATAAAATAAAACACGAAGAATCACTATGACTTTTTTGATCGTCATCATCGTCAGGCTGTATTCATCCTTTGTTGGATGAAGCCCTCTTCCAGCAATAGACCTTATGCATATGACGTCATTTGAGTAGGGCGCCCTCGCCTAGAGGTCAAAAGGAAGATGTTCATTGGCCAGTCCTGTGCGCCGCGCGTACAAATCAGCGCGTTTCCATTGTTTCATCATCAGTTTACCTCTAAGATGGCGGCTTGGTGACGTCAATGCATACATGTAAGGTCTATTCCCACTCTCTTTATTTTACCCCATGTTCCCATGGGAGCACCAACTTCTCCTGGATAGTCTGATTGGAAATATAACTTAATACGCCTCCAAACACTATAGACCATGTTACCTTTGTTTACAGAAATGTGACCTCGTACATTCTAATAAATTTCCTGACGGGCAAGATACTACACAAACAGGCGATATGGGAAAATTTACATTTTGTGTCATAATTTTCACAAAAATTCAATAGTTACAAAAGCAACAGCTGTACAGCTTTTGAGATGTCCCGCCTTTCTTCATATCAAAAGTTGAGAAAAATCAGACAGTGCAATTTCCATAAAATATAAGATTTATTGTTTTCATCCATTGAGCTGCGTACAAACTGTGCCTGCAGGAAGTTGTGGCTCTTTTGTAAACATGTGATGTCACAGGTCACATGGTCTATACAAGCATTCCCATGGGAACACCAACTATTCCTAGAATGTCATTCTTAATATGACTTCCTTTTGGGAACACTATTCCTGGACAGTCGATGTTCCTAATCAACTTATTCCTAATCAACTTATTCCTAATAGCCATTCCAAGTGTTCACACATGGGAGCTGTTCCAAAACATAACAAGACTTCCTTACGACGTCCAAACAAGACTTCCTTACGACGTCCAAACAAGACTTCCTTAATATGTTCAAACAAGACTTCCTTTAATAATATAGAACTCTTGAAATAATTATGTTCTCCGTGAAAACACTCTGAGAGTTGTTTGCAGTTTTCTCAACAAGTACTTTGTTCAGTTGAAACTGTCACAAGTGACTTTTATTGTATCTTTCTTGATAATTTTGCCAATAAATCAGCATTACACTGACCCCCCCAAAACCAATCTATAGACCGTTTCGAATATGACGTTACCTTTCAATAATACCCACAACATGGCGTCTATGAGCGTGTGCGTGTGCCATAGAAATCAAACCAGGAACGCTAAGACGCATTTAGACGCGCATACGGCCGGTCCTATGATATGGCCGCTTTCATGCACTCTGCGTTCATGGTTTGATTTCTATGGCACACACACACACCCACGCTCACAGACGCCATGTTGTGGGGCATTTGAAAGGTAACGTCATATTCGATACGGTCTATAGCCCTACTTTTAAGACAATCAGTCTTCTCATCGTAGCTGTTGAAGCATTCCAGTTAAATTCTTTTTATTTTATGCAAGAGTCTGCACATGTTTTGTTTACCATTTACAATTTTGAGTTTCTCATTAGACTTCACTCCTCCCCGTTTGGAGATTTTAAAAGGTCTGTATACGTTTGGTAATGACTCTGAAAATCAATGGCAATAAAAACTTACATGGTAAGAAGTACAGCAGCTTTGGATAGTATAATGCATTTTGAGAAACTTTCCACTTCGAAGTACTACTGTTATGGACAAATAACTTTTTATGCCATAAAAATTTGAATCTGAGAAGCGTTTTGGCCATAACGCTTCTCAGATTGTGTATTCCTGGAATAATCGTCCTGCGTGGAAATATTCGCTCCGGTTTTTGGTTGATATCTCAAAAACGCGACCACCTTCTGAAGTGAAATTTTCACAGGTTAGTGTTATTGTATATACCTACATTTATATAGGATTTACACAATCAGTAGGCTCCAATAGACACAATCGGCGACTGCAGCATGTGACCCATAGTGGGTATACAATGTAAACTATTAAACCAAGCAAGCAGAGTGCAGTGTGAATGGAAACGCATGGCTGCTTCCGAGTGCTACAACTGTAGTAAAGCGGCAAGCAGCCATGCTTTTCCATACTCACTGTGCATTGCTTGCTTGGTTTGTTTACATTGTATACCCACTATGAGTCACGTGCTGCAGTCGCCGATTGTGTCTATTACCAAATGTATACAGCATCTTTAATGTCATACATGTGTAGAAATGTATAAGGTTTCCATGTTAACGGACAATATACAAACAAAACAAGATATTCACTATACCTAAGCTAATGCATGCTAGTACAAAGTCATTAAATTACATGAACTCAACTTCATGATACCTGAGACTTGATTGGTCACATAAGAAAAAGAACTTGGTTGGTGAACAAACAAAACAATAGATCGATCCATTAAGCCCCGCCTCCTTACGAGTTGACCAATCACAGCCGCGAAACCCGATCACCATTAGTGCAAAGATCACCAAACGGCTCAAATGGTGATCAGATTTCGCGGTTGTGATTGGTCAATGAGAAATGGGCGTGGCTTAATGGATCGGTGTATTACTAAAGGGGTCTGTAAGCTCCTTTTCATTTGATGTTGCACTCATTTTCCAACAGACGGAGTCCTTATGAAAGTGGGGATACAAATAAATTACCAAGTCTCTATTAAACTTCACAGTAAAACGGTGTACCACTGTATTTGATATCCTTCCAGTTTGAATTTTGTCAACATCCTAAAACATCCACAGTTGTAAGACACACTATACAGCAATCCTTCACCGATCTTGAACTCTTGGTGGCAGCAGACATGCCTCCATTACTGCGGTGGTACCTGGGTGGTACTGCGCTGCCTAGCGACTGGTATAAGGTTTGGGCTACACGGCGATCATCTGATCAGTCACGGGTTATTGGACTTTTACTTTGCAAATCGTTTAAACCCGTCGCTAGGCAGCGCAGTACCACCCAGGTACCACCGCAATAATGGCGGTATCTGCTGCCACCAAGAGTTCAAGATCGGTGAAGGATTGCTGTATATAATATGGGTCTTTACATTCCAAAATTGTTTTGATATCCAATCAAAAAAGGCATTGAATTTGTCCTTTTGACTTACGCAAAAATGTTGAATTTGCAATGTACAGGTCCATTTGTTATTGATAACCAAAGATGTTACATTTCAAATTTTGATATCAAATAACAAACCACAAGGGTTTCAAATTTTGCTCTGAAAGAATGTCAAAAAGGGACATTTTACACCATTTTAATGTGGGGTTTAGAGACTTGTAATTGTTTTCCTATTTTCATGAGGACTCTATCGATTGAAAAATAAGTTCATTACAAAACTGAATTTGACCTTGGAGCCCCTCTTTAAGGAACTGGGCATGCATCATTTATTTTAAATATTTTGTTCTACAAATGACGGACTGTGTTAGTTCATGAAGAAAAAGGAAAACCACACAATTTTGAGGCTTATTTGTATGGATCATTATATTCTAGACTTTTAAAACAACTTTCCAACCATATTCATTCCATAACAAGTGCGTTTTGTAGCCAAAGAGGCCCAATTCCGACGGTAACTTGTCCAAAGGGAGGGTATACCTTAATTGGAAACTAGTCCACAAGTTAATGACCATAAACAAAATTGGTCAAGAGCACTGAAGAGCTATTGATATTATAAAACATGGTTAGAAATTACTCCCTTTGAAGTAATGTAGGTTTTTATTTTGCTTAGCAGAAAACTGTGAATAAGTATTTGCTGTCCCTTTCAGCCCCAAGGGCGACTATAGTCGACTGTGCACTATACCCTGCTTCAGCCCCAAGGGCGACTATAGTCGACTGCACTATACCCTGCTTCAGCCCCAAGGGCGACTATAGTCGACTGTGCACTATACCCTGCTTCAGCCCCAAGGGCGACTATAGTCGCCCAAGATAACACACAACAATGAACTCAAGCCTGGGCACAAAGGCCATTTGTTAAAAAGCTGTAGTTTTGTCCATGTTCACCCTCCATACCCAAGCTTTACATCATTGGAAAGAGACAGATCGGATCTTTCCAATGATGGTAAAATAAGATAGGGTTGTTATTTTGCAATCACTTCAAATTAGAGTAGAAAGATCCGAAATGCCAAACACCTATGGAGCGCCATAAGGTTGTGTGCAAAAAAGTGTTTGGGTTTTCAGAACACACTGAGGAAGCAAAGACCAAGAACTTGGACATTTTTTGGCTGATTTCAATGATTTTTGAATTATATGAAAGGAAATTCAATAAGTAAGACAATTTGTATTACTCATTATGCTCTTAAATAAAATCTTCAAGGTAATAACAGAGTTTGTAAAATCAAACTTTGAACACCAGCTTCCTGTTGTGTCAGGAAGTGTGCTTCACGCTTGAGTGGTCAAAGAACATGGGCTCCAGCAGTTGTTTATGTCAAAAGAACTTGGGGCTGAAAGGGTTAAGCAGCTCTATGAATTTGGGCCCAGATCAATACAGCACTGTCCTTTGCAATGAGGTGGTGCCTATTGTAGGTGTACATAGACTTAAAGGCAGTTTATACTTTTGGTAATTGTCAAAGACCAGTATCCTCACTTGGTGTATCCCAACATATGCATGAAATAACAAGCCTGTGAAAAATTGGGCTCAATTGGTCATTGAAGTTGCAAGAAAATGATGAAAGAAAAAAACACCCTTGTACAAATTAGTGTGCTTTCAGATAGGAATAAAAGGCTTCTGGCCAGAAGTCTTTTATTATTTTAGTGAGAAATTACCTCTTTCTCAAAAACTACGTTACTTCAGAGGGAGTCGTTCCTCACAATGTGTTATACTATAAACAGCTCTCCGTTGCTCGTTACCAAGTGTTTGTGCTACTAATATTTTGAGTAATTACCAAACGTGTCCAGTGCCTTTAAGTCGTTGTTTCATTGTGACATTATTATCCCACCAGTAAAGAGGTTAGCCAGCTCTATAAAATCGGGGCCTGGCGGTACAAGATATTTCAAGTGTTACAGATTTCTTTATTAAAAACATTTCACATTTCATAGTCAATGCCAGAGGCAGAATTAAATTTGAATAACAAAATTTAAAAGAAACAGAATAAGATAAAAATTGAAGGCACAAAGCCAAGTAAAGAAACTACTGTAACTGTAAAGAAACAAATAAAAAAAAATGAACAAAAATAGAATACACAGAAACCACAAATATACGAAAAGCAAGTGTGCATGAATATAAACCAGCCAAAAGTGATAAACAAACACTAATTATTGTGTCACCCCCCCCCCCCCCCCCCCCGATATTCATTTCAAGGTAGGGTCATCCTTTGGTAATTACCACATTTTTTATCGCAAAGCCCGTTTGTAAAGATGGTAATGGGATTAAGCAACCTGCATTTAATATTTCCTCTGAGGTGCTCCCGTTGATTAAGAAATCAATCAAATTATGTCAGAAAAAAGTGAATATCCAAAGATCGCCTGAAGGCGACATTTAGAGATTCAAACTCACTTTAAACTTCTGTTTGTGAATGATGCAGCCAGAGAAGCAGCTTGTACCCACCGTCACCTTTCTCAATGTGGATTGCATTAGACATTCTTGACTAAAAGACCTTGATGCATGTGTAGGTTTTTTTTTTCTGTTTTCTCAACAAGTAGACACTATATTCAACTGAAACTTTCACAGGTGACTTTTATTGATAATCTTTCTTGATAATTTATTTTGCCTATAAAATAGGCTTTACATTGACAAAAACCAAACAGTGACCTTACCTTTATACATGGAAGTTAAAAAACAATAATAATAACCCTACTTGTCACTTATTTCTCTCAACACCCAACTGTATAAATATTCTTGGGCCTCGCTCCAAACTACAAACCTAAAACTAATCATAAAATGGATGCTTTGCAGGTTTATAATTACACAAAAATAGTACATTAAGTGTTTAAAACACACCTGGCTTGATTTGAGGATCAATTCAATAACCAAAACTTGGTGTTTCTGTTAATTTTTCAAATCCATTCAAACAAAAACTCAAAGGGACATATAACCTTGGATTGGGCGCTTCAGGCTTAAAAAGAATTTGTTGTAAAATGAATATGGTTGGAAAAGTGTTTATAAGGAGATTATGTTGTTTGCCTTTTACTTTGTGAACTTTTAGGGTCTGTAATTTTCTAAAGTCCAACATTTTATTCTACAAATGGCCGAACTTGTCAGTTCACAAAGTAAAAGGAAAACCACACAACTTCGAGAGATGTGTGTGAATCATTACTTTAAATTTTAAAACATATTTCCAACCATTGTTTTAGAATAAACACTTATTATAGCCCCTGATCCAAAGCGCCCAATCCAATGTATCCCCGTAATCAAACATACAAAAGCATTTACACACTGAAACAAATAAATTTTGTTTAGTCTTTTAGAAAGACTAGGGTAAAAACTTGAGGCCATAAATTTTTATTTTGAGTTCACTTAAAGGCACTGAACAGGTTTTGTAATTGTCAAAGACCAGTATTCTCACTTGGTGTATCCCAACATATGCATAAAATAACAAGCCTGTGAAAAATTGGGCTCAATTGGTCATTGAAGTTGCAAGAAAATGATGAAAGAAAAAAACACTCTTGTACAAATTAGTGTGCTTTCAGATAGGAATAAAAGGCTTCTGGCCAGAAGTCTTTTTTTTTGTGTGTGAGAAATTACCTCTTTCTCAAAAACTACGTTACTTCAGAGGGAGTCGTTTCTCACAATGTTTTATACTATCAACAGCTCTCCGTTGCTCATTACCAAGTAAGTTTTTATGCTAATATATATTTTGAGTAATTACCAAACGTGTACAGTGCCTTTAAAATTCTGTAGGTCCTTTTGGATTGAAAGCAGTTTGCAACAGTTAAGTCTATTTTCTTCTACAATATTTTGTGAAGAAAGACCACGAACAATTTCATGAGTGAGAGTCATTGCTGACAAAAATGTCTGTAACTAGGATCCAATTAGCCATTCGCAAGTTTCATCAGCTTCACCAGAAAGAAAAAATAATGGCCGCCCCTTCAAGAAATAACATTTCATAGTCAGTATTTTATTATGGGTTGAACAAAGACAAATTGACTGGAGCAGGACTTGAACCTGGTGTGACTTCCATATTGATGTGCCAGCGCTCAACCAACTGAGCTATTTAGCCCTATGTTGGCGGTCTTCCTATTTTAGTCAATATCTTTTATTCAGGGGTGCCAGTCCGAAGCTATACAACCTTTAAATGTCGTGTAGCCAGGGATCACACCAAAGTTTACGATACAACCTGGGAATCAGCAGCCAAGGGATCACCATAAGGGGATGCGACTTTTTATATCAGATATCAAATAATAAACCACAAGGGAAACTGACTGGGTAAATTTTAAATGATTTTGGGTTGAACAAGGAAAAATTGACTAGAGCGGGATTTGAACCAACGACCTCCGGATTGACGTGCCGGCGCTCTACCAACTGAGCTATCTAGCCCTATGATGGCGGTCTCCCTATTTTGTCAATATCCTTGTTCGGTGGGTGCCAGTCAGAAGCCATCGTATACTTGGGTGTGATCCTAGGCTACACGGCAGTTTACGGTTGAATGGCTTCGGACTGGCACCCACCGAACAAGGATATTGACAAAATAGGGAGACCGCCATCATAGGGCTAGATAGCTCAGTTGGTTCAAATCCCGCTCTAGTCAATTTTTCCTTCAAAAAAAAGTTATAACATATAATGGTTTTTTTCACTGTTTTCTCATGACTCCAAAGACCGATTGAGCTATCACCTTCAAATATCATGTAATAAACCTCAAGGTCTGACTGGGTAAATTTTAAAATAATTTGGGGTTGAACAAAGGAAAATTTACAAGAGTGGGACTTGAACCAACGACCTCCGGATTAACGCGCCTGCGTTCTACCAACTGAGTCAGTCTTTGTGAGAGTCTTTAACAACAAAAAATAAACATTGCCCATGGGGAACCCATGCTCCTGAACAAATAGCTGTTGTGTGGGGTTTTTTTTCAGGAAGGTAAAGCTAAACATGTACATGTATGTCGGTCTGGTTTGAACATTAAACCACTATTTCTGAATTAAATCCGTCCTAGTGCACCACAATTGTACGAATATTTAACAGCATAAAAAACAAACTTTTGAATCGTACTGCTTTTAAAACGAGGTATGACCTAATTATTACTCTATCTACTTCTTTTGGTTTAATTTTTTACAAAAATATGTATAATTCAAATACCACTGTGTTAAGTTTTGTTAACTACCTTCTTCTTTAAAAAGATACCTAGGAAAAACTGTACAGGTCAATTTTAGCGTGTGGTCTTTTTAGTTGCTACAATCATATTCGTTTTGTGGGTGTTTGGAACTTTTTAAAAAGAAGTAACAATTACTTGTGAAATTTAGGGAGGCGTGTTCGTTCAGAAAAGAGCTGTTGTTGTGGTGTTGATGTTTGGAGCAGTATACTGACTCTGCTCACTTTCTAAAGAAGTATACTGGTCGAAACGTCAATAACAAACCTTCAGCTCTTTTCAGAGCCAAACACTTATTCCAAGGGCCTTTAACTTTTTCAGTGGCCAGCGAGACCAGTCAGCTTCTCATTTTACTAGTCCACACAGCATTTTCACTAGTCCATGCTTCATATTAAATAGAGATGCTTTTCAACACTGAAGTAGCCAGCCGGGCCACTCTGAGACAATTTTGACTGGTCCTCTGGTGTTTTAACTAGCATTTGGCTAGCAAACCACTGTTAAAAGAGACTGCTATAAACAGATTTACACATAGGTGTACCTACAAGATTTACTGGTTATATTTACTTCCTAGCCCTATATAGGACTCTTCCTCTGTGCTGTACACAGATACAGAGTCCTGGGAGCGGCATTATTTCACGAAAATGACGGATTAATGAGGAATATATGACGTCCAAAACCCACCGCAGAAAAATGTATGCCGCCATGGAATGTGAATCCGGTGAAATTAGTAGCTTCTTGCAGGTAAGATTTGACTTAATGAAGCTTTGAAATGTTTTCGCCCCAGAAATGGTACCTGATATCCAGGACGTCACTGTAGTGTATTACGAAAGTGAAAGGCCGCCTGGGCTAATTTACTTCCTAGAATTCTCCCTTAACAGTGGTTTGCTGGCCCAATGCCGGTTAAAACACTGGAGGACCAGTCCAAGTGGTCCGGCTGGCTAGTTCAGTGTCAGAAAGCTTCCCTGTTTCATTTGAAATATTGACTAGTGAGGAAGGTGATGGACTAGTGAAATGACAAGACAACTGGTCCTGCTGACCAGTCTCTTAAAATTGTCAGGGCAAACCCTGATAGCCTTTTATACACACCATGCAAATTTGGATTGAATCTGAAACAGTGTGCTTTTTCCAGGGATGAGAGTCATTGCTGGCAGAAAAGTCTGAAACTACATATTGGATCCAAACTTTAGGACGTAGGGCCAACATGTATGTTGATATGATGACATTTCCACCTTTTGGTAACCCCTAGGGAGGGTTTGGAATTCAAAGGGCTTTTAGGAACAGTGTCCTAGGCACTACTGAAGTAGATCAAAGGGCAGTCTGTCTTTTATGTGGAAAATTGAAAGGCTTTTTTATTCACCAGGCTGACAACAAAAAGTCTGAATTCAGACAAAAGTCTGACAAATCTCATCCCTGTTTTTCTTTTCAGTCTGTAATACCAAAACAGCCGTTCCGTACCCTCATCATCATTAATACTTAACTGGGAGCATCCAGCATTTACAAAGTCTTTTAAAAAAACAAATTTGTTATTATCACTGCAGCTTTTTGCCGTCGTTAGCGCCTGTGTTGTCGTAGCGTTCTTTTACCATTGCTGTGATCCCTGCGCTCGTTTGTTTCGGCTCCTCTGGATTGGTGACAGCCTTTCTGCCATACATCAACGGCATCAGGAAGGTTCCACTTTAGGAGATTGACAAAGAAATCTTCCAGCTTCTGGGCTTGGAGCAAGACATGCTGGTCATTCTGTGGGAAAAAGATTGAAGATCAGGGGTGTGTTTTAGATCAAGTAAAACCATCAATCAATTATTATCGATTTGTATCAAACCAATGTACTATAGCTTTCCATTCCATCTTTGCATGGACGCGCCATCTGTGTGTAGAGCCTCGACTTCCAGCTTCATTTGTATTGTATTTATGTATGTTTAGATGAAATTGTCATTACATTAATGTGACAATACAGAGTTACTATTCACTGCTGTCCCCAATTCGAGGCTCTACATGCAAATGGCTAATACCGTGCAAGGGGCAATTTCAAGGTGCTCGCCTATGTGAGGAAAATCCAATACACAGTAATTTTCTAGAGTAAAAAAATGGTTCTACAAAAAGGGGGAATGTGTGAGTTAAAGTAAAAAGAAAACCACACAATTTTGAGGTATGTTTGTGTGAATCATTATATTCTACTTTTAAAACATCTTTCCAACCGTGTTCATTTCAGAACAAATGCTTTTATAGCCCAAAGCGCCCAATCTGAAGGCAATGTGTCCCTCTAACGAGTACTGTTTTGAGGTGTGGTCTACTCATGTTTGTGTAGGAGAAGGGAATTTAGCCATACCTTATTTTATGTAAATGTGCATCATAGGGGAGGTTCCCCTGATCAGACTAATTTGTTCTTTGGAGTGGCACCCCTTGTTGAGTGGTACCCGCACTTCATTTAGTCCAATGCATAGTTAATTTTCTAAGGGCGCCTGAGCATTGCATTGTCCTTGTACTGACCATGCACTGACCGACTTGAGATTGTCAGTGAGCAGTTAGGCAGCAAAGAGTAAACACATAGTTATTGGACACCACCTGCCTCATTTCCCGTGACCTGCTCAATAATCTGGTATTTACAAGCTATGTTCCTCATGTACTCTTTTTGAGTGACCTTCATTAGTGCTGTGTTGGGTTTTTATAGTTTGTTTATTTATTCGGTTTTTTGGGGTTAATAATTTTTGTTGTTGCATTCAACCTTGTTTAATTTTTTTTTAAATCTTTTTGTGGGTGCAAAATTTTATATCCCGTATCTCCAAATTCTCAGTTTAAATTGTTTGTATTCATTGTTACAACTTTTTGGCTTTTTGTCAGAGGCTGATTGGACGATCACTTCGAACCACTTCGTGCACGATCGAAAGGAAATTGACCGTACTGGGACAAAAAAATTCCGGCACTAAACAAATCCTGGGCAGAACCCTGCAGCTGTTGACGGTATAAACTATTTTGGAAAGTATTACCTTTGAAGTAATATAGTTTGGATAATTTTTCACCGACCCCAAAACATTTAAAACTGAGAAACAATTCATACATGAATCATTCCTAAGATTTCTGGAGGGTTGGTGTTCGTTAGCCAATTCTGTGGTCAGAGATGCGATTGGTACCCACTGTCACCTCGCTAAAAGTTGTTGGACATGACATTCTTGTAAAAATACTGCGAGTGGAATATTTGTTTGCTATTTTCTCAGGTGAAACTTTCACATTTGACTGTTTTTCGTTTTATAAATTTACATATAAATCAGCATTATGTTGACAAAAAATAATCTATGACCCGACCTTTAATTGTATGCGTGCCCTGACATTAATAAAATAAATATTTGACACCCAAAATGGCAGACAATGGACAAACACTAGTCATGTGTAATGTTAGTACATTGGGTCATTACCTAAAACTACCACTACCCCCTTTTATTTGTCTCACCTCATAATATTGATTAGCGTTGTTGAACAAGAGGCGGATATCATCAAGGAATGACTGCTGGTTCTGGTAGTGCTTATTGCAGCACTTGTTCTGCATCATGTGAAGATCTATGGGGGATGTGATGACATCCTCATAGTCTGGATCCTGCATAATAGGTCAAAGGTCAAAGAAATTTAACTCTGGTTTGATTTCAGACAGCAGCAAATAGGTATAGCACTTCTTTTTCCGTGAGGGGTGGGGGTGGGATAGGTGTTGAGGTAGGAGAGGGGTGGGGGTGGGATAGGTGTTGGGGTAGGAGAGGGGTGGGGGTGGGATAGGTGTTGAGGTAGGAGAGGGGTGGGGGTGGGATACGTGTTGGGGTAGGAGAGGGGTGGGGGTGGGATAGGTGTTGAGGTAGGAGAGGGGTGGGGGTGGGGTAGGTGTTGAGGTAGGAGAGGGGTGGTGTTGGGGTAGGTGTTGGGGTAGGAGAGGGGTGGGGGTGGGGTAGGTGTTGGGGTAGGAGAGGGGTGGGGGTGGGGTAGGTGTTGAGGTAGGAGAGGGGTGGTGTTGGGGTAGGTGTTGGGGTAGGAGAGGGGTGGGGGTGGGATAGGTGTTGAGGTAGGAGAGGGGTGGGGGTGGGGTAGGTGTTGGGGTAGGAGAGGGGTGGGGGTGGGGTAGGTGTTGGGGTAGGAGAGGGGTGGGGGTGGGATAGGTGTTGGGGTAGGAGAGGGGTGGGGGTGGGATAGGTGTTGAGGTAGGAGAGGGGTGGGGGTGGGATACGTGTTGGGGTAGGAGAGGGGTGGGGGTGGGATAGGTGTTGAGGTAGGAGAGGGGTGGGGGTGGGGTAGGTGTTGAGGTAGGAGAGGGGTGGTGTTGGGGTAGGTGTTGGGGTAGGAGAGGGGTGGGGGTGGGGTAGGTGTTGGGGTAGGAGAGGGGTGGGGGTGGGGTAGGTGTTGAGGTAGGAGAGGGGTGGTGTTGGGGTAGGTGTTGGGGTAGGAGAGGGGTGGGGGTGGGATAGGTGTTGAGGTAGGAGAGGGGTGGGGGTGGGGTAGGTGTTGGGGTAGGAGAGGGGTGGGGGTGGGATAGGTGTTGAGGTAGGAGAGGGGTGGGGGTGGGATACGTGTTGGGGTAGGAGAGGGGTGGGGGTGGGATAGGTGTTGAGGTAGGAGAGGGGTGGGGGTGGGATAGGTGTTGGGGTAGGAGAGGGGTGGGGGTGGGATAGGTGTTGGGGTAGGAGAGGGGTGGGGGTGGGATAGGTGTTGAGGTAGGAGAGGGGTGGGGGTGGATACGTGTTGGGGTAGGAGAGGGGTGGGGGTGGGATAGGTGTTGAGGTAGGAGAGGGGTGGGGGTGGGGTAGGTGTTGAGGTAGGAGAGGGGTGGTGTTGGGGTAGGTGTTGGGGTAGGAGAGGGGTGGGGGTGGGGTAGGTGTTGGGGTAGGAGAGGGGTGGGGGTGGGGTAGGTGTTGAGGTAGGAGAGGGGTGGTGTTGGGGTAGGTGTTGGGGTAGGAGAGGGGTGGGGGTGGGATAGGTGTTGAGGTAGGAGAGGGGTGGGGGTGGGGTAGGTGTTGGGGTAGGAGAGGGGTGGGGGTGGGGTAGGTGTTGGGGTAGGAGAGGGGTGGGGGTGGGGTAGGTGTTGAGGTAGGAGAGGGGTGGTGTTGGGGTAGGTGTTGGGGTAGGAGAGGGTGGGGGTGGGGTAGGTGTTGAGGTAGGAGAGGGGTGGGGTGTGGGGGTAGGTGTTGGGGTAGGGGAGGGGGGTGGGGGTGGGGTTGGTGTTGGGGTGGGTGGGGGGGGGGGGTGGGGTTGGTGGTGGGTGAGGGGTGGTGTTGGGGTTGGTGTGGGGTGGTAGGTGGGGGGGGGGGTGGGTAGGTGTTGGGTAGGAGGGGGGGGGGTGGGGTAGGTGTTGAGGTAGGAGAGGGGTGGGTGGTGGGGTTGGTGTTGGGGGTAGGAGAGGGGTGGGGGTGGGGTGAGGGTTGTGGTTGGAGGGGTGGTGTGGGGTTGGTGGTGTGGGGGAGGGGGGGGGTGGGGGTGGGGTAGGTGTTGAGGTAGGAGAGGGGTGGGGGTGGGGTAGGTGTTGGGGTAGGGAGTGGGGTGGGGGGTGGGGTAGGGGTTGTGGTAGGGAGGGGTGGTGTTGGGGTAGGTGTTGGGTAGAGAGGGGTGGGGGTGGGTAGGTGTTGTGGTAGGAGAGGGGTGGGGGTGGGGTAGGTGTTGGGGTAGGAGTTGGGTGGGGGTGGGGTAGGTGTTGAGGTAGGAGAGGGGTGGGGGTGGGTAGTGTTGGGGTAGGTGAGGGGTGGGGGTGGGGTAGGGGGGGGAGGTGGTGGGTGTGGGGTTGGGGTGGTGGTGGGGTTGGGGGTGGGGTGGTAGGTGTTGGGTAGGAGAGGGGTGGGGGGGTGGGTAGGTGTTGGGGGTGGGGAGGGGTTGGGGGTTGGGAAGGTGTTGAGGTAGGAGAGGGGTGGGGTGGGGTAGGGTGTTGGGGGTAGGAGAGGGGGGTGGGGGTGGGGATAGGTGTTGGGTAGGGGGGGTAGGAGAGGGTGGGTGGGTGGGGATAGGTGTTGGGGTAGGAGAGGGGTGGGGGTGGGGTAGGGTGTTGGGGTAGGAGGGGTGGGGGGTGGATAGTGTTGGGTAGGAGAGGGGTGGGGGTGGGGTAGGTGTTGGGGTAGGAGAGGGGTGGGGGTGGGTGAGGTGTTGAGGTAGGGAGAGGGGGGTGGTGTTGGGGGTGGGGTTGGGGTAGGTGAGGGGTGGGGGGTGGGTAGGGTGTTGGTAGGGGAGGTGTGGGGGGTGGTGGGGAGGGGTGTGGGTAGGTGTTGGGGGGGGGGGGTGGGGTAGGTGTGAGGTAGGTGAGGGGTGGTGGTTGGGGTAGGTGTGGGGTAGGTGAGGTGTGGGGGTGGGGTAGGTAAGTTGGGTAGGAGAGGGGTGGGGGTGGATTGGGGGTTGAGGTAGGAGTGGGTGGTGTTGGTAGGTGTTGGGGGTGAGGAGTGGGTGTGGGGGGTGTTGGGGTAGGGAGAGAGGGTGTGATAGGTTGTAGAGGGAGGTGTTGAGGTAGGAGAGGGGTGGTGTTGGGGTAGGTGTTGAGGTAGGAGAGGGGTGGTGTTGGGGTAGGTGTTGGGGTAGGAGAGGGGTGGTGTTGGGGTAGGTGTTGGGGTAGGAGAGGGGTGGGGGTGGGATAGTGTTGGAGGTAGGAGGAGGGGGTGGGGTGTGGGGTAGGTGTTGGGGTAGGAGAGGGGTGGGGGTGGGGTAGGTGTGAGGTAGGAGAGGGGTGGTGTTGGGGTAGGTGTTGGGGTAGGAGAGGGTGGGGGTGGATAGGTGTTGAGGTAGGAGAGGGGTGGGAGGTGGGGTAGGTGTTGGGGTAGGAGAGGGGTGGGGGTGGGGTAGGTGTTGAGGTAGGAGAGGGGTGGTGTTGGGGTAGGTGTTGGGGTAGGAGAGGGGTGGGGGGTGGGATAGGTGTTGAGGTAGGAGAGGGGTGGGGGTGGGGTAGGTGTTGGGGGTAGGAGAGGGGTGGGGGGTGGGGTAGGTGTTGAGGTAGGAGAGGGGTGGTGTTGGGGTAGGTGTTGGGGTAGGAGAGGGGTGGGGGTGGGATAGGTGTTGAGGTAGGAGAGGGGTGGGGGTGGGGTAGGTGTTGGGGTAGGAGAGGGGTGGGGGTGGGGTAGGTGTTGAGGTAGGAGAGGGGTGGTGTTGGGGTAGGTGTTGGGGTAGGAGAGGGGTGGGGGTGGATAGGTGTTGAGGTAGGAGAGGGGTGGGGGGTGGGGTAGGTGTTGGGTAGGAGAGGGGTGGGGGTGGGGTAGGTGTTGAGGTAGGAGAGGGGTGGTGTTGGGGTAGGTGTTGGGGTAAGGAGAGGGGTGGGGTGGGATAGGTGTTGAGGTAGGAGAGGGGTGGGGGTGGGGTAGGTGTTGGGGTAGGAGAGGGGTGGGGGTGGATAGGTGTTGAGGTAGGAGAGGGGTGGGGGATGGGGTAGGTGTTGGGGTAGGAGAGGGGTGGGGGTGGGGTAGGTGTTGAGGTAGGAGAGGGGTGGTGTTGGGGTAGGTGTTGGGTAGGAGAGGGGTGGGGGTGGGATAGGTGTTTGAGGTAGGAGGGGTGGGGTGGGTAGTGTTGGGGTAGGAGAGGGGTGGGGGTGGGATTCGGTGATTGAGGTAGGAGAGGGGTGGGGGGTAGGTGGGTAGAGGGGTGGGGGGTAGGGTTGGTAGGAGAGGGGTGGGGGTGGGATAGGTGTTGGGGTAGGAGAGGGGTGGGGGTGGGGATAGGTGTTGGGGTAGGAGAGGGGTGGGGGTGGGGTAGGTGTTGGGGTAGGAGAGGGGTGGGGGTGGGATAGGTGTTGGGTAGGAGAGGGGTGGGGGTGGGATAGGTGTTGGGTTAGGAGAGGGGTGGGGTTTGGGATAGGTGTTGGGGTAGGAGAGGGGTGGGGGTTGGGATAGGTGTTGGAGGTAGGAGAGGGGTCGGGTGGGTAGGTGTTGAGGTAGGCGGGGGGTGAGGTGGGAGGGGTGGTGTTGGGGTAGGTGTTGGGGTAGGAGAGGGGTGGGGGTGGGGATAGGTGTTGAGGGTAGGAGAGGGGTGGTGTTGGGGTAGGTGTTGGGTAGGAGAGGGGGGGGTGGTAGGTGTTGGTAGAGAGGGGTGGGGGTGGGAAGAGTGTTGAGGTAGGAGGGGGTGAGTGTTGGGTAGGGTGGGGGTAGGAGAGGGAGGGTGGGTGGGATAGGTGTTGGGGTAGGAGAGGGGTGGGGGTGGGATAGTGTTTGAGGTAGGAGAGGGGTGGTGTGGGGTAGGTGTTGGGGTAGGAGAGGGGTGGGGTGGGTTAGGTGTTGGGGTAGGAGAAGGGGTGGGGGTGGGATAGGTGTTGAGGTAGGAGAGGGGTGGGGTGTGGGGGTAGGTGTTGGGGTAGGAGAGGGGTGGTGGTGGGGTAGGTGTTTGGGGTAGGAGAAGGGTGGGGGTGGGGGTAGGTGTTGGAGGTAGGAGAGGGGTGGAGTGGTGGGTAGGTGTTGAGGTAGGTGAGGGGGTGGGGGTGGGGTAGGTGTTGGGGTAGGAGAGGGAGTGGGGGTGGGATAGGTGTGAGGTAGGAACGACGGAGGGGGGGGTGGGGTATGGTGGTGAGGGTAGGAGGGGGGGTGGGGTGGGATAGGGGGTAGGGCGGAGGTGAGGGGGGGGGGGTGGGATAGGTGTTGGAGGGAGGAGAGGGGTGGGGGGGGGGGCTGAGGTGGGGTAGGGAGGTGAGGGGTGGGGGTGGGATAGGGTGGGGTAGGAGAGGGGGGGGTGGGATAGGTGTGGGTAGGAGAGGGGGGAGGGGGTGGGTGAGGTGTTGGGGAGGGAGAGGGGGGGGGTTGGGAGAGGTGTGAGGTAGGAGAGGGGTGTGGGGGGTTAGGGGTTGCGGGTAGGAGAGGGAGGGTGGGTGGGGAGGTGATGAGGGGTAGAGAGGGGAGTGGTGATGGTGGGTAAGGTGTTGGGGGGGGGCCGAGAGGGGGGGGAGGTGTGGGGGAGGGGGTTGGAGGTAGGAGAGGGGGTGTGGGAGGGTTGGGGTAGGAGAGGGGTGGGGGTGGGATAGGTGGTGGGGTGGTGAGGGAGAGGGGGTGGGGTTGGGGGTCGGTAGGAGAGGGGAGGGGGGGTGGTGGTGGTGTGGGGGGGGGTGGGGGGGAGGTGTTGAGGGGGGGGTGGGGGTGGGGTAGGTGTTGGGGTAGGAGGAGGGGTGTGGGGGTGGTGGAGAGGTGTGGGGTAGGAGAGGGGGTGGAGGGCTGGGAGGTGTTGGGGTAGGAGTGGGGGTGGAGTGGGGGCTAGGTGTTGGGGTAGGGAGGGGTGGGGTGGGATAGGTGTTGCGGGGGAGGGGAGGGGTTGGGGGGGTGGGGTAGGAGTGGGTGGTGGGGGGGGTGTGGGGGGGTGGGAGGATGTGGGGGGGGGGGGGTGTGGGGGTGGGGGTGGTGTGGGGGTGGGGAGGGAGTGGGGGGTGGGTGGTGTTGGGGGGGGGGGGGGGGTGGGGGGGGGGGGAGGAGTGGGGGGGGGGAGGGTGTGGGGGGAGGGGTGGTGTGGGGAGGTGGGGGTGTGGGGGGGTGGGTGGTGTGGGTGGGAGGGGGGGGGGGTGGGGTGAGGGGTGGTGTGGGGGTGGGGGGGGGTGAGGGGGGGAGGGGTGGTTTGGGGGGGGAGGGGGAGTGGGGGGGGGGAGGTGTGGGGGGGGGGGGGTGGGGGGTGGGTGGTGTGGGGGGGGGGGGGGGGTGGGGGGGGGGTGGTGTGGGGGGGGGGGGGTGTGGGGGGGTGGGTGGTGTGAGGGGTGGGGGGGATGGGGGGGTGTGGCGGTGGTGTTGGGGGGGGGGGGGGTGGGGGGGTGGGTGGTGATGGGGGGGGCGGGGGGTGTGGGGGGTGGGTGTGGAGAGGGGGGGGGGGGGTGTGTGAGATAGACGGGGAAGCAGAAGAAGGGGGGGGGGGGGGTGTGTGTGATGTGAACATAAACAACCAAGCGAAGTAAATTATAAGGTAATAAAATAAAACGAGACGTAAGCATTAATAAGGTAAAATTAAAAATAAAAAGAGAAGTAAAATTATAAGTAAAATTATAATAAAAGAGAAGTAAGATTATAAGTGAAATAAAAATAAAGAGAAGTAAAATTATAAGTAAAATAAAACTAAAGAGAAGTAAGATTATAAGTGAAATAAAAATAAAAGAGACGTAAAATTCATACGTAAATCAAAATAAAAGAGAAGTAAATATAAGTGAACTAAAAATAAAAGAGAAGTAAAATTATAAGTAAAATAAAAGAAGTACAATTATAAGTAAATAAATAAAAGAGAAGTAAAGATTATAAGTGAAATAAAATAAAAGAGAAGTAAAATTATAAGTAAAATAAAAATAAAAGAGAAGTAAGATTATAAGTGAAATAAAAATAAAAGAGAAGTAAAATTATAAGTAAAATAAAATAAAAGAGAAGTA